>JANBXD010000006.1:1200000-2400000 GCA_024472245.1 Beauveria sp. NWAFU-1 | reverse complement strand
GAACTCCCCAAACCAGCTGCCCCCACCAACAGCCCTGTGAACAATGACGACGGCAAGAATAAGGAACTCCCCAAACAAGAAGCCCCTAAGCAGGAAGCCCCCAAGCAGGAAGCCCCGAAGAAAGAAGCCCCCGAACAGGAAGCCCCCAAGAAGGAAGCCCCCAAGAAGGAAGCCCCCGAACAGGAAGCCCCCAAGAAGGAAGCCCCCAAGCAGGAAGCCCCCAAGCAGGAAGCCCCCAAGCAGGAAGCCCCCAAGAAAGAAGCCCCCAAGAAAGAAGCCCCCAAGCAAGAAGCCCCCAAGAAGGACAACGGCAGCGGCCAGCCCGCCAGACTCATCAGCGCGATCGATCTCAATCTCGATCAGCGCAGCGCCGTCACCCTCATGAACACGGCTGGCGGTGCGATGGCGCTGCCCGCCGGCGTCGTCGCGCGGATGGCCCGCGCGCTCGGTACCAGCTTCTCCGCGACAGACGGCCTCGGCCCAGTCGATTGCGGCCGGTTGGGCGGCGGCGCGGCCCTGCTCATGCGCTTTCGCAACGACACCGTCGAGGCGCGCGTTCCGCTCACCAACCTACGCGTCTCTGCGGATCTCGCAGACCCGGCGATTACGCAACGCGGCCTCTGTCAGGTGGCCGTCCGGCCGGTCCCGGACGGCGGCGCAGAGGTCAACGTCGCCACGCTGCCGTTCTTCGCGGCCGTGTACACCGTCTTTGATCTTGGCAACAGCAGCCTGTGGTTCGCGCAAGCCCGAGGTGACCCCGCCGCGCCAGGCGGCGCGCAGCTCGAGGAGTTTCCTTAGACGTCAGAGGAACCTCTAAATGTAAAGATATTAATATAGTTCTATAAGTAGATAATAGGATAAGTTAATTTTAGTTTTCAGAAGCTACTTAGAATTTCATTATTTTATTATAACTACGTACTACTTTCTTTATTACCTATATCATACTTACTTAGGAGTATGTATAGAAGGAGTCTACTATAAGATATAGATGCATAATTACCTAGACTATACCTTTAGGCATTATTAAAGGGTCGCATTCCCCGCAGGACTCGCAGGGATTATTCTCCGTCATTCTGTCGCTGGAGCCACGACAGAGGTTGTTGGTAGGGCTGGCCCTGTTGCTGTAGATATGATTGGCTGGTTGTGTCTGCGTCTGCAGGACACGGAGAATTAGAATGACAAACTTCTGAGGGAACCCCTGTGCCGGGCCGCATGACATTCTTGCCGCCATTTGCTCGACGAGGCCCTCGTAATGGCTCAAAAAGCCATAGGAGTCGAAGCAGGACACCTTCAGCAAAGCAAAAAAGTTGGCATGCTGATTGTTTTGGTTACTCAACAAAAGGGTGGTCGAGAGTTGCGGGATTGTCCCGATTGGGCTCCGAGTGCACCAGTCACGCCGGCACCGGTAATCTTAATCCATACCATGACTTCTGACGAGTATATCACACTCGGAGATACTCCCTTGTGTCCATGGCGATATCCGATTTTGTGGTGCGCCGGCTATCCCACCATTGCGACTTCTGTTCAACGATGTGGTTGAGTCGTTGAGGAAAGAAACCGGTTGGTAATTACCTTCTCCCTAGCCTATAGTAAATAGGAGCTATTATCGAGGTGTCTTGGCTAGGAAGAAACTCGGCATCTAGGCTTACTGTTATACAAGCTTTTTAAAAATTATGTTGACCTGGCTCTTGGCAGCGACATACTACGTAAGTCCGCAGCACAACGGCTGGAATTCGTCTACGTAAACAGTTGCTGACTCCGGATGGCCCCATTCTTTCTTCGACTTTCTGTAACTTGGGTTAAATGAGGCGGTCGTGAACTCGTGGTACTGTGGCCATAGGATCCGCCTCATAGGGATCCGCACAGGCATGTTACCTGGATGTAAAGCAAAGAATGACTCTCCTCTGGGACCAAGTTGTAGTTGATGTACTTGCGAGGAGATCGTGGGTCGCATGTACCGGGAAATTTGTCAGCCGCCAAGTTCCTTCATGAAAGGGAGACTGCGAGAGTATTAAAGGCCACCGGACCCTCTTCACGATATTACTTGCCATCACCAGTCAAGCCATCTTTTATTTTTATCCTCATCAGGGTTCAAGCACAAAGCTCCTTCATCGAGCCGACCAATCTTCTTCTCACCATGCACCTATCAAACGCCGCTGTCCTCCTGCTTGGAGCCCTCCAGCCGGCCTTGGGCAGACGCACTTTTGAGAACCTCGGAGACCTAAACGAGATCGAGTCCCAGTATGTCAGCACCAACGAGACTATCATCAATTACTACGCGCCAGATCACGGATGCGGCGGCTACAGGGCATGGGTGGGCGTCTGGCCTGCCGACGTCTGCGACAACTACTGGGGCGAGTTCAAGACATGGGCGTACGTCGAATCCACCAAAGTTGGCCGTGAGTTCAACACCGTCAAGCTCAGCAACGACGAGATGGGCGTCGGCAAGTTCAAGGCCGCCTTTGTCTGCGAGGACGGCCGAAGACAGCCGTGGTTGGTCTCGCAGCCATTCACCATCGACAAGGCGCCCGAGGCCGCACCTGGCCAGTGTGTGCACCGAGTCTCCAGACGGAACCCCAAATGGACAACAAGACAGTGCGACAAGATTTCGGACATTTGTACCTGGTGCGACTTTCCTTTCCAGAACTGTGACAATTGCAATGCATGCAGGTGGCAGTGTGGGCAAGCCAACTAAAGGCTTGAACCTCAGCTTTGACAGAGCCAAAGTCACGGTATGCCACGGCTTACAGGGGACTGTCTCATGTTAGGATTTTCTGAGCTCTCGTCGGACCTTTCTCTGGAAGCTCTTGTTGTCTCTGGCAATATTTTCGCAGTGTAATAGGGGTACTTGCTAAAGTTAGAAGGGGGTAATCTAGAATAAAAAGAGAGTTATTTAAGATATAGGATAATATATAATGATAATATCTTATCTTTAATCCATGATTTATTTACAATAAAAAATAAAAATAAAAATATTGATTACTATCTTTTATGTTGAATTCACTTTATTCTTGAAAAGAATTGTTCTTTATTAACCAGAGTCAGCCTTTCACCCTCACCGCCATGTCGGCCCCCGCCGCCCAACTGCAAGACGCCGCCGTTCCCGTCGCCAGGTGTCCAATAGTAGTTGCGATATAGTAATATATAACTATATATTAACATGACCACATCATACTTGATATTATGACCGTGTCATGACTCATATAGTCGCCGTGTCATATTGTAATCCGTGATATGGGAAGAAAAGCGGAACAAGAAAAGGGAGGAAGCTGGAGCCTCTGCGATTTATAAGTCTCCTCATCGCGTCTATTTCGGCTACTCCCGCCTTTCTACTTGTCCTGCTTTTCTACCCCGTCTTCCGCATCGTGGCTCGACGCTTAAAGGCACTGGTCTCGGACCTGCACCAAATGCCCTGCTTACGGTCGGGCTTGAGCCCTTGACTTTAGAATTCGATATTTACTCATAGAAAAATGTGAAAATCAACTATTATTATCACACTAAGCGCCTTGGAGAGTATCTATCACGTACCGGCCGCCCCCCTAACGGTGGCCACAGCAGCCACGGACACATAGAGAACAGATCATCATGGAACCCATATGCATTCAGCCTCCACAATTGGAAGCAATTGGAAGCAATTGTCGCAACGATCTGCGACCGACGAGGCATTATGCTTAAAAGTTCCCATTTTTGAAAATTCTCTTTTCCTCTCCGCGCCCGCGATCCGTACGACCACTCCGACAGGCAACGCTAGCCAGAACCAGTGTCCGGGACAATTTCCAAATAACCTGTAATAATGCATGGTCAGCCTCCGACGGTTCATTGACGTTGACGTCGACGTTTTTGCCAGCCTTGCTCTCCCCTTCGCGTCTGTTCCGGCTACTCCCGCCCTTTTTCTTATCGCGATCGTCACTTTTCGAACTTGTCATGCTTGTATTAATGTATACTGAGTGAGATGGGTAAGTATCGTATGCTAGGCTGGTACCGATAAGGAAGGACGACGTATGTGTTGTGGTCGACAATTCCGCCTAAGCATATGCTGCCCAACCCGAGTACAACACCGCCAAGTTCCGCTCATCCGTGGCCTGGTTGATCAAGTCGTTGACCGTGGCCGTCACGCTGAGCGCCTTGGAGAGTTTCTTCCTAACAACCTCCAACGCACGGTCAGCCTCCGACGGTTCATTCACGTTGACGTTGACGTTGACGTTTTTGCCAGCCTTGCTCTCTCCATCGCGTCTATTTCGGCTACTCCCGCCCTTTTTCTTGTCCTGCTTTTCTTCGTCTTCCGCATCGTTGCCCGGCGGCGCGTTCTCGTCTTGGTTATCCCGCGCCTTTTGCAGCTTCGCCAGCCGAAGCGGCGAGATGGACCACGTGTACAGCGGATCGTACCGCAATACGTCCAGGATCGTCATGATGGAGTACTGCTCCTCGCGCAGCGCGTCGAGGGTAAACTCGCAGCAGCGTCGAAAGACACCCTCCGTCTTGCTGATGCCCATGCCGTCGATAATGTCTCTTGTCAGGCGGAATGGAACCAGCTCAGGAACAGGCAATATGCGGCCCGCCTCAAACGCTACACCCAAGTCAATGTGCACGACTTCGCCCGTCTTTGTGTCGAGTAAGATGTTGTGGCCGTGTCGATCGCCGAGGCCGAGAACATGCCCCAGCATGGAAATTGCTGCCGTGGTTCTGGTGTAAGCCAGGCGCTTTGCGTACCATTCGTCAGGGTCCTCAAAATACTCCATAAAGAAATACTTCATGACGGGATGAAAATGTTCCGTCACTTTCCTATAGGTGCTGATGCGTGATTCAATATTTCTGTTTTGTACGTTGAAAATCTCTTTACGACATTGCGAGCCCTTCATATCCTTTGGATAATATCTCTCGTGCGCGGGCATCAGGAACTCATGCAGAGGTATCGTGTTGGGTACGAATTCAATTAGACCCGACGAAGCCGTCAGCGGTAGGACCTTGTACGTCCGAATGCCGAGGTTTCGCTGCTGTGCAGCGCGATGATGCTTCAGTAGGGAGGACACGGCAGCGAAAACTTGCTCCATGATGGCGTCCTGGCGGAGATCATCATGGCCGCCTTTGACGAGCTGCTTGTACTTTTTGCCATCCGTGCCGATAGCAGTGATGATTTTGGGCGCACTGACACCGCCCGCAATAGTCATGCTCGAATCTAGCTTTGCAATCGTTGGAACAGTCGAGTAGTCCTTGTCAGAGCGGATCTCAACTTGCATAGTTGGCGGCGGAATATGGTACTTAGCCAGCCCAATGACCAAGTTCAGGCCAGCCTGTGAATCTTTGAGCGGAAACTTGGCCCCGGCCTTGTACTTATTGGGATCTCTGTCCACTGCCAAGCCGTGGTAGTACTTGCTTGTCTTTTCAATGCACAGCCAGATATTGGCGACAGGCTTTGTTGCTGCCAGTCTTTGCGCAACTTTTTCTGTGGCCTTGACACGCTGCAGGGCCACTTCGTCCTTTGATTGCACCCTAACTTTTGTGCCGGACCAAATTTGATACATTCCATGGTATGGATGGTCGACGCAGATGTTGTAAACCAATTCGAGGAGCAACTTTTGGAATGCGCTATCCGTGTACTGCAGTCTTGATGTGAGTTGGTTCATCAGATTCGCAAACTTGCGTGTCGGCACCTTGGAAAGATAGCGAGCGACAGCCTTATTCGTTCCTTCTTCTCCCGACCTCTCCAGCCATAATGCCGTGAATCGCAGTGCATCATTGTTATGAGCATCCGAAGCAATAAGCGATAGCAGATAGTTTTCCACACTCAAGCGAACAAATTCGCTCCTTGTTTGCTCGACACGCCGCAGCTCCTGCTCGTCCAGTTCTAGCCACTGCTTCTCTTTGGATAAGACGTAGTCGTATCGTTTGCGCAGCTGGCTTTCTTTGGTCGAGGCAATCAATTCTTTCAAATCTGAAACCTCGTCACTCTTCGCTTTCCGCAAATTTTGAAGCCGTTGCAGATCTTCCAGTCCATCCGCATCTTGGAGCTGGCCGTCGCAAAACAGTGCGAATTGATGAAATACCAAGCCGGCTTCGGCGCCATAGTTTGTACTGCCAATCTCTTTGAGCGCTGGCTCTAGATATTTTTTCTGAATATCACGCGGCTTTTCTCGGCGAGCAACAGACATTCTGTCACCAATCTTCGCAAGCAGATCTGCTTTAGTAACTGGAATTGCCTGTCTGTTCAGTGCCGAAGTTTTGTCGATAGCTTGCAGCATTTGAATAGCAGTACTCATTTCTCCCTGATCCCATAGTGAGTTGGCTACCTCAATATTGACGGATGCGTCCACATGTAAGTCCAGGTTCCGACAATAGGGGATGAGATTGGACAGCGACGTGGCAATGTTGAGGGACTCTTGTGTGGCTTCGTGGAATCTGTAAAGCCCAGAGGACAGCAACAGTGACTCTACCTCTGCTTTTCGCATCACAGCAGTCGACAGACTTGCTTCGTGAAGGATGTTGGAGTGTTGACTCAACATGCTCATTGTCGTGCCTCGGCATGCCAAGATGTTGCTCACGTCGTCATACCGGCCACGCTTCATCCAGTCACTGCGTGACTGGAAGACACCGAGTGTGTCGCTCAGATCTTCGCTGCGTGAAACATGCATCAGGTCGTCCAATTCGCTCAAGGCAGCAAGAGCGCCAAGCTTGCTTCTGAGCGTAGAAATGGTGGGCCTATTATTTCCAGTGGCACTGCCTATCGTTTTGGCGAAGCCTTCGTACACTACTTTTCTGACGGACGCAATCTCTGTCGCATTGTGTATTGCTTGATATGCCTTGTAAGTTGTCACTGCGAGGCTCTCGCTGTCTGTTGGTGCCGGTAGGTTCCACCTTTCTAATCTTTGCGCAGCTTTGAACGTATTCTCTGTAGAGGCCGGCGAGGTATCGACTGTTTGATGGGTCTGCTGAAGAGAATGAGACAGCCCAGACAATCCTAATGAGCTCAAAGTGCTGACTAGAGCTTGGGCGTCGACTGTATTGGAGCCATTCTGCAGGCGAATGTGACTGTCAAATTGCGCACCAAGGAATGCAACGCTCTTCATCCCATCATTCTCGTATGTAATTCGTGAGATCACATTCGACAAGGTTGCCTCTTCAGGTAGCCCATAGTATGCATCTGGGTCATCAATGTTTTCAAACACGGACAGAAGTGTCGAGTTAAGGCCATTCTCGCGAGCAGCAGATGCACGTCTAGATTGTCGGCCTGTCTCGATGGACGCCAGCTCCGCAAACAAGAGTGCCGTTTTATACATACCGCAGTTAGTTGCGGCAGCTGCTGCCATTGAATAGTCAATTTCCAGCCAATGTAACCGATCACCGATGGAACTCTCTTTTGGATACTCTTGAGTACGAAGATAGAGCAACGTGTTAATCAACAGCGCAATCCTGGACCGCGCTGAGCCAGTATTTGGCCGCAGCCAAGCCTTGAGAGCTGTTGAGATAGAGCGCTTCATCTTTTGCTGCTGCTCCAACTGAAACAGCAGTACTAGGTGGACGATAAAAGGAAACGCCTTCTCAGCGAACCCTTTGACCTTCTCCAAAACCGGAGACAGAACCGAGAGCAAGATCGAATCTGGGACCGAGTTCGATATCAAAACACTGAGATCAGAGAGCCACTTTTCACAAGTTATTTCGCTGTTCCAGATCGATTGCTCGTCCCGGCTTGGCTGCGATTGTTTGTTCTCGGAGGGAGGGGACCGGTATAGTGACCACTGGGAAGTAAGATACAGAGGCTCTGCCAAGCTGCGCTGACAGGCAAAGAGAAGCGGCTCGTCGTCTTGTAGCATTGCTCTCGAGATAGCAGCCCTAAGGGCCGATTCTGCGAGACCCGCAGTCACGGTGTCGCTGTTCGAAGTAAGACTCTGGAGAAGGCTCAACAGACCCATCTCCGAGCCATTTGGCCCAGAAGCAATTTTTCTAAAGGTAGCCACATCCGACTCAGCGACAATACCCTCTGGTATATCTCCAGACGCAGCAAATGCTTTTCCAACCACTCTTCCTGCCCAAGATAGATAGTTTGTACTCAAGTCTTTCGTATTGCAGCTCTTCCACACTGCGCTGGCATGGAGCACGGCATCACTGTCTGCGCCAATTATGTCATTGCTTGAATGCTCTGGCAGAGTGAAATCGCCGCACAAGAGTCCCATAACGAGCTCACGCGATGACCCATTGAGCAGCTCATGTTTCGCATTTCCATCGCGTAGAATGTCGAGCAGTAGCTTACTTTCGAACGTACTTTGCTCCGCATTGCCTGAGGATCGTATACGAGCAGCCGAGCTTGTGATGGACTTGAATGACGTCTTCTGCGACTCATTTTTGAATGCCAGCGACGCGTAGCTTTCCAAGTAAGCTGCCAGCCACTCGTGGAACCTTTTGGCCTTGCTCATGGTGGCCTTAAATTGGCTTTCTTGTGTGGTGCTTGATTGACTGGACTCAAGGAAAACTCGGAGAGAAGCGAGTGCTGACAGAGAGTAGCCCGCTAGAAAAGAGGGTGTTTCTTGGAGATAGGACGCTCCCCTTTCCAGTAAATATTGGCTAATGCCGAGAGCATCGTCTGCACACTCCGAGTCAGTGATGAATGTTCGCACGGAGTTGAGCAACATCTCCAAACAGTATGACTCGAGTGCAACCGGTCCTGCCAAGCAGATCAGAATCCGCACTTTTCTCAAAACCGAGCAAGCATGTAGTGAGCCCAAGGCTGGATGAACAGTGTTGAAGAGTTTTCTGGCAATAGACACAATCAAGGCAGAAGTCCAAAGCTCGCTGAACATAAACTCAGTGCCTTGACACAGTCGAGCTAGTTCATGAATAACATATTTCGCTCGGAACATGGGCTGCTGGTTCGGGGGAAGCTTCGTATCCGAATGAGCCATTCTGGTAATATCTTTGTAAATCTTGGCAGCGTATGCCAGCTCTTCACTTCTGGCAAAGACCCTTTCGACCGCATCTTCTTGGTCAATAATGTCGAAGAAAAAGGCAACAATGTCGACGAAATTGGTGTATATACTTTCCGTAAACACTTTGTTTCCCATCTTCTTCTTTATCTTGGCCTCGCCATGATCTTTGCTGGACGGCTCAAAGGTAGCTGTAAAAACTGTGCTGTAGCTGATGCTTGCGGTAAAGTTCGTCTGTAACAGTTCAACCTCTGTCTTTCCTATGTGTCTCGCGATTTCGCTTCGAACACCATCATGACCCCTCATGGTTGACAGCCCAATGGCATCGGACTGTGCACTTGTGAGAAGCTCGCCTAAGGACTGAAATCCAAAGATTGCGAATGGTATTTGCTCCACAGAGTCGTTTTCCATCCAAGTATATAGCAGCTGGCGAGTAAACAGGCCAAACAGCTCCTTCGACGATGCCAGACTCAATGAATGAGAAATATCCGCAATACAACGACGAGCATGTTCCGAAACTGATGGAATCTTCCCAGGCGTCTCGAAAATATGATAGGTACAGCGGCGTAACAGAGTTGGCCACCTCTGTGCCAGGTTGGAAAGGACTAGTAGGCGGCATGCTATGCCTGCCTCACTCTCTGGGTCCGCTGGCAGACTTCCAAGCACATCAACGAATACTTCATCGTGCAGCATGAGAATATACAGCTCAAAAAGGTCAGCAATCCTTTCAGCGACAAAGTATTTGACGTCCATGGATCCTTCCTTGAGAATGAAGAGTAGCGACGTTCGACAAGAATCCAATTTCAGGCTTGCCCCATAATCCGGCTGAAGTCTCAACAGCGTGAAAAGCAGCACCGACAACGTTTTCAAGCCTCGTGGTGAAAAGAAGTTGGCAGCAAGGCAGTTCTGGATGAAGTAATGGTACAAATCGCCCACGCTATTTGCTAATTCGCCACTATCGTTTAGCCAAATACTCGACAACCCATGCATAACCTCAACGCACGTAGCAAGGGCCGATTCGCAGCATCGATATTCATTGCTGCCAACGACCTCTCCAAGTCTCTGTATAATCGACAATGCTCCGTCAATATTGGTGACAATATCGGAACTGAACAACTCGGTCAAGACTGTGTAGCACGATAAGAGCTGGTCATCCGACATTCTGATCAAATCATCGATGAAGACGACTGGCACGATGCCAATTTGGCTTTCTCCGCGCTGCGAGGCAACAATCAAAGCAAGTCGACAGCGAGTGTCGGCATAAAAGCATGACGAGCTGAGACGCACTTGGTGAATGGAGCGAGGAACGGATATTGGCGCAATTGAGGCCATATCGCGACTGCTTTGAGACTCGAACTCATCATCCAGCTCCATCATGTCATAACTTCCTCCGGTTGGGGCTTTGGGTAAATTGTGCTTACTCAAGGCATCGAATGCGAGAGTGAGAAGCCGGAGAAGAGCCTCATTTTCCCCGTGGAGTCTCTCCATCCCGATGTGTGTCAGATCCGGAATGCATGGTCTCAAAGTGCGAAGAAGCTGCTGGACAAACGAGTTTGCGTCCACGGTTGTCAACGCTTGTGTGATGCCTCGTTCAGCGTTGCTGATTATGAGGTTCTCTACCAGAGCAGATTGACTCGAGTTCATGTGGGAGATTTCTGGCAGCAGCATTGCCCCGATAATAGAGGCAGATAGAAGGTTTTCGAAGCTTCTCTGAGATATCTGCCTGCCGCCCTCGTTCGGCTTCTTCGACCATGCTGTGCAAAGGCTGCTGAGTTCTTCGAGTTTTGGATACATCAGTTCTAGCAAGAGTTTCCTCGACGGAAAATGGGTGTTGGAGTCGGGCGTGGTTCCATTTGTCTCTATGACAGGAGACTGGCCGCACATAACACGAGAGAAAGTCTCTGATTCGTGGTTCAGGAGAAGCAGGTACTCATTGAACTGAGTAATGTTCTTCTGTAGTTTCCAGGTTTCGCAGAATGCACTGCCGATGACAGATTCTTGAGCATTGCCAACAACTAGCTTTATACCACAGCATGCCCGTAACAGGTTGACGAAGTTGACCGGTTGCACGTACTGGCCTTGTGATGAAGATGTGGAAAAGTCTGAGGGGTTCCAACGCATCAAAGCCCATCGTATTATGTAGTTGGATGTCGCTTGACTCGCGCTTGGCAGAAGAGAATTTCTCAAGTAGAAGAGGTGATGCATAAGTGCAATGGATGTGTCGCACAACACAGCAGGCCCATTCACATCAGCTGTCGTTGTGATGCTGTTTATGTCGTCCAAGAGAGAATGATGTGGTAGAACATCGGTTTTCAGCAGACTGTGAATCAAAAGACAGGCAGCACGGCATGTACTTTGTAAGCTGACAGCTCTTGTTGCTACTTGCCAAAGCTGCTTCCACTCATCAATCATATTGTCCGTTCCAGTACTCAGTTGAAGGCAGCTCGAACACGCAATTATCGCCCAAGATGCAACAGAGGTATCTTTATGTGTTGTCAAGACAACGAGCTCTGAGAGCAAATCCTGAACTTCGTCGGCACTTGGCGCTGTGGTGGCCAGTACAAAAGGCATGACTTGAAGCGCGGTTCGTTTAGTTTCCAGGTGTTGATCTTTGAGTCGCGTTCGGAGACGGCTGTCTTCTTGGTCAATTCGCCGCCTTTTCCGTGGCTGCTCGGCGCTTTGAAAAGAAATTGGTCGTGCTTTTTGTCGTCCTAGGGTTGCTTCCAAGGATGCTATGCATTGAACTATGCCCCATTGGCTCTCGGCTTCCGTACTCAACGGGCTCAGTCCGAATACTCCAATCTGCAAATAGTCTGTCGGGAGCGTCTTGGTTGTGAATGTGATGTCACTAAGTTTTAGCTGGTAGGTCAAACTGCGTTTCGAATATTCCTGCCACAGGGGTTCGAGTAAGTGTTCAACCTCTTTTCTTACGTTGTCGTTCTCTTTATTGACGATCAGATGCTCAATCTGCAGCTGCGAGAGCAGCATTGTTCTGAGAATTTCATTCCGCAGCGACTTGATTGTATCGTCTTGTGATACCCTGTCTGCCCTCCACCAGTGAGACATCAGCGGCAGGAGGTTATGGACAAGACCACTGGTATAGACTGGATTATCCAGCTGAGTTGCTGATATGATGGCATTGATGATGGCAAAGCTCATGGTCTGCAAAGACCCCAAGCTAAGATTGTGAAGGCGCAGCTCCCCCAGAGCCGCGTTGGCGATATCCTGGTACCGGCTCAAGATGTGAGCGTGAGCATTCGGAGCTGTTACAAGACAAAGTAGGCCTTCCAGAGCATCTCTTGCTAATTCGCCGTCCGCCGTTTCTGGCAGCTTCTGACTGAGAAGAGAACCGGAACTAGATCGAAGAGTCGAGCGTGGTGTACTGGGCGCAGGCGCAGGCGCAGGTGAATTACGCCTATTCGATCCCTGGTATTTGGAAGTATTATGTAAGATGCGATTTGAAATAACATCGATGAGAAAGTCCACGCATATTTGCCATAACTGGCCATCCTTGCGCGAGAAATACTCGACGTTGGCAGCACGGGACAGCAGCTCGGTGAGAGCCTTGAGGTAGTCGCCCAGTAGAGGACGCACAAATCCACCGTCGCCAGGTCCAGGCAAAACTTGAGTAATGTGATCGATTATGGCGGACAGTGTCTTTTGTTTGAGTTTGGGGGCTCCACGGCTAGCTGCTGCCCTCACAGCTCTCGCACATTTGTTGAGGCGGAGTTCGGCGGGTTTTGAGGTCTTGTTGTCGAAATATTTCGGTTTTTGCTCCAAAACCATTTTAAAGAGAGCCTCAAAGATGTCATGGTAGGCTTTGTCCCCCAATTCGGACAAGTCAACAGCGACAACATTGTTGCGACTCAGGAGCTGATTCAGATCGTCCAGGGCCTTGTCGCGTGTTTTGACTGGCCCAGACGCGAGATCAGCTATATTGGTAGGTACCTTAGTATGATTTTCTATCGAAAGCATATGTTGTGCTACTAACTTGTGATTGTTTTCACCGTGTATGCCGAAGACATGGTGAAGCACCGGTGTTGACGAAGGGATGTGGCGTTATCAGCGACGCTGTTTGTCTGCCACCTAGGTACCTTATACCGTGATCCTGAGTTTTGTGAGTACCTACGCGGGAAGGGGCGGCTTCTGGACATGCCCTCTATGGCCATACAGTGGCTGCCAGCCTGACCTAGCTAACATTCTGTCTACATAGATTTAGAATCTACGTTAATAACTAATAGATGTTATGATTAGATTAAAATCCTATTAGAGTAGATTCTTACTTTTTTTTTTTTTTCAACTCTCCTATCTACACCCCCTCCCCCTTCCTCTTCCCCTCGAGGTACCTTCGATGCTGGCAGCCCGCCAACGCCAGCAGCCAGCAGCCAGCCATCGTCAGCAGCCAGCGAGTTGGTCTAGAAATGTACCTACCTATCTAGTCTGTCTCAAACAGCCCCCACGGGTGTTACCACACCTGCGGACTTCGAAGAACCTTTGGCCACAGTAGACAGCACGGTGATGTGAACGAGTGATGTAGAGAGCATAAATCTTGCAGAAAGCATGATGCAAGAAGCTCGAGCGTCACGATAGTTTAGATCACTACCTACCGGGAGAGGGGTGTTTTCTGACGTGCATCGGGACAGATTTTCGTTAATAATAATCAGAAATTTCTCAGGCATGTTGCCATAAATTCGGGCTTAACAGGTAGGATATCAGAAGTATTAGAAATATGTCAAAAAAGATAATGCCTATAACATGCCTCACAATCATGTCAAACGGAAGAATATGTCAGAGGGCATGTCTAGTGGTGGCTTCGTCCATTGACCATGAGTCGCAGACAATAACAGCTGGGAGTGGTACTTTTGGTAGATGAACTCTCGTCAAAAAAACTCTTTTGAAGTTCTCAATATAACTGATTTCTATGCTGTTTAGAGTAACAATTCGAGCCGCTTGAATAATACCTCACTTACGTGATGTCACTGTCAGACCGGCGACCGCTGTAAATACCACCAGCTCGAGCTTGAAGCTCCCCTGGAGGTAGGCTTGGTAGGCGCCGGCAGAAACATTCACCGCCCGCGAACTTGTTTACTGCCGGCAGTCCAACATCAACATCTTCGGCGAATTGCCGACCATAACGTATTATAACATTGAATCTTACGCCTCTCGAGCTCGTGGATAGCATCTCATACAAATACTACGCAGATTTTCAGCACTCTTGCGCGTACCTGCATCGCGGCGCGAAGCTCTGCCGCACCGCTGAACTCGTCGCGCGTTCTTATCCCATCATGCGAACGGATTGAAACTGCCACAATGGCCGAACTCACAACTTTGGAGGCGCTTCAGGCGCTCCATCAAGAAATCGTTGCTTTGAACGAGGGTCACGGTGACGGCAGTATCGACAACGAAATCCTTGTCGCCAACTTTGAGCGCGAGCTCGAGCGCGTGTGGGAGCGCCCAAAAAGCAGCGAAGAGAGCAGAAAATCGATCACATCTGGTACGCAAGTGCCTTTAAGGCTGCTCCCGTGATTTGTTTCTAACAAGTGCCAGGTAAAATTGTTTTGGACGGAAATGAGTTTTCTATCAACGAAAGTTTCCAGCAAGACGCGCTGGTACTCTCCAACGAGCTTCAAGTCGAAGAACTTGATGCAGCGCGTCTCCTTCTCGACTCGCAAAATGACATCTCGACACTCGGTCGGTCGCTTCTCGAATGTGGCATCATTCGTTTTCACCAGCAGAGAAAGTATGCGCTTGATATTGTACGCCTTCTTTTCGAGATCGACTCCTCCGAAAGCGACGACGAAGAGTCAACCGCCCTCGATGGCATTAAGTCCTATGTCGAAGCACGAATGCTCCAGACAAGCACGACAGGTCAAAAGCGCAACATCCCGCGATACATGACTGCCATGTCCGAGATAAAGAACTCGCTACAACGGCTGGGTGACAAATTGGCAGCTGCCCAGGCATTGGGCCAGACTAGAGATTCCATGTCCGAGGAAATGGAGACTGTGGAGTTCTCACGCATCAGTTTGATACAGCAGCATGAGTTATTGGGTGTGATTCTCTGCCGCTCCATTTCCAAGAGGCAAGCCGAAACCGCTGACTTCTTGAACTTTGTCGATGTCTTGAAGCGCGTAGACAAATACGATTGCCTGCTGGTACATTTACTGCCGGCTCTCGGTGCATACATTGCCATATTTGGATCTCCGGACGGCGGCATGGATCTGACACGGGTCAAGGGCATTCACTCGAAGCTGTTTGCCGCCGTTGATGACTCGGCTTGGCCACTGCCGTGTCTTCAAGCTGCCTTCAAGACATGGTGGCTAGCAGAGTATACAGGCTACTGGATTGACGAACCGTCGAGCGTAGCTACCTCTGATCTGGTAAAGGGGGACCGCGAAAGAACAAAATCTTTCGTGGATGCGCTAAAAGATGGCGCATTTGACTTTCTTTTGACAGCGGTGACAGATGTCCGCGCACCAGACTGGCACGATCCTGTCCGAACAGGCATGCGCAAATGGCTACAGCGAAAGACAACGCCTCTAGCGACCGATACTGTGCAGTTCTCTGACTTCTTCCAACTTCGATTCATGTCACAACTGGAACTATTCATTGATGCTTTCATTACCAATATGCCTGATGTTCTACGAAAATTACGTGTGGAAGAAGATGAGCAACGCCAGCTTAGTCAAGCTCATGAACAAGATCTTGATTTGGAGCGCTTTATACTGATAATCACATACGTCTACGAGCGTCGTCCTGACGCTGCAGCTGCTTTCTGGTCAGATCCGGATAGCAATCTGGCCGGTTTCATGCACTGGGCATCGCGGCGCGCATCAACACCGTTAGTTGCTGCTTTTTGTGAAATGCTGCAAGCAATTTCGGAAAATGACGATTATGCTACAGCAGCTCATGAATTCCTATTAGATGAGGGCCATCATTCGTCTGGAAAAATGCGACGGGCTCAGTCGTTGACATGGACGCAAATCTTCCATGAGCTTGAATTCTTTTCCGAAAAGGTCAAGCAGAAACCAACTGCCACACCCACGACACGGTATCGAAACACGAAACCAAGTGCAGATGTGGTGGAGACGGAACCCGAATCGGCAATGATGCTAGAGTGCTACCTTCGTCTTATGGCGAAGCTGGCATCTGAAAGCGAGACTGCACGACAATTTTTGCTACGGGGGAATGGTGGTCAGCTTAGCGACACCTTATTTGACCTTGCCAGTAGTCAAATACCTTCGCGGCTACGCGGCTGTATATTTATGGCATTCACGGCCATGATGGCACGGAAGACTTTGGAGGAAAGCAACATCATGTGGCTATGCCTGGACAATTGGTGTACTGGCGGGTATTCTCAGCCTCCCACACATATCACTGGATCCCTACGACAAGGGCAAACACAGCCTCTCGTCTCCATGGATCGCATTTTGGATGAGATGAGCAACGGGTTCGACGAGCCAGAAGCCTTTACGAAGCTTTTATTAGCTCTGGTATCACCTGCAGTCGATAGCAGTCCGCTGAATGACTCGCTTCCATTTGGCGACTCTCTCGGAACATCTGCTCGACTGTCTGGTGTTGAGGCTTACATTGACTTCGTTGTCGGCCAAGTGTTCGCTACAAAGGCGCAAGATCTTCAGGACATTTATCAAATGCGTGTTCTACGATTAACGTGCCTAGAATTCATGTTGACCTGCTTGACTACATTCAATGAAGATCTCATCATCATGGCCAACAAGACCAATCTTGCGATTGATTCTTCTATCGCAACTTCTGACTTGGCAACATATGTTACAAAGCATCCATTTGGCAGAGTGATGGAGTGGATGTACAGCGACAAGGTTATGACAGCGCTCTTCAACGTTGTTCATCAAGCTCCCCTGGACGTGGGTAACGCTGCCCCTGACTCGCCACTCATTCTCGGTATTCTGCGGGCCGTCGAACTTATTGCCAAGATCATGGATCTCGAGACTACATATCTGGATTTGGTGCGGCCATTGATCAAAAAGAGCAATCACCAACGACAACCAGTTGTGGCTACCCCATACTCGTCGTTTGCGGATGGACTTGTCACGAGACTAAGCTTGGTGGTGGACCTCGGCAACTACTGCGGCATTGGTCATCCTGATCTTACGCTCGCATGCCTACAGCTTCTCGGTAAGATGTCGTCTTGTCCTCGAATCGCAGCAGAGTGGTCTGGTTCCGCTAGAAGCGGTCACAGGAATAAGGCTGTCGTGGCGATGGAAGCCAACGGCGAGTACGAAGCCATTTCAAGAGCTTTCGTCTCCGAGCTCAAAAGCCCTCTAGAACCCGGCCGAGAGGCTCAATCAGCAAACTATGTCACAAAGTGCTACGTACTCGACTTTCTCTACCAGTGTTTGCAAGAGACTCCGAAACGGCCGACGATTGCTCATTTGCTTCTTGGATTCAACTGTGGTGTCGACTCTCTGTCCATTGGCTCCGACAGCGCATTTTCTGACGGGATGTCATTGTTTCACAGCCTTTTGACACTCTTGCTGGATCTGCCGTCTGCAGATCCTCAAGGCATGAGATGGTGGCTTATTTCTATCAAGTACAAAGTGATGCGCATCTTCCAGTTACTTTGGAACTCTCCCCTGTCATCGAAGCTTGTCATACAGGAGCTACGAGATAATGACTTCTTTTTTCATCTACTTATTCGCGAGACTGTTATTCAACCTAGTATGCCGTGGGAGGGACAGGATGTGGCCGCGCCTTGCTTCCCGCTGACTGAAGGAGCCGCGGCATTGTCAAACTTTCTCGTACTCAGGCGGATGGTAATGGAATACTTTGCGATGGAGCTGTGCATGATTTCCCAAGGTCGGATGCCGAGCGTCAAACGACGTATTTTCGAGGCCCTCAATGGCCAGGTACTCAGCGATGACCAGCGCATTGAGACGCCAACCATCTTTGATTTGTACGATTTCCTATTACCGTCTGGCTTTTGGCAGGTGCCTAAGCCCCGGCTAGATTTTTACCAGGATCTTGACGTCTCCATTTGCTTGGAGGATGACGGAGATGGTAACGGCATACACAATCTCGAGCGGGTCAAGGAAATGCTGTTGATCAAGCGAAATGAAAAGAGCCAGAGCAAGTTCAAGGAGGCACTCGCGACAGTACAGAGTCTCGCAGTGGTCGATCAGGAAGAAATCGGGATCTTGGAGTACCTGGCCTCGACTGATCGTCAGGAGCAGCTAAAACGACAGAGCTTGCAAGTGCTCAAGTCGTGGACCAAGCTACTGCTCATCATGGTGGAGTGCAACGACTTTGATGGAACGGCTCGCACATCGTTCTTCTTACAGACTCTGCAGGCCATCCTCCCTAGCCTTGAGATATTCGCCTCTGACCGTCCCGTAGAAGCCATGGATCTTGCCAAACTCGCGAGAATTTTGCTGTCGCGCCTGGACCTGAAGGAATCGAGCACGACCGACAAGCAGGGCAAGGCCATTGGCAATCTCATCCATGACAAATTATTTCAGCTTTTTCAAATATGCCTGCAGGCCATAAGCAAGTGGGCGGGGTCGCACGAGCTGCGCGCCGTCTACTACGAGATTTGCTACCGATACCTGACTGGGGCGCCCGACGAGACGAGGCACAGCTTCAACATGCAAATCATCAAAACGGTGCAGGTGTACGGCGAGCGGCTCATCAACGCCATGTGCGACGATGCCTTTTGCGGCGAGCCGAGCAGCCAGGCGGCAGCGTACATTCTGCTCAACGCGCTCGTTAGCGTGGGCCGGCAGGAAGACGACGACCACGTGGTAGACATGCTGAACCGGCTCAACTTTATCGGTATCACGGTGGACACGCTGCGCAGCATCATGACGGACTGGCAGGCCGTGTTCACGCACGGCAGCGCCGGCGGCTCGCGGACGGACCAACGCAACCACCTCGAGGCCAAGCTGGCGCTGCTGCTGCAGCTGGCGCAGACGCGCGCCGGCGCGCAGTACGTGCTCCACGCCAGCATCTTGCGCGTCGTCGAGCAGTCGGGCCTCTTCGCCGCCGACCCGGAGCTGCAGCTACGCGCGGACAATGGGCGCGCGCTCGAGCAGCACTACGACCTCTTGGCCAGGGCGGTGCGCATCATTGGCGCCGCGCTGCTGAGTCGCGGCAGCCACAGCGTCGCGCAGGGCCGCAAGTTCCTCGACGACCACCGCATGCTCGTAGCGCACACGCTCAAGCGCAGCGCGGGCATCGGCGCGCACGGGGCGAGCGACGGCGAGGCGCTCGAGGAAAAGGTGGAGGAGCTGGCGGACGCGTTTATGGTGGTGATTGCAGCCACGGGGTTTATCGAGGTGAGTCTCGGCCGCGCGCGGCTGTACTAGCTGCTGCTTGTTTGAAGAAGAAAACACAAGATGCTAACCTGTCTTTGTAGTTTGACAATGAGGCGGTCCCGGAGCCAAAGACTGCGCGCAAACTCTTCCATTGAGGTGTCACAAGTGTGTTGGATAGAGAGAGGCAGTCTTGACAAAAAGAAGGGGTATTGGAGTTCTGTTTTTCATTCACACTAATTGACTTTTCCGTATTTATTCTTCTGCATTAGAATATGTTTTATCTCACAGCAAAACGAAGTGGTTGATAAAGAGACTGTACCTTGGAGAATGAACATTTCGCGTGGGTTTTGGGCGGTTGCCAGTTGTCGCTTTGCTTGTATCGTGTTCGTATAATATGAGTTTGCAGTTGGATAGAAACAAAAAAAGGGTCGCGCAAAGGTGGTCGCAAACAGAGGACCAACAAGGAACCCAAAACAAAGTCTGGGCCAAAATCACAACACATCAAGAAACGTCACCAATCGGGCCACGTTGGGGAAAAAAAGCCTGCTCGCCATTTGATTTGTGCTACTTCTCCAGCACATGTACATTAAAGCTTATATACGTTGACGAAGAGGAATTCTTTCTACTAGTGAGAATGCCGCAACACCCAATGTAATGAAATCAAGGTCCGCGATAGTAACGTGTGATTCTGAGAGAAGAAAGGGAGGAATGAGATAGAGGGGGTATATCCTGCCATGATGCTCAGCCGAGGCCCGTTCTCAAAACAGGCCGGATGCGTGCTCGCCTCTTCCCTTGTGCCGCAAAATTGAAAACGCCCAACCATGCCATTGTAGTAAAAAGAATAAGTTCAAGTCTATAATCATCACGTTGACCCGAAAGAAAGTAGACTAAACGAGCCAAAAAGCCATACGCCACATGGATTTCTTAAACATGCCGGATTCTTGTATGCAGCAAACAAGAAGCAACGGGAAAGTAAGTGAAAAGGAAAAGGAAGTCGAGGCTATTTCGTAATGTCTTCGGCTTTTCGCTTTCCTCTTCTCGTCTTCGTCATGAGCTTGAGCTCGAGTGGCCAATAGCCCTTGGTCTTGGTGGTGTAGGACCCGCGGAGCTTGGTGTCGATTTTGGAACGGCACATGGGGCACCTACCCTTGAGAGACTCGACGTTTGTTAAAGATTGGTGTAGACATATTGCACAAAAGAGGTGCCCTGAGAAGGAATAAGTAAATTTTTCAAAGAAGAGAGGCAGCAGGAAGAAGCAGCAAGAATAGGCAGCGAGAAGAGGCAACCTACCGCAATATGTAACTGTCAGGCCGGCGACGTCGTCCATGCAAATAGCACACTGAAACGCGGCAATCTTGACACGGTTGTCGACGATGGGCTCTCTAAGCTCAGGAAGCACCCCAGTGGCTTCCGTCAGGTCAATCGTGGTGAGATTCTCCTCGTCAAGGTCGTCGTCCTCGGCCACAGCGGTCGGCGCTGACGGCACGTCGCCGAACAAATCTTCTTCGGGGCCGAGTGGTTTCAGGCGCTCTTGTTTTGGCGGCACGAGACGCTCTGCTGGGAGATTCCCGCGCTGCCTCTTGGGCGTCCGCAGAATGTCCGAGTGTCCGCGTCGCAGCGTCGTCGTCGCTGCCGGCATGGTTTCGGAGAAGGAAGTCGCTGCCGTTTCGGTAACGCCTTGGTCGTCCAGCAGGTCTGGGAAGAGGGGCGAGTATTGGGACTCGTCGTTGAGGGAAAAGTCGGTATTTTGCGTGGTGTTGGCCGAGGGGCCTACTTGAAGCTGCTGAGAGGGAGAATCAGGCACATCGGCCGCGGCGACGTTTGCACGGCCCATGCAGTCACTGTTCTGAGTGATGATGGTAGTGGCGGTGGTGGTGATTCGGGAATGCGGCACAGGATAACTGTTGTCTTGGTAAATGTCGTCGTCAGAGGGTGGTTGTGGATTCGTGAAGGATGCGTATGGCGAGGTTGTTGAATAAAATTCGTTACGTAAAAAATCATCGATAAGATGTTGGTCGTAGGAAGACGCGGCAGCCGCAGGCTGCGCTCGTAAACGATTGTTGCCCGTCACAGCGTCGGCGGCGGCAGAACGCAAGGGGCGGTGTTGTGATGAGGACAAGTGTTGGAGGCGGCGAGACGGCGGCGACGGCGAGAAATAATTGTGGATATGAGGTGGCGAGCTCGCGTTGTTGTTGCTGATGTTGTTGTTGAGGGCAGCCGAGGATACGTGGGCGTGATGTCGCGGCGACGAGGACCGGGCAGGTGGCAAAGCGCCGGCGGTTGTGGCGGGCGGCTGCAGGGCCTGATGGCGGTGGCGGCTGCGTGCGGTGTGCGGGCGAGGCGAGGAGGGTAGTGGCGAGGTTGTTATATGAATTACGTCCGAGTCGAGTGAGGCTCTCCTCGGCGAGGCAGAAGCGAGTGACATAACGGGTGGAGGGGTGTTTGTTGTGCCTGGGAGCCTGGTGCAGCGGGACCGGAGTTTCGTGAATGGTGATGATGGGGGTTCGGGAACGTGGGGTGGGCGGGTAGCCCGCGATGTGGCAAAGGCAGAAAGCTGCCTAAAACGGCTGAATAAAGATTGTCGTCGAGAAACAGTTCGAAAAGCCGGAGTTCATGGCGACGGACGCCCCGAAGCTGGGTTTGTGGGAGGAAGAGGGAAGAGGCGAGAGGACTGGTATTTGGGCGAGGGTTTCGAGGCCCAGTGGGGGGAAGAAGGTGAAGCTGGGTTAAAAACGGCAAACGAACTGATGTGGCAGATTCTTGTCAATAATCAGGACCGTCAAGGTACAGTGGGTCCAAAGTAATACAGAGCCAAAAGAGCGAACTAAACATCACCAGAATCCCTTGGATGGCTGCTCGGCGTTACCTGACCGTGACCGTACTTGACATTGCCAGTCATCCAGTGTGCCAGCAACGAGGCAGGTCACAGGTGTCACAGGCTCCAGTAGCGCTAAAGCCAACTCGGAATAGCGTCGGCCGGCTGCTGTCTCTTGTGAAAAGTCAGTGGCAATTACCAATCAGCAATCGACAAAGAACCAGAGATTGTACAGGCAAAAAGAAATGGGCGACAAAAGATGAAATTTCAGTCAGACTGTATTCTGCTTCTCCGTCTTCTTCAAAGTGACACGGCGTAATCACGGCAAGGGCCATTGCACGGCTGCGCATAATATCAGCTTGTACGCCTCACGACGCCAATAGGTCCGTCTCAGCGTCACTCACGGTATTGTGTACGCCAGGCTGAGTGCGCGCAACGCAGCCATACAGGGAGGAACAAGCATTATCCCGCGTCAGGCTCCAGCTGCTGCCCAAAGGGTATCTTCATTTCGATTTCGACTTACTACATCCACTCTATGGCTATCCATATATTTTGTGCCTTTTTTACTTGGCAGATGCTTCGACATGCAGAGCCCTTGCCGGCGCCACTAGACAATAGTCATCCATCAAGTAGACACAATGAAACTCAGCAGACTGCTGCAAACCCTTTCATTGTCATTTTGCATCCCATCAGACTATTTTTTTTTCTGATAATCATCATTGTCTCGTGTCTCTTTGCGGCCGCTCTGTCCTTTCCAAGTCCGCCACTAGGGTGATGAAACAGACCGCCGGTGCTCAAATAGGCGTGTCAGCAGCACCAGTGTATTTCCCTACGCACGACACGTCTTAAGATCTGAAATTAATATAATCAAATTCTCTATAAAATTCTTACAAGACACTTTAATGAAGGTTTTTATTCTTCATTTTGCTCTTTTTATATCCAGAATAAGCTCTACTCCGTGTGTTGGCGATCTGTTCTATCACCCTTGGGGTCCGGTACTTGTAGCCCGGTCCGCCGCCCTGCAGGTCCGGTGAGTGCCGACTCCACTGTACCCTTTTCTCATTACTGCAAAGTTGGCCACTCAGAGTCCGCCCAGGGTGCCAGCCAGTAAGTAACCCCACTAATTCATCCCCTTTTAGGTAGACTGCTTGACTGCCAATTGCGGCGAACCTCTTGTGCTCTTCTACACTAATAGTGACCAATTACGCCCAAGAAAATTCCCCCTTCGATACCACCACTTCCTTCTCCCGTCTCTCCCCCGCCATCGCCATCGCTATCGCCATCGCCATTTCCTTTCCCCTTCCAGCTTGTGCTCATCTTCGTCATGTTGCTTCAATGGTGCTCGACATGACGTATTCGTAGTTATGCGCGCCTTTCATCCCGCCGCTGGTCGCGTCCAGCGTGCCTCGTTGGCCAACTTGCCGCTCGTGCGACACCGCGCGCCACACCACCTGTTTGCGACCACCTTTGCGCGACGCCTTGCGTCTCTCGCCACCGACGCCAAACAAGATAACAATACATCTCTAGCACGTATGTCATGTCCAGAGGCCCCTGACAAACTACTACGTCGTCCAGCATTTGCCTTGCGCAGCCCGCTAACCCGTCGCATTCAGTACCCTCCGCTGCTCGGTACAACGAAATCGGCGTCCAGCAACTCAGCACACATGTTTTCAACCAGATATTCCCCGATGGTGCCACTCCACCGCCTCAAAATCTCGTTGATTTATCCAAAGATCATCTCAAGCGCCATGAACTCCTCGGCAAGAATACCGACGACTCCGCTCCCATCGCATTCAATCTCCCGGAGCTCCAAGGTCGCACTCTCGACGAGCACTTCCATAAGCTGGGTCTCGACTGCGCCGAGCCCTACCTCACTCTATCCAAGCAATTCTCACGCGTCAATGCGCCTCCCAAGCCGCGCAAATGGGTCCGCCGCAGCGGCTGGACCAAGTACTACCCCGACGGCCGCACTCAACAGGTTGATGCACCCGACGAATCCGCTCTATGTTTTGACACCGAAGTTATGTGGAAGGAGAGCCCATATGCTGTCATGGCTTGTGCTGTAGGCCCCACAGCCTGGTATGCTTGGCTCTCCCCGTGGCTGCTAGGCGAGACCAAGAATGACAAACATCTCATTCCCCTTGGCGATCCCACCAAAGAAAGACTCATCGTCGGTCACAACGTTGGCTTTGATCGCGCCCGTATCCTCGAAGAGTACGACATCAAGCAGACTAGGAACTTCTTCATGGACACAATGTCGCTACACGTTGCCGTCAATGGCATGTGCTCGCAGCAGCGCCCAACTTGGATGAAGCATAAGAAGAATCGAGAGCTTCGTGAACGAGTCGCCAGCGAGACTCCCGACAATGAGCTCGCCGAGCTCTTGAGCAACAGGAGCATGCATGAAGAGGAAGAGCTCTGGGTCGAGCGTAGCTCAGTCAACTCTCTGCGAGATGTAGCCAAGTTTCATCTCAACGTCACCATTGACAAGGCTGTTCGCGACGATTTCGGCCAATTGAATCGGTCCGAGATTCTCGCCAAACTTGACGCCCTACTCGACTACTGTACTGCCGACGTCGCCATCACTCAACGTGTCTATCAAATAGTCTTTCCTAATTTTCTCGACACATGTCCACACCCTGTGAGCTTTGCTGCCCTTCGGCATCTCTCGTCCGTCATCCTCCCCGTCAACAAGTCTTGGGACGCATACATTACCAACACCGAAGCCACATATCACAAACTCTCCGACGCTGTTCAAGAGCGTCTTGTTGCCCTGGCCGACAAGGCTCTTGAAATCAAAGGCGATCCTGAAAAGTGGCGAAATGATCCGTGGATGAAGCAGCTCGACTGGTCTGGCCAGGAAGTTCGCATGGTCAAGGGCAAGAAGAAGGGTGATCCACCTAGGCCTGCTGCCCGTCAGAAGAAGCCCGGCTGCCCGCAATGGTATAAGGATCTGTTCCAGAAGAATGATGCTCCCATCAGCATCACAGTACGAACTCGAATTGCCCCGCTACTGCTAAGACTGGCTTGGGATGGCAACCCTCTCGTCTGGTCCGACAAGTACGGCTGGACTTTCCAAACAGACCGTTCCAACACACAAAAGTACATTGGCAAGCAAATGGTGCAGTGTCAGTTTGAAGAAGCCGACGCTACGCTGCGCGACGACAGACAGCACGTCTATTTTAAACTCCCACACAAGGACGGCCCAACCGCCCGCTGCGCCAACCCCATGGCCAAGGGCTATCTTTCCTACTTTGAGAATGGAACCCTATCCTCGGAGTACTCATACGCCAAGGAGGCCCTTGAAATGAATGCATCTTGCTCATACTGGATCAGCGCTCGCGACAGAATCATGTCGCAAATGGTTGTCAAGAGCCAAGACCTACCCAACTCCAGCAAGGCTGCAGGGTCTGCTGATGGTCTCGGCTTCATCCTGCCACAAATTATTCCCATGGGAACAATTACGAGACGAGCTGTCGAAAACACATGGCTTACTGCCAGTAATGCCAAGAAAAACCGCGTCGGCTCCGAACTCAAGGCCATGGTGAGAGCTCCCGAAGGTTACAGCTTTGTTGGTGCAGATGTGGACTCGCAAGAACTGTGGATTGCCAGTCTCATTGGTGATGCCACCTTTAAGCTTCACGGCGGCAATGCTGTCGGTTTCATGACGCTTGAAGGCACCAAGGCAGCCGGAACCGACTTGCATTCTCGCACTGCCTCGATTCTCGGCATCACTAGAAACGACGCCAAAGTTTTCAATTACGGTCGCATTTACGGTGCTGGCCTGAAGTTCGCCGCTACACTACTTCGTCAGTTCAACCCTGAACTGTCCGAGAAGCAAACTATGGAAACAGCTTCCAAACTGTACGCTAGCACCAAGGGGACCAAGACGAACCGCAAGACTATTTATAAGCGGCCTTTTTGGCGCGGCGGTACTGAATCTTTTGTCTTCAATAAACTGGAAGAGTTTGCCGAGCAGGAGAGACCACGTACCCCCGTACTCGGTGCTGGCATTACAGAAGCCCTCATGGGACGCTTCGTCAGCAAAGGTGGTTATCTGACCTCGCGCATCAACTGGGCTATTCAATCCTCGGGCGTTGACTATTTGCACCTTCTGATAGTGTCGATGGACTATTTGGCTCGCCGATTTAGCATTGACGCTCGTCTTGCTATTACCGTTCATGACGAAATTCGCTATCTCGTCAAGAACGAAGACAACTATCGCGCCGCCATGGCTCTGCAAGTCGCCAATGTGTGGACTCGTGCCATCTTTTCTCAGCAAGTCGGCATCAACGACTTGCCACAGTCGTGCGCCTACTTTTCCGCCATTGACATTGACCATGTCCTTCGCAAGGAAGTTGACATGGACTGCATCACACCGAGCCATCCCAATGCCATCCCGCCTGGAGAGAGCCTCGACATCAACACCCTTCTGAGCAAGGGTGACGCCGCCCGGCTGGATCCGTCGATTGTGCCCGATAGCACCTACGCGCCCAAGCTCGACGGCATCGCGTACACGCCCCGCGTGCCGGTGATGCAGGCCATTCAGGAGGCCGCAGGCGATAGCGCGCCGTTTCTCAAGGCTCAGATTGTCAGCGATGATGCCGAGCTGCGCGACATCATCAAGGACCTACGCAAAGATGAGGCGCCAAAGGAGAAGCCGGTGAGCAAGCGTTCCCTCAAATCCGTGCTGCCGTACCGCGCACAGCCGCAGCTCATCCCTATGGACGAGCCTATATCAGTGGCCGAGGCCATGGGCAACTCGTACCGCAACAAACTCGATGCTAAGGGCAAGTGGACGTGGGCTAAGAACTCGACCAAAGGCTCCCGTCCGAGTTGGAGAGTTTGAATTGTTATTCTACCTGGGTATGACGGCCATTCTCTAATGTTATTCTCGGATGCTGTGTCAATATTTTCGGCGTTATTCTTGCATGTTTCTATACGATTATTTGGCGAATTGGCTTTGTATGATTATTTGGCACGCAGTTCTATCCGCCTGGCGCAGTACTTGTACACTACTAATATGCTCAACATTGTACTACAAATACCAAAAAAATCGAAAACTAGAGGTTAAGAAACTTGAACGTGTGACGAGACGATTCTCCCGATTCAGCCTTTGGCCGCTGCAGGAGTCAATTTGCAGGGTAGTAATCGATCTTGCAGCAGAGCCACGTTGCGCAGCATCTAGACAGGCACCGATACGCATCGACGGTGCCTCGCATTGAGGTACAGTGGATCTCGAGTAGTGCAATACGAGTTTGAGAGGACGTCTCGGATGAAAATTAGATGAAAGTGGCTTGCGGTTGCGTAACCACTCTCGAGCTTGTTGTCTCGAGATGGCTAAAGCGGGGCATGAGGGGAGCACCCCGCCACCACCTCGAAGCTTGTAAATGTTGCAAATGCCATTACTTGGCTCTGTTTCACATGTCGTCGTTGTTTGCAAGTTTCATCAGCTTCATCAACAAGCCGTCAACTCTTTCTAGCCATACATATCAAATATAGCTGCAAGTGCCGCGCCATGGCGACGACAACGAATGACGATGCCGTCAAACGCTTGCGCGAGAGCAAGCCCCCCGCCACAGACGCCGCGACCTACCTCACCGTCATTGAAATGTCGCTGACGCCCGCTCTGCTGCCAGCGTTGCGCGACATCCTCGACGAAGACGTGGCGCTGACGAGTGAGATTGGCTGGGACCTGGTCGAGATGCTGATTGCGGTGCCCGGCAGCGAGGCCTGCCTGGAGCGGGTCGCGCACCTGGGCAACCCGCGCGAGGTGATTCTCAAGGTGCTCGAGGTGATGGAAAAGGGCGCTGCGGAAGCGCAAGAAGATGGCGGTGCTGGCGATGAGGAACAAGCAGAGAAAGAAGAAGAGAAGAAGGGCGACAAAAGTAACAAGGTGTCGACCACGCAGCAGTTTGTCACCCTCTGCAGCATGCTCGCCGTCCTGCACAACCGTTTGAAAGTAAGCGCCCCTTCACGGTTCCTGCACACGACGCTGGATACCGTGCACCGCAGCTACGACGCCTCCCAACCCGAGGCCACGGCCGCCGTGATTGCGCTCGTTAGGTCGCTGTCTGGACAGAAGCGGCCGCCGCTACCGACGCGCAAGTCGAGCATTGCCGTCGCTCCACCGCCGCGGACGCTATCGTTTGAGACGGACGACGCACGCCGCAGCGCACCAGATCCCGAGGGCAGCTCGGGCAGCAGCGAGGCGGGCGAGCCGGCGCGCGTGCGGCGCCTGCTGCAGGTGTTTGCGACGTGCGCGCTCGAGGCGTTTGTCGACGCCAACGCGCTCGAGTGGCCGGCGAGGCTGCTCGAGTACACGTATCCGGAGCGGATCGTATCCGGGCGTGTGACGCAGATGCAGGCGTTCAAGGACGTGGACGAGCTGCAGGCGAGGGATAGCCTGATTGGCCAGTTAGTGGTAAGTGGGCAGACGAGGGCGTTTAAGAACCGTGTGCGGTTGACTGACGTATTGTGCATATTGAATGTAGTCGCTGGCAGGCGATCTAGGACTCTCAAAGCTCCCGGCAGAGACAATCAAGGAAGCGTTTACCGCGTCGCAGATCTGCACCGATCCGCTGTCCGGAGAACTCGACAGCGACAAGCCCGAGGCCATGCCCTTTGCGACAGGCGGCCTCGCCGCGCTTGTCGCCTACTGGATGTTTGCGACGGACCTGTTTGACGCGCAGCACTCCATCCCTGATCTGTACCTCTTTCCGCACCACCACTCCCTGCTGACAGCCTTTCTCGGCGACTCCCCGCAGGACCAGGTCACCAACCAGCCGGGCGTCGTCGAAGCGCTCCTCGTCATCGGCATCTGGCTGCACACGCAGTCACGGCTTGTCGCCCCCGGCGCCGACACGCAACCCGACTTCATGTCCCACCACCACCTTTTGACGCTCCTTGCCGTCTTCCACGCTAACCCGCGCGTGCGACAGGCCGCCATCACCCTCGCCGGGCACGTGCTGCACGCCGCTCCAGAAGACGCGCGCCTCGCCATCCTCGAGGACCTGCTCGAGAACTGCATGTTTGCGTCGCTGCAGTCCTGCGCCGTGTCCTGGGTCAAGGACGAGATCATCGCCGCCAGACGCGGCAAGGCAGCAGCGGAGCGGAGCGTGTTCGCGACGGCAGACGGCCTCGAGAAGCTCCAGTACGCGCTGTTCCCGGACCTGACGCACCTGCAGGACGAGGCGCAGGACGCCCCCGCGCTGCTCGAGTTTTGGGCGCAGGCCTGGCCGTTTCAGCTGC
Organism: Beauveria sp. NWAFU-1; assembly: GCA_024472245.1. Taxonomy (NCBI): domain Eukaryota; kingdom Fungi; phylum Ascomycota; class Sordariomycetes; order Hypocreales; family Cordycipitaceae; genus Beauveria; species Beauveria sp. NWAFU-1. Next base: position 2,370,727 of record JANBXD010000006.1, on the reverse strand, counting down.
AGGTGGCCAACTTTGCCGTCTTCATCTTTGGGGATGCGTACAGAGACATGGCGCCCGCAGGCATGGCGGCGGCGGTCGAGCACAGGTACGTGGAGCCCCTGCTGCACATGGCGGGTGTGCTGCGCGAGGCGGACGCGGTGCAGGCGGGAGAGGCCGCGCAGGCGCTGGGGTCGCTGGATCTGTTGACGGATACGCTGGGTAGGGTGGCGCTGCATTAGAAGCAGGACGGACGGACGGACGGACGGACGGACGGACAGATGGATGGATGGATGGATGGATGGATGGATGGATGGATGGGTGCAGACGGTGGAAAAGCAATGTATAAAACAAGACATGGCTGCATCATGATACACGAGAGCACATGTTGCCAATTTAACGATTATGAAAGGGAAGAATTATATTTGATATCCTGTTCCTTTTGGTATCTATTGTGTGCTGTCGTAAAAGCCCCTAACGCCAAAGAATGCATCATCTCCGTCTATATTACCGCCTGCGGTCTCGATCATACCCACGATGACGCTCCCTCTCCCTCTCTCTATCCCGGTCTCCGTATCTATGCCCTCCACGCTCGCGCTCTCCATCCCCTCTGCGCCGCTCCTCCCTCTCCCTCTCCCTCTCCCGCTTATAGCTCTCCCCCCGCCCACCACCAGCGCGGTCCTCCCTCTTCCTTTCCTCTTCCCTCCTGTAATCCGCCAGCTTCGGCGGCCTCTTCTTTCCCGCCGCCCCCGGACCTTTTTGGTTCCAGCCGCCGAGATCCTCGGCCTCGTTGAGTGCTTTCGCGCCGAGACCCAGCCGGTTCTGGCGTCGCTGCGGCATTCGCGCCTTGTTGGATTTCGACGACGACGACGACGAGGGCTCGCCGTTCCAGCCCATCCCGCGGAGGAGCGCGGCGCCGAATTCCTCCACGGGCATGGCGTCGTAGTCGGCGAGCGTGGAGGTGGCGCCCGCGGCGGACACGTCTCGCGCGTAGGCGTCGTCTTCGGTGGTGATGACTTTGGGGGTGTCCTTGGCGGGGCGCTTGCCGAGGAGCGCGTCCATGGCCTCGTCGTCGGCGGATTGGGGCGGAGGCGGTGGTGCAGGCTCAGCTTGCTTTGGCGTGTCCTTGCCGTCGTCGTCGTCGAAAGCTGCGGCTGCACTCGGCGTCTCCGCATCGGCTGGCTTCTTTTCCTTGACTGTCAAGCCCCATTGTATTCCCGAATCCTGGTCCGCCGGCGCCGTGTCCATACCGCTCCCTGCTACTCCATTTTGCGCTGCCGCTGCGCGGGCCTCGGCCGGTAATAAGTTCTTGCTGCGTCGCGCGCCGCGCTGCTCCCGGATCTCGTCGCGCCAGTCGCGGTTGGGCTGCCGCGCAATCACGAACTCCTTCTTCTTCGCCTCCTCTCTGCTCCTCGCGCGCTCCGTCTCGGCACCATCGACGCCGAAGCCGGTAATAGCTTCGTGCTGGCCGCGCTTTTTGTCGTCGTCCGAGTCGGAGTCGCCGCCGCCGCCAAAGGCATGGGTGCGTGGCCGCTTGCCGAGGGAGGAGGCGGAGGTTGTCTTGGACTTGAGCTTGGAGGGCTGGGAGGAGGATGACGACGAGGCGCCAAATTTTATGGCGATGCGGCCGCCCTTGCTGTCGTCGGTCATGGTGCGCGCCGAGGAGGTTGTGTGTGTGTGGTTGTGGTGGTGTCGAGCAGAGAGCGATGCGCCGGTCTTGAATTTATTTTCTATGGGTCTCCGCCTGGACGGTCACCATGGCCGGGCTGAGGAGGTGCTGCCTATCACAATGGATGGCGACCCGAGTCAGGACTTTTACATACGGTAAGCCGCACCGACAATCCACAATGCCGTCTCATGTAAGTGAAATGACGGACAGACATATTCTTTATCGTGAAAGATTGACTACTACTTCCCTCATGCTACGGAACGATATTGTTGCCAACCAGATCAAGACATTTGCCATCTCCACCACCTTTGTAAGAGGCAATGAGAGCTTGACATCAAGTGTCACCATTTTGTTCCTGTGGCCATATTCGATGCGTTGATTAAGAAATGAAGCCAGATGAGATTGTTGCTGTCGTTGTTCACGAGCCTGGTCTTGGAAACCAGACCATACTACATGCCTCAGCAAGTATACTTGTAGCCTAAATCCTGTCGATACACACATACTATCTACCGCTTTGGTAAAGCTGAACGTCAACAACCTAAGCGCTGTGGGCACGAATCCAATGTATTCGAGCTATCGTACCTCTCACCCACTGCTTGCCGAAAGACTTGCTGCAGCAGAATAAGATGTGCATAAGTAAAGAAGACACTATTTGCATCTATGCTCAAATATAGAGAGAAAATAAAAATAAAAAACTTCGGGAATCGGTAGTTTTTTATAATTCTTTTACATAATTATTGCGTATCAGACGACTTCTTGTAGACCCGCTGCATTAACTGTCGAGCGCCGGTGGTGTCGCCTGAAACTTAGTTGTGATGTTGCTGAAGTACGAGTGCAATATATCACAACCGAGGCTATGAGAGCAAGGCAGCAGAGTCGTAGCTTGGGCTCTGAGATTTTGCATGTGCTGAGGTTGTATTACTTGTTTACCTGTCGAAATCGGACGGCGTTCCTTCGTGTCCCTTATCTCGGCTCACTCGCTGTCAAGGTTCGAGCCCGCCTTTTGGTGGTTTTAGTATCCGTAGTTGCCCATGACTGCACAGCAAGTGCTACGCCCAGATGGGTCAGTGACAATTAATTTGAGCGGCGCGAGGTTAAGTTGAAAATAATCAATTTTAGTGTACGCCATGGCGAGGAGCCTGGTGGGATTGGATTTGAGCCACCAGCAATAGAGACGTCATGATATGCGGGGCATAGTTGAGGGCATGATATGGATCGATGAATAAAAAATCCCCGGAGAAAAGTAGAATAAAAACAGTTGCGAATATATAGCCAAAGGGAAAATGCAAGAACGAAATATTTAGATCCTGCAAGTGTTGTTGCGTCTATCTAGGTACCTACCTATCTAGGTACCTACCTCTGGTTGCGACCGCAATTACACGGATTCCAGCATGGTGGCACCAGCACTTATTAGCGTGCGAATGTGGTGAAATGGCGCTGGGCTTGTACTGATAATAGGCGCTACCTAACTGTAGCAGGAAGTTTATATCATCAATTAACCCGCTTGCGGGGGGGGACGGGGAATGCTCGCAGTGGCGGCGCACTGTGCGATATAAAGTTCAAGCACGTTGCTGTCACACCAGCCCCTTTCCCGCCACCAGGTACTTACTAGCGTCAGCAGCGCAAATAACTAACGTCAATGTGTTAGCAGTAAGTACTGCATCACAGTGCGCATAAGTCATCCTCACGGTCAGCCACTCACTCTACCTACTGATTATCGCTGCTGCTCCCTGCGCCCCCCAGGAAAAGGGCGCTAAAACGGCCCAAGCCTAGCAAACTCCCTCAACCGCCAAAACCCAAGTAACCGCTGTCTGGACGAAAATTTTGTACGCCCCCCCTTCCCAGCCGGCCAACACTTTGGAGGTTACGAGACGACACGACAGCAAAGAGAAATTCGTCGACGCGGCGTCCACAACCACGCTTTTCATCGCCTTGGACGTCCCTTTTCATCTCGCATCATCCTCCTATTTACCAAGGCAGCATCCGTTTCGCTCGCAAACGGATGTTGCGACAGCAGATGCTATGACTGAGGTCGGGCACGCCGATTTATCGCGGCTGCTTCAATCCAAGCGCAATGAGTGCCAGTGAGTCTCCCATTGTGACATGCGCCCAATTTTTCCGATGAAAATGATGGTCTTTTTCTTTTGCTAACATCCTAAAGTGCAATTGTAACTTCGCGCAAGAGGAAGCTTCGCGAACTCTTCGCGGTCGCGACCCAGACTCAGCCTCTCCCCCAGCAAGCCTATGCGCTGCCCGACGCGCCCGCTGCCACCAGCGCCGAGTGGCAGTTCTTGCAGACGAATGATATTTTGCAGTATGTTGCTCCGCCTCAACATAATTTTTTCTGGCGTTTTTGTGATTGCTCTGAGGCTTTGGTTGATTTTTTTATTCATCCGCCTCTGCTGCCTCTACTGCAATGCCCACTGAAGCATCCACTGTAACATTACCGCCCCATACTGACCACGCCACAGAGACAGGATCTTCGATGAAGGAAGTATTCCGCCGCGACCAGCACAATCCGTCGAAGCCTTGAAAAGATCTATCAATGCTCAGCTTGCTGCTGCAAGTTCCCGGGCTAATTCGCCAGTTGTCACAACTCCCGGAACGTCGAATTCAACAACCTCGTCGCGATCAACACCTGGCGTAAAGAGCCCGGCCAACACCCATCATGCATCCAAGCCTGCCAACCCAACCCAGCCCTCTACGTCAGCGATTGCTGCACGCGCTCAAAACCAGCCGGAGAGACCCGCCAATGTATCGAGACGACCAGCCCAAGTTTCATTCCCTCCTGGCACCAAAGGGTCGCCTTCTTTGTTACCAACGCCGGTTGCTAATGGACTTTCCACGATTGCCCCCCCGAGTGATGGTTCGTTGAGCATCAAGTTGCCCCAAGATGCGGCAAAAGTTACTGATGCCATGTCTTCTCCGGGATCAACAGCTGCCAGTGCAACGACCACTGCGGCTCACGACATCTCTGCCAACACCAGCCCAGACCACGAAGGCCCTCGATCCCCCGAAATCGTACAACGACCTGTGCAAGCTGAGCCGAAACCAGAAACGAAAGACAATACTGTTGGTCAGAAGACACCAATGTCCGACGAAGATCAGCTACTGCAGGAGTCTATACGGTCTGCTGCTGCGTCTGGCTCGGAAGATGAAGCGCCATCAATAACTCTCCCAACTCCAAAACCGCAGACGGGCACCACGATACCTCCCACCACCGAAGTTCCTGACAGCCAAGATGAAGCGGATAAGATGGATGTCGACGTCCCTGAAACGGGCCAGAATTCTATTAATGTCAAACAGACATCTCCTCTACTTACACCTCAAGCAACAAGAGAAAGCGTGCCTGTAGAGCGTGCCGTCACCAGAGTCTCTTCGGGAGCCATGAGATTAAAGTCCGTCAACGAAATTGTGGGCGCTACCCCTCGCTCAGCCACCGATCGCGGCACACCAAAGGACCTACACGATCAACTCACGCCATCCGCTTCCGTACCAGAATCACCAGCAGCGAGACCGAAATCACGGAAAGACCGCAAGGGGCAAGTGTCTACGGTTTTATTCGGCAAGCAGCCTAAGCGTGTCGATGACAAGACCGTCGCCTCAGGTCAAAAGGAACAGTTTCACCCCTTCGACGACTATTACACTCCACTCTTTATTCAAAACTTTACCGGCGCAACCAACTGGATGCAACCTATCGAGAAAATTCTGTTTCACGCCAACAAGACGATTGGCACTTCCGATGCCAACCTCGCAATCCTGGATAATCAAGCCTGCAAGGTGCTACGTAGGGTGTATCATCTGCAGCAGCATGACAAGTGGTCTTTGCGACAGCCGAAGCGTTGCCCGGAGCCGACACGACCTAGTTCGCAATGGGATGTGATGCTTCAAGAGATGAAATGGATGAGAACAGATTTCAGAGAGGAGCGCAAATGGAAGATGGCGGTAGCCCGCAATTTGGCTTACGCATGTGTCGAGTGGCACCAGTCGAATGCAGAAGACCGACTCGTTCTTCAAGTTGTTGCTCGGATTCCTCCCAAGGTTTCTACCGATGTGCACGATACGGAAATGGGCGGCGAAGGGTTGGCTGGAGCTGAGAACCATCCCACGCCTGATCTAGAGCCCTCAGGCAACGCTGACTCACCTCTACACGACGACATTTCTGAAGTGTTTGTCGAGACTGTTGCGCCGTCGGCCATTTTCTCATTACAAGAGGATGACGTCGTATTTGGCCTTCGACGCACCCAAGCTGCCGACAAGCTCTTGGAAGAATTGCCTCTGTACGGCAATCCTCTCAAGATCCCCCAAACCGACCTTGCCGGCCCAGAGTTTGACCCTGATGCTCACTGGCGGCGACCAGCTCTACCTCTGAGCAAATACGTCGAAGGAGAGATGAATGTTACTTGCAAAGGCCCTCCGCGCAGACGCGGCCGATTCGACCATCGCAATGAAGACTCGGATGAAGAAGGTGACAGTACCTTTATCGCCGATCACACAACCAACAACGCCAAAAGCGACGCCATCACCAGCAATGTCGCCTTGTTCAATCCCGAGTCGAAGCCTATCCGAGATCGATTGCATGCTGGCCACCAATTCCGACCTCCATCAGAACATCCTATGCCTATGCAATCTTTCTACGAGTGTCGCAGCGCGTCACAGTGGACGGTAGCTGAAGATGATGAGCTCAGAGGCCTCGTGCGCGAATACTCATACAACTGGTCCCTGATCTCGAGCATGCTCTCTACAAGATCTTCCTTCGTCTCCGGCCCGGAGCGACGCACTCCATGGGAGTGCTTCGAGCGATGGATCAACCTAGAGGGACTACCAGCTGACATGCAAAAGACCCAGTATTTCAAGGCTTACAACACCAGGATCGAAGCGGCCCAACGTATTATAGCTCAGCAGAATCAGATCGCGGCCCAGCAAGCCAGCGCTGCCGGCGGCAATATGCCTGCTATTCGCAGAAGACCTTCCGTCCCTGTCAGAGTCGAACGACGCAGGAACCAGAAGCACCTTACTTTGATCGATGCCATGAGGAAGCTCGCGAAGAAAAGAGAGACGGCTCAGCAGAAGCAACAACACACAGCCTCGCAGAATGCAGTCAAGAAGGCTGCAGAGCCAGCTTCGCAGCGGCCAACGAAAACGCCAAGAGATTACAGTTTACTGAGGTACGAGCGCGATCAAGCCCTGGCCGAGAAGATGGCACAGTATGCCGCTCGCCAAGATGCGCAACGAAGAGCACAAATGCAAGCCAGAGCACAAAGCCAAGCAGCTCAAATGGCAGGAGCCGCCCAGGGCAACCAGTCAAACCAAGGCGCTGCACAGGCTCAAGCTGGTGTCCAGCGTGCCGAGGTTCTACCGCACATGGTGGCAGCCGCTGCCGCCGCAGCTGCCGGTCAACGTCCAAGCATGCCGCCATCAGGTGTTAATGGCGCACCTCAAGCTACTCCAAGCCTGCCGTCGCAGATGAGCCCGGCCATGGTTGCTGCGGCTGCTCAAATAAAGGGCATACCAACGGCCCAACTGCAAGCAGCTCTGCAAGCACAAGCTCAGCAACACAGAATGTCGCCCATGCCTAACCAGCAAGCCGATGCAAGCCTCATGTTGCGAGCGCAGCAGATATCCAACCAACAGCGTGCAGCTGTGCAAATACAACAGCAACAACAGGTCCACCACCAACAACGTCCCAACTCGGCTGTCCAGCAAAATGGACAGGGCTCACCACCGATGCACAATGGTGTGAACGGCATCAATCAGCAATCTTTTATGAATGGTACTCCAGCTATGATGCCGGCTCAAGCCATGATGCCTGCTCAAGCTATGATGCCTGTTCAGAACGTCAACAATGCTAACCGCAACGGAGGTGCTGCAAGTGGCGTTCCCGTGCAGAATGGTGTTCTCAACGGTTCTCCCGGTACGCGAATGCCGACGCAGTTGCCGCCTAACATTGCTTTGCAGCTCAATCAACTTGAGGCTCAATTTCGGGCAAAGAACCCTAGCTTGACCCCTGAACAGTCTCGACAGCTTGCCACAGAACATCTCACTCGGGCTATGATGGCTCAGCGACAGTCAGCTCTGGCCGCTGCCGCAGGTGTTAGCAGCCAACCTCATTTCGCCAATAGCATCGCTGCTACGACGAGCCCTCACCAGTACGCTGCTTTGCTTCGACAACAACAGCAGCAGCAAGCTGCAGCAGCGGCGGCGGCGCAGCAAAGGCAGCAGCAGCAGCAACATCAAGCAAACGGGCAGCAGGGTCAGCCAGGTCAACAAGCGTCACAACTACAGCAACCGCAACAACAGATTCAAGCAACACAGCTGAATGGAAACAACGCTGCTGGTAGTCCGGGTCCACAGGCTGCTCACCAGCGCCAATCTAGCGGCAGTGCAACGCCATCCTCAACGAGCAGATGAGCAAGACACGCCGCGCGAGCTTGAGCTTTGATTCCAACACTTTACACTGGGCGGGCTAATTATCATGCTTGATGAGTCTGGGTGTTCTTCTCCAATTCTGTCTTTCATGACATATTGCGCCGGTTTGCACAGAATCTTCCATCAAGGCTATTTATTGTCTTGATAAAGATCTACTATGCATGGGCGACAGCAGCCGATATTTTCAAAGTAAGAGGATCTCTGAAAATTGCACGAATGAGCGCATCGCTCGTCGCAATTCGTATCTACGTCTTGTTTCTGCTGTTCTGGCATTGGCGGCAGGGTTCTGTATTATTGCATTTAGAAGAACCTGGAGTACGTTGACCCTTTTTTTTTTCGGGTTTCAGTTTTGAAGGGAGTTTTGTGTAAACGTGGCAGGGACAGGTACGAGCACGATGCTGCTGGCGATGTCTCATTCCCTTTTCCTTCATCATAAAGAGCAGAGAAACGGCTAGATGATTTTTGATTTGTGTGATTAGCTTTTTTTCCGACGGCAAACGAGCGCAAGGGAAAGGGAGAACCAAGCGAGCGGTTTTTATCTCTAGGCGTCTCGGTGGTATTTTATTTGGGACATTACGATTCTTACTTCTTTTATTGTATGGAAGCTTCTTGTACATAACATATCGGAAGGAGGGAGAGAGGGGTTGGGAGAGAGAGAGTCGCAACAAAAGACACCAAGAAGAAGAAACTTTGACTAGCTAGTTGAGGGGAACTGGCCAAGACAAAGGACGATGAAGACGAAAAAATAACACTACCACTATAACGTTCCAAAGCTTGGTACCTCGCTGCCCTTTGATGATGACCCGTAAAGATGTGCGGAAGATGCCATATTTATGAGACTAGGCTGGTGGGAAGAAGGCTGGTGGGAGGATGAAGCATGAGGTTTGAGTACAGTGCAATGAGCGGATTGCTGATATGTAACTCCAACATTGTCATCTGAAATCAAAGTCAACAACATTGTATTTGTATCAAAAGATATCTAATGGTAAAATGACAGCCTGCAGATTCAATACTAGCGGCTACACGAAACAGCATTAACTCGTCCGTTCATATACACAATTCCAGGAAAGTAGTGTATATAATATATGTCATGACCCTTTCCCATCCATGTCTCTTTTTATAAAACCCGTGTTTACCAATTTTCACGTCATAATAAAGCCCTTCATGGGAAGAAAGGAAGAAGAAAGAAACATTAAATCAGATCATTACACTGCACTTCCACCTCCTCCGTTTCCAGATCGAGGTCTGCCTCCGTCATCGTGCAGCAGCAGGTGGGGCTTGATATAGTCCTCGTCGAGTTGGCGGAATAGGCTCGCCGGGTCCTCGCTGGTGAGCAGCTGCCTGATGGCGCCTCTAGCGGTCAGAGGCTCGGATGCGGGCTCGGCGGGGCTCATAAAGGCGCTCGGCGGATGGGGCGGCGTGAGGGTGGAGGAGCTGCCGGCGCCGCCGCGGCGCGCCGGAGGCGGCAGATCGGATGTGTCAATGTCGCTGCCGAGGTCCGACTCGTCGGCGCGGCCGAGGAGGTCGGCGCGCTCAAAGTCGTCGGGGTTGGCGAGGTCGCCGCCGCCGCGGTTCGAGTTTTTGCGGCTGATGCTGCGCGTGCGGCCGCTGCCGTCAATGTGCGGCGACGAGTGGCCCGACACAAAGGCGGCTGAGCCGCGCCCTTCGCGCTCGAGATTGGAGAGGGCGACATTGCCGTTGCGGCGGCCGCCAAAGCTGGAGCGCTTGTTATGGAGGCTGGCCCCAAACGACGTCTCAATGTCGAACTCGTCGTCGCTGTCGATTTCTTCGACGACGCCGGTGCGAATGCCCAGAATCTCGAGCATGCGGGCCGTGGTGCCTCCAAAGATAATGACGGTGAGCACTACGACTACCAGCACGGTGGCGCGCAGGGCGAGGGCGTTTTCGCCGGTAAGGAGGGCGGCGAGGGCGACGCCGACTGCGCCGCGAAGACCGGCCCAGAAGAGCATGGCCTGGTAGTTGTACGGTAGCTCGTCTCGGACTTCAAGGCCGCGGCGTCTCGCGCGGTAGCGAATAACGGCGTTAATGACCCTGGACAAGGGGAAGACGGCGACCCATCGGGCCGCGCAGACTGCGCAGACTGTGACGATGATGAGGGGTGGCTGAAACTGGAGAGCGCTTTCCGTAAAGAGCGCTAGGCCGAGGTAGATGAAGATGAAGTTTTCGACAAGCTGCGACATGACCTGGAAGATGAACTTGGTGGTGAGTTGTGTGCGTCGCGACATGTTGAAGTAGGCGTAGTGCTTGAGCGTGATGCCGCAGAATAGGAGCGACACGATACCTGGGATGGGTCAGTCAAAGAAGCGAATTACATTGTTTGGGTCTTGTACCAGAGAGATGAACGCCGTGAGAGAAGAAATATGTTCCGTAGGCAATCAGAATAATGACGCAGCTCTCAGTTTTAGGGAAGCGACGGACGTAGGTAAACTTGAGAAGCAGGGCGGTGCCGACACCAGCGATGACGCCAATCATCAAAGAACCAAAGAAAATCAGCAAGAAGATGCCGGTTCCTTCGAAAAAGCTAATTATTCCGTGGCTGGTAGCCTCGCCCTTTTTGTATCTCTGAGCCGTCTCAAAAATGACAATGGCAATGGCATCGTTGAGGATAGACTCGCCAAAGATGATGGTATAGAGCTTAGGGTCGACTTTGTATGCGTTGAAAATGGCGAGAATCGTGACGGGATCGGTGGCAGATAGGGTGGCTCCGACAGAGATGGCGTCGACGAAGGTCATATTAATAGATCCGGGAATCTGAGAGTAGAGCCAGAGAATCAGGCCAATGACGACGGCCGACAGGAAGGTGCCGGCAAAGGCAAAGGTTAGAATGGTGCCAATGTTTCGGAAGAAGTTGGCTTGGTGTAGTTCGTAGCCAGAGGATAGAATAATGGGCGGCAAGAGAAGATTGAAGAAGATTTGGTAATCAAAGTTGAGGGGTGATCGAATCGAGTCGCCAGATGTGATGAGAAGGACGAGGCCGACAACCATGCCTAGCTACTGTTAGAAATGGCTTCCTGAGTGGCAAGGAGAGCAATTGGGTAGCTTTTACCAGCAAAGATTGATATAACCGTCTCGTGAATGGCCGTGACCTTTTTCATCTGAAGTATGTAGCTGACGAAGAAGGTGATGATGAGCAGCAGGATGCAGATGAAGATGGCCCAGGCTGCAAAGAATTCCTTTTGCGCCGAGTCCTCCTCTGGAATGAGTTAGCAAAATGCCTCGTAAGGAGTCATAGGATCGGTTCGACATTGAGGCGCGCATGCGCCTGTCGCGCGGGGGGAGGGTATTCGAACCTCCAGTGTCGCCATCTTCGTCGGCCCGGCCTGTAGGAAAACATGTCAGCAGTTGAGCATCGAGCTGTCGCGTGGGGACGACGCAGCAGCCGAGGACATACGCAGCAAGCCCAGGCCAAGACTGGCCAGCTCAACAACACTCATGAATCAGGGTATCGCCGCCGTGCGGTTGGGCAACCGTTAATCGTGAAAAGTCGCAGACGTCGTCGTTGGAGGGGGAGGGGGGCTCGCGCGGGAGCGTCACCGGGGATTCAGAGCGACCATGAGCGAGGACTGTAATTGATTGTCGAGAAAGAAGGCTTTCAATTGTAAAAAGCGCAGGGTGTAGATGAAGCAGGCAGATGCGCAGAGGGCGACACGAAGTGAGTTCTGGCGGACGGACTGTGGATGGTGGGCGTCTTGCGGGAAGCAAAAAGATGCCAACTTGGCCTGTTGAACGTTTGGCGCAAGGTGGTTGGGTTTGACCGACGGAGCAAGTGCCCAAGCTACGCGCGGCTTTTGGCAGGTTGCGACGGACATTCCGCGTGGCGCCAGGCAGCGATTAGCAGTGCTTGGGCCCTGTATGAAGCCACTGTAACCCGCTATAATTCCGGCAGGTACAACGCCAAGCTGCACGGTACCTATTTTCAGCAAGCCTTCTAACGATGTGGCTTTGAACTTTAAATGTGTCTTTCCTTTACTCTGTGGGTGTCATTGTAGTAACCACTCTTTTTGTTTTAATCTGGTCGAGTAGCTATCCTGCAGAGTTGGTATATCAAAAGAGTACAAGCGACGAACACCACGACGCCAAGTGCATGTAACGCGCAAGAGTAGAAGCCGTCTTGATCATTATTACTATGTTTATTTGCTCTTCTACAATTTGGTGTTCGAAAAACGTAGCCCTTTGCTAGCAGCTACTTACTCTGTCATCCTCAGTTGTCCTGTTATAGAACAGTTGACGGACTTGCAGCCTCGCGGTCAACAGCAAGCTGATCACGATACACACTGGGGCCATTAGTTCATGGCTAAAAGTCTTATACCAATAGCAAACGTCTATAGATTCGATGAATACTTTTCGCTTCCTATCTAAACCATCAGCTTGCGGATACTGCCGCCAGCCAATTGTCCTTCACTTAACTTCCCTTCCACGGAGCGCCCCACCACCTTCGACGGTCCGTTTCTGACGGTGGCAGCTCACCTTCGCCAACACCACCAACCCCGACCGAAGCTGTCCACCAACCCGCAACACCAAAGTCACCGGCAAACACTACACAAATTCCCAGACCACCACAGGCTCTGCCCCCCGGCGCTACGGGCGCTACCCTCCAGCAGCCATGTATCACCTCGCCAAGGGTCTGTATCTCTATGCGACCAGCAAAGAAGGTAACTTGCCTCCTGCCACCACCCCATCCTCCCTCACAAACGACCCCCCCTCCTAACCTGGCCATGCAGAATACTCCGTCATCGTCCTCGGCCTCGATAATGCTGGCAAGACGACGTTCCACGAGCAGGTCAAGGCCATGTACATGCCCGACGCGCCCGCGCCCAAGCTCAAGACGGTGCCGACCGTCGGCCAAAACGTGTCGACGCTGACGCTGCCCGACATGTACCTCAAGGTGTGGGACGTTGGCGGCCAGCACTCGCTGCGCCGCCTCTGGGAGAGCTACTACACGAGCTGCCACGCCATTGTTTTCGTCGTCGACTCGACCGACGTCGGCGACGGCACCCTCGAGCACGACGCCACCGGCGGCCGCCTCGACGAGTGCCGCCGCGTCCTGGAGGACGTCCTCCAGCACTCTGACGCCGACGGCGTGCCCTTACTTGTCCTCGCCAACAAGCAGGACCGCGAGGACTGCGTCGAGACTATTCGCATCAAGGAGGGCCTCGTCAAAAAGGTCATGGAGGGCGACAAGGGCGACAGCATTCGCGATACCCGCGTCCTCGCCATGAGCGCCCTGACGGGGGAGGGCGTGCGCGAGGCCGTCGACTGGCTGCGCACGAGGGTGCAGTGGAATAAAGAGTCTAGACCGCCCGTCATGCGCTGAGCAGGGTTGGGACTCTTTTTGTCTTTGTCGTTTTCCTCATGAGCTACGAGCCTGCCTGTTTTTATTTCTCACGTCGCATCGGAGTTTGGGTTCAAGTAGAATTTTCTGGTGGATATCAGATAGAACAGCATACAACGTCAACCGCAAGGTGCTAATAAATTGGCCTCCCAATGGATTGGGCATGCCTCTTCTTACACTCGTGACAAGGTAAAACAACAAACGAATGGGGTAAACAGTCAAGAGAAACAATCCTTTCCTCTTGATTGACAAGCCAACACACATGGTCAGATCGCAACATATCACATATCAAACTCGGCCTCGTAGCATTCGCTTCAAGCAGTCATCATACTCGCAAGCCCATGCCACAAACAATGGCGTCAGCCCATCATCTGTCACAGCGTGGACGTCCGCGCCGGCCTCAACAAGTCCGCTGTTCGTGGGCATGCGGCTCTCAGCCATCGCATAGAGATATATTCTACCCCGAGGACAACATCAATCTTGCAGCCCTCTGCCTAAGTCAATGCCGCAGAAGATTTTACGACGGGTACGACGCTGCCAAAGCAGTACTTGGCGTGGAACCAATAACTCCACGTTATATGGTAAGTTGAAAGCTGCATCTAATTGCAGTACCGCGACACGGGAACAATAGAAGAACAAGAATACAAACATGGTAAGAGAGAACAAACAGTCAGTCTGGGCAATTCAAGCCTAACTGATACCTAGCTGCCCAAACTGAACGTGCTGCTTTACATGTTTTCTGGCTGGGTAGCACCGATTGTAATACTCAAGGTAATGGCGAGTATATTTGCACTTCCTTGAATAGGGTGATCGAAAGACCTGCAGAGCAAACTGCAGAGCAGTGAGTAACAGCAGCCTTGAGTATTCCCAACGAGTCCAACCGCGGTTGCGACTTTTGTCAAGTTCTCAGGGCGCGGTATCTAGCAAACACAATGCTACTTGCCTCCATCAAAGAGACCATTAGAAAGAGGGTATCATCGTGGCGTTTGAAGCCCTGTCTTCTATCTAGACATTCCATTTCTTGCGCTTTCGTCAGTATCATCTCTCATTTTCGGCCGTTAGCTCCGCCATTAGCCCGCCCTTGTCCCTCCGCTTCGCGTCTTTTGCCAATTCCCTATCCACCAAATCCGTAAACTCTTTCGTCTTGCCCAGCGCCGTCTGCGCGCACGCCACAAACAGCGGCGCATCCACCGCGTCGCCGCCCAGCTTGGAAATTTGGCAAATCTCGCCGTGCTTGTTCATGCTAAACGTGCAGCTGCTCGTCCTCAGCTGCTCCTCCAGCCACGTCGTATCCAGCAGCACCTTTTCCTCGTCGTCGTCGCCGTTGCCGCCAAAGAAGCTAAACGTGACGCAAAACGGCGAGTGCAGCCAGCTCAGCGGCACGGGCTCGCGCTCCGCGGGCGTATAGACGGTCAGCACGCCGCCCTCCATGGTCGTCTCGGGCTTGCGGAAGTGGCGCAGCGCGGCGACGACGGCCAGGCACGAGGTGTCGAGCAGGTTGCCGTCGTGGGCGAGCACGTGCAGGTCGACGCGCACCGACCAGCACTTTTGTCCGGCGATGAGGCACAGCGACTCGGTGTCGAGCGCGCCGGAGCGGCGAATCGTCTTTTCGAGGAGGCGCGACAGGATGACCTCGGTCTCTGTCGGACGGCTCACCTCAAAGGAGGGCGCGGCCATGGGGCTGAGCTCAGAAGCAATGGTGAAGACACCGTCAAACGGCCGATCTGAAAATGGGACCGTGACTTCTGCTGAGACTTTGGCCAGGACCCTGATGAGAATTAGTATTGATGCGAGTGAAGCGCGAGATGGGCTTTGAGAGAACTCACTTTGTCTTGCCGAGTTGCACTTCAGCAATGCCATACTCATCGCCGAATGTAAGCTTTAGAGACCTATATTGTTCGAATGTGCGATTATCCAGACGCAGCCCCTCGGCTAGTGCCTGTGTGACGAATGTCTTTTCGCTCAATGACGGCTCCGCTTCTCGTGGCATTTTGGATTTATTTATAAAATTTTCCAGACAATCCTCTTCAGAATACTCTGCCAATTGAAATACTAGAGATGTTGAGAGGTCGACATGGGTGCACGTAAAGAAGCGAATTCTGCCGGGCGGTGAGTGCGTTTTTGCCTGTTTGGCACGCCAGCGTCTAACCGCATTAGACGACGCATCTGCGACATCGATCGCCATCTCTTTTCCACTTCAACACTCTTTCTAGTCATCTTTCAAAAACTTACGCATTAACACACACACATAATGACTACAGCGCATAGACCTACATTTGATCCGGTAAGTCTTTTTTCCACCCAGACCATGTGATTTGCCAAAACTAACCGCTTTACCACCACGACAGGCCGTCGGCAAGGAAGCCCTTCGCGGCCCAGCCTACCACCAGCGCCTCCTCCCCGCACACACACAACTCAAGTACCGCCGCGCGGGCCAGGGCGGCGCTGCCGACGAAGACGAAGATGACGGCACGCGCGATCTGGCCGCCGAGCTGCTCGCCGCCGAGGCGGCCCATTTCGCCAAGAAGAAGGGCACCGGCGCGCCGCTCGCCATCGAAGAGGACGGCCACGAGACGGCAGCGACAGCTGGCGGTGCAACCGCGAAGCGGCCGCTTCCCACGAGTGATGAGTCTGGTGCGGGCGATGAAGAAGATGCGCGTGCCAGGAGGCGGAGGATACTGGAGGAGACGAGAGACATTGATGCGGACGATTCCGACGAAGAAGAAGACGATGACGATAGCGATGATAGTGATAGCGACGACGAGGATGCGGAGCTGCAGCGGGAGCTGGAGCGCGTGCGGAGGGAGCGCGAGGAAAAGAAGAAGCAAGAGGTGAGTTTTGCGCGGGACGCTGGGCGGATGCTTTGCAGAAGGTGTGGCTGATGTGAAAACTAACGCAATTCGTCCAGGAACTTGAGCGCGTCAAAGAGGAAGAGGATGCACGGGAACGCAACATTGCGCTGGGAAACCCGCTGCTCAATAAGCAAGACTTTACGATGAAGAGGCGCTGGGACGACGATGTCGTCTTTAAGAACCAGGCGCGCGGGACGGAAGATAAGGGCAAGAAGAAAGAGTTTGTCAATGTAAGTTCTATTTCCCTCTTCATGCTTGTTTGTGTTGTTGCTAACCACTTTTGCAGGATCTTTTGCGCTCTGATTTCCATAGACGATTCATGAGCAAATACGTTAGATAGACTGGGAAAACGAGGTAAATGCCAGACCTCGTGTACTAATATAACCAAACCAATGAATACCTCCATCATTCCCGACGAGCTCTCCTCAAATGTGAATGCTCACCTTTTTCTTATCGCTTCTTCTCCTCCGCTAGCAGCCTCTGCTCCATCTCCTCAAACGCGCCCAGCACGTTCTCGTAGCTCTCGTACGTCCCCTCTCTGTACCCTCGATCCACGCGCGCAATCGCGCCCTCCTCCCTCCAGCGCCCCGCCAGCAGCTCGTCAAACACCTCGCCCTCGCGGCGTTGCAGCGCCCACACGGCCTTGTACGCGCCGCCCAACGCGCACGCGTCGCCGCCCACGTCGAGCCTGTACACGCCGTCCGCGCCGCCGAGCACGCTGCCCAGCGTCTGCGCAATCGCCGCGTTGTGGGAAGCCCCGCCCACGAGGTAGATGCGGCGCGGTTGCGCGGGAAGTTGTCGCTGCTGCTGCTGCTGCTCGTCGTCGGATGGTGCGCGCACGAGCTTTTGTGAGCGCAGCCGCATCGAAAGCGCTTGCGACTCGACAATTAGACGGGCGTCGGTGGCTGCGGACCATGCTGACCCAGGGTGCTTCTCCTCGCGCAGGTCGCTCCCGTCGGCGGCGTTGCAGGTGAAGCGCCACGTGCCGGGCCGGATATTGGGCACCGTCTCGCGGAGGTCAAAGTAGAGCCCCATCTTGGCGCGGTGGCCCTCGTCGTCGTCGTCGTCGGAGCCGCTAATGCCGAGCGGCGGTGTATCCACGACGGCCTTGTCAAACGCCTGCCAGCTGGTGTCGCCGCCGCCGTCGCCTGCGGTGTCCGGTTTGGGCAGGGGGTCGCGAACGCGCTCCCGGGACAGGCCGCCGTTCTTGTAGCACAGCATAAACATGTAGTGTCCCGGCGTGGTCGGGTGGTTGAAGAAGTGGTAGGCGCCGTCGGGCGCGCACGTCTCGGTATGCATGAGGAACGTGGTCGACGTGCCGAGCGACACGATGGCGTCGCCCGGCCGCAGCGGCAGCGCGAGAATCGTGGCCGGGTTGTCGCCGGTAAACGGCAGCACCTGACAGCGCGGGTCGAAGCCGTACCGTGCGGCAAAGTAGCCGGCAATGGGGCCGAGCGCCTGCCCGCCGTCCATGCAGGGCTCGCCGAGCCGTGCGCGCAGCGCGTCGGCCCCGTCTGCGCCGCCGCCGGCGAGGGCGAGCAGCGCGGGGTTCCAGCGCTGGTTGGGCATATCCCATAGGTTCATGCCGCAGACGTCGCCGACGTCGAGCGGCGCGATGCGGCCGAGGAGCACCGACGCGAGCCACGACGACACGAGGGAGATGCGGGCCGTGTTTTCGTAGACTTGGGGGTGAGTACGGCGGAGGCGCATAATCTGTGGCCCCGTGAACCGCTAGGAAGATAAAATCTGTCAACACGGTTCGATGAACTTTTTGGTCGTGGTAACACAGCGGGGACACTTACATGGTGTGCGCCGCTGCCGGTCACCTTGGCCAGCTCCTCGCGGCCGCCCAGCGCCGCGTCAAACGCGTCGCACTCGTCCTGCGTGCTCTGATCCTGCCAGTTGGGCGACCAGGGGTGCGCGAGCGCGGGCTTGAGCTGCGCGGCGAGCGACCCGCGGTCCGGGTCCAGCGCGGCGAGCAGCCGCTCAGCGTCGGCGTTCCAGTAGACGCTGCCGTGCTGCTGGCCGGCGCCGGCGACGCCGCGGATGCGGGCCATGCGGCGGGGCGTCGCGGCGGTCGCGAGGCGCGCCAGGACGAGGTCGAGCGAGTCGAGCCACAGCGCGACGGGCGCGTAGACTTGGCCGGTGGAGGGGCGGACGTGCACGCCCTTGGTGATGCCGTACGCGGGGCCAAAATCGGCGTCAAAGTCGACGTGCGCCCGGGCGACGGTCCGCAGGTCGGACCCCACGACAATGGCTAGGATTTGTCAGTATACTTGGGTAAAATAGTGGCGCTTTTGAGCATTGAATGGGAAAAGGTTGTACATACCTTTTAGCTGCTGCGTGGACAGGTCAAAGCCTAGGTATAGAGGGCCGTCGTCGTCGGCAGCCATGATGACGGCGCTCGGTCCGCTGGTCAACCTTGTGTGAGAGGGGTTCGGTTCGCTGTGTACGGGTAATGACAAAGAGAAAAAAGCCGAGGCGGCGGATGATGTTGCAACAGTAATGTATTCTAGGAACTCATGTGCTTGGAGAGACGTTGAATTGCCGGGCTCGAAAACTGGAGCTCTATGACTTCAGAATTGCACATCTGCTGTTCCAGATTGTTAGTAGTTGGCCGGAATGTCGTCTGCCCACGCAAAAACGAGCACTATCTCACTGCCACTTAGTCTTTTGGAATTCTTTTTCTTGGCCAACTTTTGGTTCTGGTCTGAGAGGAGATGGAGGGGTATATATCGCAGCGACAGAAACGCCAACCCTTGGAGTGATGCCAGTCAACGCATGGCGGGCCTCTTGTGCCCCTCCAAAGTGTCCTGGCTACAACAGCGCCAATGAGGATGCGGCGCTTGTAGGGTAGAGGGGCGCGGGGAAGACTGGACGCGGAAGTAAAGGCGAATCATACCAAGTACGCATCATGGGGCGAATTGGGGAAATGTTGGATAAGATGAGTAGTGGGGGTTGTGGGTTGAGTAGTTTGCAATTCTAGCTCGGCTGTTCGCATTGCGATTTGTCGTGTAACCCAATGACGAGTTGTGTAGACATGATCAATCATCTCGGTAAAAAAGGCTGAGTGATCTGATGAGGAAATTGTAACAGATTCAAAAAAGGATGGCTAAAACAAGGGAGACTATCTATCGCAAAACTACCCATTGCAATCATCTTAGTTGATTGCGCGGCTGACAACTAGCGAGCCATCTCTACAACCCTGCCCACCCGACTGACGGCTTGTCAGCGATACATGACACGTCGCACGACACGTTTTGCTGTGAGACCAAGCACAGCAGCTGTGTCTATATATTCAACATAGCCAAAACTTTTTAGTCTATTTTACATGATGTACATGTTTCTAATGCTTGTGGTCATGGTCCTCATTAGCGCCATTCTCGTGCTTGTGGTCTTCTGGATCCGCATCTAGATTGGTGTAAACAAATTCATCAAACTTTTCATTGACTGGAGCATCCTTGGAGACGAAACGGACGCGCACCCGGCGAACGCCGCGCACGCGGGCGCCCACCTCGGTGCGGACGGCATTCTCCACGTCGGCGAGGTCGCTCATGGTCCAGGCGGCGGGAACCGCCATCTCGAGGTCGACAAGGTAGTTTTGGCCCGATTTGACGCCGCTGACGTCGCGCAGCTCGGCCTCGTGGCCGTCGCTGACGTGTACGAGGGCGCTCTGTGCCTGCTTGCTGATGGCGCCCTTGACATCGGCGTCAATGGTCTGATCGATGAGCTCGTAAAGTGCCGACTTTGTGTTGTCGAAGCCGGCGTGGATGACCATGATGGAGATGAGCAGACCACCGACGGGATCCAGCCAAGCGGCGTTGTCAATAGCATTGGCGCCAACAATGGCGGCCATGGTGACGATACCGGTGAGGCTGTCCACGCGGTGGTGGATAGCGTTGGAAGCGAGGACTGAAGATTTGCGTTCGCGGGCAACTTTCATCGCTACAATGTGTGTTAAACGTGTTTTGCATCGTAATTCTCGATTCAATTACTTACTTGCGCGGTAGAGCCACTCCTTGATGAGAATGGTTCCGGCTGCCAGCCACGCAGCGTGCACACTGGGAATGCCGAGATCCGTCGGGTTGTGAGAGTGGCTGTGTCCATGACCGTGACCGACGTGCTCGAGAATATCATGGGCTCTTTCGGGATCAAAGTGGGCAAACAGACTGATGGCGCTGTCCCATCCCATATAGACACCTCCGACCAGTAGCATGCCAGAAACGCCAAGCGATCCAAGGCTCTCCACTTTGCCGAAACCCAGCGGAAAGCGATCCGAGGGCGGTTTTATGCTCCAAGAGACGGTCGCGAGGGTGAGGATATCCGAGGCCATGTCGGCGATGCTGTGCCACGCGTCGGCGACCATGGCTTTGGAATTAAAGGTCCAGCCACCGATGAATTTGGCAATGGCCATGAGAAGGTTGGACAGGAGGCCGATTCGGGTGATGCGAACGCCGGGGTCATTCTTCTTGGCGGAAACGAGATACGAATTGTCGTGATTATGGTGGGAGTGGCCACCGTGGCTGTGACTGTGGCCCATGGCGACGACGAGCTTGCGCAGACGGCGGCGCGTGAGGGTTGGGGCAAGATGGAGAACGGCGGAGGAGAGGCCGGATGGGAGGTTGGAATCGGAGCAATATACGTGGTAGGAGCGGACGTTTTGACGTGAAAGAGATGGAGGGTAAAAAGGAAAAAAAGAGCGACGCGACGCGGGGAAGCGGACAGGGGCCTTTGATATCGGGGAGTCGACGAGGAGGCCAGACAGGTGTGGTGGTATTCGTAATATGCATAGCGTCGAGGGACGAGGGCATGAGCTTGGACCTCCACAGTTGGTAGTGGCGGTTGTGGTGCTGATGGCGGGCGGACCAACCAGAGGGCTAGGAATAGCTGTAGTGGCAGCTGTGCAGATGGAGGCGCTGTGACTGGGAGATGGCGCCCCCGCAGAGTCTCCCAGACTGGCTCCTCTGGCTCCTCCGTTGATTGCGGCAACGGCCATGGCGGAAGGCGTCACTGAGAGGCACCAAGTGACCGCCAGGCGGCCAGAGCGACGAGCCTGGCGCGACATGGCGGGGGGTCGAGGGAGAGGAGGAGGCAATCGTTTGCGCACGGGGCGATTGTGTGCGTAATAGAGTACGTAGCGAGGTTGCGCATGTATCAATCGACGTACGCGAGGACAGTTTTTGACTCGGGTGCTTCAGGGGCTATAGCACAATAATCGAAAGATGCCGACAGACGAAAAAAGACGATGGCAGCGGGGAATTGTTTGACACTCGGAATATTGGGGGCAGCGGCACCAACAGCTGGTTGTATGGCTGTCGCCTGTAGCGCTGGACTCGGGGTCTGCTGTCGGGTTTGGCGGTTCCGGGTGAGCAGATTTGCAATGGGCGAAAGAGTAGGCGATCGAGGCAGGGCTAGGTGAATTCGACCCGGGCTGCAAGACGTGTTGAGGCTTCAATCGGAACAAGAAGATGACGGAAAAAGGACAAGTGGAAAAAGGCTGAGAGGAACGGAAAGGAAGCACAAATGCACCACTTTGCTCCGGCTGGCACGAGCCATGGCGTTGTGGCCTGACGGAGACCGAACATCGCCGCGACGTGAAGCCTCCACAACGAGACGGGCAAACGGGGGCAGGTGCCTGCAGGCTGTGATGCGCGATTCAGCGTATCGGAAGCGGAACACGGGGGGAGAGGCAAGGGTAAAGCTTATTTTCCTTTGTTTACGGAGTATTATCTTCTCTTTTCCTTATTTATTAAGCATTCCTTTTTTTTCTTTGCGCTTTTGTCTGTTGGGCTTTTGTGCAGGGTTGAAGCCAATGGCGTATTTCCGCTTGCTAAGCAGACCATTTTCTGCAGTTGTTGCATGATTATCCATTACACGTCTACTTATATATTTTACTCGTTTCACGCCATCTCCCTCACAAGGCTCAAAATCCCCAACAAATAGTGCAACTGCTCTTCAGTGCCCCCATCAATGCCAATAGTAGCAGGTTGACAGTTGGCGGGTTGGCGGGCTGTGGCTGCAGGTGTGGCATCAAGTGCAGCTGGCGTGAACCACCAATGTGGACCCTGAAGACTCATGCGGAGAAACCTCGACTCGCCGCCTTGGAAATCTAATCACTATTCTCTTCCCATCTAATCTCATCTGACCTCATTTCTCGCCGCAAAACTCTCAAGACGCCGAGCAGGACACACAATCGTTTACCTCATTGGCTCTCAAGACTTCACGTCGGAGCCATAATCTCATCAAAACACCATCTTGCTCAATTGGTCCCCCTCCATAACTCCGTTTCCTTTCCCCACGTCGCCCGCAACTACGTCATTTACAGCGCCCCGAACCCACCGTGCTGCCTCGTCAGTCATCATCACCACCGTCCACGGCTCGACCGCTCAGCCGCCCGTATCCCTGCTCACATGCCCAAACCACTCCTGCGGATTCCGTACACGGATATCCTCGCAGCTCCGACCGTCGCCCCCCCCTCGGCCGTCTCCATCCCCGGCGCCGTCGCCGCCCTCCGCCGCTTCTTCGCCGCGCCGCTCCCGCGTCCCCTCGACGCCGCCCGCGTCTCTGGAAAGACGCTCGTCCTCACCGGTGCCGGCCTCTCTGTTGCCTCCGGCCTGCCCGACTACCGCGGCGTCAACGGCACCTACCGCGTCAACAAGACCTACCGCCCCATCTTCCATCACGAGTTCCTTGCCAGCCACGAGGCCCGCAAGCGCTACTGGGCCCGCAGCTTCCTCGGCTGGTCGACCACCCACAACGCCGCCCCCAACGTCGCCCACTATGCCGTCCGCGACATGGGCGCCCTCGGCCTGCTGAGCGCCGTCATCACCCAAAACGTCGACTCGTTTCATCCCAAAGCGCACCCGCAAATACCGACTGTCGAGCTCCACGGCTACCTCCGCACTGTCATCTGCACCAGCTGCAAGTCGGAGCTCGACCGCAATGCCTTTCAAAAGGAGCTGGCCCGCCTGAACCCGCGCTGGGAGGCGTTTCTCGACGAGGCGCTCAAGAAGGGCGCCCTCAGTTCAGAGGACCCGGCCCAGCGTCGTCGTCGCGGCATCAAGGCCAACCCCGATGGTGACGTCGACCTGCCTGAAGCGCCGTACACCACCTTTCGGTACCCACCCTGCCCCAAGTGCCTGGAGAAGCCGCAGTTCGGTAGCGACTCGCACCGCCAGATTGTCGAGACGGACAAGGACGGCGCGTGGGCGGCGCCGAGCACCGGCGGCATTCTCAAGCCCAACGTCGTCATGTTTGGCGAGAGCATCGCCGCCTCCGTCAAGAACGCCGCCGAGGACGCCGTCAATGCCTCGGGCAGGCTGCTCGTCATGGGCACCTCGCTTGCGACGTACTCGGCGTGGCGCCTGGTCAAGCAGGCCAAGGCGCGCGGCATGCCCATTGCCATTATCAACGCCGGCGGCGTCCGCGGCGAGGACCAGTTCTTTGCGGACCTCGACCCGAGCCAGCAAGGAGAGCTGGGCGTGCGCACCGAGTTAATGACGGATGAGCTTCTGCCCGTTCTCATGGAGGAGTTGCGTAAAGATGTCGCTCATCATCACCATGAGGCTGCCCCATATGTACCAAGACAAAACTCCAATGTATTCAAAGATATGCTCTCATGAAAAGTTGTTGTACAACATGATACACCCATATAGACTATGCATTTACAAATCAAACATTGCATTTCCTCCTTCTGACTAGAAGAAATTGCCAAACCCCGTGCTCTTTGTTGACGCCTGTTCCGAGCTCTGGCCTGGAGTAGCAGCCTTTGTTGCTTGTAGCGCGTCTTCACTCTTGGGTTTTGCAGCTTCCTTTGGCGTCGACTTTTTCATTGCCTCTTCTCGCTCAATCGCTTGCAGAGCTGCTCACAACATCAGTATACCATCTTCTCCATCATCCCAGCAGGGAAAAAAACGTCGTGACTCACCCTCTTCCCAATCCGCTTCCCTCTGCGGCTCGCCCGTCCCCAGCATCTTCTCCACGTCGACGTCCTCGCCATTCTGAATGCGCTCCACCACCTCGCGCAGCCGCTGCAACCGCACGCTCGCCTGTCGCATGTACCGGGTTGTCTGGTTGCGCAGCGCAATCATCTGAATCGACATGGACCCGACAAAGAGGAACATGACGATAAAGTACGTCGCCGGGTTCCACTCCCCCCTGGACCACCAGCCGCCCCTTCGCCGCGCCCGGTTCTCCCGCCGCAGCGGCTTGGGAATCAGCGACTTCCAGAAGCCTTTGTCGGTCACGCTCGGTAATGTGGTGCTATAAGGGCGCGGGAAAGTCATCGAGCGAGCTATGATGCGACTGCGCGGGGCGGCGGCGGCGACGAGACGCATGGGCGTTGGGGTTTGTGTTGCGACCGCCGTCGCGCGGGTGGCCAGTCGTGGCAAGGTCATGCTGAATACTCCCGAGTACGCTAGTGAGGGCTTCTTTGTCGACGGCCTCCTACTTTTTCGTCGATTGGTGTCTTGAACTCGGGCGCAAAGTCTGGCGTCGTCGGTTCCCTTGCTGGAGCCTTTTCGAGATCGGACCTTTTTTTCATGCGGCGCAAGCCGGTTGCCCTAGACAACGCCCGATGTTTAGCCCCACACAATCGATGCAAGCTAATGTCCAAGTTAGCTTCCGTGAGCTTGCAGAGCACACCGGGCTGCTCTTTAATTGTTTTAAGCTCTGCACAAATTCAGTACTGACAGTTTTGGGGGGCAAAGATTCTCCAATTACCATTGCGAGGTCCGGTTCTGCATTTTGAGTTTTCGGTTTCTTTTAACATCTTGCTTGTTTTCTTCTAAAGACGCTTCAAGACGACATGCATACTACCACATTCTCATAACAGATAGACACGACCACCACCATGACTCTATTACAAGACAAGGCCGACGCGGCCAAAACAGCCGTATTGAGCACAGCCACATGCTCACCGGCTACTGTCGTCACACTCAAAGAGCTTCTCCTCCCCGACACCGAATCTGCCTCGACCGCCGCGTCCAAGACGAAAGCTGCCGCGCGCACCACAACAAAGACGACCGGGCGTGTCAGGGCCGGCGCGGCGACGACGACGAAGGAGCAATTGAGCACCAAGGAAAAGGCGGCGCTGGCGACGCACGTCATCAACGCCACCATCAAATCTCTGACCGACGCCGCGAAGCCCCAGCCGCTCCCCGTGCCAGCAAAGCTGACAGAGGCAGACCCTCCACGCCCGTCCACCGGCAAACGCACGCTTCGACGGTCGCTGTCGGCACCGCTGTCACCAATCCAGCCGCGATCCCTCAATCGAGTGGCCACGTCGCCTAACATCATTGCGAAACCGTCGAGGCCGTCCTCTAGTCCGTCCACGGGATGTCTGGCGACGGCAGAGTGCGCGCGCGTGGCATTTGCGTGCCTCCGCAACATCAAGGGCTCGCTAGCGCATGACCAAACGGATCTGCAGATTGAAAACGGCATGTCCGCGCTCGTGGGCAAACTGATTGGTCTAGGCATGCATGAGCAGGCGCTCAAAGAACTGCGCGTGCTGCATCGAAGACTAGACGTGGCCGCCAAGCCCGAGCCTAGCAAGGCAAAGACGACCAAGACGGCGGTGGCAGAGCCCCCGGCCGCCATTTCCGGTCTTCTCAGCTTCCACGCACCGATACCGCCCCAATTTCTGGTCGCCGTGACGACATGCCAGGTTCAGGTGCTGAAGCTGATTGCGTCCTCGAAGAAGCCAGAGCATATCGAAGCTGCGCTTCCGCATCTCCGAGATGCCCAGGCGTGCTCTCCGGTGAAGCTTCTCTCCGCTCTCGCCAAGACGGGGAGCAAAGAGGCTGACAAGGCGGCCCGCCAGCTAGCATCTCTGTCGCAACTTGTCCTATCTCTTGCGCCGAGCGTTTCTAGCCAGGAAGATGCCGTCGCGGTGGAACCGCGCATCAGCCCCTCACCACTCGCGGCGTTTGAACTGCAGACATTAGCATTCACTTGCCAGCTACGGTGGTGGAGAATCGGAAATCACTCTGGAAAGCTCGACGAGGAGCTGTTGTCGCCACTCTCGCGCTGCCTCCGCGCATTCGCTCGAAGATTTACCTCGAACGATGTCTTGCTATATAAAACCATGGCAGCTTCAGTTGATGGGCTACTGCAGCTGGCGAAAGCTTGTGGGTATACCCCAACCCTATCAGTGACGGCGCCCATCTCCTCCCTTTATCAAATTCTCGGAACTTCTGCGTACACAGCCAAGAAATATGACGAAGCTGCCCAATGGTTTCAGAAGTTGCAGTCGACAGTTGAGTCACCGGAAGAGGCCATGGTGCGTTATGCTTCCATCTGCGCATGGCTTCTGGCAGCGGTGCTCAAGAGTACGAAAGCTGTCGAGGACGCCGAGGAGCTTGCGAAATCTGTACTGGAAAGCTTGGACGGAAGTCTCAGTGGTACTGTGTCAGAGCTTAATGAGCTACTGGACAGCTTATCGCTGGCCAGACGCGCAGTCGTTGGCCGTCTTATGGAATCAATAAACCCGCCACAGCCTACAAGTCACACTCCTGATGCTATTGACGACATACTCAAGGCATTCGTTCTTCGCTACCCCCGTTTTGTCCGCCGCTGGCTAGGCAATGCCCCGAACAAGGATGCGCCTCGGAAACACATCCTACAGTTTGACCAGCGTCGCCAAGTCGTCATGAAAACCATCAGCCAAACGCTTGACGGGACTCTCATGGTTGTCAAGTGCGACATCCAGAATGCCACAGCTGAGTGGCAGCAGCTTGACGAGGTACTGCAGCATTGCTCTGCTCTCCTCGAAACACTTGCCGACCCCTCACAATCACCCGCCAAGACAGAGCAACTAAATAACTACTTGGTCAAGATTTCGAGTCTGTATTTTGCCAAGTTCTCACAGCTTCGAAAGCACTCTCAAAGAAAGCGAGAGGAGAATAAGCAAATTTTGCAGACGCTCAGCCGCTCCATCGATACAGTAAAGGATCTTTCTGCGGCAGAAAGAGAGCGGGCGCAGCTTTCGACAAAACTGGAGCTGTTTGCAGATATGTGCAAAGAATCCGGACGAACTGACGATGCAGTGCAGACCTTGAGATCGATATGCACTAGCATGGCCGAAGATGGCATTCTGAAGGACGTCTCTGCTGCGCTGGCTACCCAAGCCCCTACCATAGCATGGAACATGAACGGCAAGTCCAGCATGTTGTCCAGAACTCTTCGATCAATTGCCAAACTCGACAAGTCTTGGACAGATTGGACCATTTTTCTTCCCGAGACCGAGCGGGCTGCTGTTTTGGAGCATTTGATGCACCTCAGCACCACCTCCCGCAGCGCTCTGCAATTTCATGACCCGAATCTGAATGCGCTCCTTCGCATTTACACCCCCGAGAAGTATCCAATTCGACGACTGCGCGTACTGCTTCACGGTTTATATCAAAATCTGGGCAACGAGGATGAAGTAGCAGCCCTTCACCCACATTTGCAAGTCTGCCTCCGTCAAGCTCAGGCTCAAGATAGGGCTGAAGACGAAGGCTTGACGGGCTTCATGCCGCATCTAATGAATTGGCATCATAGTGTACAAGCAGTCTTGGATGCAGACGAACTCTCCAAGTCCGTCATACCAGAGGCCATCGACAGTTGGACCAATATGGTTGGATCCTGCCAGATCGAGAGCAGCATCTACAAGGTGATTGACGACCCTGAAGCGCTTCAAGACTATCTTCAGGCTCTTGGCCACCTTGCTGGCTTAAGGGGCGAACACCTATTGCAGCTGAAAACTTCGCAGCTTTTAGTGTCCCTCTCCAAGCTCTTCGCCGGCCACGGGCAGACGACAAACAGCGCGCTCATTGTCCGCCAGAGCCAGCTGGCTTCTCAGTTTATTAGCACTGGCCTCTACACCAAAGCGCTGGATGCCCTAGACGAAGCCAAGGGCCTGCTTCAGCAACAAGACGAAGTGGCGCCGAGCGTCTCTGTGGCCTACAACATGGCGCAAGCCGAATATTTCACCGGCATTGGAAATATGGATGACGCTAATCTTTCCATTTCCGAACTCAATGCTGTTTGCCGCCGCTCGCAGTCATCTTGGGCCACGAACAAGGCTCAAGCAACAACAACGATCTGCTCAGTCTCGCTTTTGCAGTCGTCTCTCGCTCTGCAATGTGGAAACGTGGAAGATGCCCTGACTCACATCAAGCAAAGCGTACGCATGCTCTCACATGACTGGACAAAGCTTGAATCAGCTGCTGTTGGTAACAACTCCGTGCTGTCCGACACAAGCTTGGACTCTGTTGCCGTCAAGGACGTCAGAGCTAGCCTTGTTGGACCACGAGTTTGGGCTTTGGCTTCACCTCTAATCCGCAGCCTCCTGCATATTTCTTCGGTTTATGCTCACATTGGCATGTTTCAAGAAACCATATATTATGCCGACACTGCTTCTAAAATTGCTGCCAACTCGCAATCGACTCTTTACAATGCAGAGGTGACTGCATGGACCGGCGCCATCTATCTTCGAGCAGGAGACCAAGAAAAGGCTGCCGCTCGATTCAGTGCGCTAGCTGATATGATGCCCGAAGTCATGTCGGCTTCAAAGATTCGCTTTGCACAGCTTCTTGGAGAATATTACTCACATATTGGTGAGAATGAAAAAGCTGTCGAATACCTACAGATGGCTGAGATGGGTACTCGCGGTCTAAATGATGTTACGCCTTCAGAGAAGGAGACCGAGGCCACTGCACCTGAATTAGCTACGCCAGCACCTTCTAGAACCAAATCTACAAGAACGACAAGGACAAAGGCACCCGCCAAGCCACGAGCTACTAAGCGCGCTGCGGCCACATCAAGAGCAGTCACGCCAGTGGCAAAAGCTGCTCAGCAGCCTACCGATATCTTCCAAGGCTCACTACTTGCATCTATCCTTCTCTCGCGCGCCACAGGCCTCATTCGTCAGCAAGAGTGGACTGCCGCACTTGCTCTGCTCAAGCAGACCAAGGAACTCCCAAAGCAAGAAATTACAGCCTACCAAGAACAGGTAGCAACAGCGACATCGCTGATCGGGCACAGCATGGAGCAGATAATTTCAGATCCCGTCTTTTCCGTGATTCAAGACTCGACCATTTCCTTCCCTGCTATCGCTGGACTGGTTGAAAAGGTCATTGCGGATGGCTGCTCACCATTCAAATCGCCCGGTAAGCGTGGGCGACCAGTCGCAGCCAGTCGCGGCAGGACGTTAAAAAATGAAGATGCCCCAGCTTTCGCCGAGGCACTGAAGGAGGCGCAGGAACTACTTGCCGAAGCACACATATCCGCCATGACAAAGTCGGACAGCAGCATGGTCCGACGCATCTCCGCCATGCTTCAGAATACGATTATTCTCCTGTCGGCTACGTCTGGCTCAAAACACAAATCCATTGCCCATTCTGGACTGGCAACTGTTGCCGTCGACTTGGCACACATTGTGACCTGGCGCAGAGAACAAAAGACTCTCGCTGCACCTACAGCAATCGCTGCAGAGCCTTGTCGAAAAAGTGTTGGTTCTCGCAGGGCTAGCTTAGCTCCGAGCGCCGACATGGCCAATTTTCAAAAGAGCTACATTGAGATGGTCCCCAAAAATTGGAGTGTGATATCGGTGTCTCTCAGCGACAACCACCACGACCTGTGCTTGACAAAGTTCCAGGCTGGCCACAGCCCGTTTATTCTTCGACTGCCTTTGGAGCGTGCCAATTCTCGCGATGCCGATTGTGAAGTATACAACTTTCAGCATGGCAAGGAGGAGCTTTTGGATATCATCGAGCTAGCCAACGAGACGAGCCACTCTGCCCGTGACTTTAGCCTCAAGGGCGAGCGAAATGCGTGGTGGGCTGAGCGCGAGACTCTTGATACGCGCCTGAAAGAGTGTCTGACGCAGATTGAGACAACTTGGTTAGGTGGTTTCAAGGGAATTTTTTCCCAGCATCGACGCCGCTCAGACCTCCTGGCTCGTTTCCAGAAGAATGTGCAAAAGATGCTCGACGCTCATCTGCCCTCTCGCAACCAACGAAGGGGAAAGAAGACGGCAAAAACAGGCGTCACTCTGGATCCCAGGATTCTCGACTTGTTCATCGGACTGGGCGACCCTACGAACGATCCCGGCTGCGACTTTGATGAGGCTCTCAATGATTTGCTCTATTTTATTGTGGATATTCTTCAGTTCCACGGAGAGCGAAACGCGTACGATGAAATCGACTTTGACGCCATGGTCGTCGAGATGTATGACGCGCTCAAGGGGTACTACGGTGCTCTGGAGGGTACGGGAGCCCGTGAAGACGGCGTGCACACGATCCTGGTTCTGGACAAGGCCCTGCATGTGTTCCCCTGGGAGTCTCTGCCTTGCATGGAAGGCCTTGCCGTATCTCGCGTACCGTCCCTTGCTTGTCTGCGACAGCTCATCACAGAGTCCAACATGCCACCAAAGGACAAGGCTGCTGCCGACGCCCTACCCGGCCACTACGTCTCTTCCACCGCCGGCACCTATATGCTGAACCCGTCGTCCGACCTAAAGAGCACGCAGACTTTTTTCCAGAAGCCATTTACCGCCGCCTTGGATGGCTGGACGAGCATTGTCAACCGGGCCCCTCACGAGGACGAGTTTGAAAGGGCGCTCAGCACGTCGGACGTGTTTCTGTACTTTGGCCACGGAAGCGGCGCGCAGTACATCCGCGGCAAGACGATTCGCAAGCTGGACAAGTGCAAGCCCGCGTCATTTCTCATGGGCTGCAGCTCGGCGGCTCTCACAGAGGCGGGCGAGTTTGAGTGCTACGGTCCCGTGTGGAACTACTTGATGGCTGGCTGCCCAGCGGTCGTCGGTACCCTGTGGGACGTGACGGACCGCGACATTGATCGCTTCGCGGGGCGCGCATTTGAGGAATGGGGACTGTTTAACAAAGGCACGTTTCAGGAACAACAAGGCCAGTGTGCTGATGTGGAGGAGACAAAGAGGTCGCTGGTGGAGGCAGTGGCGCAGGCGAGAGATGCATGTCGATTCCGATATCTGAATGCGGCGGCTGTTGTGGTGTATGGTATTCCGGTGTATGTGCGATGAGAAAATGGCCATTTATTTGTACAAAGCTGCATAGCGTCGGCGTTTCTTTTTTTTTTTCCTTCTTCTTTCTTCATGTTGGATTCTTTATTATAGACGATGGTATTGCATTTGGTTTTGCATAGGCGCAAGATACCACAGGTCAAGACTTGTATTTGCATAGACAAGAGTCATCAACTACGAACCCTAATGATCATTTTACAAATTCGTCTTCTATCAACATAGTGATATACTCAAAAACATATCGACAACGAAAGAAAAAAAACATTGGGTTTTTAAATTTATAGCGTCAGGTGACGTGTGGCAAACGCGTATTGAAAAGTAAGTGCCCGACACAAGTTTAACATGGGCCATATCGACATAAAAGGTCCAGTTAGGGGAGATGGTCATAGAGCGGACGGGGACGGAGAGGTCTCTCACAGTCTCACACGGCAAAAAGTGGTGGGCACCCACATAGAATCTGTGACAAACTATTTTGCCCATTATACTGTCACAGGATACCACCCGGCGAGGCGGTAGACGACCCAGTGGGAGCGGCTACAGAAGGGTCTAGCTGCCGTGTGTGGAATGCGAGCGGAAGAAGAAGTGTGTGGCTGCAGTTTCGGCGTGCATTTAATCTTGAAAGCCTACTCGATCGTGAGCCGAATTGGATATATGCGGATGGAAGTTGTGTACAAGGTGGGAGAAACGATGGAAGAGCAACTTGTTGTGCTTCTCTGAGAATAAAAGGAGAGACATTGCGGGAGAATGACAAGTATCGCATATACTCAAATAGCAGAGGTAAATGTACCATTTACAGCTGAGCGGCTCATGTTTTCAACAAGCGGTAAGAACACACCTCGTTTAGTATTGATGTCGAATGCTATACGTCGACGGTTGCTTCGTCAAATATCCATGAACAAAGCCATAGTCAAACGAAAGATGTTGAAAGAGATTTAGCCCAACATCTTCCTTTATCAAAAAGGAAGCCGGAGATTGGGAACATGCCACAGCTCCTGGTGAGCTTTCAAAAACGCAGCAGGGTTCTCCAGCTCCTTCTCCGAGGCCCTCAAGATGTCCCTATACTTGGGATAGTAGCTCTCCAGCATCGCCTGTTGCTCCAGCATCTCCTGTTGCCCTGGCCCGTCCGGCCCCGGTACCGGCAGCTCGCTCTTGAGCTGCCTCTGCAGCACGCAGAGAAAGTTGTCGCGCGTCAGCCACTCCTCCTCGGTGCCGTCTTCGTGGCGGGCGACGACGCGCGTAGAGGCCGCCGGCGCCGACAGCGGCCCGCTCCTCACGCCGCCGCCCAAGCACCACTGCTCAAAGACGTCGCACCAGTGGGCGACGTGCACGGCGGTGCGGCTGGCCCAGAAAGAGTCCGGCCCGCGGCCGGCCACGACAAAGGTGACGTCGCGCAGGTCCGGCATGGCGAAGCGAATCATGTGCATGACGCGGAGGAGGCGCTCCGAGGACACGACGGTGTCGTCGAACCTAGAGGTCCAGGCGCGCTGCCAGAGGCTTCGGTGCATGGCGATGCGTAGGTGTCGGACTGGCCGCAGGAGGCCGCTCAAGGGCGCGCCGGGCGTGAGGATACCGTCAATGTCGTGGTACAGCAGCTGGACCACGTCGTCGCGCAGGTCGAACCAGGGCGGCAGCGCGGCTTCAAGCAGCGACGGCGGCTGCATCACGTCGAGCGGTCGCGGCCGCGGCGTCGTCCCGGGAGGCGTCACCGGGTTCAAGGCAAAGTGCTTCCGAAGAAGCGCGCAGGACTCGCGGCAGATCCGGTACACGGGCGGAGGACTGGCGAGGAAGTAAGCGATTGGTCTGCCGTCGCGCTTCACGCAGCCGAGGGTGCGCGCAATCTTCTCGCCCAGGAACATGTGGTCGCATCTCTGGGTCCAGTCCTCGAGCTCCTCCCAGGTAATGTCGTCGTTTTCGAGCATGCCCTGGTCAAAGGCGCAAAATAGAGTCAGGTGCGTGGGACGCACCGCCCACCGCCAGATCATGGTCTGGATCTCGGCCGGCAGCGAGCTCCATTTGGGAGAGGCGGCTTGCTCTGTTGCGTCCATGGCGATGATTTTGCTATACGAGAACAAATCATCGTCTTTTCTTCATGGAAGATACGAGTGCGGTTTGCTCGGGGAGGACTCATTTATAAGAAAGGAAAAGATGTCATGTATAACAAGAGAGAATTTGCGACAGACGCCTGGTGGTCTACCCGCGCGTTCATCTTGTAAGACGGTTTCTCAAGGGAATTGTAAACTTCAAGTGTCTGTCCATTCTTTGATAGTTGTAGACCCGTTTACGGTTTGTGATACGTGCAACGATGGGTTCGGAAGGCGCAAGGCGAGACAAGCTGGTGACAGAATGTTCCGCGGGTAGCACGAACCATTCAAAGAAAGACGGGCAACAATTGTGTACCTTGTTAGATGTATATTGAATACTTTTGTGTACTGTTTTACCCGGGCTCGGCTTCTTTGTTTCTTTTGTCGCTGTTTCTTTCCTCTATGCTCTTCATTTTCGTCATGTTACTCACAGTCTTCTTTGTCACTTTTTTCTTCTACATCTGATATTGGTCACTTTTCTATGTATCACTCATATTACACTCTGAATATGCATGCATTTCATCTAATGAATCAAATTGAATATAATTATGCATTTCCGCAGGTAAATTGCTTCACGACTGGGCGTCTAACCAAGTTGGTCCGGACGAGGTGTATAAGTTGCTATACCCCGGCGGGTGTATAGAGATCGGCAGTGGCTGGCAATCGGTCCTGCTCGCGAGTCAGGGCAGACAGGGGCACCGAGCACTAATCTTGCTGGTCATCTCCTGGTACGACCCTACTAGAATCTGGCGCTTAATCAAAAAGATTGATCCTGTTTGTTTCGAGGGGGGGTGGCCGGGTTGGAACGGAAAAGGGGCATAGCACGCAATAAACAACGCGGCCGTCATTGGTGCGGCACCTGCCGGATACTGTGCAAAGCAAAAAAGAGCTCTTTTGTAATGGATTTACGTAGCATCCGTAGGGGAACAATCCACCGTGATTCACTTCTATTTTCTGTTGCGGCCCAATCTAGAGGTGTACGTGCAGTAGCGCAACGTCAAAGTGTATCGGCGTCCCCGGGTCGGCGATCCAAATCGGACAAATGCCTATTAGCCAGGGCTGCGCGGCATCGGCAGTTATATGATTATGCTGAATCAGACTGGTACATCTTACTTGGCCCGGCCAGAAGCCGGGTTGCCGGGCTAGCGATTCTCACCGTCCGGGTAGAAATCGCTTACTTAAGAGTTATATCCTGCGATGAGCGACATGGTACGATTGGCAGGCACCGCAGCCCCAGAGAACATGGGGTGGTATGTGATGCAGGGACAGGGCTTGTCAAAGGGCGCCGTTGATGCAACGCCATCTGAAGTTGTTCGTCTCTGTCTGTGGCGTCGCATGAACATGTTCCGTTACGCTTTGCACAAAGTGGTAGAGATGGAGAGAAGAGGGGCAAGAGAGATGAC
Source organism: Beauveria sp. NWAFU-1 (assembly GCA_024472245.1). Taxonomy (NCBI): domain Eukaryota; kingdom Fungi; phylum Ascomycota; class Sordariomycetes; order Hypocreales; family Cordycipitaceae; genus Beauveria; species Beauveria sp. NWAFU-1. The sequence continues at coordinate 2,335,924 of JANBXD010000006.1, read as the reverse complement.
CAACAGAGCTTTCGCATGAAAGATGGAGTAGATTAATTAAGATTATAATGAATAATAATTATAGTCTGGAATGTGGGAGACTCATGGAAAGTGGCACCAAGACGAGGTTCTTGAATCTTGAAGGAGTTGTCAACTTGCACAGCCGTATTAGCGGGCAAGCATCTTATTACGATCCGTGCTTTTTTAGCTCGTATGGTCGTTTTTTTTTCTCCTCAGAGTTTTGACCGTTTTAGCGACATGAAGAACCCTTGTCATTATTAGCATGACGAAGCCATGTGGCGGAGGTGGTTTATTGTCATTTGGAGAAGGGGGGGGGGTTTCTGGGCTGTGTGTGACTATCAGTATTCGCACGGACAAAAGGCGTCTAAATAGTCTGTTGGGCTGTGATTGGCCACACCCCCATATCGGTGATCAGCAGACTGTCTCCTTGCCAAAACCTACCCAGGTAAATTTTTTTTTTCTTTTTTGCTTTTTACTGTTAGGCTCGGGCCGTTGCTACGTTGGCGACGTGCGCACAGTGCAAGAGGTGTTGCGTTATCGATTGAAGCCCAAGACCGTTGGGGTCGGCGACCTTTATGGTGTAAAAACGGTGTACGCGGTGTAAATGGTGGGGAAATGGTACGATTTGATGATTTCAGATGAATCAAGTTGCTTGGAAGAGAAGAGAAACGGAACTTCGGAAGCCTTTTGTCGCTGCAAATTCGAGAATCTGGCTCGGCGAATTAGCATAGGCAAGGCCAGGATACGTGCCTCGCAGATCGCCTAATTTCTTTGCTGGGGAGTGGCGTCAAGGGCTATGTCTAATAGCGAGGAGATAAACAAAGAGGCAGATTCACATTTTGTGGCGTCTTGTCATGGGTGTCAAAAACCGTCGGGAACGTTGACGGAGGGCGTCCGTACAGCGACCCTCAACGGTCTTTGACCGGGGCGAAGCGTGAGGGGGGGGGGCAAGTAAAAGTGATGGGTTCTTGATACACCCCTCTGGAGGAGGGGAATGGGACGGAGCCGGAGGAAAATCTAACACATAAAATAACTAATTAAGAAGAGGCAAAAAGCATGCATGCGTGTCAGAACCCCAGCCAATAGTGACAGCCATTAAGGATCTAGGATTAGTCTGCCAAAGAGGAACGCGTGTACTCGGTACTTCCTGGATGATTTTAACCCCCCCCCCCCTTTTTCCCCTGCATTACACACACGCCCAATACTATACAACATCAAATTACAATGTGCCGTGCGTGTAAACCAAAACCTGCAGTTGATGGCACAATGGACCCCTGTGAAAATCCTTCAAGGAATGTCCGCTGGTCATGGGTGTCAGTCTGGCGGAAACCAATGCGACAAACCCGATGAAAGCAGTTTTTCTGAGCGTTGACAAGGAACCATGAAAAAAAATTCGAGTAGCATTACTCGGCTGTCGGCTGTCAGGCACGCTCTATCATTATCTGGAACTTCTCGTATGGCCTTTGCGCTTTGGGACATGTCACACAACTCAAACTTTGTTTATTGCAAGGCACGGTTGAAGAGGGAACTCTTTCTTATTCGCCTTTGCCCTCGTTTCACTTTCACCGTATAATCATGCTTGTTCGCTTGGCGGGCTGGTACACTGTCATTTTCGGAACGTGTTCGACCGAGGGCTCGCTAATGCAAAAAGGAAGACGATGAATGCCGGCGCTTATTAAATATATTGATCATCTTTCCGCTTTTCTGCCGTATGTCAACTTTGGTCTTACCATACTTGTTCTGATGCTCTCGCCGTGGCAACTTGTAATTCATTACGACACTTACAAACTAGGTCTGGCCCCGACAAAGATGCTCTTTTGCTAAGGCGTTTGTCCGTGTGATGCTGCGAGGCCCACGGAGGGATTGCGCAATCCTAGATATGAACGAGGATTGATACAGTGGAACTTGTAAAATCAGGGTCCTTGAGCAGTCATGATGATACTATCTCGCCGATGCATGCACGAGGCTGTTATTTTGTCGGTTCCTGGTGAATTGATGCGCCGACTTTTTTTCAAGTCACTGTAAACGGGAGTGGAATGGGCCAAGGGATCGGCTGTAGATCTTGGTCCGAAATTCCGGCTATTGCCTATCGTGCCCCTATGCCCTCTTCCTCTTCCAGATAGATGGAGCCGGCCAAGTTACGATATTGTACCATTGATAGAACCCTGCAGAGCTGGCAGAGAGGTGTGACAGATATTTGCACTTGCGTGAGCTCGATTAGCATGTCAGGGTCTGTTTTTGTGTTTGAGGCTGCATCTTTCTTAGTAACTTGGCCCATCACGTTGAATCACACACAGATGGCTTGCTGATCCACCAAACCTTGTTGTCACATACAACAATGTCACAAGGTTAGTTCCTCACGAATAGATCTGCTGGCAAAATGTCTTGGACGTCGACGTAAAGGCTTAAGACGCCACCTTTATGGCCATCCGCCACGTCGACAATCTCAATCATCCACGTACGTCGGCGGCCGAGGTCGATCTGGTGGGCCTCGCCGTCCGTCTCCGACCCCGTAATATAGTAAGTAGCACAGTTGGCCCCAGCGGCCGCCCGACTTTTGTCGGGCGCCTTGTCGAGGCGCGCACGAGATGTTGCCGGTGCGCGCCGTCACGGGACGGCGGCGGCTTGCGTCGCGGACCGCGACACCCAACCCGTGCCAGCGCCCCTACGCCCCCTCCCCCCCTTCCGAGTAGAGTTCGTGACGCGGGACATTGAGAACCGAATAACTTTCCCTCAAGAGATATTTGAAGAGCGCAGCTACCGTAAGAAGCGCCATGATGGATAGTTCGATTCAGATCTTCAGTCTTGGAATCCACGACGCATCCAGGGTTTTCAGTGATAATGTGGAGGGGTTCCGGCGGCGCGGCCAAAGCCATCTTTAGTCATAACTTGCGGATAGGTCTGGCGTCCATCGTTCAAAGTAGAACTGAGGCAATAGAGGAAGTAGCATAAGCGGTGACAGCCGAGCTATCTGCGTACCAGAGACGTCATTCTTAAAAAGCAACCAAACACTTTTCGTCTTCTACACACGCCAAAACCAAGGAAGCATTGTACTACATCAACACCCGTCATCCTTGCTCCCTCCCATTCATGTCACCGTGCTAGTATTCATGCAATCTTACTCCTTTGATATGGCGACATCTCTACAAGCCATAGTCGTCGCTTTTTGCGTGGGCGTACAACAACGAGCTTGGGCGACGCTTCCACCAACTTCAAGCCTTTTCACTTCATGCCGGCAGTTGGGCTCGATCCTTTCCAAAGACGTGCCTGGGGGAGCTTCTTGCGAGTGGAGAGGCACATTAACAAGCCTTCTCCTCCTTTCGTGATTGACCTTGACCCCATCTCGTCCGTCCGTGGGGACCGTGTCTGCTAAAGCGAAGACGCGATCGGAAATCTTGCTCTCAGGACCGCGCTAGTACTCTAGTTTGCATCTAATCCATCAACCCTTTTTTATTTATATAACCATTGTGGCCTGATTTTACCTTTTCTTTGCCCAACGCTAAAGGAGGCCGTTGCTGCCCCGGTTGGTCAACTTGACGGACTGTTGCCCTACGCGCCTTGGCGTTTCTCGACGATCCTTCTTGTTAATCTCGCTTCTCGGGGGTTGCAACCCTTCTGCGCACGTCAGTCCCAATGTTCTAGAACAATGCGGTGCCATGAGAGGGAAACTGGGGAATCGGCTCATTATTCGCAACCTAAACCTGTTCGAACCTCGGGTAGCTGGTCTTCCGGATCGTCGCTGAACCTAATCCATCGCTGCACATCTTTGTTGTGACGTTGCTAGACAAGGGGTGGCTATCGGCGCCTCCGCTCGTGTCTGTCAGGAGGACCATTGTTCGAAAAGCTCCGAGAATTAATCAATGCAATGCAATGCAATGCAGATGAGGAGGATAGGGAGCATGAACATGTTGATGCCGCCCGAGGCTAGGAACTACGCTAGTATTTCCTCGTTGTATTTCCCGAGCCAGAAACTATCGGGACGATCCCTCTGATGCAGAAGAGTTGGTGACCGCAGCTTGCGAGACGCGGCTCTTTGTTCTCGCTGCCGCTCGAAGCCGCGCCGCTGCATATTACCCGCGATAATGGCCGACCGAAGCACAATGAATCAACTTACAAGGTAGCAGCATATTTGGCAACCTCCCCGCCAGTCTGTCACCACCGTCGGGCCATTTGTGTACACTTTGACGGCCGGGCGAGTTCAAACCATGACAGCTCCGCCGCGCAAGGGTATTTCCTGTGCGCAATACATGAGACGACAGTTTGGCACCCTGTCCGTTCACCACCTCTAGCGCCCATCTTCCTCGAGCTGAAAACAAGAGATAAGCCAACTCCATCGTTGGGTAAAGGATTTCGGAGGCCGCCCACCATTTGAATGTTGCCGACAAGCTTTCTTCTTCTCCGCCATCGCCATCTGCCTTCGATCCAACACGGCTTCTTCGTCGCTCTTGGGCAGCCGGCTATATGCCCGATAGCTTTGGTCCCGGAATGCCCGACGTCAACTGGGGCTATCCTTGACCTTGAGATGATGGCACGCCCGCTTTGGACCTGCACCTCAACGGCTGATGGTGTGGCTTGGTGACGGCCGAGTCGATGGCGACTGACATTGCAGTGACCAGCACAGCGATTTGAGCAGTCACGTCATGCGCCGATGTCAAAGCCAGCCGTTCTGCGACCACCTCGATTGGTCTTACGGCAGATCGACCTCGTCAATAGACGCGGCAATGCAGCAGTCGTCGTTCGTGGCGGTATCTGTATGCAGTAGCCTGAAAGGTGTGCAGTACAGTAATGGTGCTTGTCCCTGTTGGTCTCATCTCTTCGTTTAGTTTCCTCCTTTTCGGCAGTCATTATCAGAACTCCCAAGTCCCGATGGCGAGCGAGAAACCTGTAAGGTTTACTTCTAGAGCCTGGCGATTTGCCGCCTAGGTTTCAAGCAACCCTGGCCAACTGGGTTTCTCGAATCTGAAAAGGCAAGATAGGAAAGCCTGGTGTCTGGTGATGTTGCTTTCTACCCCTGCTTCGCCTCTCCGCCTTCGGTAGTCACTAGTGCCATCGCTATGATTTCGAGCATAAGCGGAAATCTCCGACGACATGAAAAGCTCAAATGGAACAACAACACCCACTGTCTTGCTCTTCTGGTGTGTCCGATCAGCGTGGGTGCTTGTGCGTGATAGCTGTCTGAACCAATAAAAACGCGTGCACTCACTGCTTTCGAGACAGGAGAGCCTGGACTTGGCATCGCTAACAAGGCAGTGTCAAGTGAGGCCTTGAGCTCACTTTTTCACCGTAGTTCCCATACTTTCCGGATTTGTGTCTCGCAACAATGGCGAGCGAAACTAGCCGAATTGACTCGCCCGGCTTTGGATTACGCTCTGTATACTCATAAATCACCTCCAACAACAAGCCATCTTTGCCGTATGTAGAGCACTCGTTGCAGAGTCCTCAAAGAGCTGGGAGTAAAGCCGTCTAGTGCCGCGACGAGCCAGTGCAGGTCTCGATGGCGTCTTCAAAACATCTGCCGACACATAGCCTGAGTAATCCGGCTCGTGCTACCCGACCATCGCGACACGATGTAGGTTCCAACATGATTCTTTGTTGGTGATATGATCGTGCCTCTTTGGCGTTACGCCGATCTGTTTCCTGATACAGCCACGTCCCTCACCGGGGAAAGCCACCTTCGGTCCGTGCCAGGTGGTCGGTTGTCACTAAACCTGCAGCTAAAAGACGCCGTCTGTCAAAGCTTTGCGTTCTAGCTTCTGCTTTGGCATTGACATAATTTGGATCAAATACTTAGGCTTGCTCGCGTGATTGCCTGGCGGTCTGATTGACTGCTGAGACAGTTGAGGCCTTCTGCCGGTCTCATTGAGCTGCTTCTGTGCAACTGCCCTCTACGTCTGCGATGAGAACCCCCTTGCTCAGGTACCACTTGCCACTCTATCACGGTACTAGAATCGACATACTTGCCTCGACACTCTGGTTGTGTCACACTCAGCCGGTGACGACACTGCCAGATATAACCCTTGAGTACTCCTGGCCCGGGGACGCACAACATTCTTCCGGTGTGCGGGTATCCCACGGCAGATGACCAAACTTCGCTGCGTTGAACAACGCTTTCGATACACACGTGCTATCTATTCATCGTAGCCATCTGACATGCCTTTCAGCAGTAGAACACGAATCTGGAAGTAGCCAATCGCGGGTTGTTTCGACTGACAAGGATCTCCTTTAAGCGAAGCAGCCCAAATCAAAGTGTGGATACAATGAAAAACGCAAAGAAGAGAAAAGGCGTAGTTATTTGGAGCGTGCGTTTTGAGTTGCGACACAGCCTAGACTGTTTGGGAAGGGCGTGCTTTCCCCTCATTTCACACCGTCGGATACGCGATCCGTATCCTGGCTTAGACGGGGCTGTAGACGCCTCCTTCTTTTGGACTTTCACCCCAGATTCTGAACGGTACACTTGTGGTTTGAGCTTTGCATATTCGTCATGCTATTGCGGCTACGCAATGTCATTGCGGCTCTCGGTGTGAATGCCGAATCTGACATGCGCTCGGCCTGTGACCGTCGTTCCGCTCATTCGTGTCCGTCAAGGGACTGGCGTTACGGGGCCAGCCCGCCGCAACAGTCATTGACGGCCAAGGGTACCCTGTTTCGTCCGAGATGCTATTGTACGTGCTCGCAAATGGAGCATTTGCTCCACTGATGCCTTGCTGCTGATCACCGTAATTCCGTTGCTGGCCCCGTTCTACAATTTTCAGGACGCGCTGCAATAGCTGAAGGAATAAGGCACGAGTCATTGGCCTTGAGAAATTCATCGTCGCTGACTGCACACCTTGTCAGCAATGAAGCCATACCGCATAGGTCATGCAACTGACTTTGGTTTTGCCTCTTCATGGAGTCTCAGGATTGCCGCTTCTTAAGACGTTTTGCCTCGGTGAGAGCGACCAAGCATGATACCGCATGTCGTTGGCTAACTGGCTGGCCACTCACTTCAGCGGCCTCGCCTCGCGCTTTGACCTCGACACGGAGTGGGTGCGACCACATCGATGTGGCAAATCAAGGAAACATCCTTGACTGGTTCCCCGATCGAGTGGAGGAAGGCCCTGGACAGGCACGACAGGCAGCTAACCACCACGCCCGTCTTCGCAATGTTGTTGTGATCCGCCGCCAGGATGAACCTGGATTGGAACATTTCTTCCGAAAGCAACTGCTACATGATTCCATCTGTTCCTGACGGCATGAATTCGATAGTGCAGCAGTGCAACTGTGCGGAAGAACGCCACGTCGAGGCCAGGACCTTGGACCTTCTCTCAACAGCGTATGCATAGTTGCGCAGACTAGCACTGAGGTTCTACAGCATAAAAATTGCTAACCTTTCATGGCTTCGTTTTGATGGAAGCTGCAGTCGTCATACTCTCAAGTCGAATTCTGGGCCCGGTAGCAAAACTGACAGCTCCGCGAAGAAGTTTTGGCTGTTAATGGTGAATGGTGAAGCATCATCAGGGAGACGTGGCGACGGATAGGCGTGGCAGTGCAACCCTTTTGTTCACCGTTTTTCAACGAAGCCATGTCGTGTCTGCCAGCACAAATTGATACGGCTGTTGCATCCTACGATGCGCGCTCCAACCTTGTTTCGTGAGCACAGTATTTTAGCAGGTCCCGCTAGTGATGATAATTCAGGGGCATGTCTCAAAGGAAGTCCACTGTAGTCCGAAAAAAACGGCCGAGGGAGCCTCGCCGGCTCATCATAGCACACAACGCCGGTGAGAGCCAACGGCTTTGTCTCACGGTTCACGGTGCAAAGGCCGCAGGCTGCGCTAACATTCTCTAGTTAGGGCCTCTTCTGCAGTCGTGGAGAGTCATGCGTCGCAGTGCGAACATCATGTTGGAGGGACGATCATGGCAGCTTAAAAGGTGGGGCCTGCGAGGTCCGCAGAACACCTGTGATTAACGATTTATACCAATGCTTGCCTAACTAGCCTCACGTTGTGAGACTTGGAGACTTGGAGACTCCATGACAGCGGGTCGTTGGAGAAGTCGGTTTCTGTCAGGTGACACCGGCGACCCCCATTAAGCCGAGTTGTCAGGGCCATGAACCATACGACTTTGGGTGGATGAGCCCCGTTGGGCCGGACCGAGACTCGACGACTGGCCGCTATCTTGAGCCTTGAACGCGTTGTGCGATGGTGGCTGGTATCGAGCCAAGGCTGCTGCTCCGTAGGCGGATATGTTGGTGATCCATTTCTGTGTTACAGGAATAGAGACAAGGATGAGCCCAGCAGAATGCCAGTCCACGGCTGTTTGCACCCGTCGGGCTTTTGTATCGTTCAAGAATAGTGGCGGGGAGCGCCGACTCGGCGGAATGAGCGCCGAACTGCTCCATGTTGCGACAGATATGCATCTTGTCGAGCGCCAACAAGTTTATTCATGCTTGCCAATGCTCGATATTGCGGCTATAAACACTAGACCATTGAGCAAGTTAAATCTGTCGGGTCGAGATCATGTCGAGGGGTGTGTTGATGTACTAGTTCATGTCGTTCCGTCAAGAATCGGGCACCAAAGATGGCGTCGAGCGCAAGATTGTCAGTCGGTCGGCTTCATCCTTGGTCATCATACTGGTAAACGGTGCGAACAGCTGTTTGTCTGTTTTGCAAGATATTCGCACGGGTATCGGGTACGGGTCTCGGGTATAGCCATAATGGTCTTGTGTGTGTGCAAATGGTTGGACGCTAGTTGCTGCCATATTAAGCCAATGATCAGGCGGTGTCTCGCCGTGCTGGAGCAGTCGTCAAGTGTATGGGCGGTGGCCTCGGAGCGTCATGTAACCGCAAGACCAGAAGAGCGGGGAAAGGAAACGAACATCCACACTGGCGGAAGGATGTCTTGAAACTATCAGTATGTAGAGTCAAAGAAGGACAACGCCAGTGGCAGCCGCCAAGTGCGTGAGGGTGGTGATCTGGGCCTCGTTCGTAGCCTTACCCCTGGACCGTTGGCTGGTAGGCTGACAGTAGAGGTCTGGATATATGCAGATGGGTTGGGGATCCCCTAGCATGCATGTGCGCTCGCGCTGGTCGTTGATGAGTATCCGATGGGCTGCTGTGACCACATGCACGAAGCCAGAGATAGGCAAGCCACACGACGGGTGATGAGCGGTGGTGAGGGACATTTTTGGCGGGCAAACTGCATAGTGCCAGCCGCTAGCTTGATCCAGAGCGCCACAAATGCGACGCTGGGGATGGCGTCGCAGGGTTTCCATGGGTAGCGTCGTTTTGCTGGGCTCCATGGACGCTAGAGGGCACAGGGGCAGGGTTTCTTGTGTTGAGATACAAGGAAGCCAGCGACTCGAATCATGTTGGACATACGGGGCGGCCGTGATGGAGTCGCAGAGGTCGAGGCTTGTAGGATGGCATGCATGCGCGGGCTGCGGACCGGAGCTTGTCCGCATGGAAATGCAATCAGTCGCAAGACGAAGTACTGGCATCGGTTTTGCGACGCATCAGTACTTTGCAGGGCAAGGGTCGAATTGGCCGTCTCGTGTTTTGGTGGCATGCCCGAGAATTGCTGCTCGTCATTTTTTCCAATCTGCGTGGCTGCATTCAGCGACCCACTGACACTGGGCTACACAAGGACCAGAATGCGTACAGCAGATCTGGTTTCTCTGGGAGCGATGAGCGGCTTAATAAAGTGGTAACAGTAGTGACACTATTTGGAGTCAAAGGGTTGAGGCGGGCGTTGACGCAGACGAGTGGCGGGCCAATGGCGATATTGTGGCTGCACGCCAAGGATGAGCGCAGGTTGCAGGGAACCTCATGGAGAAGTGTCGGTTGATCGAAATGTCCGATGGAGTAAAGTGTAGTAACTAGATGATGTTACAGAAAAGTGGTATTTGGGTAGTGATGGCGTTGGATGGGGGTGGTGGTGCTTTGGGCTGAGAGGAAATGAATTGAGCGTTTGCTTAGGAAGAACTTGAGCTTGGTGTTGTAGTTGTCTGGTGATGTTGTGATGCGATGGCCATGTCTTGGTATGTGCTACCTTGGTACTTGCCGCCTACCTATCTGTTTGGAGGCATGTACTTCGTAGGCAGAAAGTTAAAAGCTGGGGGAGGTTGTAGTTACTGCAGAAGCGTTGCGCTGTGGCTGGCGAGCTGCAGGATGCATCGCCAGCCACCGAATCATTACGCAGCGTTGTATAAAGTACGGAGTACATGGACTCAAAATTTAGATTGCCGCGTCGGATGAGTGAAATTTCTCCCTCATTCTCTCGCTCATTTTCCTATTATAGCAGCAGCAGCAGCAGCAGCAGCAGCAGCAGCAGCGATGCGAAATATTTTAAACTGCGCTGGTATGCAACATGTTATTATTAGCTGGGGTGGGCTTGGTTAGTGATGCGCAACTCAAAGCTACGTACTCCGTACCAGGGTAGTTATTCATACATATTTTAATTGGTAGGTAAGGTAGCGCCAAGTCTATAGTTGTTAGCGTACCTCATGGCCGCTAGAACAGTACGTACAGTTGTTCTAGCACGAATGGGCAGAGGCTAACGTGCGGGTGAAGAGATTCCGGGCACTGGTTTGGTTACTTAGTTTATCGTTGGCCACCGGTTATGAGCTTTCGTTAGAAAGGTGGTTGTCTCGGAGCAAAGTTGCGTTGATGAGGCTCGGGCGTATTTCGGGACTTGTCGTTGAGTGGCAGCACTGCACTGGTGAGGTCTAGGCATGCACATCCATGGTCGAGTCGTGTATTACAAGCTGGACGCAACGGAAGAAGCCGAGCAAGCCAGCTTGGAAAACCGTTGCAGGCAAGATGCCAAGTGTTTGCAGTCGGGTATTTCAAGACAGATTTTTTCCTCCTGTTTTCTTTTTTTTTTCCGTTTCCTTTGTTTCCGCTGTGCACGAAGCGCCGGCATGCGCGGGCAGCGGAGACACAGGCACTTGGCATCATGGACTGGGTAATGTCTTTGCGCCATGCCATCGATGCGTTGCTCAACTCGTCACCGTCTAGTCATCAATCAACCATTCAACCGGCTGCTTTGGTTTTGGTGGTGCTGGTACTGGGTACATTTGGTTGCAAGGCGCAGCCAGTGGGAGAGGCTAGGGCAGAGCAAAGGGGGGGCTTTGCTTTGGCAGGCAGTGTCCACCACAGGTTGCCAAATCGGCGCCTGGTTTGGCTCTGCATTCCGGGGTGGGGAGGGGCGCAATGACAAGGATGGGAGGAGCATGGCGGTCCTGGTTTGGGTTTTTCTGTGATTAGGTAGCCTCGACCCTGGGCCAGCCAGTCCTGTCATCTTGTACAAGCACGAAAGCCAGCCAGCCAGACCGGCGGGAGCAGAGGCAGCAGCCGCGGCGCTATGCAACTGCAAAGTTTCCGGGGGGAATGTCTTGGAGGGGGGGTCTACAGCCAGGCAAATAGGGCCATATCAGTTTTTAGTGTCTTTTTTTCCCATCAAGCTTGGAGAGTCTAACCTGGTCTGGCCTGGCAGTCGTGGCGGTCCACAATCCTGGACATGATATGGCCATGGATAAGACAAATAGACAACGGGGCAGACCAACCCAGTCTTGCCAGTATCAGTAAGTCGCCAGTCAGTTGCCAGTCAATCGCCGACCAGCCCCAGACGGGGCCTTGTTCGTCAATAAATACCCGTAGGCAAGTGGCGTTGCTCGTCAGTCAGGTAACCAGGTCAGACGTGTTAATCATTTTTAAATTGTGTTATTGTCTGGCCAGAGAGCCAGCCTTGCCTTGTTCGCAGGGCTCTGCTGTTATTGTCAGGGCTCCCCAGGCTAGCGCTGGGCTGCCAGGGTCTGCGGGGTCTCTGGGGTGGTTTTGGGGGCAGAAATAGGAGGGCTAGGTAAATCTATCACCATCTATATGTCTGCCAACTGCCTATCCAAATAGAAACACGACGTGGTCAGTATGACGAGATGAGTATTTGATTCTCAAAGTATCGTATAGTATAGCCAAAGACATTAGCTGCAAAACTTCCGTCTTCCCCGCGGCTGACCTTCTTTTTCTCGGCTTGCAGCCGTCTTGTGCAGGAAGGAGGCTTGCGTGAGGCTTGCGTGCAAGACAGCCAGCAAGCAACTCTTCCATCTGGCAGGCAAGCAGGCAGGGCGCCCAGCACTATTTGGGTAATAAATAACTTGTTCGTAGGTAGGTATCCGTACCCAGTATCAGTAAAGGATTTGCAACTTGCTTTGGGTAGCGAGATGTTTTGCAGAAAAACAGATTGGCATGTACTGCTATAATATGACAACTGACAAGCAAACACCTACGTACTTCGTACTGCGGTACCTGGCAACCTTTATTACCTACCTGTATTATCTCGGGCAATACGTTATACATCTCGCCTCTCTACTATTATTAATATATTAGATAATCTTTTTTTTCCACATCTTGGCTTCCGCGACGCGCCGGGGTGCAAGACATGATGCGCCGACTTTGATACACTCCCTCGACAAGCCAACACAGCTCTCACGAATAGTCGGGGTTCCAAAGAGATGGACTCTCAATGCACATTGCACCATGAATCCCTGCCCGCACTACCAGCGCCATCACCAGCCAACGCGCGCCCCTTCCTGCACATCGCCCATACCCATGTCGACGCCGGCGAATCCCAGTAGGGTGGGCGTTGACAATTCATTTGCCCATGTACTCAATACCTAACTGCTAGTTGGTCATTGGAGCCAATTCATGATCTCTGCAATGTGTCCAGCATGTGTGAGTCGCTTTATCCTGGTGCCCCTCTGGAACTTTTATTGTTTTTATAACGTTCACCCCCAGACATCCACGTACTCCGTACGGCAAACGGGTTGGCTGATGCTCGACGCCTCTCCGCCTCCATCATCAGCAACCCCTGCTCGTCGCTCTGGCTGTCGCCGTTGCAGATACATACGGATACATCGATATAGAAGACCGCCCCGTAGACCGCCCCTCCTGCGTGCGCCCGGCGAATACTGTCAATCTTGTCTAATTATTCTTCATCTCGTTGATTGCATGCGTCAGCCAGCCCTGAACCTACAAAACTTGCTTGCCTAGGAGCCTAGGTAGGTAGGTACAGTCTACAGAGACATGTTGCGGACCACCGTCTAGGAAGCTCCACCCGCCGCACACCACCTCAACCCCGAAAAACCCACAGCAACACGACGCCAGCCCAGCAGCCTAGGCTGCCCTGCAGTGATGGCAGCACAAGGTATCTGCTACTTGGTCAAGCTTTCACTGTTTACCTATTCGTGCCTACAGGCCAACTGCTAAGCCCTTTGGCTGGTGCGGCCGCTGGGGCTTCTGTCATTTCATCTGTCTGTTCTGGTGCCAGACCCTCCAAAACGGGACATTGTCTAGCAACACTCTACCGCTAGAACTATCCAGACTGGTCGTTCTGTCCTGGTCATTCTGTCCTGGTCGTTCTGTCCTCGGTGGTGTCGAGAATGTCTCTCTTTCTTCTCTTTCTCTTTCTCCCCCTCTCTCTACGAAGTAATAATTCTCTCTCGTCTTTCCAACCCTCTCTAGTAGTCTTCACCAAACTACTGCCCATCGCCTACACGCCTTCCCCCCTCCACTTGCCTGTGCACTCTGCAACCACCCTCACCCTCACCCTCACCACTCTGCATCCACCCCATTCGACTATCCCACGCCCACGCCCATCAAATTAACTAACCTACTTTTTTTTGCCTCTACCTAATCCTAATCCACGCCCATCCGCTCGCTACCCGCCATCGTTGTCTCTGGCTCTCCACCGTTGTCCTTGACTCTCCACCGTTGGACTCCCCATCCCATCTCGCCTCTTATACCATTTCACCCCTCCGACCTCCTCTCACCACACCACCGCCATTATCCATCGCCAGCTTCTCGTTTCTCCTCACTCGCCGCCTTATTACCTCTGATTCCTCTTGATATCGTTCTCGTCAACCTTGTTTTTTCTTACTCGCGCTGCTGCGATCCTGCGATTCTAGGCGATTCTTCGACTTGGCGACCACCACTGCTCCCCCGCCCGCGCCTTGCCGCCAAACCCACGCACGCCCTCTCACCGTTCCTCCGGCCTCGCAACTCAAACAAAGACCTGTGGCCACCCGACGCCCCAGCTCGAGCTCCGCGACCATTTCGACGTACGCTGCGCACTTACGCTGTCGTTGCCGCCGCTTGTACTCCCTTGCCAGCTGCTCCATCGCCTCGCGCCTGCGCCTGCACCCGTCTTGCACTACTCGATCGATCTCGCCCGCTTCTCGAGCGACCCGTCCACAAACATCTCCAAACGCCGCGACCGCCGACGCCGCCGCCATCGCCATTCACCTCGCTCGCCACGACATACGCATGAATACTGCCCTTCGTACTGCCTCCATCGCTTTCTGCTGCTGCCATATCCTTCCGCTTCTGCCACTCTGGTAGGGGCACCAGTGGCCTCTCCCCGCTGCCGCACGGCAACATGTCCGCTGGCCAGCCTCTACTGAATCTTCCACCCCATTTCCAGCATGCTGCCCACCCCCATCTTGGACACGATTCCCATCTGCAACCCGGCATGAACGATAGCTCCGCCTTTTCTCACGGTTCCGGCTCAAGCCCTTTTCCCTCTGCCATGGACCCCTCTCAGTATGGTGAATTTGCTTTTGCCTATGCCAACATGTCGGGCATGACGGACCAGTCCGCTTCTGCCTTTGACGACCCTCCTGGCTCTGATCACTTTTCCCTTCATTCTACCATGGCTCCAGCTTCTGTAAGCAGTGCCAATATGAACTCACTGACAGTAGCTCCCAACTCTAGCTTTGCTATTGACCCCTCTGCCTTTAGCGCTGCTGGTATCGACACCACCCCCGACGAAAATGCCTCTGTTGATAGGCACTCTCCCAGCCACGCCTCAGTCGGAGACAATGCAAACGACGATTTTGGCTCATCCGCTGCTGGACGTGCCGACGGAACTGATCTCGGCAAGAGCAAGATCGACAAGGCTGAGACGCCTGCGTGGAGCGAGCTCAAAACAAAGGCCGGCAAGGATCGAAAGCGTCTGCCGCTAGCTTGCATCGCTTGCCGCCGCAAAAAGATCCGCTGCTCCGGTGAAAAACCGGCTTGCAAGCACTGCCTGCGCTCTAGAATACCCTGTGTCTACAAGGTCACCAGTCGCAAGGCTGCACCCCGCACCGACTACATGGCCATGCTTGACAAGCGGCTCAAGCGCATGGAGGAACGCATCATCAAGTATGTTCCCAAATCTGACCAGGACAACCTTGCTCCCGTAACCCGTGCCGTCGTCAAACCTGCAATGCCTGGTACCGCCGCCGCCAACAAGGCTGCCGCCAAGAAACGCCGCGCCGATGAAGCCTTTTCTCCAGAGCTTGAATCTTGGGTAAACGGAGCGTCCAAATCGAAATTCGGCAACGGCGACGCCCCTCCTCTAATGCCAACCGATTCTCAAGAAAAGGAAGAGAACAAACTATTTCGCGAAGGAATCGATGCTCTACCCTCAAAGGAGATTCAACAACACCTTGCCGAAGTCTTCTTCGATAGCGTGTACGGGCAAGCGTATCACCTACTGCATAAGCCAAGCTTTATGCGCAGGCTAAAGTCGGTCTCTCAACTTGGCCCTTTACTCGATAAACATACTGACTGGCCTTACCTTAGGAGCAATTCTCTGCCCCCCGTTCTCGTGCTCTCCGTTTGTGCTGTATCTGCCAGATTCTCAACGAATCCCAAATTGCCACTCACATCGCGGCCATTCCTTCGAGGAGAGGAATGGGCACAGCACGCTAGAGACATATGCACCAAGCGTTACGAGTGGCCAAATATGACCATTTTGACATGTCTGCTCATCCTCGGGCTTCACGAATTCGGCACTTGTCACGGTGGCCGCAGCTGGGCACTTGGCGGGCAAGCTATTCGCATGGCATACGCTCTGCAGCTACACAAAGACCTTGACTATGACCCTCAAAGCAAAGGCCCCAAAGTACCTATCAGCTTTGTCGATCGAGAAATTCGGAGACGCATCATGTGGGCCTGCTTTCTGATGGACCGCTTTACTTCGTCTGGCACGGACCGCCCTATGTTTATATCGGACGACTCTTTGACTATCCCGCTGCCTGTGAGCGAACGTTGCTTCCAATTGGACATGCCTGCACAAACAGAACTCCTCGACGGTAGACCAGGACCGCCCGCCGTGGAGGGTCAAGCTGCAGATACTGATGTCCGCAGCAACATGGGACCGTCAGCTTTCTTCATTCGTGGCCTTGCTCTGTGGGGCCGCATCGTCACCTACTACAACCACGGCGGTAAAGACCGAGAACAATTTGCCCAGTGGGATGAGCGCTCGCAATACTCGAAGCTTGTGCGTGACGCCGAGGAACTGCTCCGTACCTTGCCGGCGCAGTTACAATACTCCAAGGAGAACCTCGAACTGCAAATCACAGAGAGAACCGCCACCCAATACCTTTTTATGCACATGACCATACACCAATGCTTGCTCTACGTTTGTCAAGCAGCTATGAGCAGCCACCAGTCCAACACGGACGCGCCAAAGGAATTCATCCCTCGTCTGACGGGCAAGACCTTCCATGCAGCCAACAGCATCTCTCAGTTACTAAAGGACTCCGATGAGCGCCAGTGCTTCGTGACGGCACCTTTTGCAGGATATTGTGCTTTCTCGTCGTCGTCGGTGCAGATATACGGGATGGTCTCTGGAAATCCGAAGCTTAAAGCAGCCGCCGAGGTCCACCTTGCTATCAACATCACATACTTGAAGAAAATGATGAAGTACTGGGGCATGTTTCACTGGATGGTGGACGACATTCGACGTCAATACAAGAACGCCTACGATGCCTCTCGACGACCTGGCGTAAACGGCGCCATGCAGAGTAAACAACCGCTGCTGCAGTACGCCGATTGGTTCAACCGCTACCCTTCTGGTGTGTCCAACGTTGATTTCATGGATCCAAACATGCCCAGACGCACCGATAGCGGAGAGGATGCCGTTCTGGAGCAAAAGCCAGAGTTGCACTCTGTCGGAGAGTTTTTGGAGAACATGTCGCCTGCCTCCCACGCCGCGGATGGTAAAGACCCTAGCAAGACACCAATGCAAAAGCGAAAGACACTTTCTCTCAAGAAGAACCCTACTGGTGTCACACCTCCCAACAAGACGGATCAGCCCACCCCTGAGGCGCGGCAAGCTTCTGCCGCGCTCACTCCTCGCAGAGTCTCAGACCAGTCCGGCGGCACCCCTCGCATTCAGGTTGACCAGCGCAAATTCTCCAACCCTGGTAATACGCAGCCGCCTATGCCATTCAATGCGCACAGCATGCCTGCTCAATCCCAGGCATACATGTCCAGCATGTCCCCCATCAGCCCTAACAATATGGCGCCGTACCCATCACAGCCACAGATGCCATTTTTTGCCGATATCGTACCTCTTGGCATGGGAGGTCAGGACGCCGGACTTCCTCAGCAAATGTTTGGTATCGTGCCAGGTGGCATGAATGCGCCGCCACAGGATAACACCAACGGATGGCAGGGGATGCCCAACGGTGCCCACAACCCACGCCAAGGCTCGGCAGCTGCACCAAAGAATGAGCCTGCCGCCATGAACCAGCAACGACATCCATCTCAGCAGCAGAACCCAATGACTGCGCCGACAATGAATATTTTCAACTCTGCGCCAGATAGCTCGTGGTTCATGGGCTACGACATGGAGCAACCAGAGATGAATCAAGACATGAACATGACCAGTAGCAACATGGACGGGTTCGGCATATTTGCTGGCGGCAACAGTGGCAACCCCGCAAATGGCAGTGGCATGCCGCAAAACCACATGGGTGGTGGACTGCAGCATGGCATGTAACAAATTCAACAACATATATGCTTCAGCGAGCAACATGTCAGCAGAATGAATGGAGGTCTCGGCCGGAGATGTCATTCTTTTCGTGGTTTTTGGCTCTTTCAAAAACCACCACGTATATCATTACAGAAAACATTACAGGCGGATATCATTTGATTACAATTTTGGGCAGGAAGTTTGTTTGTGTTTGCTAGTGGCGCAGCCTCATGGGTTCCCTTTCTTTCCCCTTTTATATCTCTTTGCGCGTCCACAATCTCTCGCTTTAGCCCCCTCGCAACTCTTTGCACTGTGGGCAGGCGACTTGTCGAATTCTTGAGTGCTTTTTTTGTTTTGGAAGGAGAGAGATAGAGAGAGGTTGGACTGATTTTGAATTCCCCCTTGTTCATATATTAATGAAAATAAAGAAGAAGAAGAACCCGAGAAGTGATGGGTGGGATGGTCTCAGAGACTTGAAATCATATGATGATGTAAATAAATACCAATATCTCTTTTTGGACGCTTTTTATTAAGAGAGAGATTCGATGTGTGGAATGAGGATTTTTTAATAGAATGGAAAAATAAGATTGAAACTTCTTGATGCGCCCTTGCAATGAACCTTTTTTCCTTTTTTCTAAATTTATGTACAGTCGCTCCACTGAGCGAGACAATGAAGACGGTGAATCCATCCATGACAGAATGAAAACAAGAAGGAACAACAATATGAAAGACAGAGACAAACAGAGTACAGGCATGGCACAGACGGTGAGATATTTTACGCTTCCGTCTCGGCCGCCTTTTTGCTCTTGGAGCGCTTCCTCTTCTTCTTGCCCGCTTGCTCACCCTCTTCACGCGCGCCCTCGACGACGTTGCCTGCGCCGGCGCTTCCATGATTTTCCCTCCTCTGCTGCGGACTACTGCCCTCGCCTTCGGCCCCGCCCTCCTCAGCGAACCGCTCAAAACCAAACGTCGGCCCCGTGCGCTCGTAATCCCGGCCAAAGACGTCGCGGCGCCACTGCCGGAGGCGGGCCTTTTTTCCGAGGTGTTTGCGGTCGCGGCGCTTCTTTTCGTCGTCGCGAAAGGAGGCGAATTTTTTGAGGCCGGCAAATTCGTTGAGGACCTTGTCAGAGGGCGCGAGGAGAATGTCGCGCGCCGTCATGCCAAAGGATTGGGGCGACGTCTCGCGGTACCGAAAGGGGTGGACGGTGGTGGTGGTGCTGGGGGAGGAGGCGGAGGCGGAGGCGAGGCGGGCGGAGTCGCGTAGGAGGTCGTGTTCGGTGAGCTCCATCTTGGCGTCGACGAGGGCTTCGAGTTTGGCGCGCTCTTTTTTGGATTTCTTCTGGGCTTCGATGCGCTCTTTTTTTATGTCGGCCGTTTTGCGCTTCTTCTTGGCGGGGGCAGCCTCCTCCTCGTCTTCTTCTTGCTCCTCCTCGGCGTCGCTCAGCGCAAACTTGCCCTTGGCCTCTTCGCTCTCGAATTCGGGCACAATGTCATCAATCTCAATGTCATCGTCCCACTTTGGCTTCTTGGGCTTGCTCTTCTTGGAAGAGCGTCCCGCCGCCGCGTCTTCCGCGTCCGAGTCGGCGCCGCCGGCGACCATGTCGTCGTCCTTTACGGCGTAGTAATCGTCGCCGAAGCGCTTCCGCATCTCCTCCTCCCAGTTGTCATTGTCCCACGCGCCGTCCAGGAAGCTCATCCATTCCGCGTCTGACAGCTCCTTGCCGACCGCGCCGGCGGCCTGCTTGATCTTTCGCAGCTTCTTCTCGGCCTCTTCGAGCTTGAGCTTGCGCAGACGAGCCTTTTCCTCGCTCCGCCCCTTCTTCTCCTCGACCTTGTGCTCCTTTTGGAGCTCGCGCAGGCGCTTGCGGCCGGTAACTTCCTCGCGGCGCACGGAGCGGGAGCTAGTGACGTCACGCGCGTACGAGCGCAGGACCTCTTTGCTCTTTTCAGGGTCTTCAAAGCGCATGTTGTACGCTTGCTCAAACTCGTCAGCGCCGTCATCCTCCTCGCCGTCATCAGACTCAAACGCCTTCCAGCGGCCGCCTTCCTCGCCGACCCAGGCTCTGGCGGCCAGGAAGTTGGACAGGAAGGTCTCGGGGTCCTTGTCGGCATCGCCAATATTAGGCCCGACAATTTTGATTTTGCCCGAACGTGAGGGGTGAACGCCATTGAGCGACTTGGCCGTCGCATCATTTGACTTTTTCTTCATCATGAACCCATCGTCATCGTCTGAGTCGCTCTGCGCCTCCGCGCCCGTCACGCCGGAAAGGAATTCCTTCTTGGCTGCTTCTTGTTCTTGTTCATAAGTCTGGGGTGGCTCGTCGTCGTCGTCCGCTCCGATATCTCCCCGCAGAATCTTCTCTCGGTGGTAGTCGCGGAGAAAGACGGGCTTTTCCTTCTTGTCCTTCTTGGTGTCGGCAGTCTCATCCTCGGGCTTGTAAAACGTCTGATCTTTATCATAGACTCGGGGATCCTTGTTCTTGATAGCTTGTAGAGTGGCAGAAATCTGGGCGTCGAGATCTTCAGTCGCGAGAAAGCCATTTTCGTCTTCGGTCTCATCGTCGGAAGAGTCCTCGTCATCCTCTTGGTCGTTTTTGAATTTCTCTTCGACTGTGTAGTGTGTTAGCTAATTGTCTTATCCATTCAGAAACAAGTTCGTACGTCTATGTCTCTCTTCTCTCTTCTTGTTGTGTTCAAAGCGACGAGCGAACTCTTCGTTTACTTTGAAGCCAGACTTGACAGCCGCCCCGCCATCTTCGGAGTCAGAATCCGAGTCATCGAGCAAATTGCGCTTTGCTGCCTTTGACTCCTTTGAACGTGCCATCGATTCAAGCTATGCCGCCAGAATTCTGGGTCGTGGAAGCAAATTGTGCACCGAAACGTAGGGATTTTGAGTCCGAGAGCTTGCTTGATGGTATGCGCCCAGACGGTCCACCGCTTTGGGTAATTTTTTCTACAGCTGCATTCTCTGCCGCTCGAAACTTTTTGGCGGGGCCTAGGATGCAGGCCACGGTAATGGGCCAACTTTCCGCCGAAGTTCTCAGATGGAAGCCTGTTATGTATCTGCCCCGCCACTTGTAGTGGCTGTGACATGTGGCTGGGCCTCCGCCAGATGCTGCCCAGCGCAAAACACTTGCTCATCAGTCGTCATCGCTCCTCAGCCTCTGTCCTTCCTGCGCCTATCATCACGACATCCACGACTTGCGACGGAAGGCTATCCTTGCCACTGCCGTTCATCTGCATCCGAAAACCCGCAGCTCCTCTCTCGAAATTTCATCGCTTTAGCTTTGCCTATACATCCGAACGACGCTCAACACATTTGCCCGCCTGTCGGACGATCCTGCAACGATGGCTGATACTGCAAATGGCCCCAAGCCCAGCAGCAGCGTCAAGCTGGTGCTTCTCGGTGAGGCGGCCGTAGGAAAGGTGATCATTGCGTAATCGCTACTGCCTCAATCAATAAACACTAACTTGAACAGTCCTCGTTGGTCCTGCGTTTCGTCAACAACGACTTCCAGGAAAATAAAGAGCCCACCATCGGTGGTATGTGGCATCTCCCTTATGATTATATTGACACGCCTAACACCTCATTCAGCGGCATTTCTGACTCAAAAATGCAACCTGCCTACCCGGACCATCAAGTTCGAAATCTGGGACACTGCTGGTCAGGAGCGATTCGCCTCCCTTGCTCCCATGTACTACCGAAATGCCCAGGCTGCTCTGGTCGTCTACGACATCACAAAACCGACGTCGCTCATCAAAGCTAAGCACTGGGTTGCTGAATTGCAACGACAGGCTTCTCCCGGAATTGTGATTGCGCTCGTTGGCAACAAGCTCGATCTTGCGAGCGAATCTGCCAGCGGCGACAATGGCGACGACGGCGACGACTCGGGTGACGCCCGCAAGGTACCCACAGATGAAGCCAAGGCTTACGCGGAAGAGGAGAGCCTGCTGTTTTTCGAGACCAGTGCCAAGACTGGTGTGAATGTGTCGGAGGTGTTCACAGCCATTGCCAACGCAATTCCAGAGACCTCTTTAAAGAGCGCACGCGGCGCTGGCACTACCAACACGGCCAGTCGCACCGGAGATGAGCAGAGAGTCAACCTGGGAAACGCGCAAGAGGCCGGGTCGAAGGATGGATGTGCTTGTTGAGCAGTCGTATTTGTTCCCAGCAGGCTTTGTTTCATGACGTCTTTTATCGCACAGCTTTGTTAATGGTCAGACCATGATGCCTCAGCGCATGCTTTTGGAGTCGATTGATAATTTTACGGGATCATGAGTATGTTTAGTTGCCTTGTTTCCGTACTTACTTTAGATGTTGAACTACTAAGCCCGGTACGGTGAGCCAACACCTGTTTCGTTTTGTTTGCTACCGTCATACATGTGCACGTAATAGAACAGCCAACAAGCTTGATACACCGTGTGATACAAGTATTTACGCCGAGCGGAGCATGCATGTGACCAAGTCTCGTTCCTCATGAACTATTGGGACACAGCAGTATGTCGTGCTTCTGTCAAACATAAGAGTATTGGCTAGTACTCACGAGGCGCTCAAATCAATGAAGCAATAGATTTGAGGCCATACAATTATGAATATTACAATATCCAGTCATCGTTCCCGTCGTAGCGCTGTGGAGCGACATCGATGACACTTGCGCGAGCGAAGTGCCCTCGGCCAGCGTCAAGAGAACAAGCATAGGTAGGTACTAACCTACCAACATTCAGTCACAAAAGTACTATCAACTCAGTCGCCCTCTCTCGCCGAACCTCTTTAGAATTGCTTTTCACTCTCGCAGAGCTGTAAGAGGGTTGCACGTGACTCGTGTGACTTGCGCGGAAGCCAATCCGCAGCAATCCACTATCGGCCCACTTTTGGTCTGTACCGCGTCAAACTCCTCTAGATGCGTTTGCAGGCTAACTATCGTCTTGCCTGTGCCTAATTTTCAGCAAATTGTGTACTGTATCACCGAGCTCATGTGTCTATAAAAGAGGGCTGTTTCCCCATCGACGTGGCTTCTTTGCCTCGGGCGTATCATTATACAGAATTCCTTTGCCTCTTTACTACCATCACGATCGCCGGCGCAAATTACAAGCCAGCTTTTCTACACTTCGGTTGATCGCAACATGGCATCCTCCATCACGGAGGCGCAGACTGCGCTCATTAAGTAGGCTTTCTGATGCGATGTGTTTGATTCTCATTCACTAACCCGCGACAGCTCTTTGACTCCTGACGACATCCCTCACAAACTGCGATGTGCAAACTGTAGCAAGCTTGCTGTCAACGCATTCCGTTTGCCCTGCTGTGAACAAGCAATTTGTGAATCATGTGAGCACCTAATCCGCAGTCTGGGTAGAAAAAAAGATACTGATTCCTCAGGTCACTCGAGTCTGCCCTCGTCCTGTCCAGTTTGCGAACACTCGCCGCTCTCTGCCGATGATTGCACACCTAACAAATCGCTACGTACGACGATTCGGGTCTTTCTTCGCACCGCAGAGAAGAAGAGAGAAGCAAACAAGGTCAAGGATATTCCAGAGCCGGCTCCCGAAACTCCAGTCGGAGCTGCCCCGGTGCACAGTTCCGACGAGGGCCAGGCAGTAGGCGCCGACAGAGCGCCTTTTAATGGAGCGCGAGAGTCGACTGCTACCGCCGGTAACCCGTCAACAGTATCCGTCCCTGATGTGCTACAGGGTGAAACAGAGGTAAGTTTGGTGCATTATGGTTTTATTTCGGCTCTTTATGCTAACGAGCACAGCATGCTCAGCAGCAGCACGAAGCCTCTGATGCTCAACGAGAGGTAGCTGACGTGGGCAACAACGTCGACGAGGAGGATGATGACGATGCGGACGATTCGGACGACGACGTCGTCATCACCACGAAGCGGCCGGAGCAACTTCCTCGAGACGATGAAGAGGTAGAAGAGGTCGAGGAAGACGGCCAGGGCGAAGTTGGAAACGGCGATGGACAGGTATCGCACGGAAACGGTTTCGCAAATCAATCGTTTCCTGGGGGTGGCGACTTTAACCAAATGCAGATGATGATGGCCATGCAGAGCAACATGGGCTTTCCGATGATGGGTATGTGGAATCAACCAATGTGTAGAGGTCCGGTGCTAACGCCACGTCTAGCAGGCATGAACATGGATCCTATGATGCAGAACATGTTTATGAATGGAGGCTTTCAAGGCATGGGCATGAACGGCATGGGAAATTATGGAGGCGGCTACGATAATAACTGGAACGGTTCTCAGTCATGGAATTTCGACCAGAATAATTTCAATCAAAATGGCGCTGGTATGAACACTGGTGATTTTGGGAACTTTAATTCTGGCTTCCAGACAGGCTACAACCAAGGTAACTATGGCCAATATAATAACTATCGCCAGCACAATTATCGTGGCCGTGGTCGTGGCCGCGGATACTATGGGGGATACGGTCGTGGCGGTTTTCAGCAAGGTGGCAACTATCATGGTCAAGGTCAAATGCAGCAAGGCCAGATTGATGGTACTGCCCAGTCATTTCCACAGGCGAGCTACCAAGGTGACGCCCACAGTGTGAACCAAGACAAGGAAGGTAGTCAGCCTGCCGATGTGCCTGTAAATGCTCCGACAGGCCCGAAAGCTATGCGTCAAGGTCTACCAAATACCAGTCTGCATCACCTGCGTGCAAGGGGCTACCAGGTCGGCGACGGTGCTGCGGAGGGCTCTGCTGACGGCCAGAGTAGATCTCAGTGTGATGACGCTGAGCGTGACACCGAGGGCGCTGACCGCAGATCGGCACAAGGCAACCCTGATCGCGACAACTTGAATGCACAGTCTCGCGCGACTAGTAGAGGGCATAGTCGCAGTCGCAGTCGCAGCCGGGGAGATGGGAGCTCTCGTCAGCGTACACGAGACCGCTCGCAGACGGCCGACGACGACCGCCACGAGAATGACTCGCACAGTTGGAGTAGAAAGCACAGAAGCCGCAAGCACTCTTCCCGGCATGGCGACGAGGAGGTGCAACACGAAAAGGGTATCGCCGGCGGCGGTGAGCGATCTAGGTCGGCCTCCCCCGAGGATGGAGCTAAGAAGTCGAGCCGCCACAACCGCCGCGAGAGAGACGTGGATCGCCACCGCGACAAGGACAGACATCGCGGCGATGAAAAGTCAAGCAGCCACCGATCGCATAGGGACCGCGATCACGACCACTCGCGGCGCAGAGACAAGGACAAGGACCGTGACCGCGACCGCGACCGTGACCGTGATCGCGACCGTCGTGACCGACACCGGGATCGGGATCGGGATCGCGACAGAGACCGCGACAGAGACCGCGACAGAGACCGCGACAGAGACCGCGACAGAGACCGTGACAAGGACCGTGACAAGGACCGTGACAAGGACCGTCGCGAGCGCAAAGACCGCAACAGAGACCGTGACCGTGATCGAGAGAGCAGACACGACAGGAAGCACTCGGCGGATGGCATCCCTACGCCCGCGGAGGCGAATCACAATGGCAGCGGGGGCGGCAGCACCAGCACAGCAAAAGACCCGCACACGCTGGAGCGCGAGGCGCGCAACCGCGAGCGTCTGCTCAAAGAGGCGCAGCGCATGGCCAGCGTGGGTACCGGTGGTGGTGGTGGCGGCGGCGGCGGCACAAAACGAAGCCGTGGAGGCGGCGGCGGCGGCGAAGACGGCACCGATAGCGTTGGAAGTCGCAAGGGTCGGCGGACAACGGACGGCAGCCGTCGCAGCGACGCGGCGCCCGCGGTGGACCGCGACGGCGACGGAGACGACGACCGCGCGAGCAGTCGGCGATACGACTAGCAGTCGCTGTTGCTGGGCCGCGGGGGACGTTGGCTGCGGAGGGTGAGTCGGTGAATCGAAAGTGGGGGCTGTTCGCGCTGTTCATTCGCTTGAAGTGCCGACATTTGGTGTTTTTGTTTTCTTTTTGTATTATTGTATACATACATGGACGGCGGCCGAGGGTAGAGAATGGGGAAAGCACGGCATCAAAAGCATGTTGCTTCAGGCGGGCAGTGGATGGACATGCCGAAAAAGGCGCATGTAAAGTAAAGTAAAGCAATATTATTGTTCATCCTTCCGGTGGAGAGACGGGGGCAGCAAAAAACAATGGCGGTTGCAAACAACAAAATATACCATATTCTTTTTTTTTTCACGTCAAGGTGGTTGCGCTGTGTCAACGAGGCGAGACTCGAAATGTCATTTGTGATGCATTCGCGCATCTATCTCTGTTCAAGAATGGGTAGATAACGAGAATCATAATACGCGTCTACTACTCTGTCGTCTCCCAGTCTGTGGTATATATTCTTTCCGGCCTTCTATCCTGTCCACGCCTTCTAACCTGTCCATGGCCGTCATAGTCTGCCCCGTTCCGTCCCAGCACAAACTTTAAACACAAACCATTTTTGGGTTCGCGGCATCCGAGCTTGTTATATTTTCTTCATGGCGGCAATGAATCATGCCGCTTTTCCCGCCAGCGTCCCGTCGAGATTCCTTTTCCTGTTACCCAAAATGAAGCAGTATGATAGAAGACGGCTCTGCCTTGAGCCAGTCTTTTAGATGATATGAAGAAGAAGAAGAGAAAGAAGAAGAAGAAGAACAAAAGGAAAAAGAAAAGAAAAGGAAAAGAAGAAATAGAAGAAGATGATTACGCAACAAACAGTTCATGCCTTGCCATGCCACGCTTCTTAGTATATGCCCTGTGTTCGGTATTGAAAAGTATCGTAGCTGCGAATTCCGTCAGTATACAACGGCTTTCAGTCAATAAGCAAAGGCGGGGTAATTTCACGCACAGTCGTGTATAGTAGCTTCCAAAAGACTTTGCAATCAGGTCCGTCTCGACAAACTGCTCCGCTTCGTCGGCGCTCAGATGCAGCTGGAAGCGCTGCCGGAGGGCGCTCGTCGCCGTGGCCACGCCGACGGAGAAGCAGGGCATCTTGGACTCGCGGCCCATCATGGCGACGAGGTCGATGATGTAGTCTGCGGAGCGACGTAGAGCTAAAAGTCCCATCAAATTAGCTTCAGTTTTTATTATTATTATGTTTTGCACATGCTACCCGCATGTACTTGCGGGCGCTGCCGTACCTTGGAAAGCCTGCTTGCAGAGCCTCTTGTAGTCTTCGTAGTCGGGCGAGCCGAGGCCGCCGAGCACATCGACGTACTCGTGGGTGAGCTTGAAGGGGGCGGCCTCGAAACCGACGGAGCCAGGCGAGTTGGAGAGCATGAAGCCGAAATCAATATGAATAATGTGGCCCTCGCTGTCGATCAAGACGTTGCCATTATGGCGGTCCTTGAGCTGGAGCACGTACGAGATGACGCTGTAGGCGGCGAGCGAGCGCTTAAAGGCGTCGACGCCTGCGCGGTGTGGCCGGCTGCCGGGCTCGCCAAACGCCTTGAGGAAGTGGTCCTTGAGCGTCGCGATGCGGTGCCGCGGGTTCTTGCCCGCCTCAATCGACGCCATCGTCAGGCTTCGCTTGAGCGAGTGCAGCGACACGCCGTTGGTAATCGTCTCGATGAGGCCCGATGACTCGCCCGTCACCAGGATGCGCATCAGCTTGACCCATACGTCCACGCCGGCGTCCACCCAGATCTTGTGGCACACGTGGATGAGCTGGCACGCAAATGCCTCTTGCCGCAGGTCCGCGCCGGTCTTGACAATGACACTGACAAGGTCCCAGTTCTTCATCCACCCGTACGGCGACGACTTGCGGATGCGTTCTTTCTTGGCCTCCCACGCCTCGCCAAACACGGCCGCGCTGGGGTCGTCGCGGTCGCCGCGCCGCTGCACGCCGCCCGTCTTGAAGTCATTCTCCATGCGCTCGCGGCCCGCGCTGGCATTAAGGTTTGTGTCTACGGGTGCGTCTTCATCCAGATCCGGGTTGCTGGCGGCCGCAGACGCCGCGGCTGCTGCTGCTGTGCTGGCCTTGGCCATGATGGTGTCAAAGGTTGGGCCTTGCTCGTCCGCATCAAAGCTGCGCTCCTCCAGGGTCTGCATGGAGGCGATAATCTTGGCGCGGATGGCGGCGACCTCTTGCTTGGGTCGCTTTCCGCTGGTGGCGTCCAGCTGGGCCAGCATCTGCGACGCTGTGCGCATGTGCGTGGCGAGAGCGGAAAAGTCTGGCTGGTCGGTGGATGCGTTTCGGTTCATCTGCAGCGTCATCTTGCGACGCGAGCCGGGGCTACTAGATCGCGACCTTGATGCGCCCGAGGTTCGTGGGGTAGCGGCGTCGAGCGTGGTGGAAGACGTCGTTGCGCCGCTAGACAGCCGCTGGGTGCCATACGGTTGCGTTTGCTTGAGTGCCGCACGCGGCTGGCCTTCTTCATCAAGCGACTTGATTAGATTGGAACTGCTGAGATCGCCCGAGGTCGGTTCAAACACACTATCTACAGCGGGCTCGGGCGGCGGTGTCGCCTGTGCTGATTTTGGAAGCTCGGAAGACAGGTCGAATAGGCGCTTCGAGTTTCCGCGAACACCAATTAATTCCGGCAGTAGCCGCTGATTTTCTGGCGTCTCCGGATCGAATGTAAAATCTTCTCTGAGCACCTCAACCATGAGCAGATATGGTACTTTTTCCGCACTATTCAAGACAGTGGCTTCTGCTGGATTTAGGCGGACGATGCGATGATGTCGACTCTTTCCTGGAGCGCCATTTAGCAAAGAGGGCGGGCAAATGACAGGGACGTCAATCTCGGCAGGCAAATCTCGCGCAATGAGGGCCAGCTCTGCGCGGAGAGCGCTCATGCGAGCTTGCTTAGGTACTATAACGAGACGGTTGGAAATGCCCTCGAGCGCCTGTAGGAATTGCGTCTGGGATCTAAAGTAGTGCTGCCTTAGCAGCCGCGTCTTTTGTATCGAGGACAGATTGCCTGTGGTTTTGGCATTCTTTGTGTGGTGTGAGTGTCTGCGGAGGATGCTGTCGGAGTGGGTGCGCGGTGCGAGGCCAGCGGTCAATGGCGGCGTCTCTGGCCTCGTCGTCTGTGGCGGCGAAGGCAAGGGAAGCGATGCCGAGCTCGACATGGCTTCGGTCTGAGCCATGTCTAACGCAGGTGGTCTCTTCATCTCCTTCTGTAGCTTCGATTTGGGGGATGCTGTGGTCGCCTGGATAATTGCTTTTGCTGCGACAGTTCGGCCAGGCGAGGAGATCCTCGTGCTGGGCACGCGGCTGTCCTTGCTGCGTTTCGGTTTCGCATTGAGAGCGGTGACGGTTTGCGGTTTGCCCGGCTTGCCATCGTCGGTTGTTTCACTGACCGCAGCGTTGGTTATGGGCTGTGGCTTGCGAGCTTGTGCTACAGCAAGCGGACCGGCCCATTTTGGAATCATGGGCAGGGCGACGCTAGCGAGGACGAAGCTGGAAAGTACGGTGACGGGGAGGACGTTTTCCTTGATCTTCTCGTGTCGGCCGACATCATTGAGGCCAAAGACAATGTGCTGCACCTTGTTATAGACTCGACGACACGTTTGGAAGGCGGTGGACTGTGGATTCGAGGACAGATCGTGCAGATAGGTTTGGAAGAGCCAAAAGGTCTGGGAACAGATTATTCATGTGTGCCGCGAAAGGCAGGACAGCAATGTGGCACGGCATACCAGCAGAGCTGCGGTAACGGATTCCTCGCAGAGATCTAGGAGAAACTCCTCGAGCGCCATGGACTCATTGTCGACGCTAATGATGAGATGGCATAGCTGCGGAAGGAAGAACTCAATGTCCTCGTAGGGAAACTGGCGCAGCTTATTGCAGAGGACGTAGTGGATGCCTATATGATCTGCGTAGCGCCTGTCGGGTGCGAGCAGTCAAGGGATCCCCAATGTCAGTCAAACAATAGTCCAGCGAGTCGAGGCCAAAGGGGGGGATGCGCGTCCCCCGTGAGCCACGTTGCGGGAACCAAGAGGGCGGCGGTGGTGTGGATGCTTACGACAGATAGGAGACGGGAAGAAAGGGGTTCGAGTTGAAGACATCAGAGTCAAAGAACCGCTGCAGGAGCTCCCACGACATCGGGCCGTTGTGGTGAAGGGGAATGCGGCGAGGAGACGGGGGCAGCGGCGGCGGCGGCGGCGGGGAGCGGGCGGGCGAACGGGGGTGGACGTCGGGGATCGGATTGGGGCTGCCGCATTTAATATACGCGAGATGGAGGGCTTCTCTCGTCGCGGCAGTAATGGTGGTGCCGAGTGCGCAAAATGTAGGAGAGGCTTTGGAGGAAGTTGGCGGCGAATGGGCGGGATTGGTGTGGTTTGGAAGTGGCTAGATTTCCCAGACTAAATCGACGCGGGTTTGCATTTCGTTGGAGAGGGGCGACGATGGAGACGATGGCTTGTCGGTTTGTCACAGAGTTATGAGCTGTATGAATTGACACTTTTCCTATTCCCCCAGTTGCACGTTTGTTTTCATTATTTAATTGTTTATGTTCCGTACTCGAATCTGCCCCTTGCGGAGTTGAAGAGGAAAAACAGGGAGGCGGAATGATGTGCGCAGCGAAGCTTCAGCAATACAATGGGCGGAATTGAGGGGGGAACGGCGGCGGCGGTAGAAGCCGTACGAATTCTAGATGAATACCTGTGCACAGCTGTCCACGACCACCAAGCTCCTTATCCTGCTCCTTTGCATTTTCCCACGGTGAGGGAAATCCCTTTCTGCCCTATGATTACCACGTACGGATTACTTTGACTGGTTTCCTCTTATACTGACCCGCTGCGTGGGCCACGCTACCTATTTGGCGACGCCCACCCGCAATGTCCGTGTGTCGAGCCGTAGTATGACGACAGTTTCTCTGTGCTTTGTTATTTTTCAGTCGTGTTTATCTTGTACCCAGGTTTGTGCGTTTGTGCGCGTCGCCTCAAGCGTTCTTAATATCATGGTGTTTCTATGTTCGGGCTTCGCAGAGCTGCAGCTCGCCCGCATCAGCATGCCCACGACTGCGAGGTACCGCGCAAGAAGCAACCTCACCGACTGCATCCAAGACATGCGCTCCAAGCAGTACGACTCAGGCGCAGCCGCACACCCATGCACTAATTACCTTGTACCACCACTTTAACACGGGAGAATCAACAAGAGTGAATGAGTTCATGAGTGCATGGGTTTGAATTAATAAGTACCCATAACACTCGACAATTCGCCTCGTCGTGCGATAGAAATGCTTTCACCAGGCACGACACCGTTTTCTAAACCTACTTTAGTACCTTGAACCCATGCAACGCCGTATAATATGTTGACCAGTAGAAAACGCCTGCCATCTTGTTTTCGTAGCTTCGTTTCGTCAAGCTCGCCTTCCATGGCCTAGACGAAACAGAGGAATAAAGAGAGAGAAAAGCAAAACAATGACATGAACCAGCTAACATGTCTTTTTCTTTCGACCGGCGCCTCGCTCGCCTCGTCTCTTTTTAGGCTGCTCGTCTTCGCTATCGCTTTCCATCTTTGTTTTGGGCTCCTTCTTAGGGCCTTCCTTTTCGTGTTCAACGCGGCTCACAATATCGCGCAGGAAATCCCACTGCTCGTCCGACTCGACCACTTGCTTGAGCATGGCCGCGGTGACGCGCTTTGATCCCTTGTCCTTGGCCACTTCGGCGCTTTTGGACACGAGTTGGATCATGAAGAGCTCTAGCGCCTTGCCGACCGCGATAGGCGTCTGTTGGGCGACCTTGCCAACTTCTTCGTCGGCCTGCATAATCCGTTTAATGCGGGCTGTCGGAAACTTTGTCCTGACCATGGACGAATCAATGATGGGAGGTGCGGGCGGCGAAGGCTCCTTGGCTGCCTTTCGAGGCATCTTTGCGGCTGGTTCGGGATCGGGTGAATGCTGGAGAGTCGGAGGGTACGGGTCGGCAGTAGCTGTCGACGCGGGAAGCTGGCTCGGGCCTTGCAAGGGATGCTCGTGACTGTAGAATGGCTGACCAGCAGATAGTTGCGAAAACGACTTATGGTGTGGCAGGCCCGGTGGTTGGTACGAGTTGCTGTC
Source organism: Beauveria sp. NWAFU-1 (assembly GCA_024472245.1). NCBI lineage: Eukaryota > Fungi > Ascomycota > Sordariomycetes > Hypocreales > Cordycipitaceae > Beauveria > Beauveria sp. NWAFU-1. The sequence continues at coordinate 2,304,200 of JANBXD010000006.1, read as the reverse complement.
AAAGCCGTAAGCCGGGCTAAAGTTGGTCGAGGTGAGAGGGATGTATGACGAGGTGTAGCCAAAGGAGGGAGGCTGGAAATGCTGGTCGTGATTTGAAGGTCCAAGGTCGAGAGGTGGCGCTTGGTCGGTGGAACCAGAAGTGAAGAAAGCAGAGAAGTCGGGGGACTTGGGAGCGTAAGAAGTGTCGTCGGCGGACATGGTAAATAAATTTGGGCCAGTGCTGGTGGGCCTTGATGTTAGCAACAAACCAGAGCGGGCCGGGAAGGGAGGGGCCTGTTGAGCAAGGCTGTAGCTGGCGGCTTGCTGTGACGAGGCTGTTGTAGGCCGATAAACGTCAATGGCCGTTGATCTGTCGGACGATCAAAGCCTTTTTTGTATTTCCCTTTTTGGGGAGAAAATATATGCGAGTGTGGTCGGTACTCCCTTCTCGTGGGGTGGGCAAGGGAGCTTCACGCTTGAGCTAGCTGCAGTGCTGCACGGCCAAGTACCTAGGTAGGTAGGTAGTTCAGCAGTGTGGCGCGAGGTCCTGTCGTAGACCGGAATGCGACAGCCGGAGGAGATGTCGCAGTTGGACTTTGGAGTGGGATTTGCGTTCCAAAACAAGTACCCGACCGGTTCGTCTCCTTTTTTTGTTCCTTTTCTCTTGTTTAAGGCTTGTTGTCGATCCACGGCGTGGGCAGTGGTCAAGTCAGTCAATGGCTGCGCTTTGTTTGCGCGCGCGACGGAGGCGTGTGCTATTTAATGCGGGCGCGATGGCGGGGCAGTCTGTTTCCGGCCGGTGCTGCCCACGGTTCAAGACAGTGACAGGGCTGCAGAGTAGAGGGCGCGTCGAGATGGCAGATGCATGGGAATACGAGGACGTATCCGTGCCAAGAATTTGATGATGGACGGGCGGACGAGTGGTCTGGAGCAATGACGACGAGGGTGAGGGTGAGGTGGCTTGCGACAATGGACTATGTTGACAGACGGAGGCTTTTGGGCGGGTGTAGGGGCGTGTGCGCCTGGGGCTGGACCTGGCCCGGATGAAGGATGAGGGGACACAAGATGAGTATAATTGGGGGGCTTGTCATATATCAGATGCGCGTCGGAAAATTATTGGATAAGATGAGGGCGACAAGTTGCGAGAGTGGCAGCGTGCAGCAAGAGACTGCAGTGGGTGGCGGCGCTTCAAGAGGAATTTGGTAGTTCGGGTGGCTGTTGCTGTTGGTTTGGCTGGCGTCTGTCCAGGGTTTTCCAGACGAGGGACTCCGCCCGTTTATATGCACGTCGTGGGCTGAGGGGCTGGCTGATGGTGCAGCTGCAGCTGCAGCTGCAGCAAGCACATCAAACCAGCGCTAGTTTTGGCCAGGCACCACCCATTTGCTACCAGAGTAGCCAAAGTGTCTGGCCAAGACTGGCCTCACAGCCTTGTCATCGGGGTGCCGAAACAGGCTATTCATTGGTGCCTAGCGATGGGCCCCCTTTGGCCTACTCATACTGTACCTACGAGTCGTACAGTACCACAGGCGCCTGGCAATCGTCCCGAGTCACAATCGAGTCACAATCGAGTCGCCACATTTCCTTGCTCTTGCCTCAAATGCAGTAGTTCAGCTTGGGTGCCAGGCCGCCAGGAACTGCACCTACAGCCAAGTTGGGTATCGAGTCAATCATGACTGCACCTCGAGGCAAGTTGGGTATCGAGTCAATCATGCTTACATGTTCATGACCCCGAGCAATCGATTTTTGCGTTATTTTCAACGAGCTTGCAATAACAAGAACCAATCATTCAGCTTGGGCAGCCAGTCTGCAGCCGCACTTGGGTCAATGGCGCTGCTAGGTCATGAAAGGTCTTTCACATTAGGCTGCTCATCAGTCCATTATATAGACACTACCATTCTATTATAGTCAACAGGCTCACTGTCTCTGGTCATTCGTAACTGCATACATCAGGTTGGTGCCCAAAGTTCAGCGGCGAAGTGCTGACGAGTAGCGAGTACCTCATCATTCTCGCCCACAATAAGCGAATCCAGAGTCTACCAATAAGAACCATTATTATGGTTCTTTTCCTCGCATATTTAAACATAACATTCTTGCCAGTAAAGTAACAAGCAATGCATGAAATGCCTCCACCAACTTGTAAGTGGATGCAAGTACGGAGTACGGATACTGGTACCAAGAACTTGGGTGAGTGGGTCCTCCAATATGCCGTTTCCCCGCCGTGAAATAAGGTAGTTACCACTCTCACAAATCTTCAAAATGGCACTCCCAACCTCCGTCCTCCATCCATCATCCAGCCTCTTTTGAAGCCTTGAATCTGAAGTTCCTCCGCTCTGCATTCTCAACAATGCTCGACCTCCCTCCACCTCCCTTCCGTCTGCTGCACCCAGCTTGTACGTATACCACGTTGCAACGAACATGCACCCAGCACAAACATAACACATGCAAACCAAAATGATGTCAACAATTCATGAGCTTTATAAACTTGGTGAGACGTGCGCCGCGAAGACGAAGCCGCTTCTGCGGTTTTTCCGCCGACTCTGGTTCCCGACTCGCTCACCAGGCCACGTCTGTGAATGCCTACTTGATCTAATCTGATTTCCTCCTCTCAACAAACGCTCTTCATATCGCACCGCCTTATGCCAACGCGCTTCTAATCTCTCTGACTATAGACTGAATTCCTAACACGCGCCGCTCCTTGGTCGTGCAAAACTGCAGCGAAACGACCGGCCACACGTGCACGCCGCCCGCGTCCATTAGCACCCGCACCTCGGTGCCGCGTGATTTCTGGTGCTGAATCAAGTACTTGATGTCATCGGCCAGGCCCTCCTCCTCGCCGTACGTCACGATGTAGCCGCGCCCCGGCCGCGCCGCCTCCCAGATGCCCTCGTCATTACAGCTGCCCGGCGACGCGGGCGCCTGGTACATGCCAACCCCACCGCCGCCCGTGTATAGCTCGGCGAAGCGCGCGAGCGTGTCTGGCTGAATGTAGTCGAGGCTAGATCGCCGGTGCAGGTGTGTCTTTAGCGTCACCCACGGCGAGATGAGCAGGCCCAGGTCCGGGTGCCGCAGAGGCTCGTCGCGCAGCTTGCGCGCCGCGAGCTCCTGCAGCAGCGTCAGCGTCAGCATGCCGCCCGCCGAGTCGCCGCCCACGCAAATTTTTGTGTCGGGGTCGGCCGCTGCGAGGACCTCCTTGTAGGCCAGCACGGCCTCGTTGAGCTGTCCCGGGAAGTGCTTGTCCGGCGCCAGCGTGTAGTCGAGGCTGAAGACGGCCGGGTTCTCGTAGCCCGCCTCGAGCAAGCTGCTCTGCACCGCGAGTTGGAACTCGAGGTAGAACTTGGCCGAGAGCACAGCATAGCCGCCACCTATATCATGATTCTCGGCGTTAGTCTCGACATAGGCCGGAAAATGTTGAGCATCGTGATGCCTCACCGTGTATATACAGGAGGATAATGTCGTGCCTCTTGGTCCTGTCATGTCTGACCCAAATGCCCTCTGTTCTCTCGGGGCCCTACGTCACGTAAGCTGTCAATGCACGTCCCATGTAGCTCCTCGCAACGCCGCGTACCTCTTCAAGGACCTTTTCCTCGACTTGCTCATCATACTTGGTCCAGCCGTTGCGGTACGCGCGCCACTTGATGACTTGCGCCGCGGCCGGGCGGTCCGTGACGGCGCGCAGCACGCGCGGGTGCAAGTTGACGGCGGACCAGCGCAGCAGGCGCAGTGCAAAGTCCTCGGCAACGTTGGCCTGCTGCACGTACAGTGGTCGGTTCTTGCGCGCCGTTAGGTATCGCGTCCACACGAGTTGGAGGGTAGCTTTTGGAACTTTTTCGGTTTTTCACACAAGGTCAGAATAAAAGGCAAGCTATCGAGAAGACAGTCGAGGTGAGGAAGGGTAAGCGTACAGAATATAAAAAGGAGCTTCAGAAGCGCAATGGTTCCGCGTAGGGGTCCAGCTTGCCGGATGACCTGCGGCGTGATGATGCCGAGGGTCACGGCATGGTCCAACAGGGAATGCGGCTCGAAAATCATGACTGTGGAAAACGAAGGCGCAGTTCTTGACAAGGACTGAACGAACGGAGGCAGATTTGAATAGAGTATTATTCTCGAGAATGGGGAAATAAGCCATAAAACGGCCAGGTATTATCCCAGGCGGGCTTGCTAGCCGGTCTGAGCGCCCGCTTGCCGAGGCGGACCTCCGTCGCAGACCAAGTTTCCCCGCCGTCCCCGGCTGATGATGAGCATGCGGAAATGGGGGTTCAAAATGCGGGGGAAGCGATCTGGCAATCACATGTGCCAATACATTGTCAAGACTTTCGTGGAATCTGGCTTTGTGGAGAAGTAATGCACGCGCCCTTGGTAATCGCTGACAAGATCTTGGCCTTTTTATTTTATTTTTCACGCTTTTTTTGGGACAAACTACTTGAGCTCGCAGAGCTATTGGCAAAGAAACAATGCTCGTCTGTAATTGGGAAAGAGGGTTCAGTTATGGCAATGAGAATGTACGGTTCGGGTTTATTATGAGGGCAGTAGCCCTGGCTTTGCGAGAGCTTTTGCCTCGGTAACTTGAGCTTTGCTGTTCGCCCAGGCACGCGATCGCTACAGTTACACCAAAGGGGTCGCATGGATCCAGATCGATCTCATTGTGGCGCTAAGAAATACAGTAGCTCCTCTGATGGTCCAACGCCGCAAGTGAAGCGCTTTACACGCTCGTGACAGACGCCGCTCATCAAGCAAAACAACTCTCGATGTCTGATCAAATAGGCACCTATTGATAGGCACCTACGGACGTAGTCCACCCGAACACATGGTCCCAGCTTCACGTGTAGCCACCAACTTTCCAATCGAGACGGTATGCAGGGTAAGCGACGATGCTCATTTCGCCCCATTCGGATGAACGAATACTAGTGTCTAAACGATTGCTTTGGAGGCCTAGCGGGAGCAAGTTATCCCCTTTTCAGCTCTTCGAATACCAGTGAGCGATATGCGAGACGTGGTGTGTTCACATGTAGACGGGCCGACCCTACCGCATCTGTGCAAGATCCACTGCCCCCAAACTGACATTCCAAGTCGAACAGCCAGGCCTTCAAACGTGCAACGTATCCTGGCCAAATGAACGAAAGGAAAAATAATAAAAAAACCCGACAGAAATGATTTTCCAGCCCACACTCGGACTGGGGGATCTCAGATCAACCCAACACCCTCCTTAGCACCCGCTCACGAGGCGGCTTACACGGCTCCTTGAGAGGCCTGGCCCGGGTCTCAGACTGTGAGATGACAGCTAGTAGGAACATCGACCCATTCACCGGAAGCCACTTACTGTTTAACTTCTCGGTATTACTAATCATGTTATCAATATCATAGTGAGTTTCTATTGCTATTGTCCACTCTCATTCTTCTCAGTTACACCAATGTGAAAGTTCGCGGCTTCTTCTCTTGTCACGCTTGGCGCAGCATCTGCCTCGTAAAAATGGGACTGGCCGTTGATTGATTACGCGCCTGGCGCGTGAGTGTCGACAAGTGTCTATTGCATCACTTTGAGGCGTTTGCTGTCAGAAAATAACTGGTCGCCAAAACCCTAACGTACATTGCCCTCTTGTGCGACATCAGTGCAACTCTGAACCCTGCGCGAGCCCCCACGAAGGCTCACTCACGCTGCCCCTCACCGACTTCACCCCGCCAACTCGACCCCGCGAACATGGCTACATATCAGGAGATGGGCGATAGCAGCACCAATGGAGACGCGGTGCCCTCCAAACCGGCATTCAATCTCACCAATGTCGACAAGTGGATCCTGCAGCAGCCGGACGAGACGTTCAAGAAGCATGACTGGGAGGATTTGAGGGGGATCATTGGTGAGCAATCCCCGGCGGCGAGGCTGTGGCCGTCGCACCGGCCCAACATACATGGCACAGACTGACCTAGTCGAACTTGCAGAATCGAACCAGCTGCAAGACTTGAAACGGACGCCTACAGAGCTCCGCAAGTATCGGGAATGGACCGCGGGCATCAAGGAAGAGTACGGCTCCATGACAAACTACCTCATGAAGAACCGGCTGCCGGCCGCGTGGGGCCAGCCACCGTTAACGCCCGCGTCGACGGTGCCGCTGGCGGACGCGTCAGACTACGCGATCCTTCTCAACGACTGGCCGTACGCGCTGGCGCCGGGCATCACGCACGTCATTGTGTGGACGCGCACGCGGATCCCGGCCGACGACGACCGCGGCGACATGCTGCCGGAGAGCCGGCGGCTGGTGGGCGACTTTGTCCGGCGCACGTTTGCGGACGCGCTCGGGCCGGGCGGCGAGGACAGGGTGCTCTGGTTCAAGAACTGGGTGGCGCTGCAGAGCGTGCGCGCGCTGGAGCACATTCACGTCCTGGTCAAGGACGTCGATCACGATACGCTGGAGAAGTGGACGGGCGAGCGGCCCAAGGCGAAGCGACCTTGGGAGGAGTAGAAGATGCATAGAGAATGTATAGATTTTATTTGGACTAGCCAGGTAATATACAGAGGGTCAGATTATTTGCTGCACCCCCAATCATGCTGCTCGACGCTGTCGGCGGTTGGCCGCGGGAGCAGCCGCCTCGGGCTGTCCCTGTCCCTGCATCTGCGCGAGCTGCGAGCGTCCGAAGCCGAGTAGGCCCGAGGCCATGTAGACACCGTACGCGGGAACGACGGCCCAGAGAGCCCAGCCCCAGCTGCCGACCAGCATGACGAGGACGGCGGCGGCCCACGTCACCCAGACGACGTCAAACATGTACTCGGTCAGGCCGGCGGCGGCCAAGTCCTCGCCGGCCGACTTGAGAGCGCCGGTCGCGGCGTCGTGACGGGGGCGGCCGGAGCGCTCGAGGATGAATTCGCAGGCGAGGGCCGGCGCGGAGAGCACGCCGTAGAGCACAAGGGAGCGCGGGCGCAGCAGGAAGTGGGAGGCGAGGAAGACGAGGTTGACAATGGCGGAGCCCAGGTGCAGGTTGTAGAGTGCGGCGACGTTGGCCTTGGCACGGTCCTTTTTCGCTTTTTGCGCCATTGCGATGGTTGTGTGTGTGTGTGTGTGCGGCTGCGTGTAGACGGTCGTGTAGGAGGTGAGAGGATGCTGAGTAGAATGCCGAAGCTGCTGGTGTGGAACAAGTTTTCGGTCTCGACTGCTCGATTGGTGCGCCGTGGCTAGTCAAGAATGGTGGCGATGTGAATGGTGAGAGAGAGGAAGAAAAGATGGAAAAGACTGGCAATTCAAAGTGTAGAAATTGGTCGTACTCTTGAGTGATGAGATGACGTTACGGCAACGATCGACGTCCAAAAGTGTGGTGTTGGGAATGAGACGGAGAGGCTGGGAACTTGGGATGGAGGTCGCAGTCGGGCGGGGCAGCTTCCAGCGGCCGAGTCAGCGCCACAGAGAGAACACCAGCCCCCCGTTGAAGCCCCTATGACCGCATGCAGCACTGCAGGTGCCTGTGGTTTCCCCCTGCGTCCACTGTAAAGCTCCCCTGCAGCTAAAGCTGAAGCTGGTGGTGTGAGCTGACGCGATAACGCGATAACCCACCACTCTATGGATACTCTCCCTTATTTCGCTGTACTTAGTCGCAGCAGTGTATATTGAAAAATTGCAAGATTGGAAGTAAAAATGCACCCTGCAATAAGATCTGTGGTCATTGAAGACTGAACCGTCTTACATTGAAACTTGAATCGTCTCACATTGTCCTTTTCTGCGCTCAACGGTTCCTACTGCTTGCAGCTCTCTCGTGCTGTGGCGTTACCAGGTAGCTCGTCGCTGTTGCTGGGCGCACCACCGCACCACCAGCCCGCTACCGTTTTGTCCAATCAAGCTCGAGCTCCTCACAAAACAACTGGCCGCGCAGCCGCCGACCCGTCCTTCCTCGATGCTCCCATCTGACTCTCCCGCTGCATCTCTCTTCCGCTGCCCGAAACAGCACTTTGCTGGCCTCTATTTCTCAACATCTAGCTGCCCTCGCGTGCTATGATGCCGAGGTCCCTTTAACAGTGCATTGTTCCGAGAAGCCTGCCGTTTCTTCGTCGTCGCCACCTTCTTGGTCTTTTGTTTGCTGCGCTGCGCTGCGCTGTCCGCGTGCACTTAACGACTGACGATAATCGCCCGAGGCTTTCCTTCAGATCGCTTCTGACTCTCACCCGCGACGCCGTTCTATCACGAATCGATTTTTGTCTCTTGACTCTGTTGTGTTATTTTGCTGCTGTCTGCCGCCCCGCATACTTTACCAAGTCAACAACACAGCGCTTCAGCATCCAGTCGGCGTTGCACCATCAGATACTCGTCGTACCATTCGAGTGAGCAGTCGAATTATCATTAGCTCCGGTCGAACCAGTCTCCCTCGAGCACGCTCTCCAGTGCAGTCGCTTTGCTATCCCGTTGACGGCCCTACACGCCCACCTGACTGTGTCTTACAACTCTCTTCTCCATGGCCCAGACACGACGGTGATTTTGTCTTTGCATTAAATCCGACGTGACTTGCGCTCCGCTTCGGAAAGTTACCTCTGACATGGCGCCAAGTCAGACGGCTGTCTCTAGCCTGTTGCGCCAAGTGATACAGCATCATCTCGACAACGCTTCTTACGACAACGCGCTCTTCTTTGCCGAACGATTCGTAGCCCAGGATCCGCGCTCGAGTGATGCCACGCACCTTCACGCCCTATGTCACTTGCGCCTGGGAGACTACCGCTCCGCCTATGATGTCGGAAAACCGATGGGATATCGTGGAACGAATCTAGGATGCGCGTGGGTATTCGCGCAGGCGTGCTTGGCCTTAGAACGTTTCAAAGATGGCATCACGGCACTCGAAAAGTCGAAAATCCTCTGGTCCTCCAAAGGTAGCTTGGGAAAGAGCGGTACTCTGTTACGCACAAGCGGTCCAGATGCAGCTGCCGTGCTGTGCTTACTCGGCAAGCTATATCGCGGTTACGACGACAAGAAGAAAGCAGCCGGCGCTTTTGAGGAAGCCCTCAAGCTCAACCCTTTCCAGTGGGATGCTTTCACGGCACTCTGCGACATGGGTGTCAATGTGCGCATCCCCAACATCTTTCGATCCTCTGACTTGCTCGCTCGCAATTTCGACTCTGAAGTAGCCCCGGCTGCCAAAACGCCCGCCTCCCTGGTTAACTCTAGCACACTCGAGATGGCACCCAAAAAGTCGTCATTGCGGAGTCTCACATCCGACCTAGGGTCTGACCCGTTCAACGTCGGCTTCTCCTTGTCTGAAGCAGCGAGCCCTCTTGCCGACGTCTTTTCAGAATCCACAGACGGCGATTTGCTGACGAAAATCCAGAGCGCGCGACTGCGCCTTGGTACTTCAAGTAGCAATCTGTCACTATTTGACGTAACTGAAACACCCCCGAGGCCCTCTACTGGAGACATACCCAACAGAATGGCTGGTGGTCATGACCCTCCCCAAGCGCCACCTCGACGAGCGCGCCAGGCTCAAGGGATAGATGCAGGCTTAGAGGCGCCACCACGCATGAACTATCGATTGGGCGCTAAAAGAAGCACACGATCAGAAGATCGAGACGTGCAACCGGCTGTAGAGCCCATGACGGACGCTCCGGCTCCGGCTGCCGGTACTACACGAGCGTCGGCTTTGTCGACGGCGGATAGAAAACGAACACTGTCCGGTCATCCCGTATCACGCACAGCTAATATTGACGATGCTGGCACGAGAAGAAGCGCACGACTTACTACGTTTAAGCCGTCTTCAAGGGCCAACTCTGGCGCTGCCACCATCGGAGCTTCTGCCGGCCGTGAGTTGAAAAAGGCTAGGCCGCCCATTTCCCGAATTGTACGACCTGGCTCCAGTGGCGCCAATGTTGGCCGCGTAGTCAGTGGTAACCGAAAACCAATCGACGATCACGCGGATGTAGACCACGGTGAGGCGTCACGCGTGCGCGAACCCGCAACCTCGACGCACACTGCAACACAACCCCCCCAACCACCCAAGCAGGCGGACGATGGAGCTAAGATGGAGGAAGCCATTCGATGGATAATGGATGTAATGAAGAAGCTGGGTAATGGTTACTACTTCTTGTCGAGGTTCCAGTGCCAAGAAGCGTTGCAAGCACTGAACTCTTTGCCACCGGCGCATCAGGGAACGCCGTGGGTATTGGTTCAGATGGGCCGCGCGCATTACGAGCAAGCCTCGTACGCGGAAGCTGAAAAGTTCTTCAGACGGATGCGCGTACAAGCACCTTCAAGGCTCCAGGATATGGAAGTGTACTCGACAATTTTGTGGCACCTCAAGAGAGAGACTGACTTGTCGTTCCTGGCGCATGAGCTTGTCGATTCGGCGTGGCACTCTCCGCAAGCCTGGTGCGCCCTGGGCAATGCTTGGTCCTTGGCCAAGGATCCCGAACAAGCACTCAAGTGCTTCAAGAGAGCAACACAGCTGGACCCCAAATTTGCGTACGCATTCACGTTACAAGGACATGAGCACGTCACCAACGAAGAATATGAACAGGCACTGACTGCCTACCGACAAGCCATTTCTGCCGATAAACGCCACTACAATGCATACTATGGCATCGGTCGAGTGCAGGAGCGTCTTGGTGACTACGAAAAGGCACTAACCCATTTCCAAGCTGCACAATCCATCAACCCAAACAATGCAGTCCTTGTGTCTTGGATTGGAACCGTGCTTGAAAGACAAAAACAGATTATGCCTGCGCTCAGAGCTTACACCAAGGCTGTCGAGCTTGCTCCCAAAGCAGCCCTGACGAGATACAAGAAGGCGCATGCGCTTTTGGCGATTGGCCAGATTGAGGAGGCTGAGAAGGAACTGGTCATCCTCAAAGATCTGGCGCCGAATGAGGGACACGTCCACTTTTTGCTCGGAACATTGTATAGAAGCATGAATGAACGGCAATTGGCAGTTCGCCACTTTACCATTGCACTAGCGTTGGACCCAAAGGTAAGATACCGCGACGATGGGTTACTGAGCTCTTAACTGATTCGTTGAATAGGCTGGCCCGATGATTAAGGAGGCAATTGAACGCTTCGAAGACGATATGCCCATGGACGACTCGATGATGACGTGATGTCAAAGGACGTGACGTTTTGCGTCCTGATGTTTCTTGACGAAGGCACCTTTTCACTGTTCATCTTGACCACATTCGCAACGCTGAACACCGTGGGACCACTGGTTGAAGTAGACGAGAGTAAAAGAAAAGTGCAGTAGTGTACAACACTGGGTAATGTTCTGTGGACGACATCATAGCACGTTTGCATTGGGTCTTTTTTTCTTGACTGGGCGTTGGTTGGGATGGCATCATTTTTACTGTGCAACAGGGCAGGCACGGAGGCGGACGCTGGGACTTTTGGAACCTTTACTGTTACTGTTTTGTTTTCTTTGGATCGCTTTCCTCTTTTCTTGGAGAGACTTGGTGGAAGGACATGGACATGAGGAGTTGAAGCAGCGCACTGGATATCCTAAAGGTTTCGGAAGGGCTCACGGCGAAGGAGGGCATAGGCACGCCGATGGCAGTCTTGCTGTATTGTTTGCCAATATTGATTTGCACTGCGTGTACAACACTTTAAAAGACCGACTTGAGTGCCGTAATGTGATTGTAGCTGTGATTTGGTATACATTGAGAAAAGCAAGCTACAGTTTCGAAATTACATGAAACGGACCAGTCCGAAACGGTTCGTGGATGGTGTTGCGGCAACACGGTCCGCCGAGGCAAGGCTGCACCGTTTCCGTCTTTCCGCCTGCCAGGCAGCAAAGGCAACTTGCGAGGTACTTTGCAAAAGCCAGGCAAAATACAACCCCAGATCTACCGCTACCTCAAACCACCCCCTGACCAATGAGAAAAATCGGCACGTTTGGAGAAGAGAGCAACAGGCATTGTGTCGACGCGTCTTGTACCTGGTGATCTAAAGGTACAAAAGCCTGTTGACACGCCCGTCCCGAACAGGACTAGCGTTGTGTGCAGCTTATTTTCGTGGCTCGCGGACCCATTGTTACTAACGTGTTGATTGTGATTTTTTGGCTACGTTTTGTTTTATCGGCGGGTAACCGAAAAAAAAGGAGCCCATGCTCCGGCTGATGCGGTGCTGGCTGATTGTGCACAGATATTTAGCAATCCAAGTCCCCTCCCACGCCCCCCCGCATCTTTGGTCTCTCCTCTTTCATCATACCACCTTCCCCTGCGCTACATCTGCACAAACACGCCTCTTCGCGTCAACGCATCAACTACATTTAACCACATTTAACCACATTTACACCTTTAATCCATCATCATGACTGGACGTAAGTGACAATTCCTTTTCCTTATTCGTTCGATGATGGCGCGCGTGATGCATCTCGGCTGGCCCGAGGCTTGTGTGGCTTAAATGACGCGTTGCATCACGGTGCGGTGCACCCGCACTCAACGCGTCCACCGTTGCCATCCATCGTCAACACATCACACAACACCCTCTTCTCCAGTCATCGTGTCTTCTAACAGTCTTCTCCTACAGGTGGCAAGGGCGGCAAGGGTCTCGGCAAGGGCGGCGCCAAGCGTCACCGCAAGATTCTTCGTGACAACATTCAGGGCATCACCAAGCCTGCCATCCGTCGTCTGGCGCGCCGTGGCGGTGTCAAGCGTATCTCGGCCATGATTTACGAGGAGACACGCAACGTGCTCAAGACCTTCCTTGAGGGCGTCATCCGTGACGCCGTCACCTACACCGAGCACGCCAAGCGCAAGACTGTCACGTCCCTCGACGTCGTTTATGCTCTCAAGCGCCAAGGACGCACCCTCTACGGTTTCGGTGGTTAAACGTCATCGACAAGCCACGAACAGAGTTGTGTGTCTTTGCGTTATCTCCATTGCTTTATATCACGGTTTATTGGGAAAGGCCCGGTCTAGCACGCGGATATGCTGACCTGGGGGGTCCTTGTTGTATTTTTTTGGTTGATTTGAATGGCGTTTGATAAGGGATCATGGCAAACCATGGATGGGTCACGGTAGATGACTCGAAATGAAACTACAATACCAATACTTTTGCATCAAGTTGACATCGTGAAGAAATGTGCCTTATCTCGTAAAGCCCCTAACCCGTATGAAAGAAATAAACAGCCTCTAAAGAGGCCACACAAAACCCAGCCAATGCGCCCGCTCATAACTCGTATTTATTGCTCGCAAGTTGCTCTTTAGAACCTCCACCGCTCCCGCATCACAAGTATTTTCGTCCGGCGGCCGCCACACGCGCTCGGAAGATGGGGCTGCGCACCTCCATATTCTGCTTGTAAAAGGGGTTCATGATGGCCTTGACCCAGTTCTCGTAGACTTCGGTAAAGAACATGCGGATGGCCTCCTCGGTCGCGGGGCTCGTCGGGTTGGCGCCAATGGCCGTCGAGGAGCGCGACGAGCCCGAGGGGTTGGGGGCAGGCGGTTGGTGCAGCAGCAGAAACTTGGCGCCGGCGCCGGTGACGAAGCAGGAAATGTAGTTGTTGAAGAACTTGTCGATGCACTTGAGGTACCTGAAGGGGAAGGCGGAGTCAGCATCAGTTTTGGATTGCGGCAGCAAGCTGCTGCATCTGCATCCGCCTCGGTGCGCGGGAAACTCACCCGTAGCAACGGGGAAAGGAAGAGACTCACATCTGCCCTTGTGACCACTGCACTTCCTCGACAACATCCAGGCTCGAGTGCAGGATGATCTGGTTCAGGTGCCGCACCTGGTCGGGGAAGCGCGACTGGCCATCGCCGCCCTGCTTGGACGTCCCAAACTCGTACTCGAACAGTGGGTTGTCTTGCGTGCCGACAATGGCAAAGTAGTAGCTCATTGTGTCGCCGTCGTCATCTGCCGTCGGCTGGATGCCGAAAAAATTCGAATAAAAGCCTTGCCCTTCTTCGCCTTGTCGCTTGCTATGGTTGGCAGTTTGGAGCTTCCTGTCTGTCTCTGGAGTAGCGTCCACCCGCCCGCGGCAATGCAGCCAATAATTTCGCTCCACTTTTTGTACCTGTCAACCTATGCCAGGAGAAAACCAGCGACGGGTAGCTCTCAAAGTTGGAATTGAGAACTTCAACTTTGTCCCCGACGAAACCCACCCGCACACACACACACAAGCAATCAGCGCCGAGCAAAGCATGTTTGGCCCGTTTCGCATCACGAATCCCCTCTCGGGCGGCCTGCTGTGGAAGATTCCCTGGCGGCTGTCCAAGTTCCAGAAGCGCCGCCACCGCATGCGGCTCCGCGCCGTGGACAGCGTCGTCGCCACGCTCGACGCGGCGCTCGCGAGGCAGGGCCAGACGCTCGAGGCCGTCGAGCGCTGGAAGGCGGACATGCCCAAGGAGGAGGAGATGCTGCCCAAGGACAAGTACACCATCTTTGACCGCAAGGCCAAGAAGTTTCGCAAGGGCATTCACAGTATGTAAAAAAGGGTGGTCACGAAATTGGCGAGGCGCAATTGGAGACTGACTATTCTTTGATGCAGAGGTTCCCAAGTGGACAAGGGTTTCGCAAAGAGTCAATCCCCCGGGCTATTAAATCGAGGCGTGGCCACGGCGTATTATCGATGCCAATTTACGATGTGACGGGGGGCAAAGACATGTTTAGTCATGGTCGACACATCCTGTACAACAACAAAGACTCATTTACCTACAGCTGTTCAGTTTTTGATTACAATGGAAACGGGCGAATTTCTCGGTCATGTAAAAAAGTCAGACGGTGGCTGTACGATTGACAGCAGCATGGTACAAATTAGATGAAGCAAGGCGCATAATTTGATTTCTGATAACCTTTACACACCTGATCCAGTTTCCGCAAAACTAATTGGTATACACGTTTCATAAGACGCACTCTGAATTTCTTGTTCCTCCATCCATCTTCATTTATCCTCGTCATATTCCTCGCCCTGCAGCGCCCTGCCGACGCCGCCGCGGCCCTCGTCGAAGTCTTCGCGATACTCGTCGCGGACCTGGCCGCCCGACCTGCCGCGGCCGTACTGGCGGCCCTCCTCAAAGCCCGGATCGAGGTCGGTGCGGATAACGCGCTCGTCGAGCTTGGTGCCGCCCACGTACTTCATGCAGTCGAGCGCGTCTTGGTGCGTGTAGTACTCGACGAAGCAGAAGCCGCACGGCGTCTTGCTGAACCGGTCCAGGCCCATGACCAGCCGCTTGATCTCGCCGCACTTGGAGAAGAGCTCGTAGACTTGCTCCTCGGTCGTGTAAAAGGATCTGGCGAAGCAGTTAGCATTGATTGCTGTAGAGGAAAAAGGGGGGGGGGGCGCGTACAGGTTGCCGACGTAGAGCGTCGTGGCGTCGGCTAGAGGATCAGGTTGGGATTGGGGTTCCGAGTCGGCTTGTCTGTCGTCGTCGCGGTCGCGTCTGCGGCGTCCCTTTTGAGGCTGTTAGCATTGTGGTCTCGTGTTCACTGCATCGCCTGAGGAGCCTTGCTTTATTTAGATAGTATGCGCTGGGTCGATCTAGTCGGTCGACTGTCGAGCGAACTGGTGGAGCAGCCATGTCGGGTTTCGTCCTGTGGCGCCCAGAAGCCGCGCAGTGTTCGATAGGGCGTTGATTCTATATTTTTGGTGTGGTTTTGTAGATCGCGGCTGTCAGATGGCTGCACAGGAGCTCTTGTCGCAAGGTGAATACGGGACAAGCGCCTCGCCGACCAAGAGGCTGAAGCTTCAGTAACGTAGTGGAGACCTGCCGTCTGCTCGACGCGCGAGTGGGTGTGAATGAGAGCTTCCGAAAGTTGCTGTCGCCTAATAACGCGAACGGTGTAAAAGGAGGTGGGAATTCAAGCAAACGATAAGACAGCCAAACAGACTTTAATTTTGTATTCTCAGGTTCCATGAATCAATTCTGCCTGCTGAGCGACCTCATCGGGATCTGGTCAAACATTGAGGCGCTAACAAAAACCGAAGAGGAGCCCGCGCTTTTTGTCCTGCACCGTGCCGCGCTCCCCAGCCTTTCTACCTAATAAAAGTTGTCTACCACCCACCAGTGTTTCCATAAGTATCATCATTCACGCTTGCTCGGGGCAGCCCAGACTCCGAGGCTGGACTGAATTTGTTACCCTGCAGTCATTGTTTTTTAAATCACTGATTTCTCTGCCGTGCTCTTCTGGCGCGACGAGGCGAGGATGCCCAAGGTCAAGTGCTATTCGGCCGCTTGGCTGTCGAAAAATGCCCTCGGGCACCAGCTCTTCGAGCCCTCGCCCGAGGTCGCACGCTCGCGGGCTCTCGCGTCGCCGTACGCGGGCAAGAAGACTACTCTGGGCCCGAGACGGACGATTGCGCGACGCGGCACCGAGGTCTTTGTGGCCGTGGGCAAGGAAATTCGATGGGGAGACTTGGCGTACATCAAGGAGGAATGGTCCAGCAACCACCCGAGAGAGCGTCGTGGCTCCAACACTCGTATCAAGCGCGAAGATACTGCCTTGAATATGGAGGACATCCCGAGCATTGAAGCTATCGGGGGTCTGAGAGTAAGTCGTGCCACCATGGAAGATGTTTGGAACTAGACGCTAACAAGCAGCGTCAAGACAATCAAAGTCCCAATTGCCGACGATATACGACAGCTCATCATCTCCCCAAATACCAATCTTCTCGCCATTCTCACGACTCACACTATCCACATATGCACGATACCCGACTCCTCGCACCTAACAAGCGATGATACTGCCCCGCTGAAGCCCAAGATTTTCACCCTTGGCCCTACTACCCACGTCACATCGCGGTCACCCATCATGTCGGCAATCTGGCATCCGCTGGGAGTCAATGGATTCTGCATCGTCACTGTGACGGCCGATGCGATTGTCAGAGTTTGGGAGCTGTCCACCGGTGACCGCTGGTCCTTTGATACCCCGACAACATCCATCGACTTGAAGAAGCTGGCAGACGGCACGACTCTGGATCAGGATTTCTCTGCCTCGACGTCGGCCACGAACAAAGGATTTTCTCCGGATTCCTTTGAAATGGAGGTCGCGGCAGCAAGCTTCGCAAGCAAGGGAACGGGAGGTTGGAACCCAATGACCCTCTGGGTGGCGATGCGCGAGGGAGATGTATACGCCCTCTGCCCACTCCTACCCCAGCGTTGGGCGCCCCCTCCCATGCTCATCCCCTCACTTTCAGTTTCTATTGTCGCTACCGTCGGCAGCATTGAGGACGATGCTTTAGTAGACGAAAACGAAAAACTTCTGGCTCAGCAGCAGCTCCAGTGGATGGGTGATTTGGATTCTCAAGAGCCCCAGATCATCGACAGCGCCGTCCTTGGAGACCCTCCCATTGAGGTCTATAACCGACCCTCCCGCCCTGGTGTCACTCCTCGCCTTCAAGGGCCATTCGACCTTGTCTCTGATCCCGAGACCGGTGACGACCTAGACACGTCCATTACTGACATCTTGGCCATTGGCAAGAAGACGGAAACCGAGGATCTGATGATCGGAGAGGATGATGAGTATGAGCTTGACCTCGACGACAGCGATCAAGAAGGCCTCTCACTGGCTGTCATCTGCCTGCTATCCACCAGCGGCCAGGTGCGTGTTTATCTGGATATGGACAATGTCCAAGCGCAATGGTTGCCGCCAAGGAATAAGTCCAAGAGCAGCAAGCTCTTTGGAGAAGCCAAGACTCCGTCTCTCCTTGCATTCCAGGCAATGGATACCATGGCTCCCGTCGAAGTGACGGAGGAGAGCTGGCCTGTATTCAGCGCCGATGCATTGTCACGGTACAGTTTCTTTGTCACACATCACGCCGCTATCACTTTTATTTCGCTTGCATCGTGGATCTTTCGCCTTGAAGGCGAGCTTTCAGGAGACTTTGAGGCTGGCACAGACTTCAGAATCGGGCTGCTTGTCAACTCTCAATCGAGCAGAGAGAGAATTTATGCGCAGCCTGTCGCAGATGCTGCTGAGCCACTCGCAGGATGCATTGTCCTTAGAGACCCAGATGTTGGCTATTTCCTCCTCTCAGCCACCCCTTACGAACCCATCGCCGTCACCTTTGAAAGCCCCGAGTTGGACGTCGTTCCTGTTCACCGAGAAGCTAGCCCCGAGCGTGAACGCGAAGCTAGCATGGCTCCTCTTCATTTTTACGAGCCTCGCCCCGTCTACAACCCGCCGCATGTGTTTGACCAAGGGTCATCACTGCCCTTGCTCCTGGAAAGACTACGCACGTCGCGCCACAAGACTGTAGTCAATCAGGAGGTAAAACTTAGTCCCTTGACTTTGCAAATCTTTACAGATGCTCACAAGGTCCTGAGCGACGAGACATACAAGCTTGGGGTGTCTGCTGCTGAGATTTTCAGACGGTGCGAGCTCCTGCAAAGTGAGCTGAAGCAACAAGTGTCCAAGGCCAACGAGGTGAAGGGCAAGATTGACACGATCAGGGGTGTCGACCGTGACGGTGAAACCGACAATGCCATGTACGAACGTCGCATTTCTGAAGCACAAAAGCGACAAGAGGCTATTGCTGAGCGTGTCGAGAACCTTCGCAAGATTGTTGGCAAGGCCACCACGCGGGACCTGAGCAACAAGGAGCGAGCTTTTATGGAGGAGGTGCGCGCGCTTGACGCCAGCGTCTCGGGCCCCACCACTTCCGAAGAGGCAGTCGATGCCAGGATACAGTCGCAGGAGCTGTGGAAGCGCATGGAGAGTGTCAAGAAGCTTCAGTCTGAGCTCGTGGCTGATGTGGCAGCGCTCAAGAAGAGTGGGCAGCTGGAGGCACCGCTGACGCCGGAGCTGCGGATACCACAGGATATCCGCCGCAGCAAACTGCAGCAGGTGCAAGGGCTGCTGTCGCGCGAGACTGCGCTGGTGGATGCTGTGACGTCGCGCCTGGAGAGGTTGCAGGCGACCGTGTAACAACAAGCAAGAATTTTGGTTTATAGCGAGACAAAAGGATGTGTATCTTGCGGAGTAATGGCCAGGGATCAATGGTAAAATCTGACTAGAAATAGCAAACAATGCATTTGTGAAAAGGATTTATGCAAGATGTTATGTGTTGATGACTGGACCAGTGTCGGCTATGGCGTTTACTGCTTTTTGGCAGCAAGCTGGGCGTCTCGTTGAAACACAATTGCGCTAGTAATCTGGGACCAACTGTCATGGAGCAGGCCTATATATTCGGGGTCAGCAAACCTAATCAGCCGATCGACGAGAAGGGGCCTTGAGCAGTCTTTACCGAGTGGCACAAAGAACCAAGGCGCGTTGAAGCCCACGTAGTAGACCCAGTAGTAGAGGAATTCGGGGCGGCTGTAGGAGACGCCGGTGAAGCGGTAATCGGCCCAGTTGGTGCTGTAGTAGAGCAGGACGCCGTAGAGGTGCGCCATACAGATGAGGACCTGCAGGAAGTGGCGGCTGGGCGAGCGGAAGATGATGGCGATTGTGGTGAAGAGGGACAGGGGACCCCAGGCGAACTGGTTATCGGTTAGTTAGTAGCTTGCGCAAAAAGCGTGATGAGGTGGAAAAGAGAGAAGAGAGGAGACGTACGACGGTGATGGTCTCGATGCAGAGGGTAAAGACATCGCCAGTGAGGTAGCGAGAGTCGGAAAGGGTGTACTCTTTCCACAGCATAGCAAACAGAGTGTGTTGGCTGACTAGCTCGCCTTTGAAGTAAATGAAGTAGCCTTGCGAAGGAATTAGTTCTGTCTACATGACATAATGAGTGGCATTGGGATGTCTTGCCTTCAAAGCAGAGGTGCAGAAACGCGCCTATGGGAGGAGACGTTGTCAGCAGGTTCGTCAATTGGAGTTATCGTAATAAGCGGAAAGGGAGGCAGACACTTACAAAGCGCAAACCAAGCAGCAGCGAAGCGGTCCAGCGAGCGCAGACCCGGTTGCCGCGCGGCTGCCGCGTAGGCGACGAGGACGACGGCGCCGGCGAGGCTGCCAAAAAGGGCGAGCACGGTGGGCAGCGCGACGGCGTTGGGCTCGTACCCGGCAAGGACGGCGTCGACGGGATAGTAGGGGTGAGAGGCCATTGTTCCAGATGCACCCTCAGGCGGGCTCGGTGATGTCAAGTTTTTTTTCTTTCTTTTTTGGGGGGGGTGGTGAGGTGAAGAACATGGGGACCCGGGAAGCCAAAGCGGGCGATGCCGTGTTTTTTGGTGGTGGCTTTGCAAGTGGGTTGACGAGATAGGGTGCGCGCTCAAGCAGCCACAACGAAAAGTACTGTCTTTAAAATCATGGAAAGGTTTATGCAGTAACATCTCATCCTTGTAATCTTGTTCCTCAGCTCGGTTTTCTTCCTGTTTCAATACCGCGGCGAACTCGGTCCAGTCTCCGGTTTGACTATTTCTGTTCTGTTTGAAAGATGGGTACAGTTGCTCAGCTGATTATACCTTTTTCTGTCTCGACAGACAAGCCACAGTCGTAAAATTCTAGCAAAAAGGATTGGTCTGGAATTAGTCAAGTACTACGTGTTTTTGCAGGTTCTTTGATATCACCGGGTCGACAAATGCAGCCATGTGCCTCGAATACTGAAGCTAGTCTTGAAGGGTAAATTCAGTCTGAAAAGACAGAGTGAGAGATTCAAATGTGAATTTAGAACCCATGAAAACGAAGTGCTGCTCTGAAGACTATTGAGCACCGACGTCTGTATTCGTCGCCCTCGCATTTCGCTCTTGGTGTCGAGCTCGCAGCTTCACTGGTTCACTGTGAACATTATGACAAAAGTACACATTTCCCGTCCTAAATGATACAGTGAACATTATGACAAAAGTACACATTTCCCGTCTAAATGATACAGTGAACATTATGAAAAAAGTACACATTTCCCGTCCTAAATGATTTTACACCTCTCTATCTAATTCAATAGCATCAAGTAAGAGAAATACTCTCGTGGCGGAGAATAAAGTTGATGCTCCGACGCCACACGACAGCCACCAGACTTACACCAACATGAATATTCAGATTGAGCCTATAACTATTCGGACCCGGCACCCAGTCAGGGGAATAAGTGCATCTTACCAACTATTCTTTTCTTCTCCGTTTTCGTCACACTACAGCTAAACAACATGGCTCATTCGTTTCACCTCTTTCTGAGTCTGCCGCCAGAGCTCAGGCTTATGGTATGGGAGAGCGCTGTTGTCGACCGGAGCATCGCAGGAGTAAATTTCTTCAAGTTCAAAGAGCGATGCCGTCCGGATGGTCATGAATATATCCTTGTGCAACCCATCAACTGCTCCCCGAATCGCTGGTTGAGCTGCCTGCGGAATTCGACCTGGCAACATGGCACGAAGTCGACTTCTGAAGAGGACAGCAGCTTGTGGGTGACATGTCGGGACTCGCGGCACGTCATGAAACAAATGGTGGATAAATTGAACCGAGTCCAAATTGCGCCCAGTGGCGACGCGGGCATGTCCAGTTCTGGGAGGCAGTCTCAGCGTACCGGCGGCTTCCCATCAGCATCGACTGGAATCTCCACGGACGATCATCGGAAAACACGCCGATTTACCTTTGTGCCGACTAGAGACTTGTTTGTCTTTTGTTGGGAAAACTTTTTCAGTCTTCAGCTTGCTTTTGGGCTTGATCTTGACATTGACTGCGTGCTCCCCGGCGAGCGTTCGTCTCTGGATTGCATCAACAACTTCGCCTTTGAGACTGGAGCTGATTGGCCGAGGCCGCGCCATGGCTTATCAATCGCCACAGTATGGCATCGTATCGCCTGTAAAACAGCCGGAATCCCCATCTTCTATTTGATCGATTACAGGCTCCGTCGCTAGAAGGGGCCCACAGCTGACCGTCAGACAAGCACGGTTTTTCAAGCTGTTGGTGGCCGGTTCTTCGAGGTCAAAGAGGACGGCTCGTGGGGATATAGCGCCGCCGACGCTTCAGACGAGGACCCTAAGTATATCTTTGGATTTGTGGCCGACTTGAGGCGAATGGCTCGCGACAGGACCCTCTACCTCGGTAATGAGTGGTGCCCAGACATCTCGCAGAAAAGCTTTAGAATACTTGCCTATGAGCCGGATGGAAAGGGTGAGCCCTGTGAAACATATACAAGCCCTCGGTTCTGCCAGCACTGACGAACTGGTAGTAACATCCATCTCTACTGACTTGAGACACGAGGAGCCACAGACAGCCGTTGATCCAGTCTCGGTCTGAGCTTATTGCCAACACTTTCCAAAATATGACACTTCTGTTCTTTCTTCTGGTTGCCCAATTTGTTTAAAATGTCAGAGAGTATTGGAAGGAACTGCACATTTTCAGCTACTTGACTGGATAGAGTACAAGGTTTAGAGGGACTTTTGTATAACCTTTAGTGTTCTTGTTCTTGGTTGAAACAGCTACTCTGCTATTGGTATCCCGTGCTCAAAGCACCCCTGTATACTAAGATTCTGCTTGTGAGAAGATTATACTTACTGTAATCTTTCGTTTCATTAGATTGACACCCTCGTGAGAGAACTCAGAGCCTCTCCTCCAAAGTCACATGTTCCAGTAAACGACCCGAACGTTGGTGGCCAATCATCTCAGCTCCAATTGAACAAAAACGCCGTCGCCAGGAGACATGGTCATGCCGTTGTGGTAGCGAGTATTATCTTGCCAATTGGGCCCAGCTTCAGATTCGTCTTTGCCAACCGTGATGATGCTGCACGATTGTACTAAGCGACAGATGGTGTATTTGGCCAATTTGATTGCGAAACGCTCTGCCAAAAGATTAGTAACCTTTTATCGCATAAACAGTTATATCATAAACGCCGATATATTGGCTTGATGACCTACCCCCAAGACATTTGCGAGGACCTCCGATGAATGGGTGAAAGGTAAAGTCACTAGTTCGCACTTTGGCGTCTACTTGCCGCCACCGCTCGGGTCGAAACTCGTGAGCATCGCTTCCATAGTACTTGGTAGATCGCTGACAGGCAAACGTAGAAAGACATATCAATGTGCCCTTGGGAACGTAGATGGGCTCTTCCCCAGATTCGCCGCCGCCAGCCGGAAGCGTTGTCGACTTTGAACACAGTCGACCATTGAGTGGCACCGCGGGGAAAAGACGCAGCGTCTCGTGCACGACATCATCCAGATATCGCATCTTTGCGAGATGTGCATCGTCTGGCAAGGAATTCGAGTCGTTTCCGAGGATTAATGTTACTTCAGCTCGAAGCTTTTCCAGCACCTGTCGCTCTCGCGCGAGGGCGTACACTAGCCAGCACAAGAGGCTCGCATTGGAATCGCGGCCCGCGACCAGGAGACTCATCAGCTCGTCTCTGGCCTTGCTCATTCCGGTTGACTTTCCAAGAAAATCTGCAAAGGCTGACTTGCTCAAGTCGCTGGCTTCGGCGCGCTGCGACTCGACAATCATGTTTTCTAAAGAGTCGCGAGCAGTAGCAAATGTCTTTAGCATTCCTGGTGTGGTGACGAGCCACGCAAACATCTTGAAGCGCTCCCTCGTAGCGAGCCATTGCATGGCCTTGTTGAAGGCTTCAGAGAACCGGGTGCCCTCATTATTGGCTTCGCTTGGCAGACTCAAAATATTGGTAGAGTTGCCCAGAAACAGTCCAGTTGCAGTGTCCAGAGCATAGTCGTGCAGCACATCCCGTACATTCAAAGCCGAAGATGACTGACCTTGCTTTTCCATGAGGCTCCGTAAAAGGTCTTGGAAGTGAGACTCGAAAACATGTAAAGCCGGGTAGTGTGGTTTGTGCAGCTCCGAGGCAAGTAAGCGTCTTGAGGCCTTCCAAGCGGCCCCGTCTTCGGTAAATATGCTCTGGCCCAGTAGAGGCCCGAAACAGATGCTGCGTAATTGCCCGTGGCCAAACTTGGGAAATTGCTCCGATAGCACCGAGGAAATGTTGCGCGAATCTCTTGTTATTATGGTAAACAGGCCACCGGCATACTGCGCGTACGTGTCGCCATATTTTTGGTGATCCTCGAGGGAAAATAACGGAAGTCTTTGCTTCTTTTCCGCCTCGAGGCTTTTGAGCAATTTGTCGATTCCAAAGGGCAGCTTCCAGGATGATTGCAGCATGTTGACACGCCCGCACCCTCTGTCCTCCCCATGGTAATGGCGGGACGGCTGTAATTGCAGTAAGCATTGCCATTTCTAGTTGGAGTAACGAGAGTGAGAGCATGACATACGAATAGACACACGTTGTGATACAACCACCAGCCACCGATAATCAAAGAAGCGAGTCCGATGAGTGTGATGACAGCCATTCTTCTGACGGCTTTGCAGACTAGATCCGCGACCGAGGACGGAATGCGAAACTGTGAAATCTCTGGACTATTATGATGTGTTGACGAAGAGAGGGCTTTTGCTAGTTTAGAGAGGCCAAAGACTAGCCCGTCAAGCCGTTGAAGCCGTTGAGGGGGTAGCCACTGGTTATCTATAAAAGTAGAACTAGGCGCGTATATTGAGCGGGCGCAAAGGTGCAATTGGACGTAAGCTGGTGGCTGCGGCATCTAATTTGGGCTACTACATCCGGTCTTGAAGCGATCCACGAAGCACACGGCCATCTTTGATGGCATCTCTCACTGTGGTTGCGTGCCTTTGAGCAATCATGTTGCCCTAACCACCACGCTGGACCAACCGTAGGAAATTGATAAAGCCAGGGATGTTATTGACCGAGTCTGTGTCAAGGAGATACGTTTCTCGGCGGTTACCTACACGGGAATATGCAGGACAAGTATACCCCGCAGGAGGCACTTTTGGCCCAGCCACAGTATGTGAAGCTGCAACCCCTGCCAATACTGATTGGATACGGACATCACCAACAGCGAGGCTGATCTATCCCTGTCTACGCCTCCATCAGCTGAAATGATGGTCCCGCATACAGCGGCCCGGGCCTTTGCGGTCAGCGTAGCCAGCCGGGGAAAAGCAGGATTGAGCGACCGTTCTTCTATGCAGCCACCCATGCGACGCTCTTCTCCAACTTGTCTCGCCAGCATCGTTGCCGATTCACCGCAGAGTAACGCAATCTTGCAGCATTTTACGTGGACGGCATGCTTGTGTCGCCTCTAGTCTGAGGTCTCCGGCTATCTATCTTCTTGCGTGGGATTCGGCGTCGATATCATGGACCCTCTCTCGATTATTGCCGGGACCGTGGGTGTAGCGGATATTTCAATACGCATCATTACTTTTCTGGTAGACATCAAAGAAGCCTCTGACAAGATTCAAGATGAAATCACCATTCTGAGTCAAGAAGTCAGCTCCCTACTTGCGGTCAATGAGTCGATTGAGGACTTTTTTCACTCGAGACATGATCTAGGTAGCTTTGATGAGTTACTTGAAGAGGGATCGCCTGCAGAGAAACTATGGAAAAACCTGGCTCAGCTCCTACAACAGAGCAGAGTCACCATTGAGCAGCTCGAGGCATTGCTGAGTGAGGTTGTCGGTAAAAAAGGTCACCAAGTCACTGGAAAGATTGATAGTCTTCGCAAAACAATTCGGAGAAAAGGCCGAGATGGCGACTACATGCAAATACGTCAACGTCTTGCCAATTACCAGTCTGGCTTCCAAATGCTTCTCAATGCGCTGAACTTGTAAGGTCACAACGTCCAACACAACAGTCGAAAAGCCATTCTGACTCAGTCTAGATACTACACAGTCAAGTCGCATCCCCAGAAAGATCTTGCGGTGGGCAATTTGTCCGAAAACCTGAGGCGTCAGAACATCAAACTGCAATCTAGAATAGGAAAGCTTCGCCAAGAGCTCAAGCAGTCTTCTGATTCTACTGAAGTGAGTTTTGTCGGCTTCTGCGTAGAGGAGTGCGTCTAATTCGCCTTAGCTTCACGACTCTCTTGTTTCGGCGGACGCAGTGGCCTCTCTGATTCGCTTCAACGAACACTTTTACACTCCCCAAAATGTCAGCAGCTACTACACGGGTCGGCAGAAGCAGCTGGCTGAATTGGCATCTATACTCGACGTCAGAGGATCACGCCAACGTCAGAAACACCAAAAGCGCTTCATCATCACTGGTCTTGGTGGCTCTGGCAAGACTCAGTTTTGCTGCAAATTTGCCCAGGATAACAGAGAACAGTGAGACATATCCACGACCCAGGGCTGCTCCGATATTGACAGTTGTACAGCTTTTGGGGCATATTCTGGATTGATGGAAGCTCGTCCGAAAATGCTCAGCACTCTTTTGCCAAGATTGCCAAGATTGGTGGACTTGAACCGAATGAGAATGCTGCCAAGAGTTGGTTATCGAGCCTACAGCATCCTTGGCTGCTCCTCATAGATAATGCCGACGACCCAGAAATGGACCTGATGCGGTGCTTTCCCAGCGGTGAGAGAGGCGTAATTCTAATCACTACTCGCAACCCGACAAACATGCGATATGGAACAGAGGACAAACTGTGTTTTCACTTTGAAAAGCTAGAGGAAGAAGAGGCTAGTGACCTCCTTTTGGCGGCCGCCGCATTTCCGCGCCCATGGGGAGTACCAACAAGGAAGCAAGCTGTCAAAATTGCTCAGGTCCTGGGATACCTACCCCTCGCGCTGATTCACGCCGGCAAGGCCATTTTGGAGAAATTGTGCTCCCTCGCCGATTATACCGAATACTATGAGAGATCTTGGAACAAGATTCGTCGCAATCGAAGCCGAAGCCCCTCGCGGGGTCGCGAAGTCGACAACACATCCAGTATGTGCGTCTATTCGTCATATGAGATGATCTATGTTGGCCTTGAAAGTAAGCAAGACCAACGATCAAAGGATGCCCTCCAGCTATTGAAGATTTTCTCATTCTTCCACCGAGAGAATATTGAGCTTGACTTGCTGAAAACTGCAGCCATGAATCCCCGCCGGGAGCGAGAAGATGTGCAGGCCAAGGAACAAGACGACTCTGTGCATTCGCAAGGTTCTACTAGCCCTAGGGACTGGCGCTCTCTACTTTATGGTTGGATGATATCCATTGCAGGGCAGCTTGCAAACTCGAGCAATATTCTTCCAGAGGTTCTGCGGGACGAAGACGATGTCCCATTCGACGAAGACCGGTTGCGCGTTGCACTGTCTCTTCTGGTTCGACTTGGTATGGTCACACTGCAGGATGAGAACAACAGCTACTGGATGCATCCGTTAGTGCACACCTGGGTGCGACAGCGACCGGGCACCAGCACAGGTGAGCAGGCAATCTGGTGCCGAGCTGCGGCCACCGTGCTCGTACAATCTGTCTTCTTCAGAGCGCCGCGCGCCTACGCGGCTCGCAACGACAGAATGCAAAGACAGATTCGTCTGCATGTTGAGCATGTGCTCAAGCTACAGGACAGCATCAGCAGACGTATTGCAGAAAACCAGGCTGTTCTCCGTCGGCCTTGGCCAGTATCCTGGCTGATGCCTCGACCAAAGTTCCGAGCTTTCGAAGCCACTGAATCTGCCAAGTTTAGTCTGGTTTACCTACAGTGTGGCGAGTATGCGAAAGCCGAGGAGCTCCAACTGCGTGTCAAGGACTATTTGTACTCCAAAGTCGGGCCCGTGTCGGAGTATGGCATCGAAATCGCTCTTTTGCTGTCGCATAATTACGTTTTACAGACTCGAAACAATGAAGCAAGACATTTGCAGCACGAGGTGCTAAAGTCTGCTCAGCAATACTACGGTAGGAATCATCCCAAGACCTTGCAGGTCATGGACAATCTTGGGGCTACCTGCTTGTTGTGCAGCCGACTGAGTGAGGCCCAAAAGCTGCATGAAGAAGTTATTGAAAAGTTATCCAAGGAGGAAAGCTTTGGTCCAGAACATGAGAGCACCTGGACAGCCGTGGACAATCTTTCAAAGGTGAAGCTGCGTTATTTTGACAATGCAGCGGCCATCAGATTGCAACGACAAGCTTATATGGGATTCGAAAGAATCTTGGGCTCTACCCATCAAAAGACTCTCGAGGCCAAGGACAACTTGGCGGGGATATACGGTTTCGAGGGCGAGCATCAGCTCTCCCTCGCGCAGCAAATGAGCGACGAGGTACTGCAAGTCCGCATCAGAGATCTGGGCCGGGAGCACCCGCTCACTCTAAAGTCCATGTTGACGCTCGCAAAGATCAAGACGGCTCTGAACCAATTTGAAGAGGCAGAGGCCATCTTCCTCGAGGGTCTACCCGCGGCGGAAAGAAACCTGGGAAAGAGTCATCTTGGGACACTGACGGCTCGCATATGGCTTGCTCATCTGTACTGGCGCCAAGGGCGATACTCGGAGGCTGCGGACATTTGGGAAGATGTTATTGAAAAGCGAAACTTTCAGCAGTCGAAGCGCGAAGACGGCGAACATGGCGACCGAGGTGAGTGCTTTTTTATTTTTTCTTTATTTTTATTATTTTTGTACTTTTAATTCTCTTGGCCAAAGACGATTCAATCGCGTACACAAGTTTTGGAGCACTTTTTCACTGACGAGATATATTCATTTGCAGCTCAAGCCATGTGGTTTCTCCTTCACTGCTACGAGGACCAAGGCAGAATTGTCAAGGCCCTCGAGCTATGCGAACAATTGCACGAGCTTTTGCGCGGATTCGGCGGAGACACACTGGCGCAACAGCACAAACTCTGGAAATATGTAGAGGAAAAGACGAAAATGCTCAGACGCTTGACAGCGGAACTTGACATGAGCGGTGATGGCGCTGACGAAGCATTGACGCCATCAACAAGGCCATGCTTGATTCCGCCAAAGAAGGTAATTGCAGATTGTACATACTAATTTGCGTTAATTCGTGGGAGATTGACAATAATTGATGTGATTGGATAGCATGCGTCGTTGCAACTTGTACAATTTGAGTTGGCATAAACTTGTTTGTACATGGTTGTGGCTTGCATTAGAAAACACGTGTGCATGTAGTTGAGTGCATAATTTTCTTGTCCTTGGACGCTCAATGCGCAGACACTTGAAGCAAGTCAAATCCAGAGACGGAATGTTGTTGAAAACAATTGCATTGAGTCGTCTCCACCAAATTGACGAGCACATGGTCATCTTCCATCTTCCTACAGGCTCGCTCCGGCCCTACTTATTATAATAAGACGCAACGCCCAAGACGGCAAACGGGTCGACGGAACCGGACCTAAACGTCGAGCACATAGCTCAACCTTGGTCGAACAAAGTTCAACCTTGGTCGAAGTGGGGCAAAAAAATCAAAGGCGGTGAGTATGCGCTGTAGGTCCTTTGCATATGCTATAACAGCCTGTTGCCAGAGTCAACAGCGCCAGCATTAACAGCGCCAGCATTAACAGCGCCAGCATCAACAGCGCCAGCGCCAGCGTCAACAGCTTCAACAGCGCCAGCGTCAACAGCTTTAACAGCCAACTGCCAGCATCAACAGCGCCAGAGTCAATAGCTAGCTACTAGAGTCAACAGCCAGCTACCAGAGTCAACAGCTAGCTACTAGAGTTAATAGCTAGAGTTATCTAGTATACTAAGTAATAGTAGCTGCTACGCATCTGTAATTAAGCATCATTTTTCTGCCGTTTTTTGCCCCACTTCGACTAACGATGAGCTTTGTTCGACTAAGGTTGAGCTGGTCCCCCCTAAACGTCTTGTGGGGTTTTATATCGCCCACTGAAAAGATTAGACAGTGAACAGTGCTGAACGCTGGAACTGGTCAGCACTGTTCACTGTCTATTACTCCATGTGGAAGGCCAAGAGGCCAGCCCGTGCCCATCGCCCCCCGGGGCAGTGCTGCGCTGCAATTCGACTAGCGAGACTTGCAGGTTGCAAAAGTTCCTTTGCAGCAAACATGGCCTGCATTCAGCGCCTG
The DNA here is from genome assembly GCA_024472245.1 of Beauveria sp. NWAFU-1. Taxonomy (NCBI): domain Eukaryota; kingdom Fungi; phylum Ascomycota; class Sordariomycetes; order Hypocreales; family Cordycipitaceae; genus Beauveria; species Beauveria sp. NWAFU-1. The sequence goes on along the minus strand of JANBXD010000006.1, from coordinate 2,274,601 downwards.
GACGTGCGCCAAAACACACGAGCCTACTGATAGTTGGGCTCCCTTGAGATAGTTGGGCCGAGGTCGCCGTCGCTCGAGTGCAGCTGCATGGGTGGAGGGAAGCTTACTACTGGTGAGCTGGATACGACAAAGCTGGGGTAATATTGCAGGACATTTGAGAAGATGGTTTAAATAGAAACTCAGCTGCCAGCTTTCAAACTTTCTCAATCTTGTCTCGATCGCTGATTGACATTTGATGTCGCAGAGACGGCTAAAATGAAGTCGACATTTCTCCTCAATGGCCTGATTGCCATTCTCATCGCACCCAGCCTGGTCGCTGCCTGTGGCCATGAGGAACACAGCTGCTATGGCCCTCAACACAATGTCGAGTATGTCCGTCAGGTCAAGCGCATGCAGCCAGGCGCACCCAATGCGACCTACGGGCCCAAGGGACCTCTCGAATGGGGGCAAATCAACTTTTTACACACGGCAAGTCAATCGACCACGTAAAGTGGTGCTTGATCCTTGGAATCCCAGGACAAGACGACCGGCTAACAGTATTTCCAAGACCGACACGCACGGCTGGCTCGAGGGCCACATCAAGCAGCAAAACTACGGTGCCGACTGGGGAGACTTTGTCACCTTTACCCGGCGCATGAAGCAGACGGCCGGCAACATGGGCGTGGACCTGCTGCTCATTGACACGGGCGACCTGCACGACGGCACCGGCTTGTCGGACGCGACCAAGACCGACGGGGAGCTGTCCATGCCCATCTTTGACGAGATTGCCTTTGACCTGCTGACGATTGGCAACCACGAGCTGTACGTGACCGAGGTGGCCTACCAAATGTTCAACACCTGGGCCCGGAAATGGGGCGACCGCTACGTCACGTCCAACGTCAAGATGCTCAATCCGCAGACAAATGCCTTTGAGCACGTCGGCGCCACGCACCGCTACTTTACCACCGAAAAGGGCCTGCGCGTCCTGGCCTTTGGCGTGCTGTTTGACTTTGCCGGCAACTCCAACGTCTCGCAGGTCGTCAAGGCCGTCGACATGGTCAGGGAGCAGTGGTTCGTCGACGCCGTCCACACCACGGAGCCCGTCGACTTGGTCGTGCTGTTTGGGCATAACCCCATCAGCCCCAAGGATAAGACGAGCACCTTCAAGACGGTCTGGGATGCGATTCGCGCGGCGCGCCCAGAGACGCCGATTACCTTGTTTGGTGGCCACACCCACATCCGTGACTTTTCCGTCTACGATGAGCGCTCCGTCGGTATCGAGGCCGGTCGCTACTGCGAGACGATTGGCTGGTTGGCCATGACGGGCTTCGCTGTAAACGGCGGCAGCAGCAGCGGCTACAAGGGCGTCAAAAACCCGCGCGGCGTGCCAAACCCGACGCGCCCGGCCAGAGAGGGCACCACCACTGCGTCCCCGTTTCGCTACGCGCGCCGGTACCTCGACTGGAACCGCAACACCTTCATCTACCACTCGCGCCAGCAGCCCGTCACCTACGACTACCACTCGGGCAGCCGCGTCACCAACGAGATTACCGGCATCCGCGAGCAGCTGCGCCTGGGCGACGTCTACGGCTGCGCGCCTAGGTCGTGGTGCATGGAGTGCGCGCCGATTGACAGCGAGCAGAACCTGTTTCCGGGCGTCATCATACCCGCCGTGTCTAGGATTGTCGTGCGTCCCGAGCGCAAGGACAAGGCGCGCATCATTCTTGGAAATACGGGCAGCGTGCGCTACGATATCCCCAAGGGCCCGTTTACTTACGATGACAACTTCATCGTGTCTCCCTTTCGCGACGTCTTTCGCTACATCAAGGACGTTCCCTACGACAAGGCCAACAAGTTACTTACACAGTAAGTACAGTGGAGAGGGGGCGAATCTCTTGCTCGCGGGCGATGGAGATTTGTTAACTTTGAAAACAAAGGCTCAACAACGGCCGTGCCGACAAGCGCAGCGACCTCGTCTCCATGCCCGCTCCGCAGGACGAATGCACAAACCCGACCATGGGCTACCTCACCCGTCGCGAGATGCGCGAGCGCCGTGGTCCCGTTCGCCGCCAGGAAATCATCACCCCGGGCTACGTCACCAACGACGACTGGGGCACGGATGGCGACGACACCAACCACACGGCTGTTCCGTTTATGCGCAACCCCGGCTACTACCAGGGACAGGGCGGCTTTCCCAAAGAGGGCAGCCCCGAGGTCGTTGATGTCGTCTTTTATGACTTGTGAGAGCTGGGGGTCCTTTGCTACGCTTGTTTGAAAGTAAAGGCTAACGAATTGTGTTAGTATTGAAAAGTACATTCTGCAGTACCTTGGCAGCGGGTACGACGCCAGCATGGTGGATTGTTATATTGACTGCAACTTTACTTCGCAGGGTAAGCTGGTATTGGGTGCTTGTGGTAGATACTTGGTGCTAATTTTTTTTGATAGACTTTTTACTGCCGTATGCCAAGGCCGTCTGGCAGGATAACATCAACGACTGCCCTATTGATGGCATGTAAAGCTATTTGTAAAGGTGACGATGTGGTGGGTTATTATACAGGAATGATAGAAAAGGTAATGATGATGGAGGAAATAATGACAATAATAAAAAATAGATGCAGGGGCATCAAGGGAAGACTTTTTCTGTTGTGAGCAAGGTAAATACACGTAGTCGGTGGGCTTTCCGTTGTGGTAGAGTTTTGATTGACTTGTCGGGCGGCTTGACTGATTCCATGAACTGGATCGGGCTCCTGAAGCAATACTTATAGAGGAAACTCATTACTGTCGAGCAAGCCCATCATCTGCTGGCTGACATGGTACCAGTTGGCAATTTGAGACGCTGATTCTGGCACGTTACTCCCCTCTGACGCGCCAGGGTGCAGCTGAAGCGGCAGCGTTATTTGAGGGGCCATTGAGCTGCTGAGAGGAAAATTGTGTTGGCCATTCACAAAATTCGGTGTTGCCTGAAGCTGAAACCCAAGCATGTTGAGATAGGCGTCCATCTCGCTAACGGCATCTGCAGCACCGTCCTGTAACGGTGTGGACGCCGTCTTTAGCTCTGTATACCGCAAGGCAACGTCGTGAAAGACTTGAAACAGTCGGTGGTGTTTAGAAATTACAATAGAGCGTTGACAAGCAGGCTCTATAGAGTCCACGAAAGCCTGCATCCGCTTCAAGTCTTTTACATCTCCTGTTTCCAACACATGGCAGAACAAGACTATAAAAGGTATAAAGGGCGAGAAAAGAATGATCCTAGGTGGTGGTTGGTAAATGTTGACCGCGACAGCTTACAATGCGTAAAATTTGCATTCTTGTGACTTACCAATTCATATACGAAGATACTAGCGCCGGGCCTCCTGTAGCAAGAGCCGGAACTGACAGCTGGTGGTGCTCTATAGCGGCTCTAGCCGAGATGATGCACTCGCCGGTGAAAGATGACACCGAGTCTGGAGGCACTGGCACGGCGCGCTGGATGAGTGTTTGCATCGAATGCCACAGAACTTCGTCGGACTGTGATATAAACTCGATGAGGTCATGTCGGGATTGATCCACACCAGAGAGCAGCCAGGCTTGCTAAAAACAGAGAAATAGGTCAGCGCCGGCCAGATCATAGAACATGCATCACAAGGGAAGCATTACGGTGGCGCTGCGAGACTGCTCTTGAATACTGCATAGCTCTTTCGAGAGCTCTTGCGCATTTTGTCTCCGTGTATCATCCGAGAGCGAGAGGGCATGCAGGCTGTATAGCCTCTCATAAATTTTCCCCGCCAAGTTGGCAAGCTTTACAGAGCTGCAGCAGTAGTCCATTGCTGGAGTGTTGCCGGGTAATGGAACTGTGATTTCGTAGTCTGAGATGGCGGAGAACCGGCCGACTCGTAGGCAAAGGCTTTTTTCCAGAAAGTAAATAACCCAAAATAGTCGACCATATGCATTTGGGATATCGGAACCTTTGTCTGCGCCTCGTGCTCTGGCGTGGAAGCTTAGAGAATAGGACATTTGGTATGCAGTGCCTACGAGGATCCAAGCCATGTATGGCTTGGAAACTTCTACAGCATAAATCGCCTGTTCACCACACCTTAGCATTCAATGTGTCGATTTGGGGAAGAAATTAAACATACCCCTAAAGCCATGGCTAGGGCCATGTCATGGCTAGACCTAGTAATCAGAGGTAACTGCGAGAGAGCCTTTTCTAGATTACTCTGGCACAAGGATCTATTTTCATCGTGGCAACTAGCTAATTGCCCACTAGTCGAAATTCCGTCGGCGTCATCGAATAGGTCTGTTAATTCTTAGCATATAAGTGAGGGGTTCGAGGCAGAACACAGGCCTTACAGTACAGCGCAACGTTGACAATGATAAACTCGGCCTCGGATTGGTCATGAGAAAAGTAAACTTTGAGGCACAGGTCCGAAAGGCTTTGGAAGTGAAGCAGCTCGCTCAGAAATACGAGACTGATGTCGCGGGAATCTGCAAAGCAAAAGATTAGCGACAATGCTCACTACAAGCACTCTACTTGTTGAAAAGTAAACTAGTTTGCATTAATCACCTTGAGCTTTGCGTAATGCTGCCACAGCAGCCTGAATGGGCGGCATATTAGGGACTTTGCGGCTCGTTGTTGCCAGAGTTGGCGACAGTGTAAACAGGCTCTCTGGAGATTGGCGTTGATTCTTGATGGCGTCGGTAATCTGATGAAGAGAATCCAAGAGCTCACTGGTTTCAAAACAATGTCCCCGCTGGCGATCCTGGCCAACGACTTTGTGTAAAAAGTCAATGGCCAGTGTGGATTGAGCAGAAAGAGAAGATTGGCCTTCAGAAACTATCCCGGCTGCAGGCACATTGTTCGGCCTGGCAGCGGGCTGGCCACGGGGACGATTTCCGTCTTGACTTTTGTCTATGCCTGGGCTCACGGCTGGCAAGCTGGCCCGCGTGGTCCTGTTGGCTTGTGCATCTGGTGGACTAGACGAATGAATTGAACCACTCGCCAAGCTAGAGTTGGGAGATGCGAGATTGCTCGTCATTTGACACGATGCATCACCTGGAACAAGAGTGTCGATGACACGGCTCATACGATCGAGCCGGCTGTCAATGAGGTCCATCTTGTCCTCGCTAACGTTCCACAGTGGTTAGAAACGGTGCATAGTAGCAGTAGCTTATAGTCGAGCTTACTACTGTGATGTTGTCGCAATGTGTCGCCGCTTTGCTCGCGCAACACGCGCCGACTTGGTGCAAAGTACATGTGCCCGTTGACAATTCGAACATGGAGTGGTCCTGTCGCAACGAATCTGCAAGGTTTAGTACTGCTTTCACCCGGGCAAGACGCACAACATTGGCAGGTAGTCTGACCTTTTTTTTTCGACAGTTGTCGCACTGAAAAGTATCCCGTCAGCTGATTCGCCCCGTGGTATCGAGGTTGGAGAAGTCGGATCAAGTTTCTTACCGCCTTATTCGGGGTATTTGAGGCCCGCGGCGACTCGGCCAACTCGGCAGACTCGATACTGCTTGTCTCCGGCATAATCCAGTACCTATAACTCAATGGTAGGGAAGTGACGGGTGGTAGCGAAGCAAGTTTGCAATATTTGGTATGCGGCGGAAATATTTGAGCACCGAAGTTGCACCCACGCTGGGCTTTCACCTGCCGCGTCCCGAAAACCCGAATCTCCGTAGGATCGAAACAGAGTTCAATAACCCCATACTATTCGGTGGCCACCCCCACCGCCCGCCGCCGCTTTTGATGCCCCTCCGAATAAGCAAACTAACTAACTAGTTATGGGTTGAAGATGCACGGGCTCGTCGTCTCGATGGACTCGTAACTCAAGCGAGCAGCAGAGTGGAACTAGAACACCGAAACATAAGGCAAGCAGAAACGCCTTCTTCCAAAAGTTGGCAATCTAGCTAGTTAATTTGTAGAACAAATCCGGATATGCTGTAGTTGATTGTGAAAGTGTTTGACCATTTACACAAGTCGAACACAGGACCCGTGGCCAGGCCAATGAGCCTCTACTCGTGTCACAGCCTGGATGAAGCAAAAGGTTGGTATTGCCAAGGCGCAGTCGTTTTTGGAGCCAGCAGCCGTGCCTCTTCAGGCCACGGTTCCACGAGCGCAAGCTAGTGCCAGCTATCTACAAGAACCTCCCTCACTAGAGTGCGAAGTTGGTCGCATTCTACTTTGTTTAGCTAGATGCAACGGCGGAACTTTACGCTGACATGTACTCTCATCGAGACACACTAACGAAAGCAAGAATACAGCTCTTTGTGAGATTTGGCTTTGTCATCTCAATTTCTCCCTGATCAAGGTAGACAGTTCCTAATGAGCCAACTGGAACCTCAGCCGCAGCCAGGACCAGCTTGAGTTGGCGTTGGTGGACCTTGATAGATAGTTTGAGTGCCCCCAAACAGAATACCAGATGCCTGAAATTATAGCACAAGTCACAAAGACTACAGAGGCATAGTTGACAGTGAGAGCCGTGACGGGCAGACGGAGGGGCATGCAGAATAGCGGAATGGCAAAGATGGACCAGCCTAAGAATTAGTCGGTCAGCCGGTCGACCAGCTAAGCGTGGCTGGTTTCAGAATCCCAGTGCATTTCACAAGGAATTTCTTCTTACCGATGGCGATGACGTTGGCAATGTATCCAAGTCTGCCGAGGGGGAAAGACGCACCCTCGACTCGTCTGCGCCCTGTGCAAACGTTGATGAGAATGGGCGTTGCATACGCCGCGTTCAGAGTCAGCACCCCGACACCGGAGAAAGCATTGAAGGCTGCTGTTGAACCAAAGTAAATCAGGCCAAGCACGAGTTGCACAGCCATGCTGAGAATCATGGCGTTGAGCGGGACTTTTAGGGTTGGATGAATCCTCATCCAGAGCCGCCCGCCAGGAATTGCGCCGTCGCGGGCAAACGCCCAGATATAACGTGACGAAGCTGTAATGCAACCGATGCCGCATATGATTCCGAGAATGATGATGGGCATCGTCAGCGCAAATGCACTAGCAGACGATCCAATTGCGCTCTTGAAGATGGATGGAACCGGCTGGCCAGAGGCAAGATTGGCGAGAAACTTGACGTCTGGCAGGATAAAAGTAATGGGTACGAGGAACAGCAAACCAGCAAAAGTGTTGATGAGGACGGTGGCAACCATGGCGCGCGGCACTTGAACACTGGGCTGTCGGACTTCCTCGCACATGCTATTCTGATTAGTCCGAGGCCATGTACGCAAATGCGAGTGTACGCTCTTCTTTCAAGGACAGGGCTGGCTTACGAAATGATCATGCCTGTTGAGGACGTAGCATAAGCAGCATGCAACAGGCCCACGCAAAAGGACCAGCCGTCGGGCCAACCTGTGTTGTTCTCAAAGCGAGTAAAAGCCCACTCGGCGCTGCGTCGGCCTTGATGCGCGACAACAAGTGTACTGGTGATGTTGGCCGCGAGCCCGGCAAAGGTCCAGAAGATGGCAGCCGTGTCAAGCCAGGGCAGCCATTTGTTGCCGAGCCCCGAGACAGCGTAGCTGAGCAACGTGATTCCAACAAAAATGAGGTACACCTGGTATGGTTCGCCAGCCAAGACGCCGACGCCGGGCTCAACTTCAAAGACGTTTATGCAAGCCACGACAAATAGAGTTGTGCCAAATGTGACGGACAAGGTAATACTCATGTTGCCCACGAGATACAGCCAGCCGCATACCCAGGCAGCTTGACGGCGCCACTTTCCATGGCACATCATAAAGGTCTGGTAGTAGACGCCGCCGGCGATGGGATACACGCTCGTGATTTCGCCCAGCGAGGCGGCCACACATAGGATGAGCGCGGACACTGCAACCCAGCCCCAGATGATGTTGACGGGCCCTCCGCCGGTAATGGGAATGCTCAGCGTCGTCGCCAATCCGTACGGGACTGAAGCCAAGACAAAGGCCATGAAAGCGACCTGCCACGTGGAGCGGTTGCGCTGGAGCTCGGGCGTGTAACCAAGGCTCAGGAGGACGTTGTCGGCGTCTTCCTCGGCGGCACCTCGCTCCGGCTTGACTGCGTTTGACGATTCAAACGCACCCATGGTGTCTATGTTGGTCATAATGTAGTTTGCCGAAATTACGATTTGGAAGCGATAGTGGATTAGAGGGCCACTTGGTCTTTGAGTTGGTTTGCGAGACAAGTTCCCCGACGTTGTTGAGAAGATGCAAAAAGCTTGCTAGAATGAGTAATGAAACGAGCGTCTTAAAAGGTCAAATATCTGTAAGCAACCAGACAAAGAAAAGTGCGCATGGCTAGCTTTCGGTCTGGCTACCCCCTGGTGACTATCAAGTACCGATTGAAAGCAACAGAACCGGTGGGAGACGGTAATTTGCAATCGGATCCGGCATATATCATTCCACAATCTGGAAAATTACAAGGCCTAGGTCGGCAGTGCCAGAGTGTCGCGCCGGAGATGCCGCTCTCCGAAACCCCCAAGGTAATCTGTATTCAACGTATGCGTCTGGACGCGGGGCAGATGCGCTAGAACCAAAGAAAGTCGATTTATTAAAACGAGATAATTTTATCTATAAGCCATTTGATCAAGTACGTATAATCTAATTCAGGTTCTGTGCCTCACACATTTTTCGATACATTTCGCTGCTGGCAACAAGGCCCTCGTGCGTGCCAGCGTCGAGTATCTTGCCATTGTAGAAAACACAAATAACATCAGCATGCCGAACAGTTGAGAGCCTGTGAGCGATGGCGACTGTGATTCGATCGCCAGTCTTGGCTGCTTCGTTGAGGGCGTCTTGTACGATTCTTTCCGACTGTGTATCGAGAGCACTGGTCGCCTCGTCGAGCAGAAGAAGGCGTGGGTTGCGGATGAGCGCTCTCGCAATAGCAATTCGCTGTCGCTGGCCGCCAGATAGCTGGAGGCCGTTAGATCCGCAAGGAGTGTTGAGTCCCTCGGGCAATGAACAGACGAAATCCCAAGCATTCGCCAAACGGCAGGCCGTTTTAATGTCGTTCCCCGAAACACCGCCGTCCAGTCCCCGCGGATCTCCCAATGCTATATTCTCCCGAATTGTACCAGGATAGAGTTTGGGTTCTTGCTGCACAAGGGCAACCTCTTCCCTGAACTTCCAGGGATTCATGTCGTCCAGGTTTTGGCCGTCCAGAACGATGTGACCCGCGACAGGATCATAGAAGCGCTCCAGCATGGCGATCATGGTACTTTTACCACAACCAGAAGCACCAACAAAGGCCACAAACTGTCCCTTGCTGATCTAATGCGGCATGTTAGTAATCGATACGACTCAATATCTTCTTTCATGGAATGCTCCTTACCTTGAGGTCAATGCCACGCAAGATGCGAGCAGCAGGCCTCATAGGGTATGAAAAATGAATGTTATCGATATCGAGTGAATGAAAACCGCTTGGAGTGTTGTCGCGGTTACCGTCTGTCTCGCGAATGGTGGGTTGGAGCTGCTCAAGCCAGAACACGTAGTTTGCTGCACCACAAGCTTTAGTCATACCTGTCGTGAAGTCAGCAGCAGCCAATAGATGCTCCGAAAGCCAATACATACTTCCTGCGAACCCAAAAAGAATAGAGGCTTGCTGGCCGGAGAAGAAGACTCCTAAGAATGCCACAAAGAAATTCACCATGGATAAGTCTTCAAAAGAGACAAGACGGCATCCATACCTGCATTGCACATTAGCTCGCATACGATACAACAATGTCAGGAGTAGACAGATAACGAACCAAAAACCCAAGGCTTGGAAAGAATATTCGACACTCTGTGTGAAGGCGAAAGCAAGCATAATCAGCATGACTGGCCGATTTGAGTGGGAAATAGCACGCTCCAGCTCGATGGTATAGTTCTCCAGAACGGACTCTTCGATAGCCAAGGAAGAAACGGTTCGAATAGCTCCAATAGCCTCTGAAGCAATAGAAGCGCTCATGGAAAAGCTTTTCGACGTATTGGCATCCATGGCCCCTTCCAATCGAATACGGCCATAGCCAGCAGCCAATAGTGGAGGAAGTCCTGCAAAGATGATGACGACACCGAGCCTCCAACCGTAAATCAAGGCCACCGCACAGCAGGACAGCACTCCAACCACTGAAATTAGAATCAAAGCAATGGTAAAACCCATCAGTTCAAAAATCGACTGAGGATAAGAGTCCACTCGGCTTGCCAAAGCGCCCGTAGTGTTTTCCGGCCTGTCGAAGAAGCGCAAGTCTTGCCTCAGCATATTATTGATAACTTGCTTCCGATACTTGTGATTGAGAGTCTGCGAGAGCATTAGAAGCTCCGATTTTCATTACGGCGAAAAAAGCCTTTGGTTTTCTTACCTGTGCCACTACGTTTGAGGACCAACCGACGACGAAATATACAACGACAGCGCCACATGCCAGGACAAGGAACATGAGAGCAAAAAAGTTGCCCTTCTTCTGCATTGCAGAGCCGGTAAGCTCAAAAACTTGAATAAATCTGGACATCAATATTGCTTGGCCAGGATATGCCGCCGCTGCCATTTGGTCAGTCAAATTCGAAAAAGGAATAGGTCAGAGACGACAAGCCTACCTGCGCCCAGTGCAGCCATAGTCAAGATGAAATATGTCATTCGCAGTTCTGGTGTAGTCTTTACAATTCTCCAAATAACAGCCAAGAGACCTAAGGGCTTCCATTTGTCGTAATCGTCACGATCTAGTTCAGACTCGAGGCGAGCATTGGTTGTCGTTGAATAACGCGTTAGGGTCCTGATGGGTTGATCGTCGTCCATCTTTTCAGGTTTCGAGTGACCAGTCTCATTCGAATCATCACCATCAGAGTCGGTTGCAGTAGTTACCGACAAGTCTTGGGCCCTCACCAAGCGGGTATAGAAGCCTTCGGCCTGCAAAAGGGATTGATGTGTGCCCTGCTCCACGATACGTCCCTTATCCATGACGACAATATTATCCGCGTTGCGAATTGTCGCCAGCTTGTGTGCAATGGTGACTGTTGTTCGACCCTGGGAGACATTATCGAGAGCTTTCTGGACGACTTCCTCAGCATGCGGATCCAGCGGACTTGTTGCCTCGTCGAGAAGCAGGATGCGAGGTTGTGAAATGATGCTGCGGGCAATCGCCACCCTCTGCTTCTGGCCGCCAGAAAGCAACCCGCCTCTTTCGCCAATGTTGGTGTCGTAGCCGTTAGGAAGAGCCAAGATAAAGTCGTGTGCAAAAGCGACCTTGGCAGCATCTTGCACCCGCGCAAACTTGGCCTCACGCGGCTCCCCTTCCCAGAGTGTCTCTACAAGGCCATTGACAATATTATCGTAGACTGTACCAGAAAACAGCACGGGTTCCTGTTGGACGAGACGGACATTTTTTCGGAGCCACTGGATATTCAATTTATCAATTGGCCGACCGTCCAGTTTCACAGCACCCAACAATGGGCTGTACCATCGCTCAATCAGCCCGATTATTGTGCTTTTGCCAGAACCACTAGCCCCAACCAAAGCAGTAACCTTGCCAGCAGGTATGTTCAGGCTGAAATCGTCTAGAACGGTGACTCCGGGGCGCATGGGATAGCTGAAGCAGATGTTCTCACAGTAAATGTTGCCCAAAGCCTCGGAAGGTTGTTCCCCTCTCTTGTCAAACGGGTCGATATTCGAGCGGCGATCCATGAGACGGAATAGATCTGCGGCTGCTTCTGCAGCTCGGCCAAAGTCGATTACATAGGGGGCGATGGCTGTCAAACTTGAAGATGCCACAATGACTGACACAAGAACACTCCACCATGTTAACAAAGAACAATACGTGGAAGAAAACAAGACTCACATGAAAACGTCGTCTGGCTGGTCCACTTGTCCGTTGGCGAGCATATGTATTCCTTGCCAGAAACATAAGCCCATGCCAGCGAAGATGATGAAGTACTCTGCCGAGAACATGCAGCCAAAGAGGAGATTCTTCTTCTGACCTAGCCGCTGCGCCTCGTCGAGAAATTTGTCAAACTCTTGCACAAGTCTGCTGCGAAGCCCAAAAGCCTGGACATTTCTTGCGCTCGACAAGATGTTTTCGGCAAAGGAACCCCCTTCTGCGTGTACCTTGAGAATTTGGCTCTCAATTGACGCTTCCATTGCAGAACTGATGCCCATGACTACCAGGGTAGCGGGCGCGATGCAGCAGCAGATCAACGTGAGCTTCCACTGCGTAATAAAGGCCAGAATAAAAGCAGCAATGAAGCAAGCAAGGCCTTGAAACACTAAGCCCAGTTTCTCGGAAATGCCGGCTCGTATAAGTTTCCCGTTTGACGTTGCCTGCATCGCAATCGACCCGCCAATTCCAGCGTCAAAGTATGCAATCTCCTGACTGAGGCCTGCTCTGAAGTACATGTAACGGATGTTTCGAGTAATGCGGTAAGCAGCAAAAGTGAAGAGAGTACCGTAGCCGTAGCTTAGAACGAATCGAGCAATGCCAATGCCGAAGAAACCTAAACTATGGGCGGATCAGCTATGGTTCAATAGACGGGGAGGAAAACCTCGCTGAACATACGCAAGTTTGGCAGCGTCATTACGGAATGCGGCAGCCGATGAACGCTCGGTAGTGTAGTCGGTGATTACGGTAATGAACTTGCCGAAGACGAGGTTGACCATCGCCATGGCAACTCCAGAGGCAACAGCACACAGTGTAGCCACGGCCTGCATGCCGTATTCTTTAGTCGATCCGTACCGAAATATTCTCTGCATCGAACCAAAGAAGATTAGCTATGAGATTGAGGTGCGACTCTACGAAGAATAGAGAGCTTTGATGATCCAGAGGCATGGGATCATGTGTGAACCTACAGCATAGGCCTGGCCTGGGCCAATATTTTGTTGCTCATCGTCGCTAGACTTTGGCAATTCAATTTGCGCCGACTTGTGTCCATTTTTCTCCCGGGATCCCATTTTCGAAAGATGTAAGTAGTAGAGTGGCTGCGAAAGATAACACAGCGGTTGGATTTTGTTCAGATGGACCGGGCCTCAGCAAAGATGGATGTTCAAAAATAACGAGAGCTTGGGCTATATTAATACGCGCTGAGGTAGAGCACATAGCGGATCTCAAGAGTAATTTCCCATCACCCCAAGGGGCGCGTCGTTTTCACAACCTTGTTTGAGTCTGTCAGTTGCTCGGGGTTTCGGCTGTCGTGACCGTCTCGGGGTTTCTGCCGCCATGGTCGCCCCGGGGTTTCATCAAAGTGCCCCGCTCCGGCACGGCAATTCGGGCCTCCGCAACGCCGGAGATCAAGCTTGGCCAGTAAGCAGCAGACAGTCTTGCAAAGTCGTCGGCCAAGCCTCATTCGGCATTTCTAGTGTATAAACGACACCACGGACTAGCCCTGTCTGAGCAATGCCACTTCAATGGACTGATACAGTACAATGACAGCCAGGCAAAAAAGCGTCCTGAATGTCGCATCGACGACTTGACGTGGATAAGACGCTCAACTCGGTGCAGATCACTCATGGGTCAAACGTAATTTTTTCAGGTCAGGAGCAATACGTTGCCATTTCCCACAGTCTCTCTTCACTGTGTCTATCCTCTGATCATTCCACGGCGCATCAGCGCCCCAATACACTACATTTTTCACTACATCTTCTCACGTTGTACGCTGACTACTTAGCGGTGCCTTGTAGACTATGGGCAGTTTCCTTTGTCAACTGACATTGAGTTGTGGTGGTGACAGGCGCCGTTATCGACGGGGAGTGGCACAGTGGCTTTACTGGTGCTTTGATTTGGCGCTTCTTTGTGCCTGGTGGAAGACTTCCACGCCTTCATTCCTGGCTTGCAGCCCTTTCTTGATGGCCTCGAGAAAGAATTTATACAGACAGTTGTGAAAAGATAGCTGACAAACCTGTTGCAGACAACGGAGAGCTCTACGAGCTCTTGAGCACTCTTATAGGCCGCGAGGACTTGCTAAGCTTATAGTGACTTCTCTCATCTACTTTGTTGCCTTGATTCATTGTGTCTTTTCCATCGTCTCTATTTTCACCATTCTCTCTGTTCCCTTTACTTTATTATGCTCGTGACTCGTGACTTTGATTCTATTCTTTCTTGATATTCTATTCTCTATTATTTGCATATATTAATAGAAACTAAATTTACATCTATTTCCGTATGATACACTCTTTAAATCTAGTAAAACACCTCCCCCTTCATCAAGACCCTCGCCGTCCTCAGCAGCTTCGCCGTCTTAACCTCCCCCTCCACCATTGTCGTGCCCACATCCACCAGGCCGCTCGGATGCGCGATGCGCACCGCCGGCTTGTCCTCGGCCCTCCCCGCCGCCCGGAGCATCTCCCACGCGAGCGTGCCTCGCATCCGCGCCGCCGCGCCCAGACACAGCGCCAGCGTCAGCGGCACCGCCTTGTGCGCCTGGCCCATGCTCATCGCACGGCAGCTAATATCCACCGCGTCGTCGTTTGACCCCGCCTCGTCGGACGGCGGGAAAAGCAGCACAATCTTGGGCACGCTCTCCGTGTCCGGGTCCATGCCCATCAACTCGGCGCCGCGCCGCCGAAGCGCCTCCAGACGCGTCTTGAGCGCCGCATCTGACTCAATCGCCGCAGGCGACAGGCTGGCCGCTGAGGGATAGCCCAGCGAGCGGCCCGTCACGAAGACGCCCGGGTTGCCGACATCAACGAGTGACGCGCGCACGGGTTCGCTACCGTCGGCTACTACATCCAGCGTGTCGACCGGCCGACCCGTCGGCAGCGCGCGGCCCGTCTTGGCGCCCGCCGGGTCGAGGAAGCTCATAGTAACGCACGACTGCTTGCCAGGCACCCCGTCCATGACGTAGTCGCCCTCGGGGCAGTAGTAGTACCTGCCGTCCTCCGCGTCAACGCGAAACGTGCTCTCAATCACTTTATTCGTATTGGTGTTGAAGAGCCGCAGCGTCGCCCACCGCGTGCCGTCTGCGGCCGCCGTCTTCACCAGCGCCGGCTTGTCCTCGTCGCGCACGTAGCCCATGTCCCACGCCGCGGGGCCGACAATGCTCGACATGTTGCCGCAGTTGCCGGCGGTGTCGATGGCGCCGTCGCGAATGCCAACCTGCACAAACGTGTATGCGACGTGCGCAGTGGTGGTGGAGGGTGGTGGTGAGAGCACGACGAGCTTGGAGGTGGAGCTTACGCCGGAACCCATGCCGTCGAGCTGCCGGCCATACTGCGCGTCGGGCGAGCCCATGGCGGGCGCGAGCACCGAGGGCCATAGAGACGGCGAGGGGGGCAGGTCGGCGGCGCGGATGATGAGACCGTTGGAGGTGCCGCCGCGGACGAACCACGCGGGGAAGCTGCGCAGGCCGGCGCGGGAGGAAGCGGATGATGGGCGCGCATGGGGTGTACGTACGCATACGCGTCGTAGCAGCGCGGTTGGGGGAGTGGGCGGGCGCATTCGTGGGGGGAGGGGGATCGCGTCTTGATGCGCAGATTGTGAAGGGTTGAGGATAGGATGTGTTGGTGAGTATGGGGCGGTCGGGAAAGTGAGGGTGGTCTCTCGGCCGGACCGGCTCTCACATGTCCGAGAGGTCGGCGGCGCGGGCCCGCGCAAAGGAATAGAAGAAGCAGGCAGGTGGGAAAAGACGGCGAAAACAACGAAGGTTTTGTTTTAATTCTTGAAATTTCAATTGAAACTAAAAGGAAGCTGGAATGATAGACTACTAGGTTGAGCAGCGTCGAGTCCGCCGAGTTCTGCTGCACCAATGTTTGGCCGCCTGCGCTGCCGGCCGGTACTAACTGCTGTGATGCGTATAAAAGACTTAAAGAATTGCCGATTCAATTCGAGATGCTCTGTTTCTGCCACTTCATCCACCGCCATTTAATTGCCGTCTCACCCCCATATGATGTTCCTCTTCCTAGACCTTGGTCCACCACTTCCTCATCACCCGATTCGCATACCCCTCGTCCAGGCCCCAGTTCCTCACCGCGTCCTCGATGCCTCTCTCCATCCTGCCCACGTACTCCTTCGCCGGCGTCCCGTCCTCCGTGCGCCGCTCATCCACATACACCAGCGCCTTGACCGGCTCACCCCCTCCCTCCTCCCCGAGCAGCTTGCCGTCGCCATCGCGCACCCATCGCACCTCGCACCGCAGCTTCTCGTACGCGTGCGGCACGCCCTCGAAGCGGTCGAGGCTTTCCTCGTCGCGCGGCGGGAGGAGGTATAAAAGACCGTAGACGCCGTCGTCGTCGGTAGTGGAGGAGGAAGACGAAGAAGGGGAAGAAGGGGGGAGAATGTTGGCGTAGCCCCGCGAGTTGATGATCCAGCGCCAGCGAGGCAGGAAGCCGAGCCCGATGGCGGTGGACAAGGGACAGCGCGCGCGCATCTGCGCGGTGGAGAGGTTGCTGCCGTACGCAAAGTAGAGGACCTCGTGGCGCTCTTCCTGAATCACAGTCAGGACGCTGTCCTGCGACTGCTGGCTGTCGCCCTGCGAGTCCATTTCCTCGACAATCACCTCTTTGGTGTTCATCCCCGGCTGCGTTTCTCGAGGTTTTTGTATTTGTTGATTGGAAAAACTACACGTTTCTTCAGACAGTGTTATTGTAAAAAGAAAAGAGCAGAAAAGAAAAAGTCGGGAAACAATGTCAAGTTCGTTGGTGGCAGTCCTCGACTTTTGGCAACCTTTTGTTGCCCACAAATGTCATATGCATGCTGGTTGGGCAACCAAGACAAACAGACGAGGCCCCAGTCACGCAGCGCCTCTTTTCCTCCAAGACCAACTCTTGCTTCCTTTTGCTTTCTTCTGCTGGTTGAAGTTTAGGGTCCAGGTGACACCTTTTTTACACTTGACTGGTCTTATTCAACGCTGCCTTGGCTGCCATGACGTCCCAGGGCCTGTTTTCGTGGCCTCTCGATTTAGGCAGACGCGCACCGGCTCGCGGATGTTGACCCGCCACCCGCTCGAGGCGAAATGGACAAACTCGGTTTGTTAGGCATCGAAACCCATGTCGCTTGTGGTCATCTGCTAAGCCAGAATCAGCCTTTTGAGCGGCTGTGCTTACGGAGGCGTTCACAATCATCATACAAGCAAACTGCGAATAAGAGTCATATTTATTCATGTCCTTCATCCCCCCCCCCTCTAATTACAATTCAATGCCGCTGGTATGTCCTTTTTTCATATGCAAGAAATAATATTCACAGCCGCGTGACCCAAATCCTTGGTCAGCGGCGCCTCCTCGTCTAATCATAGACGGGAATTGTGCCCCGTCTAGCCATCCTCTTTGGCTGGCGAGACTGGTGGCAACGGGGACCAGCCCAGTGGTATTCAGTCCAGTCGTGCAACGCCGGTATTAAGCATCTCACGTGATGGGGTTGAGAAACGGGCTCAGCATGAGCTCGTCTGCGCTCGGACGCTGGTCGTGATCCAGCTCGAATGTCTGGTTCAGAAACTTTTTGGCGTCTGCGCTGGCGTTTTCCGGAATCGTCGGCGATGCCTTGCCGCCGCCAATCTTGAAAATGGCCTGCAGCTGACTGCAGTCGGGAAACGGGTGCGTGCCCGTCATCATCTCGACAACCAGGCAGCCCAACGACCAAATGTCTGCCTTGCGCGTGTACGACGTCTGCTTCACCACTTCTGGCGCCATCCAAAAGACTGAGCCCTGCAGAGAAGGTCTGTGCTTAGCGTTCTTAGCGCCACCCAAGAGGTTGGAGGCCTCGAGCTTCTTGGAGATGCCAAAGTCGGAAATTTTGATGGTGCCCTTGTTATCGACCAAAATGTTGGCACCCTTGATGTCGCGGTGAATAATGTCGCGCTCGTGGAGATACGACAGACCAGTCAAGATCTGACGCACAAAGCTGCGCACCAAAGGCTCGCCAAGTGCACCATAGGAGTTGAGCATGGTCTGCACCGAACCACCAGCAACGTACTCAAGGAAAATATTGAGGTTGTTGTCTGACGAGCTGCAGCCCAAATACTGCACAATGTTTGCGTGTCGGAGCTCTCTCAGCAGCCCAATTTCTCGCTTCAGCGCGTCAATCATGCTCTTCTTGCGCGAGTCGCTGGCGCTGAGCGTCCCGGAAGGAGTCTCGACCTGCTTGACAGCGAGAAGCTCGCCAGTCACGGCATGTAGTGCAAGGTATACCGAGCCGAATGAACCTTGACCAATTAGAGCTCCCTTCATCCACTTGTTGTCGTCCCACGAGTCACCGTCCAGGAAACTCTGCAGCTCCTCATCGTCATCCTCACCATCATTTGTGAGAGCTTGCTTGATATCGTGCAGAGGCGCTGAACAGGTAGAGCCTTCCCCATCAAAGTAGCTCATTACTCTGGCCATGGTACCATCCGATTGCGTCAGACTACCGGCAGCAGTATCAGAGTTGCTCTCGGTAAAGGAGACGTACGACTTGCGGTCCGGCTCCGAGGGCGCCTCCTCTTGGAGGGTATCGAGCATGGAAGATGAAATGGAGTCGCGGTGGTAAATCATGCTGCGAGCATCTCTGGTACGGACTTTGGCGATATGTGTGTTTCCATTCAGCCAAGAATCCGCAATCGTCGGCATAGGCGGTGCATCTGTATTGCTGGAAGCAAAACTAAGGTTGCTGGCGACACTTAGACGGCTGTTGATTCTGCTCAGACGTGTAGAGCGGCGCATTGAAAGACGGGCAGTGCGATCAATCTCTTCGCGGGGATGATCAGGGAAATAGGAAGTAAGATCAGAAGCAATCAGTTCGCTAGGAGGTCGCAGACCGCCAAACTGACGTAGGCCAATGCTGCCCTTGCTCGATGGCCGGGTTTCCGAGCTGGGCGAGGACCTCTCCAACTCCCGGAAGGCAGCTCTGTAGAACTCATCGCGCTCGCGGAAGAGAAGCGGGGACATGGGCTGCTGCAGCTCTTCATCCCAGTTCTCACCCAACAGTTTTTGCACCTTGACCTGGCTGCGCTTATCGACCGTCTCGAGCGCACGGGTATGCTTCTGCTGCTCTTCTTCCAGGGCAATAGCCGCAGCCCGCTGCAGCTCGGCCTCTCCGGGCTCTCCAGCCGGGACGCGACGCAGAATTAGCCGATTGCGTTCGGAGCGGCGCTGATCCTTGATGATGCGCCACAGCTCAGTATCACCGAGGCGTCTACATTGGCGGGGGTCCGGTTCGAGGCCGGTGAGGACCCAGAAGCAGTAATTCCTTTCATGATCCTCTCGCAACGAAAACTTTCGGAGAGTGACACGCATGACGTTCTCACAGGTGTTACAGTCGGCGATCTTGACCACCTTGGTGACACCACCGGTAGATATGACACGAATAACGTCCTGACCTTGTGGCAGAGCAGCCATCAGAGAGCCATCCATGCTAGAGTTGTTTCTCGTGTGGGCTGTTGGTATGCGGCCGGATGTTGAGCCTTCAGCAGCAGGTATTCTGGCAGAGGTGCTGGGTGTGGCATTGCTCATGTAACCGGCAGTTGGGAATCTTTGCTGTCTAGCCGAGCGAATTTCGCTCGACATGGGAGGTGAAGAATGTCTAGCCGAGCGATCGATTTCGAGGGGTGGGGGTACATCGATCTGTCTCGAATATCGTCGGTTTACAGGCGCGGGGTTGGTGCTATTGCTCGTATTACTTCGAAGATTGAGTGGCCGGGGCGACACGCCGGGAGCAGATATCGATATGGGTTCAAGAGCGGCAAATGAATCCTAGTATCGAGTTAGTGAAAGACAGCGATGGGCAATGATTGTCAAGCGCACCCTATTTCTCTTTTTTTGGTTGGCGTAGGCCTTTGTTCGTAGCTTCTTGATGCAGAGGAACAGGCGGACGCGATCGCCGACCTTGTCGATGCCCATTTCCTTTAGGACATCCTTGTCCATTTCCAAGAGGTTTTGGCCGTTGATATTGTTCTTGCGAAAGAGCTTCTCGTACTCGCCGCACTTTACGCTGACGAGGTAGTCGCAGACGCGGTCCTCGTCCCAGTTCTTGACCGAGTCGGGGCTGTCGGATTCGGAGAATTCGGACTCGGTCGGGCTGGCAAAAGTCTGAGGAGGGTTTGCAATATTGGGGATGCGGCGGGCGGTAGGCAGGCCGGTCTGCATCGTGTTGGCAGCCAGACCAGCTGTGCTGATGGAGGAGCCAGAGAATGGCGGCTTGGTGGCCAGCATGGTGGCGGTTGCGTCTTGGTGAGCCAGGTTCGTGTGAAGTAGTATTAATTGAAAAGGGCTCAAGTTGTAGCAATTCTCAAGAAGGGAGCGTTTGGGTTGGTTGTTTTGGCGTGACTTGAGATTTAGCTGAAGGGTGCGGTTCGCAAGCAATCGGCGAGGCGGCTCGACCGCAAGTTGTTGAATGGGTTGGCGGTGCCGGAGAAAAAGGCAAACTGTGTCGCAATTCAAAAGTGCCAGCAGCAAGAGAGCGAGAAATTAATAGAAACCAGAAGAAGAGACGACACTATAGAATTTGCCGGCAGGAAGAGAAGTGGTGTGGGAAACGGAGAGATGATGAGAAGAGTGTTTGCGCCGGTGATGAGCCAGGGGAGAAGACAAAAGGTATGAGACCGTGTTTCCGAGCGTTGGTAGGGGTGCAGTGCAGTGGGTGGTGGGCTTGCTGCTGTTGCGGCTCGGGACGGGGCTGGCAAGGTGTGGTATCAAGGTGGCGAGTCTTCAGCGCTGACCCGCAAAAAATGCGATAGGTGAATAAAAAAGGTCCAGAAAAGCTGACAAGAGTGCTTTGGTAAAATGCAGAGCCCTTGTAAATGTAGCAGTAGCCGCCCGTCGTGTGCGCAAGGTTGATGTGACGGCCTCGAGGCCTTTCTCTTTTCCACGGAGTGGTCCAAAGCTGAAGCGAGTTTCTTCAGTGCGATTGGCCCCCAAAGTCCCTTGTAATTTCGGACCCCGCTGACCTGCCTGGTTCGCTTTGTCGTGTTTGGCGTAATGCAGCCTCGTGCAAGTAACAAGGGCCTTTTTCAATTTAATTACAAGGACGAAAAAAGAAACGGCATCATGGAGACCGGGGAGGGGGCCCAAACGAGATGCGGGGGATAGCAGCAGTATTATAACAGTTTGCCCGTTGATCTTTTTTGGCAGCTGCAAGTTCAACACGCACGCAGGCAATGGTTGGGTTCTACAGCATAACCAAGGTCAATGCACCGTTGACGCCAGCTAAATAGGGCGCAGGGCCATGGCACAGGCAAGACAACAGCCAACATGAAACCTGATGGTGGCCATAATCATGGCAAATGGCATGTCGGCAAACGGCCAAGAGCCGTGCTCTGTTTCCTTTTTTTTTTCTTGTTTATGCTCGCTCTCAACTCTAGCATAATACGCTCACTCGCTTTATGCTGAGACCTCATTGTGCCTCTTGCCTCCATCACCGACATACCAACTACAGGTTGCGCACACCATGCAGGCTGTGCATGTTGAAACACTCTACTCCTTGCTGGCCCGCACACGGGGTTTGGACACGCTTTGTTGGATCCTCCCACTCGCCAAGCGCCTAACGCACCTCACCAGCACAAGCGGGCCCGGCACGCCATCTCAAGATATCAGTGCTTCCCTTTTTGTTGGTTCTTTCATCTCTCCTCTGTCAACATGGTTTCGAAAAAAAAAACCTTCATTTGCCGATTCCAAACATCACGGGCTCAGCCGGTTGACATGAGCTGGTTTGCTCCGCCTTCAGAGTCTGTTTCATGCCCAGCGGACAGGCTCCGAGGGATCTACAGTGTTGGCACGACCGTGCTCAAAGTCGGCACCGTTTGCAGAGACGGCCAGTCACTGTGGTCCATTATCTGACATGACCTATTACCCACGTGCGATATGATGCGTTGGTAATGTGTTGCTAATTTATGCTAGTATTGAGACAAGGCTCACCGACCAGAAACGCTCGCGCGCTTGGCCTTTGCATCAGAATCCGCTGGTCAACATCCACAGCATCACAAGATGACGTCTATTATTATCATTGTTATATTGTTGCTTTTGATCAGCTCATTCATGAGGCTCTGAAAACCTTGCGCCGCCTTTCCGTGATCCTTAGTTATCGTCCTCCCCCCACCCCTTTCACGTAGTCGCACATTGCCGGCCGGTGATAGGCCCAGCGCCACAACAGATGAAACCGACCATGTTTCGCCCGACCAGGGTCCGCGCGCTCAGCTTTGGCTCCCCTTCTTTTCCATCGCCACAATTTATCTATCTACGCAACTAATTTAGTAAATACGATAGGACTTGTGACTTGTCCCAACAGGCCGGACGGACCCTTGCCTGTTTTTCCCTGCTTTCGCCGTCATAATTACGTCGTGAGGCAACGTCCCCTGCCTCCAAAGTCAGAACCGAGGACGCGGCTCTCCGGAACCTGTGGCTTTTTTGTTTGAGGCGTTGCATCTGTGCGAGAAACAAAGTTTTCCGCTACACTTCACTACAATTCGAGCCCTTTTGTCTCCTGTTTTCTTGACTTTTTTATCCTCCGATTGCCACGTTTTCCATGCCAATGTGCCCACTCCTCTCCTCCTCACAGGCCTACCCCAGTTGCCCAGTTGCCCAGGTGCCCAGCTACCAGGAAGACAGAAAATCACAGGCACTCGGGCATTTAACCGGTACATCTCCTCAACTTACATGCGCGCGCGCTGTTTTCCCTTGTCACCCGCCGAGGTTGCACAACCCTTTCGTTTCAGGCCAGGAAACACACAAACTGCGTCGTGCCACTATCGTAAAAGTTTCTCCTCCTTCTATGCGCGCGTAGAGGTACCGTAGGGGATCATCTGCTTCCCCCGGCCGGCTGGCCATGTCGGCGAGCTCCATCTCTAAGCTGCATCACTTCAACTCGACCGCCCACTGTCCAGTCACGCCAGATCCGGTGGTTGCTGCTGGTGACAGGGCTCAGTGGGGCAATGAAGTTGAAACGGCGCTGCGTTGGCTTGTATTACATACACTGATGGCTTGCAATGTAGTATATCTACCAATGAAATCATTGCCAATGAGGATTTCGAGTCTACTACGATCGAGTTTGTGCGCTTCGGGCATAATCAGGCTGATGGCCGGCCGGTGGGCAGCCATAAGGCAAACCTCCTCGTTGGGCAGCGCGGCGATGCTCGCCTGCCTGCGAGGAAAACGCATCGCGCGATTTGGCTTACCAGACTGCAGAAGTGGCAGAACCATCAAGTTCTTCTGATACGACTGAAAGACTGCACCCCTCACCATTGCTCAAGCTATGGTCTTGAGAGTTTCACAAAGGCCGTCTATTCATGTCGTTCTAGTCATTTTTCAGGTCACCCAAAACGAACCAAGGACCCGAGGTTCGAACATTCCGGGCTTCACGAGTGGAAGCATGAATACATGGGACGGAAATCATCGAAAAGTGACCACTATTTTCTGCCCCGTTTCTGCATCCACGGTTCATCAGCAGTCATGAGATGGTAGATATCGATAGCCACGAATAAGACGTGGCCCATATGCCCCTGCGCCCTCGACAAACGGGTGACGAGACGCGGGTGCGGAAAATCTGTGGGGAAAAGATGAAGAAGACGGACGATTTACTTTTGCCTCTGCTTACCCGGCACTCGATTGCCGGCAAGATGCAAGTCCATCATCCTGCAGCCTCCTTCTCCAGACCGTGCGTTGGGATCTTGAGCTATAGCTTCAGGTATTTCAGGTAGCGACTCACTACAGGACGCGACACTGGGGCTACAGTACGCCAACGACAATTATTTGGCCACGTTGGAGAGTAAATATGGTGCGTCTTGTACTCTGACTTCTGACGGAAACTCCCATGCAGGACTAAGGATGACGTAGACGCATCGTCCACAATCAATCTATATGTCTCAGCTTGCCGCTCCGTCTCCTCTGCATCTCTCTCTACACCTCGCAAGACGGCACAGATAGGTATCATGACAAGGGAACATCAGGAACAAAATTTCACAGCTTGCTGATGCAGTTCATTTTCCATTCTATTCTCTCGAAATCCGTTTCGACGGCATCCTCCTGTTACCATTACGGAGCAGGCTAGAACCTTCAACGTCATGATGGAAAAAGCCCGATCTTCTCGGTCCCTCGGTAGTGGAGCCCAGCGATCCACACCTTCTCCTCTTCCCTGCAGCGGCGTCCCCTCTCCAATGACCTTCGATGCTTGCCGTACCGTTCAACAATCAATGAAAAAAGAAAGCTTCTTGTCCTTTTTTCCTCATTTTTCCCCTCTCGTTTTCGGTTACTATCCAGGGCGAGCCTGGCTTGAGCGATTTATGCAAAATGGTCGCGTGGACATCTTCTTCACAACGTGTTCTCCCCCCAGTTGAACGCTGGCTGGCGCATTTCATGTGATGCGCGGTGACGGGCCTGCAGGAGATGCATCTATCTATCGAAAGAGGGTATCCTCCTTTTGCCAGTCTAGGCAAGCCGCAAGTGGCCAGCTCCTCAGCTGTACTGCCTCTGTGCGACGAATGCGATGACGAGCAGCAACCACATGCCGATTAAAAATACCGTAGGTGGCTTGCATGCGCCAGCACACAGCAAAGCATATGCTAAGAATAATGATTGTTTTCCCTTTTGCCGCTCGTTCCCTTTTCTTCCCTTCATTACATGGTTGACTTTTGTTTTCCGACGGCGGCCGCGAAAAGAAATCAAGAAGAGATAGGCTGCAAGCCCGAAATTTACTTTGCGCTGGCAGAGCTGGAGCCGCGGATCCCACGCCCAGCCTATCCAGAGCCGCCTCAACCCTCCCACTCAGCAAGCCATTGCAGGTCGACAACTCCGCTAGCAGCAATGATATGCTACTAAATTAATCACGGCCTGTCTAGGAGTCTTATTTACGCCCATTCGGCATAATCTGATTCTCGGCTTTTTCTAGGCCTGGATTCTGCCCCCAATCATATTCACCCGGTTCTCCACGAAGACGTGGGAATGGGCGCCACATGGACCGTCTTTGGCGGGGTCCTGTGGCTCCTCGCCTTGTCAACTACCTAGGTGCTAGAGTCTGCGCTTGCGGCGGCGAGCCGGCCGCTGCTTTTGCAAGGCAGGCTGAAAAATAGTAGTGATGGCTGCCATCTGTTCCCGGGGCCGGGTTTCCTTTTTTGAGTTTCGGGGCCTTGGGGCCCTGGCGAGGTGCCGGGACAGTCGCCTGCGTTTCATGACTTCGGTTCATCGCTGCAAGGTCTAGACTTGACTCGTCCGCGCCACCACCAAGAACAAACCCCCCCAAGGCTGTCCAGAAATCTGCCAAATCACGGATAGATCATTCGTAAAAAAAAATTAGAGTTTTGGAAATAGTGTAGCTGCCATCCCCGACGAGCCGTACGTCCCAGGTACGCAGGCGGCGCGCGACCAGCCATGTCTCTAAAGCGGCACGACGACTTGAGCCAAGGATGCAACGTCGACCTGCATCAGGTACTTTGCAACTCCCAGACCATCGTTGCCGACGTCCCGATCATCGTTTATAAGGTCCTATTTTTCTCTCCTCGAGAGTTCTGTGTCGATAATTTTCTCTCTTCCCCTTCTTTTACCCGTTCCCCGATTCCCGTTACTCCTTGCGGCTTCCATACCAACTTCTTTCCTTGATCGGAAACATACTCGCGCAACATCATCACCAACAATGGCTCCCAGACCCATCTTTACTCTCACACATCCGCGAGCATGCTCGACGGCTTTTGAACGGGTATGTTTTTTGCCTAATTGTTGCCTTGTCTTGTGCGGAATCGCGCAAAGCACGCGACCAGAAACAGCTTGTTCTCGTGACTAACATTTCTTGTGACCCTGAACAGGTCTTTATGACCCGTCGCGACATCCTCGAGTGCTCTCACGAGCCCTTTGCCGATGCCTTTTACCTGGGCCCGGAGCTCATGAGCGATCGCTTCAAGGACGATGCTGCCGACCGCGGATCCTTGGGCATGTCCTGCTCCGATACTTACCAGACCGTTTTGGACCGCTTTGCCCAGATGCAATCACAGGTTAGACTTGGCCCCCGCAAAGCGCCTTCATGAGCACATTCCCTCCTCCTTCATCTCAGAGCTTTGGCTTCTCCTTCTTCCATTTTCCCATCCTCACATACCCCTTAGAGAGGACGTGAGATGCTCCTGGCCGAGCTTTGCGACCCAATTGACCACGAACAAGCACTTACCTCTCTCTAGGGAAAGCGCCTGTTCATCAAGGACATGGCCTACTACATCATGCAGCCCGACGGCAAGCCCACCGACATTGCCCCCTCGGTGGGCGGTCGCGCGGAGCCTGCCAACCCGACCGTGCTGCCCCTCGCCGTGCTGGGCAAGTTCCACTTCACCTTTCTCATCCGCCACCCGCGCCGCTCCATCCCCTCGTACTGGCGCTGCTGCCTGCCGCCGCTGAGCGACCGCAACGGCTTCCCCTACTTTTTGCCCAGCGAGGCCGGCTACGAGGAGCTCGTCCGCCTCTTTGACTACCTGCTCGAGAGCGGCGTCACCGACAAGGAGCACCTCACCGTCCTCGACGCTGACGATCTTCTCGACAACCCCGAGGACACCATCCGCCTGTTTTGCGAGCGCACCGGCATCGACTACTCGCCGGCCATGCTCGAGTGGTCCGCCGAGGACGGCCAGATCGCCACGGAGAAGTTTGCCAAGTTTGACGGCTTCCACGATGACTGCCTTCGCACCACGCGACTCGAGGGCAGATCCCATGCACAGGTGAGCCATTTCTTGCGCACTCAGCATACTCTACACAATCTTGTTGCTAACTACAGTGCGCAGAAAATCTCAACAGTCGAGTCTGAAGACGCCGAGTGGACCAAGAAATATGGCCCCGAGGCGCAAAAGATTATTCGCCAAACCGTCAATGACAATATTCCTTACTACGAGTATCTGAAGCAGTTCACTATCAAGGCATAGAGAGTTGCGAGCAGATGCTCTTACTATTAGGGTGGCGTTTTGTCTTGCCTTTGTCCTGACTTGTTTTAACGACTTTGAACGATTGACTTTTGCCCCGTTTGGCAAGGCCCCAGCAATATACAAGTCGGAAGTATTGCGAGACTTTTGCTCTGTTTCAGGGCGGGCCTGCGCGGGATGTTTTGCATGGGATACATGAGGATATATTTTTGGTCTTTATGCTCCGCCGGAAACGATTTGTGCTTAATATTACAATGTTTTGTTTTTGCGCGCTGGTCCGCCCAGCTGCGCATCACCTCCTTTTGTACATGCCCACACCTGCCGCTTGCGTAGACGCTTCCCACTCGCTCGGAGCTTGTGTTTCGATTTCCTGCACCAAATTCTCGCAGTAAACGTCGTGCAAGTCGTAATGAGCACACCAATTCGATTCGTACAACCTCCAAGGTTGAGCCTTTGGTCTATCTTGGTATGCAAGAACTCTCAATTCGCCTCATATCGCAGCTTCCGTTTGCGCGGGAAGCTCCATCTGATCCACGGGATGTTCTCTTCGTTCCCTGGGAGCCACGATCGGTTCAACCATCTTGGAGTGCTTGACATTATGCGTCCACTTTTTCGCGTAACCCGTATCCTGAATGTTGGACCAGGTGACCTTTACTTCCAACAGCTTTTTGGGGCCATCCTGTTCCGTCGAATACTTGATTTTGTTGCCCGCACCGGCACCGCCCAGCACAACAGCAATGTCGGCGACCGAGTTTGCCTTTTGCGCGTTGAGGGCCCTGCCTCGCTCGGCCTTGGTGCGCGGGAAGCGTATTTCGGGTCCGTTCTCGGCAGCGCGCTTGGCGGCCGACTTCTTCTGGTTTTCGGTATACTCGAGTGGTGTTTTGTAGAACAGGCTGTCGCCCCAAGAAACCTCGTGCAGGTGCTTCAGCTCGCGCAGCTTCTGAAATACAGTGCGTCCGACTTTGCCGGTACCCTGGGGGAGCTCAATCTTGGCCATGGGCGCCCAGTAGTCCTTTCGCAGCTTGGCAGGCTTCGTCTTCTTGCCATTGTAGGTCAGCTGCTTCATGTCGCGGAATCCCTATTGCACGTTCGTGTTAGCATCCGTGGCTGCATGATCGTGCCTCTCACAAAATCACAGAATTGTGCATTGTGTGACATGCAAGCTTGTCAAGAAATGGCGCATACATCCAACGTGGCATATAAGCTGTAAATAACTTGCTCCGTCCTGCGATGGGTAAACACCCAGATGTTCTCGCCGTGGCCCTCAGGCCCCTGAAAGGCCATGGGATTTGGGGGCCGCTTCCCTCCGTGGACTTGTCGTAGGCATAGTCGCGCTATGTCTGGTAATTGGCCCACGCGGACCCGTTGTGTTGCGTTCATCGTCGAAGTCGCCGGCGTCGCTCAATCACCTTTGGGTCGTCCGCTATTCAGAGATCCCAGCAAAATGGTAGAAAAGTCCAGAGCACTGCAAGCCTGTCATGTGACCTGCTACTTTTTGTCAGTGCTACTGTGGGACCAGGCCAATTCAGAGCAAATCACCATTCAATCTCCACTGCACTGTCGTCCATGGCCAAGCACCAAAAATCAGGTGACGATAAGATAACGTTTGATACTGGACGTTGCAGCATCCTTGCAAAGAACACAATAGATGTAGGGAGAACAGTGAGGATATCGCAGGGAAGAGCGCAATAAAATACTAGAGAATAATTATAATTCGTTTGAGAGATAAGAAGACCGGAAACGGGTATAGACAGCACCAGTATCACTTGGCTTCTTCACTGTATCCAACGGTGACACACTTAGGTATTCACTGACTGCCCAGTAACTGGCCCGCTGGTAAATACCGTTAGCGCCCAACGACCCCCACTGACCCGCCGGAACTTCCAGTGACATCACGCTGGTGCCACAAGCTTCTGTACGTTTCCAGCTAGGTTCCAGGCTCTTGGAGGGGTTACCAGGTCGGACGATTATCTGGAAACCATCAACGTTAAATTCCATCCAACGTTCCGATTTCTTCCCTTCGTTTTCCTTATTCACAAACATCTCAAACTTTAAACTCACTGCATGCGAACAATTTCAACAGACTGTCTTTTGGCTTGAACGTCTTTACACCTCCAATACAGAACACATTCGACACACAACATACCATTCACTGAAGTTCTCCGCACAGCTATTCAGTCGCCATGACGGCACGAATGGATTTCACAGACCGGGCCCAAAAGGCCGTAGAAGATGCCATGTCCTTGGCGGAACAATACGCACACTCGCAACTTGTTCCTGTTCACCTGGCTGTCTCGCTGCTGGAACCTCCCATCGACCAATCTAAAGATCAGCAGAATGCCCCTCCCGGCGCCATCGTGACCCTGTTCCGCCAAGTTATCGAGAGAGCTCATGGCGACCCTCAACTCTTTGACCGAGCGCTGAAGAAGCTGCTGGTTCGTCTGCCGAGCCAAGATCCTCCTCCAGAGCAAGTCTCTCTTTCGCCACAATTCCACGCCGTGTTGCGAAAGGCCATGGAATTGCAAAAGGTGCAAAAAGACACCTACATCGGTGTCGATCACCTCATCACTGCCCTTGCCGATGAGCCCAGCATTCAAGCCACCCTCAAGGAGGCCAATATTCCGAAATCAAAATTGGTCCAAGACGCCGTTCAGGCCATCCGAGGCACAAAACGCGTCGACACCAAGACTGCCGACACCGAACAAGAAAACGAAAACCTAGCGAAATTCACCATCGACATGACTGCCATGGCTCGCGACAAAAAGATTGACCCTGTCATTGGCAGAGAAGAAGAGATTCGACGAGTCATCCGCATTCTGTCTCGCCGTACCAAGAACAATCCGGTTCTTATTGGTGAGCCAGGTGTAGGAAAGACAACGGTTGTTGAGGGTCTTGCCCAACGAATCGTTATTCGCGATGTTCCCGACAACCTAAAGAATTGCAGACTGCTCTCTCTTGATGTCGGCGCGCTCGTTGCGGGCTCCAAATTCCGTGGTGAATTTGAAGAGAGAATGAAGGGCGTTTTGAAGGAAATCGAGGCGTCCAAGGAAATGATTGTCCTCTTTGTCGACGAAATTCATCTTCTCATGGGTGCCGGTTCCTCCGGAGAAGGTGGAATGGATGCTGCCAATCTTCTCAAGCCCATGCTGGCTCGTGGTCAGTTGCACTGCATTGGCGCTACCACGCTTGCCGAGTACCGAAAGTATATTGAAAAGGACGCTGCCTTTGAGCGTCGTTTCCAGCAGGTTCTCGTCAAGGAGCCTTCCATCCCTGAGACCGTTTCCATCCTCCGTGGTCTCAAGGAGAAATATGATCGTCACCACCGCGTCACAATCAAAGACAATGCCTTGGTTGCCGCCGCCAACTTGGCCGCCAGATATTTGACCACCCGCCGACTGCCTGATTCGGCCATTGATCTAGTCGATGAGGCTGCCGCCGCTGTGCAAGTTGCGCGCGAATCTCGACCCGAAATCATTGATTCCAACGAACGCAAATTGAGCCAACTCATGATCGAAATCGCCGCTCTCGAGAAGGAGCACGATGAAGCATCGCAGAGTCGTCTCGCTCAGGCAAAGAAGGAAGCCAAGAATGTCGAGGAAGAACTTGTTCCACTTCGCGAAAAGTATCAAAATGAACTTAAGCGAAGCGAGGACATTCACAACGCCAAGGTCAAACTCGACGACTTGGAGAAGCGCTTGGAAGATGCTATGAACAACTCAGAGCACGCCAAAGCCGCTGATCTCAAATACGGAGCCATCCCCGACCAGAAAGAAGTTATCAAGAAACTCGAGCAGAAGAAGGCTGCCGCTGATGCCGCTCTCAACGAAACCAACGCCGACGCCGGCGGTTCCATGGTTACTGACACCGTGGACGCTGACCAGATCAATGAAATTGTCGCGCGCTGGACCGGCATCCCCGTTACACGACTGCGCACTTCTGAAAAG
This sequence comes from Beauveria sp. NWAFU-1, assembly GCA_024472245.1. NCBI lineage: Eukaryota > Fungi > Ascomycota > Sordariomycetes > Hypocreales > Cordycipitaceae > Beauveria > Beauveria sp. NWAFU-1. The sequence continues at coordinate 2,243,972 of JANBXD010000006.1, read as the reverse complement.
GAGAAGCTCATTCACATGGAAAAGGCTCTGAGCAAGGTTGTGGTCGGCCAGAGGGAGGCTGTACAGTCTGTCGCCAACGCCATCAGACTGCAGCGCTCTGGTCTCTCCAACCCCAACCAGCCTCCCAGCTTCCTCTTCTGCGGTCCTTCGGGTACTGGCAAGACTCTCCTGACCAAGGCGCTCGCCGAGTTCCTCTTTGACGACAGCCGCGCCATGATCCGCTTCGATATGTCCGAGTACCAGGAGCGCCACTCGCTCAGCCGCATGATTGGTGCGCCCCCCGGCTACGTCGGCCATGATGCGGGCGGCCAGCTCACGGAAGCGCTTCGCCGCAAGCCCTTTTCCATTCTTCTCTTTGATGAGGTCGAAAAGGCGGCCAAGGAAATTCTCACCGTCATGCTGCAGCTCATGGATGACGGCCGCATCACGGACGGGCAGGGCCGCGTTGTCGACGCCAGGAACTGCATCGTCGTCATGACGTCCAACCTGGGCGCTGAGTTCCTCACGCGCCCTGGCGTCAAGGAGGGCAAGATCGACCCGGCCACCAGGGAGCTTGTTATGGGCGCGCTGCGCAACTACTTCCTCCCAGAGTTCCTTAACCGCATCAACTCGGTCGTCATTTTCAATCGCCTCACCCGTCGCGAGATTCGCAACATTGTCGATCTTCGCATCATAGAAATCCAGAAGCGGTTGCACGACAATGGTCGCAATGTCACAATTGACGTCTCCGAGGAGGCCAAGGACTACCTCGGCAACGCCGGCTACTCGCCAGCCTATGGCGCTCGACCCCTCGCTCGTCTCATTGAGCAAGAGGTCCTCAACAAGCTCGCCATTCTTATCCTCCGCAACAACATCCGTGATAAGGAGACTGCGCGCGTGGAGCTCGACGACGGCAGAATCGTTGTGCTCTCCAATCACCCCGACAGCGATACTGGCGAGGACGAGGAGATGATGGACGAGGAAGACGCCGTCGATGAGCTGGAGATGGATGACGAAGACTTTTACGACTAAAAAGAACGGATTTAGGTGTTTTATGAGGCGTTTTAAAATGTTTTGATTTTTGTCAAATTTTACTCGTGGCCAACAGCGCTCCTCTTTTGATGCATTAGATGATCTTTGTACGTTTATATACGGTATTACAATAAAAAAAACTTAAAACTCAAATGACTGTCTGTGATGATAATGCTGGATGGGACATGCACGGTGATCTTTACGTACGAGCCGCGTTTCGATAAACAAAGTAACGCCAGTGGAATGTAACCTAAATGCAACCAAAATGGCCGGTCCGAATGAACCGTATTGAAACGGGAGATAGAAGATGTAGACAAGAAGTATGTGTACACTTTGAACCCTTTTCATGTCCGGTCTCAAGGAAGACCAAGCAGTACGCCGTCATCGCCGATCCAGCCAAAATCGTCTGTGAACATAGACCAGTCGATCTCTTGGAAGATATCGGGGCCCATCGCCATGGGCTGCAACATGTTGCTCGGATGGCTAACCGACGTCGCCGCAGAGTGCAGCGCTGTCGAAGTCGGGACGCCATTCTCGACGGCGGGTGCTTCGGATGGATGCTGCGCCCGATTTTGGCGCCTCCTGCAGTGGGCATCTGCACATAGTTAGTGATTTGTGATTTTGGCCGAGCTAGAGTGTTCACATACGGATGAGTTCATCGGCCCTGTTTGCCGCGGCTGCCGTCTCGCTATTCTTTTGGGCGGTACGGAGACCGCGCTTAAACAGCTCCAGGCACCAAAATGACATGCCGACGCCCAGGCGGTCGGACCAAGCGCGAGGCCCAATCTCGATGCGTGGAATGAGGTGGCGGATGTTCCAAAAAGTTTCGATAATGACACCGATGCGGTGCGGAAGGTCGCTCTCCTCGACGGAGCAGCGGTGGAGCACGGCAGCGGCGTGCTGCGCCAGCTGGTTGGCGTCGTTGGGTGACATGTCGGGTGGTGCCGACGTCGAGTACAGGATGCTGGTTACGATGCAGGCGGCATCAATTAAGCTGCGGAATATCTGGTTCGTGGCGTGCGTGAGAAACTTGCTGCGCGACTCTTGCTCGAGCACCGTGCTGATGAGGCTACGGGCCGTGTTGAACGCGCGGAGATAGTTGATACGCTGGACGTGTGGCGGCGCTTCCGGGTTAGCGGAGAAGTAAAAGGTTTGAATCTCGAGCAGAGCTGAGAGAGAGAGGACGTGGGTAAGATCTGTTCTGGTGTTAGTGCAGAGCAACGGCAAAGCATAGGTGGAGTTCATACCAGTGTTGGACTGAATGATCGCGGGCTTCAGTGTCTCAAACTCTTGCTCCCATCGCGCAACTTCAGAACTGGTAGCCTGCCCCTGACTGGATGCATGCACTGACATTGCTGTGTGAAAGCGATTCAGGAACCTGTACAGGTCAAACATGGTTATTAGATCAGTCCAGAACGGTGAGTCTAGCGAGGCTCGACATTGGGTGTCGTCGTGTTGGATCGAGGGTGGCGGATGGCCGCTTGTTGTTGATATTCTACAAGTGCTCTCGGTCAGTAAAAAAGAATGTTGTTCAAGAATCTCTAATATCTTACTTTTGAGCAAGCACACAGCAAGCCATCCAGGTCGAGGCTGCTTCCTCGTCGGTGAAGATGCCACCTTTTCGTCTTGTGCCAACACAAAATTGCTTGTGACTGCCGCGGCCAGTGTGTACGCCAATCATCATGATACCGGTCATGACTATGCTGATGTACGTCGTGGATGAGTCTGTCAGGAGTCGAATGACAGGGAGGGGCCACGAGCAGAGGAACAATGCCGCGTGTGCAGTCTCCAGCGTCATGACTGGGTCCATTAATGTTATCGAGATGTCTTTTTCAACATGATCCACCAATGCGCGGAAAAAGACACGGTCTTTGGTATATCGACGACATGTCACGTATATAATGACCCAGAACAGGATTGGACTGGCTTCGTAGCATTCATCCGGGTCCCGCTTTCGCAAGATAGGAAGCGCAGGATGAAAGCATTGCAAGAATCTAAGATATCCTGGTGAGTTTAGCTTCAATGTCATATCAATAGGCCGCTTACTTGTTGAAGTACCAGTCAATGTCTTCTCCGGTGACCAAATGTTCGCCAAGCATCCGGGCCTGGGTGGGGCCGGACTTGGGGCGCTGCTCAGGGAGCTGTGCGGAAGGCGGCGCAGCGGCCGATGGTTCGGACAGCGGTGTGGGCGCTTGTGGTACGGCTTGCGCAAATGTACGGCTGTGATTTTCTGATGCATTGGGAATTAATACCCGCGGGGTAGGCGGCGTCCAGTTTGAGTCGGCACCATTGTTGCCGTGCGGATGGACGACCTGCTTGATGGACTGGAGCTCCTGCTCAAGCAGCTCGAGCTTGCTGGGTGCTGATTAGCACCTTTGGCAAAATGAAACGAAAAAAAAGGCCAAGTTTATTCCTTACCTTCTTTTGGTGATGCGTTTGTGAAACTTGTCCACTACGCATGGAATCTGAAGTTTGGCGCATCTCTGACACGGCTGACCAGGGACGGTGCTAGATCGGCAGCGCACCTGAACAGGCAAGAAACACGAGGGATACTTGTAAGTCTGAAAATTTGCTTGGCAAGGCTGCGCAAAGTTACCGCCAAAAGTGTCGCTTCTTGGCAGAGCGGCCCAAGCAGCAAGCACTTGACGGAATCTTTACCCGGGGCAATCACACACCTTGGAGTTGCGACAGTTGACGCAAGCTACATTGCGCCGCGTACGGTCTTCGCTATGCGGTGACGCTGACGACGCTACATCCGCTGAGGGTGGCGTGGGGGCCATCGGAGGATATAGTCTCTGCTGCCACGGATGGCTAAGTTCACGACATGGCCTCTGTGGCGCTGCGGGGTGAAGGGAACAAGTATCCGATGTTGGAACTAATTGTTTTTTCAGAGAAACCGTTGCATCCAGTCTGTGGTTCCTCGAGTCTAGGTGTGGTGGAAATACCAGTGTCAGCCACCAAACGCTGTCGGTACTAGTTAAACATCACCGAGCGTCACGTGCGGACTACGTATGCATTTTCTCAGAGAACTTCGACCCATTACGCCTTCCTTGTCGCTTTCGCCAAGTATTTGTGCTGAGCGCTCCAAAATTCTCATACTCTTACGCATGTGCTTTATCTCACCATAGTACGCGTGCTCTCATGTTGCGACGGATTCTCTTTCTATTCTGTGGGGGCAAAAGTCTGTGCCTGCCCAGGCCACACCAAATTTCGGTCGGGGTGCTGGACGCTTTGATCCTCATGACCTTTTGTCGCCGCGCGGCGTTCATTGCTTCTTCTTTTTGCCGTCCTTCTTCGCACTGCTGCCACCGGCAGGCTCGTCCGTTGCATCGTTCTTGTGTCCATGTTGCATGAAAGCGCTGAGCAGCTTCCATAGAATCCACGCAAAGCCGACTGAGATGGCGGCCGTAGTTGCGATTCCAACCCACCCTGATGTGCTGTTGTTGAGGACCGGGACAGAGATGCTGCTCATAAGTCGGCTCTCCGTGACGTGGTTTCCCGCTTGCCCTCTTGGGTGGACATGCCAAAACACTGTTCCGTCTTCGAAAAGATCATCATATCCCAAATGTGTCCTATCAAAAGGGCTCTTGGTAAAATCCACAGACTCAACAGGTCCGCACGCCCAAAACACTGCAGGAAACGGAACTTCAATATTCGCGACGCCCTTCTCAGAAGGTTTGAGGTAGCGGAGGTGGAGGGGTACCTCGGCTGTCCACGCGTCGGGATCCGCACGCATCGCAGGAGGTGCAAGCTGTAGCAAGACTGTAGAGCCCCAAACTGATGTGGTATATTCTGGGGCTTCCAAATCAACTGGGAGGCTCGTGTACGGAGCTGCTGTCAGGTTCTTGGAGGCTAGAAACAGATCATCGGCTAGCTGGTACCTGTCTGCAAAAATAGTTCTCGGCAGAGTCAGGTACGCGTACATATTGCAGCTGCCATCGTCAGCCGGGGGCTTGTTGGAGTCGAAGCCAAGCTGCATGGTAGGGTGCAGGCCCGTGGGTATTGCGAACTTGGACGAGAATGATGCGTGGCTATCTTTGTGACGAGCAGGAAAGGCAAAGAATACTGGACCTGGTTTTGTTTGTTCTTTGAGGACGGTAAGAGTGCCAGAGACACCAAGTTCATGCGATTTCATGTTGGGGGGCTCGTCCAGTCCCATGATGCCAACCTCGGTGCGTCGATTTTCAGCGGCTAGCGCCACCAGGCTTTGATTTCGCAGTGGCCAGAATGCTGTCAGCTTAGCCGTTTGCTGGTTTGCATCATACGTGACATCAAGCGAGGCAGCAGTATCCAGTCCTCGAACTCTTGCTTGGCACTCTGAATCAGCCTCTGTGCAGAACGTGGTTGAAAAGTAAGTCATAAAATCATTCAAGGCTTCAATATGCTGGTGGAAGTAATGGCCTTTTATAGACCTGTGTGATATCTGCTGGAATTCCGTAAAGGCCTGCTTTGGATATAAGCGACTACCTTTACATGGTCTTGCCAGAGCTTACCTCTCTTGGCTCGCAATCAACGCGCCCAAAGGCTTGTAGCAGAGAGCAAAGCGTGGATCTAGACTGTAATTAATATCGCAAAATTAACAGTGCAATTTCGACTTACGTGTCTGTGCGTGTCTGTTTTGCTGGTGTATAGGAGACATGGAGCCCAGGCGATATACGGGAGCTAAACGGGCTAATCGTGTTCTGTTGTAGAGGACTGGCCCATCGAACCTGCAGAGAGCTATATTGGCGCAATACCGAGGCAATATTGGCTGGGATCTCATCTATAGGGATGGTGAATCTGTCCTCACGCACGGTATTGATAGTCGGGCCAAGCAGTCCAGTAGCTTGCACGTCGAAGCCTTTCGGGTCAAGCTCACCCCCTGGAGGGTGAACGAAGGTGATGCGTTCCTTCATCGTGGTGTGGTGTCTTTAAGTTTTCAGAAGACCAGTGCAGCTTGTTAGTCAAGATGGCAAGACCGAGAGTCGAGGTTACAGGCTCAGCTTGGCTGGCGCAGCGCTGTGAAGCAAAGGGAGAGAGGCAAGATGGTAGCTTGACGAAAGCTGGCATGACTGGGCTCCACACAAGCTTCTGACAGCTTACCCTACACGTCAAATTCGCGTATTAAAGGATGCGCCGAGACGTGCAGCACACATGACAAGTACTCATTTGTAAGCTTCTACCTGTTTTCTTTTCGTTTCTCCTTGCCGTAGATGGTTTATTCTGCCATAGCGATCATCGGAGAGAGCTTGGTTGCAGAACGAAGAGTACGCCATGGTTGATGAGAAGTCGGCGTCAGTCGAGCCAAGTCGGTGCCATACTCAGTGTCAAAAATGCTGCACTTGTTTACGAGATTCGACAGAGACAACAATCTGGCTTGTCTCGGCTCAATTATGGCCCCCAAAGATCACGCGCAGACCTGAAATGATGGTCGCTGATCGATGGACCAAGACACCCGGTGTGCCAAACCACAGACCGACGACAAAGGACGCTAAACCTCATTGGGGACCGAGATGTTAGGCACAGCCGCTGCGACTCATGAAAGTCACCGTCATCCTCGTTCAGTTTCTCTCGAAATCTTACGCGAAGTATGCTCATTACGAATTGTCTCTGGTCCTTGGTTTCTGTTGCCGAAATAACCTCCCTGCGAGATCGATCCATGGCCTAATGGCCCTCCACTCATAGTCACCACGCAACCGCCCTCCGACTCGTCCTCGACAATGAGCGACGACCAACCCTATGTCACAATTCGTGCTCGCCAGCCCGTGGGGGGTCTAGGCGCACGCAACGGTGACCCATCTGTATGTTTGTCAAAGCAACATTATAACTTTGTTCTTGCTTTCTGCTTTACGCGCCGACTGTAGCTAAATACCTCTTCCATCTGCCTGCTTCCTGGCGATGTAGGTCAACTTCAGCAACGGCACAATGCACCCCAGGTCGGCCACTCACGATATCAGCCGTACAAGCTTTCATGTGAAACACATCAGTCAGTTTGCGAAACGACTGGAAGATGCAAGTAAAAAACTCAGTGGCGGGGGTACTTCCATACTAATTACTCACGTCTAGTCCGCTGCCCGCGCCTTTCCTAACCGAGGCCGCTCGTCGCACCGTTACAAAAAGGTGGAAGCTCTACTTCTTCATTGGGGTTCCGATGACCTCTTTGTGCTGCCAGAGCTGGAAGATTTGGAAAAGTGTCTCAGCGAAGACTATGCGTTTGACACGGACATCTTTGCCATCCCATCAGAGAACTCGCATCTTGAGCTGATGATGCGCGTTGGCCAGCTGATCAAAGAGCACGAATCACCCGATACACTATTTCTTGTATACTATGGTGGTCACGCTAGAATTGATGAGTCGCGTCAAAGCACATGGTGCGCGTAAGTATACGCCTAGAGGAGTGTCTGAAGCGTTCAAACTGACGTGCACAAAGGACACGAGAGTCGAGCTCTTCTTGGCTACAGTAGGAATTATCCACATGATTTTTCTGGAACCGATACTGATTTTTGTCAGATGGTCTGCTATTCAAACGCTCCTTGAGCGCTCAAAGTCAGACGTCCTCATTTTACTAGACTGCTGCGCAGGCGCAGCGAGCGCTACCTTCCCCACAGGAAACAGCATTACCGAGACGATATCTGCGTCAAGCTGGGATGCTATCGCTCCTGATCCGGGTCGCTATTCTTTCACCAATGCCTTGATTGAAGTTTTGCAAGAATGGAGATCGCGAACCTTTTCTGCTGCCATGTTGCACGCCGAGGTGTTGGCTCGCTTGAAGCATCCTCGCCCAATCACCATCAACGGCAAGCTTTTTGAAGCGCGGTCGACTCCGGTACATTTTATGATGACGGCAAACCATAAAGCTCCAAGCATCGAGCTATGTAGCACCAGGCCCGCGCAAAAGCTGCCCCCGTCGCCACCATTGCCCCCATCCCCGCCACGGGCGAGCAACGGCTCCGGTGTCGACCCGATGGGCATTACTCGAGGACCCTGCTCGAACCCTGTACCCAGAGCGCCTGTGTCCAGCGATCCGAACGAAGATACACCGCACGTCATGATTTCGCTGGCTTTGGAAGACGACCAGAGGCTCGATATCAATGCGTGGGAGCAATGGCTGAGTGCCTTTCCCTCGCTTGCCAAGCATGTCAAAGTTCAAGGAGTCTTCAAGAGCCATTCAACTCTGCTTTTGGTTTCCATGCCCGTAATGATCTGGGATCTGTTACCGGAAGATCACGCGACATCTTTCGTCGCCTTTATCAGATCCAACAATCTTGCCATACCAAAGAATGCCCAGCAACCACCGGTTATAAGTGCTGCGGCGCAAGCTCGTCAGTCCCAAGGTGGTAGGAATGACACGGAGTCGTTTGTTTCTCGCGTTTCTGGTACCACGTTTGCTGCTGCAGACCATGTATACGATAGGCGGCCGGCAGAAGCATCCGGTCTTGGCCGCGGCTCAACTGGGACAATGACAAGAAACGAACAGCCTTCTAGCTATCCGACAACTTTTAGTGCTCCAGTATCACCAGTACTGTCCTCGCAGGTAGGTCCTATTGTCCAGCCGCTTCGATCGGTGGATTCGAGTTTGTCTCTCCAGACTCTGCAGCGTCAGCCGTCGTCTGCATCGCCCCTCGGAAGTTCTGGGATATCGAGACAAATCATCCTCAATCAACAACAAGCGATGCGTCGCACTGTCTTTGGCGACAATGCCCCCGAACCAAAACGCTTTGCGAACCATGTAGAAGGAAGACTGGAGGAATACTACCAGCACGAGCCCTTGCCCAATGATGCGCAGAGCGCTATGCTAGCTTCTAATTTGGGCATCGAATTATGGCATCTCGAAGTTTGGTTCCATCACAGGCGCGAAAGAGATATTGTATCCACTCGATTTGCAAGTATGAAGCTGAAAGACCCGTCGCGCGGAGGCAGTGATGGACCACGCATGATCCTGCCCACCGCCCTCGCGGAATTGCTGGAGCTGTCCTTGCCTGGCCAACTTTTATTATTCGACCTTCGTTCAGCAAACGATTTTAGCAAGTCACATTTGCATGGAGCATTGAACCTGCGCGCTCCGCAATCCTTTCTCCAGATTGCACCTCTCGATATAATTGAGCGATGCTTCACTGAAGAGGAAAGTCGAAGGGCATTTGCCGCAGGACTGGACTGCAAATATATACTTTTCTACTCGAAGGGCATCGATTCTCCAACCGGATGTCCTACTGCATCAATTTTACTGGACAAGCTACGATCGAGTGGTTGGTCCGGTGAATGCTTCATATTGAAGGGCAACTTCCGCGAATTTAGCGTCTCGTTCGACAAATTCATCGTCGGCGCCAAGGCAACCTCAGAAGCAAAAACTTGGTCGAACAGGTGGCAAGACATGATTCCTTCCGGCTCCGCTGAAGTTGAGAGCAAGAGGAGATATGCACAATGGCTAGACGCCCGCCGAGCAGAAGATAGGCAACAGCTATCCCCGCATACAACAGAGCAGCTGGCTGAGCGAGCAGAGCGTCTTGAGTCCCAAGAGCGTGAGCTCGAGGCCGAGTTCAGAGAGCAGCACAACGACTTGTATCGAAAAGCGCGAGACCTGCAGGCTGACCACGAGGCAAACTCCTCTGGCGCAAGCGCCGAGATTGTGGAATATTTAGATCGAGGTCTAGGCAAGCTACGAGGCGAGCTGGCGCACGAGTCAGCACACCCAAGAGCCTACCAGGACGCCGCCAGCTCGTCCAAGATGCAAGCCGACGATTACATGGGCAAAGTGTATCGCGCCGCTCCGGAAGAGACGGACGGCTACGTGGAAGTTTCCAGGGCAAGTGATGTCCGGCCAGTGCCAGGCGGACGTCCATCGTCCGAGACAGGAGCCCAGCAGGAAGATATGGCGCGCCGTGGCCGGAGCGGTGGCGGTGGACTGCTTACCAAGGTATTTCGACGATCTTGAACAGTATTCTACATGGAGCAAAGGTCATTTCATGGGGGTACTCATTTGGTACATTGTACTTTTGCTTCGCCGTGTGTGCGCACTACTATACAGCAGGCATTTTAGTAGTCAATTTCAAGCCCGTAATTTTTGTAGATCCATTACAACGGCTTTTACATGCAAGTGTCAATGTGATGTAATCCATTGTGATTCATCATTAGGGCCAAGAAAAATACAACGGCCGTTCCGTTCGCATGTCTCAGTTTGATGTCAATCTCGACGTAGGACGGTAATCGGAGCCAAGAGCAGTAATGCCGAGAAACACGAGATTGCTTCCGTGACAAGATACCTATTTGGGTAATTCTCGCGAAGTGGCTTTTTTTGTAACAAGGTGAACAAAGGCAGAACATTACGGATGCGGTGCTACATATACCTACGTTGCTACGCAGAAAGACCGGTGTAACTAGCGTTACACGCTGAGATCATGGGGGGGTGTGATGAGTACTTTTGACAGCATATGGCGGCGGCCCCTCTCTCTGCCCGTCCTTTCCTAAGCGTCGGATTCATTGGCCGTGCCGGCGGTAAGAGGAAACAATTTGTTTGTGCGACGCACCTGAATCTCCTTGCATCTAATCAGTCCGCTTCATTGGCTCACGAGGAGGGCAGGAAGCAGAGAGTGCTATGCATCTCGTGTTTGCAAGTTTTTTGTGCTGACTTGTCAAGACCGACACGAGGCTTGGGGGCTGTGTGTACGTGTATGTGTGTGCGTAAAAGGCCCTGCCATTGCAGGCGACGAAGCACTCTCAAAAAAGAGACGGGTGCATCTGGTTAATATAGGTACATGCATGTTGTGTGACAATGCAGACGGAAGGTTGATCTGCGCCGCGTTGTTACGTGGCTGACGAATGATGCCCGTTGCTCTCTAGTTTGCGAATATTGATCCTAGTGCGTGAGATTTCGGTGCAAAGACTGGACAGACGGCAGAGATTCATCGTGACAGCTGCAGAGCTTGAAGACGAATCGCTGGCAGAGTTGACCGCATCTCTCTACCAGGGAGTGGTTTCCGGCCGCCTAACGTCGAGCTTTTCATGAGGGTTGCACGGGCACGTGCAAGGTCTGTAGTACACGGCATGTCATGGGCTCAAAGGCTTTTTTGCGCCAATGACCGACACGATGGCGGCGCTGTAGCACGACAGCCATCACCCACATGGCCGTCAAGTCATGATTCTAGCCTGCGGACAGCAGGAGACGGTTCTTATGTTTACTGGCTTCTGACCGAGAGCAGCTGGCTGAGTAATTATAGCCTCGGCAGAGCTTGTTTCGAGCTCACTGCGCCGTTATATGCCGTGATGTGTGGCTAGATGACAGTGTAAGCCCTGACACGACGTGTGGCGAGCACCGGAAAGACCTGAACCGCAAGTATCAGACAGTTTATAATGTATATGAAAGAGAGATCTGCATCTCTCGCAAGCACTGCAAAGTGCGGCAAAAGGGCTGGAACATGGAGCAGTGACGGCAGTCCCTAAAACCGCGAGGTGGCACAGTCGCTTGCCAAAATCATGGTGTCGGATATTCTCACCGGGAACACAGCCTTCCAGGTAATAACATGAATTTGCCTCCTTTGCAAAATGAACCTCACAGTTTATTTTTTGCGGGAACATATGAAAAGTTCAGATCCGTGATAATTTAATTGGTCTTTTGAAACCTGCCACACGAAGCAAGTTGCCTGGCAACCTTGTAAACCCGGCATCTCGTATCCATCACCTAAATATTGAATTTTCAAGGTTTGTCATGTTACAGAGCGCTTGCTACGTATGACATTGTGCCAGATCCTGTGCAAGATTGAGGACAAGGTGGCCATCTGTCTCCAACAAGGTGCGCATTTGTACAGGTGTAAGTCTATACGACGCTCACACCCTGGCCGATGTACAGCAGGTCAGGTCACAGCATAGGCAGTACTCAACGATTTTGCTCTGCCTCAATCTCTGTGTCATTGTCTGCTCTTGTGGCTGGCTGAAAGTCTTTCCATGTTCATTGCTTGTGATCTGGGGTAAAGGCGGTATGCACGGGAGGAGCAGCAAATTTCAAATGACAACGGCAGATCAGTGGTAAAGCCAGTGCCATGGCAAAGAGAAGGTGTGAGAATTCTTCACCTTTGCGAGGAGATCGTGGGAAATGGTGCTGTTGTGTATCTTTTTGACTATAAGAGGGATGTGCGGTAGAGTGGGTTGGGAGAGACGTGGGTTCTGCGAGCCTCTGATAAGCGTCTCTGCATGTATAAGACGTCCCCGACAGCTATGAAGCCAGAATTTCCAAGTGCGGTCACGCCGAAATGGACCGAAGTAGTAGCTTACTTGGTGAAGAATCTGGAGGGGCACGCATAGACCGGCATGCTAATCCAAGCAGGTAAATAGGGTCGCGAGACCGCTGCCGCAGAGGATGTGGGCTTCTTGCTAGCACAGTCCCCCGAAAGAAGAATGATTATGGTGGTAGTGAGCTCGTTTTGCCTTTGACACTCGAGGAAGCCTTCAATATCTCTTTACTTCTTCCAAGTTTTCGCAGCTTGTTACGACTGAACATTGTTGTAAGAGGGTACATAGCAGCAGTAGCAGCACACACACACACACACACACACACACACACACCAGATAGATTCTCGCAAACTTTTATCAATCGACCGGGCTGATTACTAGATGGAATATAACAAGTGGCCTACCTGTTGTTGCCTCCGGACTATTATAATATCGAGATGGGTATCGTCAAGGGTCGTAGTGGGGAAAGGGGAATCATGAATGGCAGCTGAAAACAAAGGGATGCTTTGGCAGGTGGATAATGCCAATCGGCGGGTTCAAGTAATACCTATCATAATGATGATCAATCAGTTCTTCCATCTCTTGCTCCATTATGAATCCAAAGTGGCATGTAATAGATATACAGCGGCCCCTAGCGGAAGGAGGAGGAGACGCTGCGACGAGTCATGACAAGATCAATGCTAGTGGTGCCTCCATGGTTCCTCCACCAGTTCCTTCATCGTTTTACACCAGCAGCCCTTCTTCATTCTGGTTTACGTTACGTGTTGGACCCGGCGGAACTAGCCGTCTTCAATGAGAGATACAGAAGAGGGAGGTGCAATTTATGTATTGATGCGCGGTGGAACTAGACTGACTAGCGCACCTATCGATTGGGTGCGCCATGGTGCGATCCCAAGGACCGGCTGGGTAGGTCGCCAGTTTTGTTGAAAGTACAAACCTCATGCCCATTGACAGCTTGTCGCTCGCTGGTCCACAAGGTTGACAGATTTGGTAATAGTTGGCCGAAGAAAAGGTGTGTGTGTAGCTGCAAAGTGCGCAAGTTTGTAAGCCCTCCAGCTTCCTTTTCCCTCTCATGTCTCAGCGCTGACTCTACGCGAGCCGCCACGGGTCAAGGCACATACCAAAGTTTACCAGCACATATGGTGTATGCAACCAACTGCAGCAGCCTCTCTACGCTTCGCCTTGTAGCAACAGGTCACAACTAGTAACCCTTTGGCGATGTGCCCGATTAACCGGCCCGTTTCTTCACTCCAGAAATTAACCATCTGTGCTCTCGGAATAACGCCGAGCGTTCTCGTGCGCCCGGGCACCGCAGTTGCAGCAAAGATGTTATTCGCTACGTCGGGTAATTTTGCTTTGAATCCCCGCTGTGGAAAATTGCCGGCCGACGTCAAGGAAAAGACAATATCCAGGTTTCCGTCTTGACATTTTTTTTTTATATCCCCCCGTACAGCAGCACTGTCTAGCTTCAGCTTGACAGGCCGAGCGCATGTAACAGAGACGCAGTGGCGGCATGCAGGCGCCTTTTCACACAAAAGAACCCCAAAAAAAAAGGGTGTCTAATAAAGGAAGCCCTGCGGGCTAATAAACGTCAAATAGATTGCGCATGCCGAACCAGGCTTCGCATTAGGAAGAGACGCCGAAAGCTGGGTCGTCTGATAGCGTGGTGGCTTACATGCATCCAGCCCACACCCAACTTGATGACCGTCGTTGCGTCGTAATGCTGTATGCATTTCCGGCCTGGAGGGGTTAGAAAAAACGGCGCTGTAGAGACCTGCAACGGCACATTCAAAGTGCAGATGTCATAGGTGCATGGAGGGACGCCACCGCACTTGGTCCCTTGCTCTGGCGCCAGCGTGGAGACGGGTGACGCCAATGCTCTCAATCAGCAGCATGGGCACCAATAAAAGTAGTAGGGCTCTAATCTGCTGTAATCATGAATGCCATTACCCAGTTGCCAGCACAGGGCTCCGGGCTGGATCGGCTCATCAGAGAAATAGAGTTGAGTTGACCCCACGCGGCCAGGGCAGTGCGCTGTTTCAAAAATGGCGAAGCGAGTTTGTCTTTGCGGTGTCGGATCTACACGGCCTTTTCAGTTTCCCCCATGTACCCCGTGTGTGGATGCCATACTCGGGCGGTATTAGAACGACCCATTATGCAATCCCAACGAACTGGACCTGTTGACTAGGTATAGACGCACGACTCGGCGAATTGGAGCCTCGGTCCTAACCAACCCATGCATAGCCTGCTTTCGGTGCTTGGCCCCCAAATCGCACTGGGCTACGTGGCTGATGACTTGACAATGAATGACAACCCCGGGGCCGCAGGCTCAAGCTTCTAGATGACAGGCAAGACAGGGTGACTGTGATTCCACTTGAAAGAGCCCTGCCATTGGGCTGAGACAGGAGCAAAAGACGTGACGCAGATTCGACGGACGAGACATTAATGTACAAAAAACACAACGCCTTGTTGGGGTTTATTTTCCGATGGTGTTCTCTGTCTCTGCGCAGGATTTGGTTTCTTCTGGTCCGCTTTTTCTTGCTTGTCTGAGCGAAAGAAATATCCTCACAGCGTGCACTGGACGGAATGATGAGTTATTAGGGGTATCACAGGGCGCGATAGCCTGCTAGGTGGAAACTGCCAATGGTGCCCGTGGCTCTTGTGTGTTGGGGAGCGGGCGTGATCATCTGTACTGGTAGTCTGCCAACCCTTGGTTCACGAATAGCTCCCCAAAGGAGAATTCGAACATTGCTTCACTGTCTGACGAGTTTGCACCCTCATCTCCGGTAGCGCCAACCGACGGACTGGGCTTGTTCGCCGATGTCAGTTGATCTCACTGCCGGCATGTAACCTTGAGCCTCTCAGCACGGCTGAGGAGAGAGGGGCGTGTAGTTTCAATGTGTCATATAATCCGTATCCGGACTGCCATATTCAGAAGGTCGAAAAGTGGCATCGATGTCGTTATGTACAGTTTATTTGAGATACACTCCGTAATGTCACAGTTTAGTGTGAACAAGGGACAGACCAAGGCCCCAAAATGTGACGGGACGCCACGACTTGTGTGCGGGCGTCGTAGTGACAGTTGACACATTCTTGGCGCGGCTGGATCATCCGCACGAGGCCGCCACTTACCCGCATCGTGAATAAGGGTGAGCAGCTAATATCGGCGTTGGCATTTTCCGTACAGATGACTCTCAGACGTTTTCGATAACAGCGCCTTGCGACGATAGTGGTGATCGCGAGCTACATGTCTCAGCCTCTCCCAGGTAAGTTGTGGCTGTCGTGTTTGCTCGCCAAGTCTCTGGAAAGAGGCGAGAGCAAGGCATCAGTCGTGGCCAACGGCCAACAGCCACAGCCACAGCTAATATTCTGGGCATGTCTCTTGATCATCTGAGTGGCCGTGTGCTCGTGTTACAGTATTCCGCTTCTGTGTGAATACGGAATCATGACCAGGTGCAGAGTGGACGAGCCAATCCCGAGCTCTCCGTCGCAATTTTGGTGCGCGGCACGTCAGATCTGCAACCAAGCGATTAATCTCATTGACGTTGACAGCTTGGATGAGACCCTGTTAGCGGAACTTTTCGCGGCAAGGGGAGAAAGGCTAGGCTGGTTGGGAGCTAGGCACGTTGGCAGAGGGGAGACGGCTCACAATGGCAGCCTACCAAGTTGACAACTCACAAGCACAATTCAGGGCTGATGGCTGGGGACGGGCTGTGCCGCTACATCGCCACTGCGGCTGACAAAGGAACTAATATTACCTTTAAGACACAAGCATTAATTGCATGCAAAGTTCCTCTGACCGACAGCCATCATCAGGGCGCATTGGCTACTTCGTACTGCAGTCTGCTGCCCAGGCAGCCAGGATGCCAGGCATGCTTCCGATGCCAGCGGAACTCACACCCTGACCCTGGCCCAGCGGTGTCTCTGGCAGATAGCAGGACCACCAGCGGCCCGAGAAGGCTGAGATATGGTTGGAACAATTGGTTGACTAATAATGATACACCCACACTAGCCGCAGCACATCACCGAATACTCGGCTTTCGTTCCAGCTGCCTCTGAGCGGGGAACACGTACTTACCGAGGCAATCTTGTCATGTACTTGCCAGGAAAGGAGCTCGTCGCATGAGCGTTCTTGATATAACTGCCATTATTCGTAGAAAGATGGAAAAGAATTCGACGTCAATGGCCGTATTGTTCTTGCTTGATGAACTATGATTGAGCCCCGCGATTAGTCGCAACTTCATAAATATACATGTCATGTTTGATTCGCCCGCTTGCTGACTGACACCCCTCGGATTTGGTTCTTGATCGCCGCAGGAATCCGTCGGTTGGATAAAATAGTACATTGGCCTAGCGGCTGTGCATTAGAGAGGCCAAGTCTTTCATCCTCACCCCGGGGAATGTTGGGTGATGTATCCGTATAAGTGCTGATGACGTGCACACGTTTTTACAATCACTCGATTCACGCCCGAAAATGATTGTCTTCATGACTCGCTTCGCTTGCCTCTCCGTCGCCACTTAATACAGTTGTCCCCTACTTTGTGGGAGTTGCACTATTTACTTGGCAAATTGCTGGTGCGCTCGTTCATGCGTAATTTGAGCATATTTAAGCCTAGAAGCCTGCCACAGCCCTACGACAGGTTGGGGAAGTTTGGGGGGAATAGGTTACTTCATTGCGTGGTTGGCGACTAGCGATTGCCCTGTATTACTACCAGTAATTAATGAAGGTCCAGTATGGAGTACGGATAGAAAATATACTACGGAGTACGGAGTACGGAGTACCGTGGCGCGCAGTACCGTTCTTCGGCCGCTAAGTAGTAGTTCTGGCCTTGTACATCGTTGGTTCGAGCTGTGGCTGGCCAAGAACAGCGCCCCCATTCCGATCGCTCTTCATTATTGGAGGAAAATAGACAGCCAGGCTGGCCCTGTTTTGTTCACCACGTGGCCTTGAACTTAGGACTGCCTGTTGAAATGCTTGAATCACTGAGTATTAATATATCAGTAAACAGAGAGCCTACCAGTACTCCGTACGGATCATGGACGTAAGCTGTGCAGAGATGGGATCGACATTGAGCAAAGGGCCGGCGGCGTAACCATGAGGCCAGCTTCCGCGTGTCTGCTTTCAGCTCCACGACTTTTGCATCTGTAGAATGCTTTTGTTGACGTCGACACATGCAGAACGCTAGACAGAGTATTTGAGACAGTCGAATGCCTGATCCTGGCGAGACAGTACGGAGTAAGTATAGAAGAAACTGGTCATGAATTGAGGCTCGAATATTGGAAGGGCCTCGTGTACATGGACCGGGCTTGAAATAATACGCCCAATCATTATGATTAGTACTAGTCATAAATAATGTACATCAGTCCCTCGACCGGGCAGCCAATCTTGGCAACTGGCTAGAACACTGGCCCCTGGCTTCTACGCCACCACGCCAAATGGCTGAAAAGGAGGTCAAGTGTCGTCTGGGCAACATTTTGACGACAACAGAAAACGAATCGCTACTGCTGTCAATAATAAAGCATGCGTCAAATCAGAATAGCCTCTTAATATGTCTAGATCTACAGCCCCGACGCGAGTCGAGCGAGACTCGTCCATAAGACACCACGAGACCTCGGCTGCCCCAATCTATCACCTCAGACTTCAGCCGATGCGACTTCCATCACGACCAACACTCCTGATTCGAGTCCAACACTTTCTCCCTAACTTATAAACTATTAAGCCACCGGACAGGTAAAATGCACGCTAGGCGGAACAGTTGGCCGCCACGATTAGGTTAGGTAATGACAACTGACAACTGACAACCCGCGACAACCTCATTATTCCCAAAATGTCAGCAGCTGCCGTTGTTCCATTCGAAAGCCTCACTCTCCATGTATTTTTATATCCACATCTTCTTCTCTTTCTTCATTTTTTCCTTCAATTTCATTTTTTCTTCTCCTTCTTCCTGATGCTCAATTTGATACTCCGCATATGGCCGTCATCTCCACCAGCCACCAATTATCTCACCCCTCCCCGGGAAAAGTGGCGAAACTGTGTGACTGATTTGTCTGAGCTGAACGGCCCTGGGCCATCTTTTGCACAAAATACACACCGACTCTTGATTGTGAAATGGGGGTCAAGATTCTGTGCCCAAGATTCTATCTTGATTGTGATATTACGCAATTCCGGCCTTCCTCCCGAAGCAATCACCGTTGCATGGTGGCACCACTGGTATGCCTTTATCGCCCATTGTCCAGCATTTCCCCAAGCAGGCATGTATTGCGTGGTATTGAAATATGTTTGGCAGTTCGTAGACGACGACGGGCAATCCAGACTCTGTACGTCAATACAGGCCTCCTTCACTGCAGCGTGTCCCGTACAAACTGGACAATAGAAAATGGCCGTGGCTTTTTCTCCCTTGCCCTCTTCGGTGTTTCCTTACTGTTCTTACACAAGGCCCTGAGCTCTCCCTGCGCAGCTGCAATGCACCAGCAGCGTGATATGCTGATAATGGGAAACATCGCCCTCCAACGGCATGTGCCAGGAATAGAGGCAGCAGCCGGGATCATCTTCTTCAGCTCTTTGCTACTCGTACATTGCACAAGGGAGTGGAATTAAAAAAAGGCAGCACCCCAGTTCGGCTGCGCCGTGCAGCAGCTCCCACGCTACACCCACGTTGACGAAAGGCCCGCCATCAACCCTGGTCTGCGTCCGATCTGGGAAGCTGGCTGGTCAGCATGCACTAACTAGCCGGGCTTGTCACCAGGTTTGGGTTTACTCTTATCCGCTGGGCGGTGGCGGCGGACGCGTACCTTGTCACTTATCCGCCCAGCTGCCCATCTGTCACGACGCATCATAGGGGAAGCATGAGAGGCGGCTTTTTGGCAGCTTACACTGTTCAAAGTTTCTCCGCGGCTCTTACTGATTCAGCCGATCACGCCTGTAGGTACACACTGCAAATTGAGCCGATGATCCAACCAGTGCCTCCGACGACGCGAGGTTCTCTTTTTAGCGCCGTCGCTACCCGTTCAAAGAAGACAGCCAGGGCCCTGCCAATGCGACCTGGCTGGCCCACGTATTAAAGCGGAAGCTGCTGGCACACTTCCCATGATCGACTAGCCTGGAATGTCGTATGCTCGTAAACGCGTGATATCCGAGGCCTCATCATGGTGAAGAGACTGCCTCATCGCCCTACCACAGCGAGTTATCACTTGTGTTGAGCTCATTCTCACCTAGACGTTACATGAGACTACAAGTTGCTTGAATTTTGAATTCTTCAAGGTTCAAACTAGTAGTTTGCAATCTCTTTGCATTTCTATTCTCCAATACCTGGAGAAAAAAATAACTCTGTGGATACTTCTCGATGGCATCATTTGCTAGGGCGTCAGGGCCCATCCGTCTCGCAGATAACCCGTACTTGTGTAAAAATTCTCCGAGGACAGGAGGGTCGAAGTATCTCACAAATCAGTATTTGTTGCCGATATCTATAAATGATCATCTAAATTTGAAATATTTCGACAACTCTCGCGACGAATTACATACCGGAAGAGTTTGCCGATTACGATTCACCCACTAGGCTGTGGTTGGTCTGTCTTGGGATCGTCGGTGTTAATCTAACAAACAATGATGTCGCACGCGCAACAAGAGATCAATCGACAGCGTTTCTGCGAAAATACGACAGAGCCACGTACTAAGGAGGAACGGAGTGATCAGCTGGCGGCAACTGGTGCCGGCAACCAGGAAGAAGGAAACGACGAACAAATCAGAGATCATTCCACCTCATGGTGGGGTGCAAAGGACCTGTCAAAAAAAGGTCCAGACGTCCAATAGAAGGAACTAAGCGAGGGAGATCGTCAGCCAAGCAGGCAGCCTCCACCGCCTCCAGCGACGACGTGGCCGACAGCCCTGGGGCACGCCAGCTGGGAACATGAACAAGGTGGTGAGGGGCTGCGGGTTTCCATGGGCCTGAAGTTTTCAGGGGAGCCTGTGCCTGTGTTTCTGTCAGTAGGTTTCTTGCCGACTTTGACAAAGGGACGGCATGCGTACATGACAAGCCCCCCCCCAGTCCCGCATGTCAATTCTAATGGCACAGATCCATAGTTTTCGACAATGCAAAATCTAACATGAAACACGAGCCCCTTCGATGGTGCAGCCGAAATCTACCGCGAGCCAGGATCTTGTTCTGCTGGCACGGGGGGAGGGGGAAGAGCGTCGACCCAAAATACAGAAGGGCTATTGGAACAGTGCTTAAGCGGCGGTGTTTCCCCTCAGTCGGTAGCCATGCACAGAGCTGGCCAACTTGATCTTTTTTTGGGCTAATTATCTACTATTGAATAGCCATCTCGATAGCATCCTGCCCTGGGAAAATAAAGCTCGCGATAGGGTAAAGTTTGGATACTAGCTGGAAATAGTACCAGACACTTTCCTGGCAGCGCCATCTACATCTGGAGGCCAAGATGAGACAGGACTGGCAGCAGCATTAGCGTACCGACAACTGACGGCCGCGTGCAGGCACGGCCTCTATTTGTCTATGTATGGTTTGGCAGACAGAAGAAGCCAAGTGGCATGACGGGCTGGGTTTGGCTCTGGACGCCGAAATGCCAAGCCAACCGGGGTCGGTGGGTGTCGCGGAAGCGGCCCAAATTGGGTTGACAGCTGGTTGTGTGGCGGTTAATATCGAGCCGTGTCACGCATTGCATCAAACCAGCAGCTGGTCGGGGCGACTTTGTTGAGCCAGCTGTTCGGGGAAGCAGTTGTCATGCGTGGATGCCGTGTGGGTCGAACCTTGTCAAGCAAGCATGAGGGAGAGGGGGATCAGCAGTCAGAAGTACATATTGTTGCCCTTCTTTCTCTCTCGTTATTCTTCATCTATTTACTCAGTAACTGACTCTTCAAAAAGCCGCTAGTACAGTTCTGTTATTCTATGCATGATGTACTTGATGGGAAGCTGTCGCAGGGTGATCAGAGGGGTGGGAACCATCACGCACGCACTGCCCAAGATAGAAACATGAACTGCAGCCGCACGTGTATTGTGCTGATTTTCCTGTCAAGTTTCGTCCTCTGTCTTTGCGAGTTAGGATGAAGGATTTAGCGCCGTGTGTAGGGCTTGACGAATCGGACAAGAGAGAGGGGCTTGGTTTTGCAGCGCAACTGCGCAATGCTGTGGAACAATGGCAAGTCATAAAGGTAATGGAACTTGGCAGATACTGGCTTGCCGATAGACGGCAGAAGTTGGTCTCAGCCGTATCGCATCGCGTGGCACACGGCGTATGATAGCCGCACTGGAGAGTGCTACACCCCCAAGCCGTGACACCTGGACAAGAGCTCCGGGGTTGAGTTTTCGATGGATCAGTAGCAATATGCATGAGAAAATCGTTGACCGCCATGGGAATCAGTTGGGCTGAAAGACGACTGTCGCTTTTTATAGTATATAGTATACGAGTGTAGGCTGTGCGACACCGTCGGCGTGGCCATTGAAGCAGCGCTGGCTTTCGCCTCGTCGACGGCAACCCTACGGCGCCACAGGCACTCGGATGATTACGCTAGTTTGGAGGAGTAGATTGAGGGTTTGGGCGATACTGGAAAAGTCTGATGGCTGGGGGGGCGTACAGTTGGTCGCGCAGCACACATTTCGGCGGAAGCTCTCGCGAGTATTTCCATTTGGATCCGAGATCGGAGTATCTGGTGTCCGAAAAGGTGTCGAGGCAATTTACATGATTCAGTAAGCCCTGACTAACTCGGCGCAACGACATTGGCGATTCAGAGTTGCCCTGTGTCGATGTAAGTGCTCCATCCACTCTGTAACAGCAGATCGAGAAGTCTGTCGGTCCCGCACCAGTGCACTGCCCTTGGTGGATATTGTGCGCAGATTTGCCAGGCACACATTGAAACGAAGTAACCAGGCACCTTTGGGGTCATGGCACGCTCGGGCGGAGGCAGCCTGTGAATAGGGTTTGCCGCGAAGTCGACAACTGCTAGCGCTGGGCCAAGTGGGTTGGTTCATATAACAGCATACCTGTTTCTCAATCTCCGAATATCCTTTGGAGCGCTTGGTCGTTTTGTAGAGATTAAAGCCATCAGGGACTGGCACCACGGCGGCAACAACGAATCTGCCAGTACGGAAAGCGTTGAGATGACAGCCAGCCCATGTCGTCACTGTACAGAAGCTCGGGGTGTTGCATTCTGGGCGCACAATGCTCGTATAAGCTGGGTCCCCACGAGTATATTATTGGGCCTATAATAAGAGCACGATACAGTACACGTGCATGCGAGGTTTGCGGAACTAGTTGCGGGTTCCTTTCCGTCGACGTCGAGAGCAAGACTGCTGCTGAAACGACGCGCTTATACAAATATGGTCAAGACGGCGAGAGTTGAGCACAGCAGTTTTGCACCATGCAAAAGACACACGAGCGTGCGTGCTGCAGTGCGTCATGAGGCACGAGACCTGGAATGGTAAGAATAGAGTGCTCTGGTGCGACTGCATCGTGGCCGGTGCCATGCTCGTGCGACGTCAGGTTGCATCTGCCAAAGGCTGGCAAGCAACAGGAAGCTTGGTTCCTGTGTACCACATGAACTACCTATACATCCTATACATGAATCTATTTTGTTACCTCGTCACCTATGGCGGCTCCTGGAGTAGCTTGTCAATCCCAAGTCATCGGATCGGGGTCTGCCGCGAAGTCTGGGTTTAGAGTTTCGACAGCGGTCCTAGTGTTGGCACCCGACGGGTTATTTTAGAGGTGTCGTCTTTTGTTGATCCTTTTTGGTTGATCTTTCCCAACTGTCTTTTGTAATCTCGAGTGACATGAGTCAAACGGCCATGTACAATGCGGCTTTTGAGATGAATACAGGTCAACAGCACCGTCCCAGCGCTTGGCTGAATAGGCTGGACTGCTTAGTCTCTCTCTCTCTGTGCAATTACCTAGTCTGGCCATCGGCAAACCATGCGCTCATTCGGTTGATCTAGCTCCATCTCTGTCACTCTGATCCGCGCCCCCCCTGGCTGCACCGCGCGACGAGACTTGTGTCTGCGAGTCTGCTCTGGACACACACCCTGCCGTGAGCTTGTCGGCCAGCATGAGTGCTTCTGCCGTGGCCCTTGAAGAAGAGGCCCGCCGCCTTGTTGAGGAGCAAGTCGTCGGCACACACCCGCCCGCCTACCCCTGCTTGCCTCTTTCCCGGTACCAGTGCGCTGTCGTACCAGCAGACAAGACACACACCCCCTTCGAATCAGCAGGGCAGAGCAGTTGTGCGTGTTGTGTTATGTGTATGAGCCAGGCCGGCTAGCTGGTCGAGGGATGAGGGATGCAAGACGACGAGTTGGCCAACAGGGCTCAACACACCCCGCCTCCGCCCGTGAGCCACCCCCTCCGACTGACCCCCCAATCGACCCCCCAACTGGCCCCCGACAAGTCCCATCAGAGCCTATATCAACTGGTTTTATCCACTGTAAACTTGTCATTACAGTGTTGTTGCCGCTAAAACAGGTCTCCAGCACACCCCCAAAGGACCACTGTAGAACCACTGTAGGACCACTAAATGCACGCGGGTACCTTGCCTGCCCACGCCTTGCCTGGCTTCCCCCAGCTGCCATCAGCCCGTTTATACAAAAGACCTGGTCTGGCCCATCGTCGCCTCCATCTCGATATACCTTCTTCACGCCTGCTGTTAAGACACTTTCTCTCAATACCTCTCGTCCTTGGCTTTTGCGCTTTTCTCATCCCATTGTTGGTCATAGTTGGTCAATACACTTATACCAACCGTTTGCTCTCTGGGACTACTTCGTCCAGCGTTTGCCTCCTCCTAGCTCCAACCTCGTCGCTCCCAACACCGCATCGTTGGCCGTTTGATTCTGGCGATAGCGAAATCTCCGTTTCTCCAGCTACCCGGCTCCAATATTCCTCTTCCGAACCATCTCTTCTTCCATGTAGCTTATGCTTGATACCTGTCAAAGGTAGAAATCCATACCATCTTCGCAGCTCGTCGCCCCTACTCACACCTCGGCCTGCAGTCTCGTTTGACAGGCACTCTGGCTTAATCAGTACTGCATTTGCCGGGTCATGGCTCATAGCTCACCACGGCAATTTCGAATTCCACAGCCTGCCCAATTTACCAGTACAGCATCCAACATGGCCATGATTGCTGCACCTCCTACTTCTAGCTCTGCCTTTCAAAGGGAGCGTTGGGAGGCCCGCTCTCCCGACTATTCGCTACCGAGGGCTGAGTCGAGATCAGTCGCCCTCCCCTCGATTCGACAGGTAAAGGGATCTGGTTCGTCTATGTCTACATGACACGCAGGACTAATACCATCCTCTATAGGCATTTCCGGAACTTCACCTAGCCACAAACCCGGAACGTCAAGGACGCCCACGCCAATATCATAACTCCCAAGGCTGGACAAGTTCTGGCCCCGTGGCGTCTTCGGAATATGTCCATTCGCCTAGTAGCAAAAGAAGGCGAATTTCCAACGAGTTGGAGGACGAAGCCCGCTCCCACCAGGTTCCTCGTCTCTACCCCAGCCCCGAGCGTCCTCGGTCGAGTCACATCTCTCCTATCTCACGACGCCCACCTACTTCCGACAACAGCTGGAGAAGTCAGACGCCTGCTCAGTACAGGCCGTCATTGTCTGCTTCTCCCGAGTTTCACCACCGCGAACACCGTCCTTCTATCCACAGCTTGCCGCCACCGCCTGGTTTGGATCTCCGACGCGAAGGGTATTTTGGCGCCGAAGACCACGCCGCTCGCCAAAGAAGAGAAGCTCAATCTGTGGCTCACTCCAGCAGCAGGAGTCCAGTATTTGGCTCTCGACCTGGCGACCCCGCCAACCGATACAACTTCATGCCCACACCCCCGGCACGCCTAGAGGAGCGTTCGCCCTTTGCTCCATCTCGCTATGGTCTACATGACGGTGGTCGTTACAACGAGATAGGCATGATGGGCATCGGTGGGGACACCAAGCAGCGCAAACGTCGTGGTAACCTTCCCAAAGAGACCACGGACAAGCTACGCTCCTGGTTTATTGCTCATTTGCAGCATCCATATCCGACCGAAGACGAGAAGCAGGAGCTGATGCGTCAGACCGGCCTACAGATGAGTACGCTCTACTCTATATTCCCAGTCCCTCTTGTTTCTTACTAACACAGCTTTAGACCAAATTTCAAACTGGTTCATCAATGCTCGCCGACGACAACTTCCTGCCATGATCAACAACGCCCGTGCCGAGACTGATGCTATGCACAGCCGCGCTGGTGTTGACGGTGCTTCCATCGGCAGCGCAGATATGGATGCGTCGAGCCTCGACCGCGAGAGCACATACGATGCTAGCCCTCGCATGCGCAGCGTCAATGGTCTTAAGCGAGATTAGGTCTACCCAGACGTGTGACGCGTTTCTATGATTTGAAGAAGCTAACAATCGACAACTTTTCGCCTTCATCAAAATGTTGAAGCGTGTTGTTGGTACATGATGAGTTAGCGATGCTCAATGGATATGATTTTGTTTCTAGGGCCTGATTTGATTGATTTTATGTAAGAGCACATTATTTACTGCTCTGGCGCATGGCAATGGTTACATTACGGAATTTGGGGAACACGGAAAACATGGCATTTGATCAAGCTAGGCGGCCAAGAGAGGCAGCCGGTTTTTCGCACATATACCTTTTGATTTTTTGGACGTTGGACGCAGGCGGCACTAGTTGTGGAAGAAGGCGGATGCATGACAGCAAAGATAATAATCCAATCTTGCCCTTACTATCTGTTCAACTTGCATAGCCCTACTTCTTCTGGCAGCCCCAGTTGTAGCACGTAATGCTTATGCTATTGGCTTTCACACTCGACACTGCGCCAACAACCGGAACGGCATCAACGCATCATTGTGCGGGAATCAGAGCTATTGATCGAGTCGTCTTTGATTCGAAAAGGAGGGTCTGACAGGGGATTACCGGCTTTACGGCACCTAAGCCCATGGGCATGACGGTCAAACTATACGTTGGCGTGGAGTATTATAGAGCTTTACAGGTTTCTCCTCCGCGTTTACGATTCACAAGTGGCTATAATATTCTGCTTGTATATCTAAAAAATGACTCGGCTCATATGCGTTCAAGAGCCAACGGCAGAGTCCCGTTTGATTTTAGTGCGTTGGACATTGGATGCATTGGATCACCACACACACCCTGACTTGCAGGCATGGCGCCACTCCTCCGCCCCCGAATCAAGTCGGGCGACAGAAATACTGGGCAAGGACACAAAGGAGCGTGCGTCATCTTACTGTTTCCTATTAGTAGGCTGCGTAGATTGAAACGTGCCTAGCAGGGCTTTTGGTCCGCTAAGACGGAGGGGAACGGGCGCGGGACCCCGAGAGCCGTGGGTTGGAAGCAAACCTTAAGTTACAATGCTGCTCAATATTAACGACTGACTGGCGGCAAGGTTACCATCTACCCGTCCATACGAGATGCAGATTTGACGTATGGTCACTTGTGTCTTTTTTTGCTCATTCTTCACATGCTTTCGGGCAATTTTTCCGAGCCGCTCTGCCTTGTTTGACACGGACATTCGCCTTGTTCCCTGAGTTGGCTCTCGGGGTTCGGTTTTTTTTTTTCAGCCTCAATGTCGCTTGAAACTGTAAAGGCAACGATGCCGCAGCGGTGATCCCGCCGTTCATCCCGCCTAATTAGCAAGCATTGTTAAATGTGCAGCACATCAATGACCTTTTGCGCTGCGCGAGTTTCAGCATCTCTGCGTTTGGGGCGCGCGAGCGGAGGGGGCCAGTCCGAGATCTAGCCTGGCTTACCGTCGAGGCAGCGAATCGAGCTGTTGTTTTCCTTTTTTTTTTCCCTACGCCAATGCGGAATCTGACGGAAGGTAGCCCGTCTGGTGGCATGTTTGGGTGGCTTTTCAAGCAGCGATAGCATGAACATGCCATGCTTCGATAGCGAGCGGCACTTTTGGTTGCGGGGGCTGGTCATCCCAGCTCTCACTCTCTCTCTATCTCCCTCCCCCGTCTCTCTCCTTGCATTACGTCTGCATATTCTGCGGGCTCAAGGCTGCATGCATTCCTGTTGCTCATCACCGGCGAATGGAGCCCAGCTGTGCGACTTTAATGACAGGCAGGCCACGTTAAGACCCGGGTTCGCATCGGCGGGCGCCCCAGGGTGTGTGGGAGGAGGCCAACGCCCTCTGGACAGGGCCGCTATTACTGTGACTCTGTGAGGGCTTTCGGCGCCGCAGTGGACAGAGGAGGACGATTCAGAGCAGCAAGTACGATTCATTGTCAAAGGCTCGGAGGCTCCACTAACACCCCGACATTCGAGGGTGTCTTGGCTTTCTTATCAGTACCTTGATTGTCCGGGTAATTCGACTTTGCTTGGCCCTGGCCAAACTCCCGGGATTTCACATTGATTAGAGTCTTTTACTTTCTACCGACAGGTGACGGGGTTTCTGCATTGTTGACGATCCTAATGCTTCGTAGAGCAGGGGGCAAGGTGCTCGGCGACTTTGCCTAGTCATGTCAAGTAGTCTTCGGCACTCATACACGGCTAATTTCTCATGCCGTTGGGCGTCAAAAGGGTTTGACAGGGCTTCTACTGCATAGCTAGCTGACGCTCACTGGGGCGGATTGGCAGACGGTGACAGTACACGTGGGACGTGACAAAAGGAGCAAGAACGAGACAGCCATTGCGGGAAAGCAATCTGGCATATCCGGCCATATGACACGTCAAGTATTTCTGGCATTTCAGAATCTGATCTTTCCCCAAGGCGTGATAGGCAAGGCTAGCGCAACAATCTGGCCCTTTATTGCTAGCAGTGTCTCATTGGATATGGCTTCAAAGTCTACAGATTGCGCCTGCGCTGTATTAGATGTAACTTGGCGGCAACGGACCCCCACGCCATCGGCTGACTTCCGGTGCTAGCGATTCGAACGGTAGCTGCGGATGTTGGCGAGCTTCGGTTGATGTTTCAAATTCATCTATGCTATAACTACGGGGGTTGGCTCTGCTCAGCATTACAAGAGCTGCTGGAGCAGTAGACGGCAACGTTTCACGCTGGCAAAGTGTTACTAGGAACTAGTTATTCAACCCGTGAATCAACATACAACAGCCAAGGATGCTCCATACTCAGGTCATGGCAGCACCAGCCTACGCAATATGCTGTGCCTTGTTGCCGACTGATACGTGGGGCCTCGGCCGCAAAGGCGAACGTTATTTGAGAGGGAACCGGCAATGTACGTACGAATTATGCAGTATTACCACGTCGTTCTACTCTGAGCATATCTTGCACTCTTGGCATGCTCGTATCAATGACAAGAAAGCCGTTGCACCGTAAGGGTCATCCATTATTATGCTTGTGAGTCTCGCCATGTCAATGCAACGGCCAAGAGGCTGCAACTTTCTTGACAGTTTGCTACTTGTTTAATAATCATCCGGTATTCGGATGTTTTGCGCGACGTCATGGCGTGTCCGGGTTGTTGTCGTTAATATGTTATTACTTTTCGGTGAGAAACAGACAGGCCCGGGGACATCGGGGCAGGTCCCGGGGATAATTTAGCGACATCCTGCTCGCACACCTAGACGTGGTGGCAGGGCGGCAAGACTCATAAAAAGCCCTGGCCAGAGGTTCGAGTCAAAGCTCTGTTTGACGTCTTGTCCTTGCGAGGAAACCCTAACGATGCACCCCCATTGGACGTCGAGTCGCAAAGTTTAAGCTGGCAATTATGGGGAAAAGGGCAGTCAAAGTTAGCACCCGCAGAGCCCTTTTTGACGTGTTGCGGAGACGAGCCCCACGAGCTCATCTTTTGCAAGTGTTTAGTGTTCGCATAACTAAATTCCAAAGTTGGGATTGAGGGTGTGGTCTCGGTTGCGTTCTGCAGCCACAGGGGTACGCCATGAGGCAGTTGGGGGCTGGATGTCTTTGGTCCCGGGGATCGAACGCATCTCGCTAAAATAACGGTTTTTCAGGTGACCTACTCCGTAGTCCGTACATATTAGACTTGGCTGTTTTCAGGCCGTTATTACCTGCAGCTGAAAGTTCAACGGCCGTGCGAGGGGGTGAATCTACTCGCGCTATCGAGAGGCCTCGCAACTCGCCCGCACGTCACATATAACGAATTTGTCGTGTCTATAGTCCGATTATTGTTTCATAGGCTCGGCGAAATCAACTGCGACGTGTATAACATCTCGATGGAAGAATTGCGCCATCAAGTTTGGCAACTTGACTCAAACAGGACAATGGCTGTCAATGGGACAACGAGGGCCCGTCGACCCAGGTTTCACCATTGAATTTACAGTACGTGCGTAAAAGCGGAAAGGCAACGCAGTTGCGATACTGGAGTTGGATAATCCGGCCAGTAGCTTAATCTCAATCGCCTCATGTCAACATGACAGGACGCTCGGACCGAGAGTTGCGGACGAGTGATTGGTTCCGGCACGGGGGCGGGCAGTGAAGAAAATCTTTCGAATTGGGAACACTCATTCGCCGACAAAAAGATTGGATAGAAATTATCGCAAGGTTATGAAATTAATAACCCCATTATAGCATGACTGACGGGGTTGGGTGAACCGGTGCATCATCGACACAATGGTGCGAGGGGCTTGAAGCCTTCTAAGCCATATTTTAAGTTTGGACGCCAGTGTCACAGACGCTCAAACGCCGTAGAGTCAAGTCATGGTGGTGAATTGCATGATTCTCGGGATCCTGCACGGTGATGCCTGCGCGAAGTGAAGCTCAACGTTGGTAGCCCAGCCCTGGCACAGGTATTATTTAAAGCCCCCAACTAATTGCACTCCATGTCCGTCCAAGAGACGAAGGTTTGTGTCGATGTTTCACATTGCGCTCCACCGGTGATGAAGCCGGGGCGGCCATTATTTGCACAGGCCGCCTACATGTAATAATAGCACTGGTGCATTATTGCTGCATGGAATCCGTACGTGCGGGATGGCAGGCTGCCGAACAACTAGTCCCCCAACGTCGGTCCGTGGGCAATCTTCATCGTTCATAGGATGGCAGGTCACACACCCCCTGCACGTCAAGTGCCAGCTCCTTCATGGGCCCTTTGCAGTCTGTATATTTAAAGTTCCGCGGCAACGTTGGTTGTCTCCACAGGGTGTGCACCAGAGCAGACAGTCAGACCAGCGTCAAACATGACAAAGTTGATTTGTAGAGCTGCAGAAACCGGCAGCTGTCACATTGCCTCTCTGCACTGGTACGCGAGACCCTTGGCGTGGGGGAAATCTGGGTTCAAGACTGCGAGATTGGTGGTACCATGATGGCGTAGTCAGCGCATTGCACACTTGGACATGTTCGCACGCGTCTTTGCTATGTATGGCTGTATGGGTAGCAAGGCGCGACACACAATTTGTCTGCTCTGGATGGCAGTGTAGCAGAATGACTCCTGTCGATGCTAATATTTGAGATGGTGGCGGATCATCAACGCCAAGCTTCTCGGCAGTAAAGCACCAAATGACGCTACTTGTCAGCGGTTATCCTGCATGGCTGACAAAACCCAATGCGCCAGTGGTTTTTGAGACACTATTACGTGTTGTCTGCCTCATACAAAGTAGAGATGTATTTTGTCAGTACCATCGATCAGCATTTCTTTGCCATTGGCTTGATGGCTTCGCATCTTGCGACCGGCACCTCCACAGTGAGATCAAGCCACGGTAGTCGGAGCCCGTCAGCATCCACATTCTCCTGTGGCCACGGGCTGGTTCTTTTGCGTGCAGATACCGCAGTGATTTGAATTGGAATCACTATCCTGTAGCTGTGAGGAAACAATGTATTTTCCAGAAATCTGTCATGTATCTTGAGAAGCCTTGCAGCTTCTCGGCGGCTGCCAGCTAACTCCGACGCAGGTGTGTAAGGCTGAGGCGGGATGACGCTTAATAATCGGGCGCTGTCATGGAGAGCGGCACTTGACATTTAGCGCTTGACGAATGATGACACCAAAATCGGAGATGCTCATCAAAAATTCGACTCGTGAACAGCGTATCTGTCCATACAGCCCCCCAAATACGTCCAAGATTGATCATGGGGCTCCAAGAGACTCGAATAAGGTTCGCTGTTATATAATTCGGGCCTAGCACAGCCAGTCTGCCTCGAAACCGGAACGCGCGCCGTCGCTCATGAGGGCGGCGTCCTGACATGGCAGAAAACACTGCTCTCGATGCGCCCTCGGCCGACGCGGCTGCAGATCTGGAGCCTCTCTCTTGCGTATCCTGCCGGGCCAAGAAGCTAAAGTGCGACCGCAGTAAGCCTGCTTGTGCACGATGCGTCAAGGTCCATGGCGACTGCCTGTATCCCGAATCACGTCGGAAACCAACTTTTAAGCGAAAGAATGTCAAAGAATTAGAGGCCCGCTTAGGTACACTCTCTGCGTGAAATCAATCAAGCTTTTCCCTCTCCAGAGACAATGAGTACTGACAATTGATGTAGCTCAGGTTGAGGGCATGTTGAAAGACATTAATGGAAAGGAGCCTAGCCAGGGCTCAACTGAGGATCCTGAGCCATCTGAAGGGAGCTTCGGCAACATTGGTATTGATTCTGGAGATCATGCGCCCCATTTGTCTCCGGATTTTGCCACAGATCCCTTCTATGAAACGGGGTCGGGCAGCAAGGATGGAAGCCATCAGCAAAACTCTCAGCTCATCGGCCTCGGCATGACTGAAGCTTTGCCACCATTTGAGATTATAGAAGACTTGTAAGCATTACCTCCTATCCCTGGCCGACATCTTATTGATGAATGCAAAGGCATGCGATATTTTTTTCTTCGGCGTACCACATGGCCCCGGTCGTGCATTCAGGGAGGTACCTGACCGCTTTCTACGGCGATCCTTTGCGTCGCCCAGCCATGTGCCTTCAAAACGCCATCTGGGCACTGGCATCTCATGGCCACGCGAAATATGATGCCTACTCGGACATATTCTATCGTCGCGCACGCCATTACATTGAGGCGGACGAAATGAGAGTACGTATTTCGCCTGCATGCTCTGGCCGCTTGGCTGACTTGGAAGACAGGATGCCGGCGAGCATTTCATCACCCTGAACCATGCACAGACTTGGGTCATCCTCTCCACGTATGAGGCAAAAAAGCTGCACTTTACTCGAGCGTCTATGAGCTGTTCGAGATCTGTACGCATCTGCCAGATGATGGGTCTCGATCGGCTGGACGGTGGTATGGATGATTTACCGCCTGCTTTGGGGCCTGCACGTTCTTGGATCGAGCTGGAGGAGAGGCGGCGTGTGTTCTGGGGAGCTTTTGCCATTGACTGCCACGCTTCGATATCGACAGGCTGGCCTTACCTCATCAATGCAGAAGATGTAAACTGCCCCTCGTTAATTGGTATCGTTCAAGTTCACAGCTAACCAGCGGAGCAGATCATGACCCGACTTCCTGCGTCCGAAGCCGCCTTCTCTTCTGGAGAGGAAGAAAAGACGGCCCATCTGCACCAAGTATTCGAAGGTGCTCCTTACGCGGGCTTTGCCGGGACAATTGTCACTTGCCAGTTGTTCAAGTCGATACTGCGACACGTACACAGACCAAAACCAGACGACAACCCAGCAGATTTGGCGCATGGTGGCTTCTGGAAACGTCATCGGGAACTCGACAATCAGCTCTCCAGTGTCTTCATGTTTCTTCCAGAGAGATTTCAGCTGCCAGCCAATACGCGAGACCCTGGCGCCGTTCATGTCAACCTCAACCTTCACGCCTCCATAATTTGCCTGCACCACGCGGCACTGGAACTTGCGGAAATGCATCACCATTCACAGTCGATAATAGATGAAAGTTTACGCCGCTTGAGAACATCCGCCGAAGAGGTGGTCAACATTGTAAAAATGACGGCTCACAGAACAGGCATATTTGTAAGTGCCGGATGCAAGCCCCCCTCCCTTTTCCGAGTTGCCCGCTTACTCTTGCTACAGAAAAGTCCAATGTGTGCAATAGCCATGTACTGTGCGACAACTGTATATATCTACATGGCAAAGACTGATCCATCAAATGACATCAGCCCGGTGGATGTGTCCAACCTGGAAGTCATTATCCGTTCCATGGAAGCAATCGGTCGCAGCCACCAAATAACCATGGCTCTTCTGCAGCAAGCATGTCATGATATCGATACAAATGGTCTCGCCAATAAGATCAGATTTCCAGCACTGACAAGATATCGCCAGTCGGGACTATGTGGCATGGGCAATATTCCTCTATTCGTACGGAGCTCAGTGTCACGCAACACTGAAATCTTGCCCGTTTTGCCAGGACGCTTGCCACTGGAAAACCCCAAAGGCCAGAGGCTCGAAGTTGTGTCTCGGGGCTCTGACGCGACTGTCAGGAGACTTACTGGGACCGATTGCTACCAGCCCATGATCGGAGCCGCGACTAGAAACATTGCCGGAGCCGCAGACCAACCGACGGTGATTGATGTCAGCGAGCCCTACGAGCCCTACGCAAACAAGCGACAGAGGACTTCAGACAGCCCTCTGTCGCAGGACAGAGATGCCGGCATCGCATCAATGCAAAACGCCACTGCGCAGAATAACGCGCCCGGAACCAACAACCCGTGGAAAACGGGGCCAAACAGTTTCGGCAGCGTGTTTTCGCTCCCTGATCGCTCGTCGCCCTCCAACACATCGTCGCCGGTGCTTCAGACTTCCGCCGCCACCGCCACCGCCGCTTGCGCTGCCAGCAGCAGCAACGAATCCCCAGCAGCCGTCAGCGGTGTAGGGACGAGCACGGTCTTTGGCCTGGGAAACACGCCCGCGGAGAACCGGATCGATCTGAGGGTGTTTCAGGATCGCATGCTCAACCCAGCGTGGCCGAACCAGGACGACATATTCGCGGCGCAGATTACCAATTCGCTGATTGACACTGGTGAGATGCCCGGCGGGATAAGCATGCCGTGGAACTTCTTCACCGACGATGTACCCCCGTGGAACGGGCCATGACATGCATCCAACGACACATGTCATAACTGGCGCAATTTATAATTCAGGATTGGGTTTCAATGACGTGAATTAGGCGTTCATGACTTGCTTTTGTCGGGGGCGTGCAGGGTCGATGGGTAGCTTTTCTATAGGTGGCAAACAAAAATCTTCACTCACTGATTTTGGATTGGGAACGGGACGGCGTTTTCTGGTGGCACTGGACTAACAGATGGCATTGGACTACAGAGGTTGTCATGCTTTCTACTCTAGTACTGTGTATGACTCCATACACGGATTGTAATCAATGTATTCATGAATGCATCTCGGTAACACTGGTAATACCTCGCCGTCATGTATTGCTTCCGCAACAGCCTTCTGGTCCTGCAAGGCGGCCCCTTCGCTTTGCTCCCATCTCTCACATGTCCCATCCCGCGGCTTCGGTGACCTTCAACAACGATGAACACCGAAATCAGCAGTGGCCGGCAGTTGTATGACATAGATGGCACCTGCCAAGTCCGTGTAGTGCGACCCCAGCTTCCTATCGCCCTCGGCAGCGGCAAAGCCCTCGCTCGCTCGGAATTCTGCGCGGGCGGGTGAGATGCCCATGCAAGACTTGCCGGCAAATACCGTCATCTATTCCGTACATGGTTTCCGTCAAGGGCAGCCTTGGCAGACGGGTGTCGGCAGCCGCGCGTCTGGGCCTTGGTCGTACGCTCTTTGCATCCATCGACGCAGGCTTCCGCTTGAGCGCCGGGCATCTGCTTTCACAGCGCCAGTCTATGTTGTGGGAACATCGATGAGAGATAAAGTCGGGCGGTCAAAAACAATCTTCCAAGAGATATATCAGTGTGTATTTATTACGACAAAGTCTTATATACAAATCTCAGAATCTTTCCCGACTGGCTGAATTTTTCAAACGCCGGTGCGATGCTAGACATTGTTCAGATTACGTATACTGGTTAAAAGCCTTTACTGGCGCTCAAAACCAGCATTAAAATGAAAGTGAGCCCGAGATGCTTCCACTTTAACGGCGAAGATGAAGCCGCACCGCCGGAGACAGGCAGTCCTGACTTGGCCGCCACCGGGGTCGGAGCCACCGTTGCGTCGGGAAGCTGATTTTTCCCGGCGCCGATTTCCACAACGTTGGAGCCCGCCGGCTTCGCGTCAAAGTTGCTCTGAGCCAAAGACACTTCGTTGTTTGCAATGTCATAAACAACATAGGCGCTGCGTAGGAACGTGTCGCCAAGGACCCTTGCTCCTTTACCAGATGGAAATATACCGAAGAGACAGGCCCTTGTGCCATCATCTAGCTTGGGAGATTTACCACTAGCAGAAACGACTGGCAGCACAAGCTCTCTCAACTGAACAGATATTGATGCTGGTTTGCTAAAGTGAAATGTGATGGTATCGTCGCTGAGTGCCTTGTCGCAGGGAATAATAGCCAGTTGAGATCGCTCGAACCATGTCGCATTAACTGCCTGGTAGACTGAAGTCGCCAAGTCGTTGGGCAGATATGTAAGGGAGGATCCTGTATCAAGTAGTACGGCCAGCGCCATATCTTTGGCTATGGACTTGGAGCCAGCGTCTAGCCCTGTCATGGTGATGAAAAATTCGCGGTAGCTGGAGCCAACCTTTTGTACAGGAACGGTCACTAAGTTCCCGCGATATTGTGATCTGTCGACACCTCCAAATAGCAAGCTCCCTGTCGTCGAGTTGATGTCATCGAGCCAAATACTGTATGCGTTGGTGCCGATATGCTTGTCTGCAAGCAATCTTGCGGGAAGGTTGTCGTATGGTCGCTCCCCAGAGCGAGCGACTTGAACCTCATTTCCAGGGTATCCGATACCTAGAATTCCCTGCTGAGAGCTGCTTTTATATCCGATGCCAAATTGGAAATTGTCTATACCAAGATCTCCGAAACGAAATGAATCCGTAGCGTAGTCGCCTTGTGCACTCGAGCCGTCCACATAGGAAATATTGAAGCGACTGTTTATGTATTCGTATGTTGATGATGAATTGGCTGTGTACGTTCCTGATACATCACAAGCCTCATTCGATGACTTGCATAATGACGAATGTGCCGTGTTTACCCAAAGATCACTACTGCCTGTATCAAGATGGAGGCGCAGTTCTTGGGGTGGATTGCCGAGCGAGGCATTGAAGAAGTATAGGGTTCGCTATGGCATTTATCGTCAGAGTATGTAAATTTGGTCAAAAGAAGACGCACATACCAGATTATCCAACTCTGCCTGCACGGTTCCACTGCGCTTCATGATTCGTTGCCTGTCACGCGCAACGGGATCCTGGACCCTGCTCCGCTGCAGGGACAGCTGAACAACGCGAGTGTCGCCTTCTCGCCGCGGCCTCGTCAGCTCTCCGTTGGATTTCCATTGCAGTAGACAGAAGACGGTGATCGATATAGAGTGCCAATGCATCTTGGGCCACGGTGCTTTGGCCGAACCACTGCGGGCACACGCTCCACCACCGACTGGAGCACACTATATGTGTGCTGGGGCTGACCCGATGCGCCTCAAGTGGTTTCGATGGGAGGCAGACCGCTCTGAGGTGATGGTTGATGCTCTGCGTATCCTAATTACGGTTCAAATTCGTTTGTGGCGCGGTTTTGTAACGTAGAGGTGTGTGACTGCGTCGTTGAGTTGGGTGGAGTAGCGAACCGCGAGAATCGGGTACTGGACGAGTAGAGTGAGTGCTGCAGAGCCCAGAAGTCGTAGTCGAAATGGGAAAGTGAAGAGATGAGGGAACTAGTTTAAGCATTTGTCTGCTTGTAATCCGTAGGCACTGTGGTGTCAATGTGAGAATAGCGAGCTGTGGAGATAGGGGAGCCCAGTTTGGAGCTTGGAGGACAAAGGCACTGCCGAGGTGCGAGGCTGCCACTGAAAGAGGCAGCAAACGCGAGTTTTTTCTTGGCAGCAGACCAAGTATCTTCTGCGCCTGTTAGGAATCATGAAAGTCAAAAGTGTCTGTGCAGGAGCCAAGCGTTAAAGTTAGGCATGAACTTGACTCAACGCATCGCCTCGACTAGCCTGTGGTGGCAGGTCGCATCCGGGCCGCCAATGCCGCCCTCGCCGATGCCACGCTAGGCCCGTTGCCGAGAAGGCCACTGAACGAACATATGGGAATCAGCATTTGGTTTTTTTTTTTTTTAATCTTCTTAATGCTTCTTCGTGTCGAAGAAAGGGGTTCCGTCTGGGCTGTCAGGATGTCGATTGAATCAGGGAGCGCGACGGTGACCCAAGCAAGAGTGGTAAAGCAGTAAAAGCTGCAATCGTCCGTCGTTGAGAGGCAGCAGAGTCCGGATGTTGCGGGACTAGTGTCGGGACGAAACCAAGCCTCTGACGCGCGGCGGGAGCGACGTCTGGGGTGGGTTTTGGTGGTGGAGGGAAGCCTCCGGTTGAGTTACAGAAGAGGAGGGAAGCTCGATTGCTCGATTGCCCGATGTACTGGAAATAAAGCTGGGTTTGCGGCGGAGCTGCCATGTTGGCCCATTAACGGGCAGCCTGTCATTCATTCATCTGGAAGTTGCTTTTGGGGGGTTTGCTGATCCTCGTCACCATCACCGCTAGCTTATACCCTCATGCGCAGCCACCTACCGCTGTTCACGCGCACAATTACTTAAGGCTATTTTAAACTCGACAAGATTTCCACTGCAAATCTAGTTCTGGAGCTCAAGTAGAGTTCTGGTGGTGCTGCACCCACACAAGTACAACGTCCAGCCTGACCCCAACAAGATGTGAAATTTTTCTTAAGAAATGCGCATATTTAATGTTCGCATCATCTTCACCGCAAAAAGACAGAGTCAGCTTTTTCTACTAGAATACAGCCGTTGCACTACGACAGATCAATTGTTCTGACATGTCTCGCCGGCGTCTCAAGATGGAGCCCACTTGCCACGCTCCGAGACGAAACAGGGTGCAGGTCGTGACGCCTAAAACCAGGGACCATAGCTCAGTTTGACAATGCTATTTTCCAAGCTGGAAAACTGCGCCGCCGAGAGATTTCCTCTGCATGAGTCTATCGAGTGTGCGCTGCACTGTTTCGATATTCAGCCGACGGATCCGACGTCCGGGCAGAGCCTCCTGGTCTACGAAACATGCGACTCGTCGAGCGAAGGGAAGCTCGGCAGCGCGGATCGACGAGGATTGTCCGCAATATTGTGAGCTCTGAGCCCTTGCGCGCCTTTTTTTTTTAAAAAAAAAAATAGTGTAATCTTTTTCAACTACTCAACCACCAACTCAGTTGCCGTCTTCAGCTTCCTACTCACTCGTCAGCAGCCAGCCGAGAAGAGGGTGACAATTTCAGCTGTGGCGTCCAATGATGAAAAATGGCTGAAGCTTATCCGTACTGTTCTCTTCCTTCTACATTATCTTGTCCAAGTGTTTCTGCAGGAGCTGGTAATGGTGCTGCCTAGTCCGATCGTACGCCGCCCGACTGGGCTCTAATTAGGCAGATGCGTTTATACAGTCACTAGCCGGTGCCAAGACTGCGCGCCTAGATGATGAATTCGGCTGCCTACCAGATGTTGTTCCATTTTGCTCGACTTCAGCTGCAAATTGCCGATCCTTTCTGTGGCTGGCAGAGGGGGTAAGCTGTCTGCGTACAATGCTCCCACTTTGCATATAAGCTGGCATCGCGCCAGCAACATCTTGATTCGCAGGCTGAGTCTGCATCGTATCGTGTGATTATCGCTCTGTATCTTCGCCAGAAATTTCAAAGAGAGAAAAATGGATTACGAAGTAATCGCGAGCATGGACCGCTGGTAAGTAATCAAGTAATTAATAAAGCATATCCAAAGCCTCTGGCTGTACTTGAACCTGTCTAACTCGTCTGTTGGCAAGCCCTTCCTACGCTGTAAGTGAAACCGGAGTTGGTTGAAATAGCATACAATCACATTGATATTAACGCGTATCAGAGCTTCTTTGGCGCCATGGGATGCGCCTTTGCCATTGTTTTCGCCACATTCGGTGCGGCATACGGCACGGCCAAACCCGCTGCCGGCATCTTCTCATCTGGCATCCTTCGTCCTGAGCGTCTCGTGCCCAACACGTAAGAATATCGCACCCGTCTTTCCTCGTTTGACTACTACTTCTTCGACTCCGTTGCTAGACAAACTGCTAAAAAGGAATACAGGCTCTGTGCAGTCATGGCTCAGATCTTGTCCATCTACGGCCTAGTTTGCTGTGTCGTCATGATACCCAGCCTCAACGAGAAGATGGCTCTTCACACTGCCTTTTTACAGCTTGGCGGCGGCATCGCCGTCGGTCTTTGCGCTTTGGCGGCCGGCTTTTCCATCGGTATCGTCGGCGACGCCGGAGGTAAGCTCGTTCTGCATGCTGCGAATAATGGAATGCGTGGCTGACCCAGTCAAAAGTCCGTGCCAGTTCCCAGCAGCCTCGTCTGTATATGGGAATGGTCCTTATTCTCATATTTTCAGAAGTTTTGGGGCTCTACGGTTTTGTTATTTCGCTCTTGATGATAACCAAGTCCAAGTCCGATGTGACCAGGTGTATTTATTAGTTCCATAAGCAGGCAAGAATGCCTCTTCTCGCATAATTTATGTATGCTTTCGGCTGCTAAGAATGCTTCTCACATCAACGGATAAAATTACTCCAGAGTCATACACGTTGATTGAGTCTTTCAACCGCCAGCGCTTCGTAAATAGATCTTGAATCTCACAAAGGGGGTTACACTTTCACACCACCCATTCATTGGTTTCTCCCTCTGCAATGAAGGGCTCGTCGATTTGCTTGATTGCAAAATCGCTGCAGAGAATACTGTAGCATAATGTTAGATCAAGATCTTTTCGACACACGCTGGGGTGGTGAAGAGCTTACCATGCTGAGGCGACCAGAGAATCCAACTCTGCGACGACAGCCTCTCTCTTTGCGCCACTGACAAGAGCTCTATGTATCTGCAACTGCAGCTCCTTGATTCGCCCCGACTTTCCCACGCCGGCCTGCTCGAGGACTTTGCGACCCATGCAGTCAGAGTGAAACGCGTGCTGGCAGGGAAAGACGAAAAATTGTCTGCTGAGCAACGGCAGGCCACACACGTAGCACTGTTCGCCCGGCTCTACAATGGCATATCGATGATCGAGTGCCGCAATATCCATCTTGATGTTGGCTGCCGTCTGCGATGATTCGTCCATTTCTTTCTTGAGATCATCGATACTGCGGCTGTAGTCCTCCAACGCCTCGCAAATCTCCTCTCGGAAGTCGTCAATCACCACAAAGTCGGGAAAGAAGGGGATCAAATCCTCAATCTTGAGTAGCTCGCAGCGCCGCAGAAATTCAATCGCGGACTTGATACCATCTGACTGAGAGATGACCTTGCGGGCAACAGCAAGCCATAGTCGCTTTCGAAGCTGCGGGTTCGTGATGGGCCGGTCTGCGATTACAGCGGCTAGCTCTACTTCGTTGTGCGAAAGAGCCAAGTCCACCGCCTGCAAATACTGGCCCATGCTGGTGTATATGTGGACACAGGAAAGTGTTCGATGGTGCTGAATGCATTGACGTAGAGCGAAATCTGGATCGTATCGAGGCTCATCCCCCTGTGCCTGAAGATACGAAAGTAAGCCAGACTCGTCTTTGAACGGATTAGACGCATATATGGATACAAGTGTGTTGTGGATAGCAGAGTCTTTCGAGTTGAGCTGATGAATCGCGTAGTTCAAATACCGGATTGCCTGATTTTTCGCGTTCGCTTCATTGGGGTTCGAGCGGCTATACTCCAGCAAGGCTGGTATTAAGCTTCTTGGCTTGAGATCCGCATGCCGCATCAAGATTTCGACCGTCTCCTGCGGCGCATGTGTCATGAGAACAGTGCTGTAACGGTAAAAAACTTCTGGGTCCGTCTGCCTCTTCAGCACATCTAGGACCTTGGCCCAGTTCTCCCGCTGCACCCAGTATGAGAGCACATATTGGTAGTCATTGATTGAGTTGGCAAAAAAAAGAAGCTCCTCCTCGCGCCCGTGGCTGCTGATGATATCATAAACAGTCTTCTTATCCAGATCGTTTTTATAGCGTACGACAAATTCCTGGAACTGTTTCCTAACGCGTTGGAGGAGCTTTTGAGACTCAGTAGCGTTGAGCGACTCGGACAATTCTGCCCGCGTGCCAATGGTGTCGTCA
Organism: Beauveria sp. NWAFU-1; assembly: GCA_024472245.1. NCBI lineage: Eukaryota > Fungi > Ascomycota > Sordariomycetes > Hypocreales > Cordycipitaceae > Beauveria > Beauveria sp. NWAFU-1. Next base: position 2,202,722 of record JANBXD010000006.1, on the reverse strand, counting down.
AGCGAGTTGAGCTTGGCCATGAATATCTCAATGAGCCAGCTAGCAATTATCATTCTTTGCATAGTTGCTGTTCGTTTGGTGGCAGCCAGCTTGGTCAGAAGGAAACTGCGCAGAGCGTCATGCTGACCACTGTCAATCATTCGAAGGGCCACGTCTTCGAAAGGCTTGTTACTGTTTCCGTACAAAGCTGCCGCCTCTTTCCAGTTTCCTTTCTTAGCCATGTGATCGCCGTAAGCCGCAGCAACAGTCTCTTTCTGGTCTTGGCCCCGGGCTTGCTGAAGTGCCGCTTCAAAATTCTGCGAGTCCATCAAAATCTGCCAGATGTTGCGATCTTCGTCGTTGGGCACGATTTCAAAGACCTCTTGGCCTGTGAACAGCCAAAAGGTGTACTTTTGCATATCGACCGCAAAGCCAATCGCTTTTTGGCCGCTTTTCAGAACGTCATGTTCAGATATTGTCTGGCCTGTAAGACGATTGATAGTGACGACTCGGCCTCCTAGCAAGCAGATGATATGCCATTGCGTCAAAGCCATGGCATCAATGCTATCCGGCCCAGACTTTCTTTTCCCTGACGCATCCGAGAATATCTGGGAACGAGATAGCGTCTTGGATTCTGCAAAGACTTTCGAGCCAAGGGTCTGCTCAGCCGGCGACTGCAGCAACGTTCCGTGGAAGATGCCTTGCGATGTGAGCCAAGCATACGCCTTCTCTGGCTGCTGATCTTGGTATGGCTCAGTCTCTCTCGGATCAGGTGAAACAGCTAATGAGGAATGTGCAGCCGCCGAATTACGCGAGATTTCGTGAATAATCGGGTGTTCCGACTCAAAAAGCCGCGAGTATACGGATCCGCTGCCATCGCTGCCAGTCCCGGTCTTTCCGACAAGGTGAAAGAGACGGCTCTGCGTGGCGATTATGATTCTGCGCAAGTCCGATCGTCCGTCGAGATTATCGACCCAGAGGCCTGTAATGGGTCCGTCTGGGAGTTTGTGGAGGTTCTTCAGGTGTTTGACTTCCTTTTTGTAGAACTCGTTGGATACTTCGATGAATGTCTCGTAAATGTTGCCGTCAGATGCGCCCACAATTATTTCACGGGTAGATGCAGTGGGCAGAGCGGGATTCCATGCCACGCTTTCGATGGGGACACCGCGAAGTCTTCCTAGTGGTCGAGGCAGTCGCGACTGCGAGTGCAGATAGTAGTTTTCGCCGAGTGATGTACGTATGATGAGATGTGACGCTGTGGGGTCAAGGAACATGCGACAAATCACGCCAACTTCGGATGTCTTCTTGGGGAGGTCGATGTCTGTTCACGAACGAGTTAGGGCGAAGCGAATCGCGATCGGTTGCCAGGACGCACCATCGATATCCTCTGGTCTGTTGAGGTCTATACGTAGGATTCGTCCGTTTGATAAAGCGAGAATCATAACATCGTTGGCGACTTGGGCGGCAACAAAGTCGGCTGTTACTGAGAAGCCGAGCTGCGCCGCCTCCACAGTGAAGATGGGTAGATCATGACCGTTGGCCTCCAGCTGGTGGGTAGGGTTGAAGCCGTCAATGAGATCGAGGGCCATGGCTACTGTTTTATCCGCATAATCGAAGCGTGGGGGCTTGATCGGCAATTGTGGTGGCAGCGACAGCTTCAGCGGTTGACGGACGCGCGACTCAGAGCTGCGAGCTCCTACGTTATGACGCTACCTGCCTGCCCCAGCGGCGTCGTGAGCATCCATCCAGGGCTGCACAGAAGCACTGTGTTCATAGTACCTAATAGCTGGCAAAGTTGCATCTCAGAGCACCTGGTCGCGTGGCCAAATGGCAAGGCGTCTGGCTACGAACCAGAAGATTGTGGGTTCGATCCCCACCGTGACCTTTCTTTTTGCCCTTGTCGAGAGTTGTCTTTGTTTTGTGGATCGAAGGAACGTCTAGGGTTATCAATTGATAATAAGAACCATTTTATCATCAATGAGCATCGGTCGCGTGGCCAAATGGCAAGGCGTCTGGCTACGAACCAGAAGATTGTGGGTTCGATCCCCACCGTGACCTTTTCTTTTTACAGTTTGCGGGAGCTGCTTCGGTCTGTTCATTTCAGCTTGTTTTTTCTTTTTGCCAATCAGTGCTTCTTCGCTCCGCATGTAATTCTGCTGATTTTGGCGCGCGGAGCTACTTGTTTACGCTGCAAATCTCTGCACGAGCTGTGGCCTTATAAACGTTGCAAACCTTTGACAGTACGTGTCCGAGCTTCGGAGGAGGAGGGGCACTGAAAAGCACCACCACGCAGCCAGCCTTGAGACAGCGTTCCGCTGAAACAGAACTGCCAGGTTCCAGGTATGTCATCCTCAGACAGCAAGCCCATAGCGGCGTATCTGGGACCCATTGCATCGTATTCCCAACAGGTAAGAGTTTTAAAGCATGAATTTTTATACGTGTCGGACTGATGTTCACACGCCACACAGGCAGCGCTGCAAGCCTTTTCAGAAGATGTATGGTATCTGAAACCTGTCACCACTATCGATGGTAGGTGCTGAATCTTATTATGTCTGCAGAGTACGCATACTACAAGAGCATCTACTGACATTGTGTTCATGGTTAGATGTCTGCGATGAGACCCAGGACAAGCATGTCCTTCTTGGCATCGTACCAATTGAAAACTCAACCAATGGCTCTGTCGTCTTCACGCTAGACGACCTGGCGGACAGAGATGGACGTTACAAGGACTTATACGTAAACGGCGAGATTTACGTTGACGTTCATCACCAATTGCTAGGCCACAAGAAGGCCAATGCTCCGGCGCCTGCCGGCCACGGCGTAAGCGGCACGTCTACGCCGACGGCAGCCGATCCGACGCCCTCCAAGCCCAAGAGCAAGCCATTGGAGAACTTAGACCATGTCAGGAAGCTGTATTCGCACCCGCAAGCTTTCGGTCAATGTACCAAGTTCATCTCGACATATCTCAAAAACGCGGAAAAGTGCGACGTCAGCTCGACCAGCAAAGCCGCCGAGCTCGTGGCCGCCGACAACAGCGGCGCGTCGGCCGCCATCTCCAGCAAGCTCGCCGCTGAGCTGTGCAGGCTCGACACGCTGGCAGCTTCCATAGAGGATCGCGACGACAACACGACGCGCTTCCTTGTCATCGGCACGCAGTCCACGCTGCCGCGGGAGTATCCTCTCCGGCAGGACCCGGCGCGGCGGACCGGTACCAAGTCTCTCGTCACGTTTACGGTGCCGCACAAGAGCCCCGGGGCGCTCGCCGACATACTGGGCTGCTTTCGCGAGTTTCAGCTGGACCTCACGAGCATCAACAGCAGGCCGAGCCTACTAGGCCCATTTCAATACATTATCTTCGTGGAATTCGAGGGTCACAAGCTGGACGACCCGGATGGACGCGTGAACAGCGCGCTGGGAAAGATTGAGAATATGGCGCAAAAGTTCAGATGGCTAGGCAGCTGGTACACTTATAGATGAGCCGGAGTGAGGAGGTTAGTGCCCACCGTAGCTGAATTGGCAAACGAGAACATGATGGTAGCTTAAAGTTTGCGTATGTGTATGAGATATTACGTCCACGTCAAGTAGGAACCTCAATTAATCTGAAAGAAGGACCAATTTTCGACTTTTATCGCATCGGCAAGTAACGATATGCCACGCGGTCAAAGGAAAGGGGCCTGAGGTCGGGACTCGGAATGGTGAAAACCGATTGTGTGGCTGTTGTGACACGCTTGGCGCAACTCGACTCTTGGAATCGAGCAGCCAACATGGCAACAGCGCATACCCCTGCAGTTGCTACTTAGAAAGCAGAAGCCATTCAGCAGCAATATGCCGGCAATGCGGCTGCAGTTGAATGCCTTTACGTCGCGTTTCTCAAGCTTGCGCGAGAAGATGCAAATCATCGTGCAGGGTACGAGGGCACCACACGGGAGCGTGGGCGGAGTGCTGACGGCCTGGGCAGCCAGCCACTGACGTCGAGGTACTGGCTTGGGAGGCACGTGGGAGGGTAGTAACTAATAAACTGCGGTCGGCGGTGGCCGATAACTTGTGTTTGACCGCGAATACAAAATTGAATGAGTATTACCCGCTAACATCGAGTACTAGCAGCAGCAGCCATATGGCGAGATGTCGGGGAATCCGTGGGCTGGCGTGATGGCTCTCTCAGCCTTGCCCAATGAGCGCGTGGGCGTTTGCCGTGCCGCGCAGCAAGACCTCTTTTGCGACGCCCACGTGTTTGGGCCGAAAGTACGGATAGAGTCTGCCAATTTTCAAGCATGTTGAACTAGCAGTGAATCCGGGAAGAAGCACATGCATAATTGAGCTTCCGGCCCATGTGCTCTGCGTGGTTGGCCACGACTACCAGGACAAGCGCAGGGCGTCGGCTCCTCCGCTGTGAGCGCGCCCCCTCAGAAAACCCCCAAGAAGTTGGGTGAGTGCCTCACGCGGCCGACTTGGCTTGGAAATACTCGAAAGTTGCCGCAATTCAGACAGTATTTCTGCGACCCGCTCATGAATGGATATTGACGGGCGACGGCGGCCTATCACAACGGTCGTCTGGCCGCACGGGGTTTCCGTTCAGCGTGGTCAGTAACAAGTTAAAAACCGCAAGTGTCAAGCCTCAGAGGGGCATCTCTTTAGCAAAGAGGCGGGCCAGACCAGAAACTGGCAACTGGCACGACTGGGTACCTGGCAAAGCATCATCACAACGCATCAACACCCACAACAAACCATAACGGCTGGCTGTGCACACAATGCTGCAGGTCGAGGAAGAAAAGTGTGGCTAGCGCTCCCGCCGAGATGATCTAGCCAGCACATCTGTGACACCCCTAGGTAGGCGTGCAAGTGGTAGGCCAAGTCGCTAGCTTGCAAGTTGGCAGCCAGCAGCCAACGACGAACGCCACTGCTTGCCGAGCTAGGCCTCAGCCGGTGTTTTCCTCGTTTTTTCTTTCTCTCACAGAGGCCCATGTTCATGTCCAGTTTGCCAACTCGTGATGATTTTTAGCGTCATCCAGCCAAGCCAGCCCGCCCGCCCGCACGCCGCTGCGGACGCGATCTTCTTGGCTGGCAATGGCTGGCATTCCATCTGCGGCGCCCCCCAAAATGCTCCCCAAATCCTTGAAATACCCCAAAGCCCCCCGCCGCGCCACGTTCATCTTTGCGGTCGACCTGTTCTCTGTCCCTTTCACCGCTTTCCTGAGTCCATTGACTCATATTGGGTGCCATTGACCTATGCTCTTGTTCCTAGATCCTATTTCGCTTCCCTCTGAAAGCTACGCCACATTTGATGCAGACGTTGTGTCTACTAGTCGCGAGCTAAACACGAAGTACCTTTGCGCCCTCGACTGGCTTTTACATCCTGAGCTCTCCCCCGCTTCCTTTCGAACAATCGCTTATTTTTCTTTACTTCGCGCATCGATTGCGACTCGGCCTTGAATTCCTACGTACCCTTGACAGCATCCTCTTTCACGCACAACAGAGTGTCGCGGTGACTCGACCGTTCCCTAGCAGCGTTCGGCTTCCCCACGTGGATCTAGAAATCTAGGCGTGAAACCCTGACTGCCTGCATAACGATTCCGACGGCGGTTCAATCTGCGCTGCAACGATCCTAATACAGGAAAGTGCCGCGCACTTCCCGCTGTTCAAGATGGCGCAGCTTCCTGCGTACAGAGAGACCACTCCCGCCGGTCTGGACAAGAAAATTGCCAGCGGCGAAGATAGCCACCTCTCTGACGAGCCGGGTTCTATTCAAAGCGGCGAGGACATTCTCGGCATGCAAGATATGGACCCGGCGCTGAATCAGAAGATGCATCTCGTCAATAACGTCAGTCACTCTTTAGTCTGGCGCATGGGTGGCCAGGCAGTCAACTGGCAATGCAATGGAAAACAAAAAGCAAAGAAAACAGGACAAAACTGACATATTCAATAGGCAATTGACGAGATTGGATGGACCAATTATCACCTCAAACTTTTCTTCCTCAATGGCTTTGGTTACTGCGTCGACTCCATGATTCTGCTCTTCCAGTCCGTTATCTCGGGCCCCGCCTACAAGGAATTTGGCTCACATGGCTACAAAAACGCCCTCACCATTGCCGTCTACTCTGGCATGTTCACAGGTGCCATCTTCTGGGGTTTCAGCGCCGACGTGATCGGTCGCAAATACGCCTTCAACATCTCCCTCTTCATCTGCTCCGTTGCCTGCGTCGTTGCCGGCGCCATGCCCAGCTGGGCCAGCCTCGCCTTCTTTATCGCCCTGCTCGGTTTTGGCGGCGGAGGCAACCTGGTCATGGACACGACCGTCTTCCTGGAATACCTCCCCGGCAACAAGCAGTGGCTCGTCACCTTCATGGCCGCCTGGTGGGGCTTTGGGCAGGCCATCTGCGGCTTCATCGCCTGGGGCTTCCTCGTCCCTGCGAAATGGAACTGCCTCGAAGGCGGCCCCTGCCGCAAGGCGGACAACTGGGGCTGGCGGTATGCCATGTTTACCGGCGGAGCGCTGGTGTTTACCATGTCTGTCCTGCGCATCTTTGTTATCCGCCTCAAGGAAACCCCCAAGTACCTTCTGAGCTCTGGTGAGGATGCGCTCTTAGTCGAAAACATTCAGGCACTGGCGAAAAAGTACAACCGACCCTGCTCGCTCACACTGCAGAGGCTCGAGGCTTGCGGCTCCATTCGATCTTCTCACAGCAAGAGTCGGTTCTCTATTGGCGAAACGCTTGTCCACTTCCGCGGCCTCTTTTGCACCAAGAAGATTGCCTTGTCGACTAGCCTGATCTGGCTGTCCTGGATGCTCATCGGTCTTGCCTATCCTCTGTTCTATGTATTCTTGCCGTGAGTACTTGCGCTTGCCACTGTATACGTCCCGCAAGAAATGCTTACCCTGCTCGCAGAACCTACCTAAAAAATCGAAGTGGCGAGTTCCAGCGGTCCACCTTTGAGACCTGGCGCAACTATGCACTCACCAACGTTTGCGGCATTCCTGGTCCCATTATTGCCGGCCTCATGTGCAACACGCGCATCTTCGGCCGCAAGTATACCATGGTTGTTGGATCGCTGCTAACAATGACTTTCTTCTTTGCCTATACTGCCGTCAAGACCTCTAACCAAGACCTTGCCTTCTCCTGTATCATTGCTTGTGTCCTCAACATCTACTACGGCACCCTGTATGCTTATACTCCCGAGGTTCTACCTAGTGCGCACCGCGGTACGGGTAATGGAGTTGCTGTTGCCCTCAACCGTATCATGGGTATCATTTCCGCCGTCATTGGTACTGTGGCCGATACGTCAACTTCAGCACCGCTATATGTCTGTGCTGGTATATTCATCGTGACGGCGTTTATCTCCGCCATTTTCCCATTTGAGCCTTATGGAAAGAGAAGCTCGTAGCTTTGTACTGCGAAACGGCGTTCGGGGCGATTTTGCTTACATACGATACCTCTGGCGTGCCTCGGAGATTTTAGTTTTGAATACAACTCGAAAAGAAATACATTGTATACGTATCTGAATTATCCTTGCTTTGTGATCGGTGCCTTGCCGATGTTTCCTCTCATGCTGACTTCCTGGGTTATTTAGCTGACTAAGTGCGCAAGTGCGGCTCTTGGTGGAAGTGGCGACAACCCTTGCAATGACAAAGCCTGCACCTACAACACTATCTAAGAATCTGCCTCGACTATAATGAACGCTGTGTCGAACGGAGGATAAAGTATCAAGAAAGGATGAGCTTAGCGGCAGGACGCAACTCGCTGCAAGCTTGTCGCAAGTGCCAGCGCCAGCTCAGAACTGGCACCAAGATTCAGAGAGTCGTCTCATACTCCTCTCAGCGCGATGACGGTGCGTCTCTTAATAGAACAGCCACCAACTCCAAGGCCCAAAAAAAAGACGCAAAAATTACGAATGAATCGAGGCCTACGGAAACGGAGGAATTAGGCCCACTGGCGCGTCGCCTGCAAGAGGCTACAGAGGAGGCGCTGTTTACGGGCGGTAGAGCAGGGCGGCAGGCAGTGGAAGACGCGGGATTCTCTGAGCAGCTCAAAGAGAAGCTCATGAGTAAAATTTCTGACGCAAAGTTCAAAAACGACTTTGCCGGAGCGCTGGCCGAAGCTGGCATTACATCAAAGGGTGAAAAGTCACACAGCAGCTCGGTCGGTGCACACCAGCAGTGGACAGGGGAAGAACGGACCGAGGATGCAGTACTACGGATGTTGAATGATTCAAAGAAGCCACTCCAGCCGGAATTGCGAGGAAATCCCATCGATACGCGGCTAAGGCGTGCACCAGTGCTAAGTCCTGGGCAAAAAGCGGCTTCAGCACGGGACAGAGCGTCGGCATACTCGAGCATTGGAATGAAGGACAGCGGGGGATTGAGTGACAAGGAGAAGGAAGAGATGAAGAAGCAGTTTCGAGAACGGTTTCAACCCGCGGGCCGCATTGGACCTGTTGCGATTTCTGCCATTGCATCCATGGCTAACGAGCGTATCGAGGATGCCATTGCCCGTGGCCAATTCAAGAATATCCCACGAGGCAACGGAGTCGAGAGCGACTCAAGGGCAAATAACCCATTTATCGACACGACAGAGTACCTCATGAACCGCTTGATTCAGCGTCAGGATCTGGTGCCTCCGTGGATCGAGAAGCAGCAAGAGCTGGTGCGAGAGGCCAACACGTTTCGCGCGCGACTGCGAAGCGATTGGAAACGCCACGCGGCGAGGATGATTTCGTCCAAGGGTGGGTCCATGCTGGAGCAGATGCAGCGCGCCGAGCTGTACGCGGCGGCGGAACGGGTGCACAACCCGCGGCGGCGCGGTTCGGACCAAATCGCCGTGTCGTCCGCCATCACGGACGACCCCGTCATGGCCAAGCAGCTGGAGCAGGTCGAGGAGTTGGAGGAGGTGGCCAACACGGCGCTGAAGAGCGAGATTGCGGCGGCCGGGCGGCCACCCGCAGCGGAGAGCAGTGGGGGCCAGCTGCCGCGACCGTTTCGCGACCCGGCGTGGGAAAAGGCCGAGGAAAAATACCTAACGTTGGCGGTTGAGCGGCTTAACGGCCTAACGCGCAGTTACAACCTCATGGCGCCAGACCTTGCCAAGAAGCCGTATTTCTCGCTGGCGAGGGAGCTGGCCGTGTGCTACGCGACGGTGGCGCCGCTGCTGGCAAACGAGATCAGGAGCAGGGCGACGAGAGCGCCGACGTCGCGGTTGGGAGGCGGAGGGCAGGTCGCGAGAGGAGGTGATGTGGTCGACAGCGTGTTGGGCGGTGGGGATGCAAAGATTCGCCTGGAGGGGAACGAAAAGGCGTTTGGGCTGAAGGAATGGTGGAGAGACTTTTGGAAGAAGTAGTCGGGGGAGGTTCCGATGCACGATATCAAGACAGCAGTGTAGATTAGAGCTGTTGACTTTTGACTCTTGTGCGCCACGCCGTCATGACAAGTGCTTGCGAGCACATTATGTTCACGCCTATCAATCTACCTTGCAGCATGCCAAGAGTCAATGCCAAATGCCGTTTCATGGAGTAATTTACCAGCCTTGTAGGATACGGGGCCGGCCCGACACTATTGAAAGACCGTTTCCGCGTCCCAATGAGCGCGATTCTATTGGCAACATAAAGTAAACGCCTGCCGATTAATGGAGCAAAAGCCACAATCAAAAGGCGCAGCCGCGAAAACCATTCCGGGAACCAGCGTGTGGACCGATGCGCCGTGTTGAAGCCCCCCAAGATCTCGGCGAGGACTGCCTTACGCTGCCAGAAAAGGGAGCCGACGGCGGGACATGCTCTATTGGGAAACTGACTTGGCTAGCGCCGGCGGAATTTACCGAAACAGGTAAATTTCGAGACTGCCCCTTCTCCACTCGGGGAGGTCAAGAAAACGTTTCCTCGTACGCGCACGAGGGTAACCCTGGCGTGCATGGCTGTTGTTTCTAATTCGACATTTACCCCAGACGGAAGCTAAATCTAAATTGGAGCGATTTCTGGTTGCTTGTTTTTGCGGGTGAGATCCTGGGGTAGAAGACAACGACGAGAACTACGTGTTTCCTCTACTTGCTTCTCAGCGCCGCTCTCTGGGTCTTGGCTGCTAGACCACTAAAAGACCTGGACAGTGAGAAAATTTTTCACTTGCACCACTGATATTAATTTTGCAGAGGAACCCTGGCTGGCGCTGCCGACGAATACGAAAGGCGGCAGGCGTTCACACTTTGTACGTTGGTCAGCTTTTTTCTTTCTCGGCGTGAAACTTTCCGGGCTGCAAGGCTCGGGCCAAGCCGAGGCGGCACCTACGTATTTGCAAGGTCGTCTAGTAAGTAGGTAGTGAACAAGCCAACGGCAATTGAAAGCAAAACCTTAGACATTTTGTTGTGCGCGTGGCAGGAGGAATTGCAAGCCCGTCCTTGCCTGTCACGCCTGTGGAGGCGGACTTGTGCATGGTGGCGCACCGCCACGTTCGGGGTTTTGACAGGAGAGCCATCTGCTGTTGTCTGCCCAGAACCAGACTTTGATATCGCACGTATCAAAACATCTTTGTAAATTCCAATTTGCTACTAACTACTTTGTAGACGAGGAGCTGCCCGCACAACTGGCCAACCTCTCTGCTCACATGCTGCATCACCAAAAAGCCACAGAGCGTTGCAGTGCAAAAGGGCACATGGCTCCCCCACAACGCTAATGAATTGGGCGCAACCACACACCCGCTTGGCAAAGCCGCTAAATAGGCTGTCGCCGCTTTCAAAGCATCCGGTCGAGAACGGCACGAACGGCTGAAATTTCCTCTTGTGCCCATTGAACGATCGTCTTCCTCCACCTCCTCCTAACCACTGCCGCCGGGGCCTGCATAGCCAAGAAAGGAACATCTTGGAAGTTACTACTTTGCGTCGTCGCTGCGTGCCTCTTCCATTCGCGCCGCTTCAGCCTCTTTTCCCACCATCCTTGTCACCGAGGACGTGGGTATAAGAAGCCCGCCTGTGGGACCTCTGCTACTAGATCTCGCGACTCTTTTTGACATCAAAACTTCTTGCCTCGCCCCCTTTTCTTGCTCACTCTTTTTTTTTCTTTTTCGGAATCGTATTCCATCTATTGCAGTCTCGTCAAGACCTTCAGCAGCATCTGGAAGACTGCTGGCTACAACACCCCCTGCTCGTCATGAGTTCTGAAAAGGACGTCGACGTGCACCCTGTTGAAGACGTTGCGGCGGAGACTGCCCGCACAGTCACCATGACCAAGGAGGCGGACAATGTCAATAGCCGCATCATTGACGGCGCGCGCGCCGCGGCCGAAAAGGAGCGCAATATGACCCTTCTGCAGGGTTTGCGTCTCTACCCCAAGGCTGTCGCCTGGAGCGTGCTCATCTCGACCTGCATCGTCATGGAAGGCTACGACATTACTCTGGTCAACAATTTTTGTGAGTCACAGCTTACAGGGGAAACTTTTGGCAAAGGCTTGCTCTAACCACGTGCTTACAGATGCTTTCCCCCAATTTAATAAAAAGTATGGTGAGCTCACTGACCCCGTCAAGGGCACATATGAAGTTCCGGCGCGCTGGCAGGCAGGCCTGAGCAATGTAAGTACCGGGTCTTAGACAGTTATTCAATGTGTGTCTGCGCGGTAACCTAACTGCACAATCTCCAGGGCGCCCAAGTCGGAGAAATTATTGGCCTCTTCATCAACGGTTTCGTCTCTGAGCGTTTCGGCTATCGCTGGACCGTCATCGGCTGTCTCGGCCTTGTAGCCGCCTTCACCACAATCTTCTTCACCGCGCAAAACGTGCAGATGCTTCTCGTGGCCGAGATCCTCTGCGGTATCCCTTGGGGCATCTTCCAGACGCTGACCATTACCTACGCCTCCGAGGTGTGCCCCGTAGCGCTGCGCGGCTACCTCACCACCTACGTCAATTTTTGCTGGGGCCTGGGCCAGGAGATTGGCATCGGCGTCATCTTCTCTATGCTAAAGCGTGAGGACGAGTGGGCGTACCGTATTCCCTACGCCCTGCAGTGGATGTGGCCGCTGCCGCTGATGATAGGCATCTACTTTGCGCCCGAGTCACCCTGGTGGCTCGTCCGCCGCGGCAAGACCGAAGAGGCCAAGCGCTCGCTGCTGCGGCTGACGAGCAAGAATGACGAGACAGAGTTTGACCCCAACGAGACCATTGCAATGATGGTGCACACGACGGCTATGGAGGAGAAGATGACGGCCGGCGCCTCCTACTTGGACTGCTTCAAGGGGGTCGACCTGCGCCGCACCGAGATTGTCTGCATGGTCTGGGCCATTCAGAATCTGAGCGGCAACTCCTTTTCCAACTATTCGACCTACTTTTTGAAACAGGCAGGCTTGACGGAGCACGATTCCTACTCGTTTGCCCTGGGCCAGTATGCTATCAACATGGTGGGCGTTTTTGGCGCCTGGGGTCTCATGACGATGGGAATCGGCCGTCGTTCGCTGTATCTGTATGGCCTCTGCGGCCTGTGCAGCATGCTCTTCGTCCTGGGTTTTCTCGGCCTCGTACCCGAGGCGCAACGCAGAGAGGGGGCGCTGGCGACGGGCGCCATTATGGTCGTCTGGGCGCTCTTCTACCAGCTCACTGTCGGCACCGTGTGCTACTCGTTAGTGGGCGAGCTATCCTCGCGCCGTCTCCAGATCAAGACTGTCGTTCTCGGCCGCAACCTATAGTAAGTCGAGACGATTTTGTTAGTAGGCCGAAAAAGCGAGAATCTAACCGAGAATGTAGCAACATTGTCGCCATCATCAACAACGTCATTACGCCGTATATGCTCAACCCGACGGCGTGGAACTGGAAAAATTATTCGGGCTTCTTCTGGGGCGGCATCTGCTTCCTATGCATCGTATATGTCTACTTTCGCCTGCCGGAGCCGCACGGCCGCACGTTTGCCGAGCTTGATGTGCTGTTTGAAAAGGGCATCAGCGCACGCAAGTTTGCGTCGACGGAGGTCGATGTCTTCCATGAGAACGTCGAGCAAGACGTGATGAATGCATACGAGGAGGTGGAGGTGGATCATGCCAAGGGACAGTTTGTTTAAATGTGGTGTCTTGGGATAACTGTTTTGAGAATTCGGATAATGGCACGAAACAACTGGGATGGTGCCTTGATATATAGCATAGCATGTGAATATGACGAAATTGATATGACTCGAACTTTGATTGTGCTGCACTTGTTGGGATGTATATGGTGCACGGCATGTATCATTCTCGTAGTACTTGGCAACAGATGCCGCGGCCTCCGAGCATCGCCGTGAGGTCTCCGAGGACCCACTGCAACGGGAAGATCAGGCGCTGGCATGAGCAGTTGGCAGTCTGCAGAAGGGCGATGTGGATATCTGCAGCAGGGGGCTAGCATTGAACGTTTTGTTCACCGTTTGGTAGGAGCTTGTTTTGTTTGTTTACGCCGTGTTATATGACAGGAATAGAGAAAAAAACTGCACACATCTCATTAGAAAACGCGTCCACCAAACCAGATCAAGACAATACAAGACAGGGATTCATCTCGCATAAGCTCAGGTCTCTGCTCGTGTCGTAATATCTGCCCTTGATTGTAAGTAAGAAAAAGCGGTGCCTGCCGTCAGCCAGCTGGAGGAAGTCGGGTCAGGGACAAACGGGTTGGTGTCGTCGACGGGGAGGGACAACTGCGACAAAGAGCGGTGCGGCAGCTCGATTGGAGTACAGATGGAGGCGTTGCTGTACTCCGAAACGGAGTACATAGAACAAGAATGGAGTCAACTCGACGTTGGTCTGGTTCGAGTTTGAGCCACCCATTGTCAAGGGGGAAGCTTGCACAGGCGGTAAAACAGCTCACGCCATCACCTCATCAGTAAACTCATCCCGAGCATGTCCGACCCACCCCCGATTTTTGGCTCGCCGAGTTGCTGCATGGCCAGCTGGAGCCCTTTTTTTCTGCCCTGCTGGCATCTGACTCTGACTGACTGACTGACTCCATCTGCGCCAGTCTGCCTTTTTTCCCCAAAACGCCAGAGAAGCTTGCCCACTCCCCCCAACCCCATTCTCTTGGAGCATAATCAGATCTTGCTTCCCTTTTCCTCTTTCTACTCTTCTTCTACTTCTGCATCAATTCGTCTTCTTTGCGGTTGAACCCTCCTATAATACACACTATGCTGTCTACTCTTCGTATCGCCAGCCGCCAGGCTACCCAGCGCACGACCCTTGCCGTCGCTGCTGGCCGCGCCGCCGCCTCTACCTGGGCCAATGTCCCTCAGGGTCCTCCTGTGAGTCAATAGACAAAATTTGTTGTTTGGCGATTCCATTGAGGCTAATATTTGTCTGTTTTCTCGTAGGATGTGAGTAGTGCACCTGTTGGCGCCATTCGGCAACAGCTCCAAGCTCGGCTGAACGTTTGCGTGTGTCTGTTTGTCATGTGCTAACCGTCCGCTCTTTGCTTGCGCATTTAGGCCATTCTCGGTATGTCGCCGCCGGCACGTCGCTCGTTCCGATCGCAGTCGCTAATACAACTCGTTTGCAGGAATTACTGAAGCTTTCAAGGCCGACAGCTTCGACAAGAAGATCAACCTCGGTTCGTTCGCCCCTACCCGACAAGACGCCACCACGCAACCTACGATGCGCAGTCGCAAGCTAACATGTCGTTCTCCCCCGTCGCAGGCGTTGGCGCTTACCGCGATGACAAGGGCAAGCCCTACGTTCTGCCCTCCGTCCGCGAGGCCGAGCAGAAGGTCGTTGGCGAGAAGCTGAACAAGGAGTACGCCGGCATCACCGGCGTTCCCGAGCTGCCTCCCCTGGCCGCCAAGCTCGCCTACGGTGAGAACTCGACCGCTCTCGACCGCCTGGCCATCACCCAGTCCATCTCTGGTACTGGTGCCCTGCGCATCGGCGCCGACTTCCTCGCCCGCTTCTACCCCGGCGACAAGAAGATTTACATCCCCACCCCGTCCTGGGCCAACCACAAGGCCGTCTTCACTGACGCCGGCCTCAAGGTCGAGCAGTACCGCTACTACAACAAGGACACCATCGGCCTCGACTTCGAGGGCATGGTCGCCGACATCAAGGCCGCCCCTAAGGGCAGCGTCTTCCTCTTCCACGCCTGCGCCCATAACCCTACCGGTGTTGACCCCACGCAGGAGCAGTGGAAGCAGCTCTCCCAGATCACCAAGGAGCAGGGCCACTTTGCCTTTTTCGACATGGCCTATCAGGGCTTCGCCAGTGGCAACATTGACCAGGACGCCTTTGCCGTTCGCCACTTTGTCGAGCAGGGCCACAACATTGCCCTGTGCCAGTCCTTCGCCAAAAACATGGTAAGTGGCTCATCGAGTGGCCGCCGCACTGCTTTCTCTATACTAATCCCATCTCCAGGGTCTCTATGGCGAGCGTGTCGGTGCCTTTTCCATTGTCTGCGAGGACGCCGCCGAGAAGAAGCGTGTCGACTCCCAGCTCAAGATCATTATCCGCCCCATTTACTCCAACCCTCCCATCCACGGCGCTCGCATCGCCTCCACCATCCTCGCCGACCCCAAGCTGCGCGAGCAGTGGCTCGCCGAGCTCAAGGGCATGGCCGACCGCATCATCTCCATGCGCGCCCTCCTCAAGGACAACCTCGAGAAGCTCGGCTCCAAGCACGACTGGTCCCACATCACCTCTCAGATTGGCATGTTTGCTTACACCGGCCTTACCGCCGACGAGATGACCAAGCTCGCCAAGGAGTTCTCCGTCTATGCCACCAAGGACGGCCGCATCTCCGTCGCCGGCATCACCAGCGAAAACGTCGGCCGTCTCGCCGAGGCCATCTTCAAGGTCAAGGGTTAAATGAGAGGGCGAGAAGAAAAGTTGAGGGGCTGCGTTGATATTTAATGAACGGCTGCGGCTTAATAAGGAAGGGCAAAAAACAATTAGAAGAGGAAGAAAAAAGATTCGCGCGGGACTGCAGTTCTGCTGCCTCTTTTTATCAAGGCCTGCCTTTAGGATTTACGCTTATGGGAGCAAATGTACTTGTACTCTAGATGTTTAGACCGAACAAATAACCATCACTTGTTTTAGTACGTAACCAGCAATCATTGAGTGATGTATGCACTATCGTGTATGAAGACGTTCCAAGTCTAGCGTCACCTCGTCCACTTGCCGCCCAATTTCCTCGTGCGCCTTTGCCATCTCCCGCATCAGCTTTTCCTTTGCGCTGCCACCCCCGTCGTCGGCATCGACGCCATACTCCTTGAGCTCGCGCTGCAGGTTGCGCACGCGCTCCACGCCGCGCATCTTGGCGTCTCGCAGGTGCTCGCCGTACGTGCGCAACGCCGACACGACCTCGGGCGAGTAGACCTCGTCTTGCAGGCCAACGAGCATCTGCGCGGCCTCAGATTCCGTCTTCTGGGCCAGCAGCGCCACCTCGGCGGCGCGCAGCTCGAGCGACTGCGCAACGGGACCGTGCTTGGCCTCGAGGCAGCGCACGAGGCGCGCGAGCACCTCGGCGTACATGTGCAGCAGCTGCGTCAGCGCAGAGGCGGCGCGCAGGCGGGCGGCGAGGAGGCCGGCGCGGGCTGTCGCGAGCTGATCCCGCAGTGAAGCGTAGTCGTTTTCGAGCGCCGGGATGTGTCGCTGGACGGTTGAAGGGTTGTTCGACGGGTGCGTGAGCCGCGTCAGGTCGAGGGCCACGGCGTGCAGATTCGCGGAGACGAGAGCCGCGAGCGCTGGAGCGAGAGTCGTGAGGTCTGAAAGAGGCTTGCTGCTAAGAAGAAGGGCGGCGGAGTCGGGTGAGATTGAGGGAGAGGTGTCGAGAAGCGGCGGGAGGACAAGTAGGAGGTCGAGGAGGGATTCGGACTGGTCGGTCTCGGTCGAGTCACGGCAGTTGTAGGAGCCGCTTGGAGCGCGCGATCCGGGGTTTTGTCGAGCGTCGGCGGGAGAGGCATTAGCAATGGATCGCTCGAGTAGATGCTGCTTTGCAGCTCTCAGACGATGATGGTCTGCTTGCTGTGGTAGAAAGAGGGTTTGAGCATGGGCTTGGCTTGTGCTGACAAGGCGGTGGAATATACCTGTCGAAAGGCTTCGTTGTCTTTTGATTCTTGACTCCGTCTTGATGTGCCATCCGGGTTAAGCACTGACGTCTTGAGGGTCTTGTATAATCTTGCAAAGTCGGGATTGTTCTCGAGGACATTGTCGTCTACTGGTGGAAGCATGGTGTGATTGTAGACGAAGTAATGGAAGAATTGGGTATCGAATACGCAACAATGATAAAGGCCAAAAACAGAATCGAATGACGCTGAACAAAAAGGGAAAGAAATAAACACCCCAAGAGAGCCCCCGCAATGTTTCTTCGCAGTTTTCGGCTTGCGAGTTTATGAATATTGATCAAGACATGCTCACTGCCCCTCTGTACTGGTAAGGATTTCCACTGGGGAAACTGTCGCGGTGCTCAGTGGAGACTTTCCAACTTGACATGTGCCTGGCGTGCTGGGGGCGACAGAAAGAGCGCCCGGATCATTAGCGCTTCCGAAAGGCCAAAATTGTTCTCAAGTGACGGTCACATCACAAGACACCTTCATCGACGAGAAGCGACCTCAAACAGCTGTAATAGCTCCAATTTTGCCATTTTGCGTTCGGGTTTCCTCATACAATGAGATTATAGCGACCAATTCCGACACATCACCATTTACAATCTGCATATTGGCGCTGGGAAGACGAGCCTCAGCAGCTGTTCTACCCCCGTTCTCGCCTCTAATGGCTCTGAGACTGTCTGCGACGAGGTCAATCCTCTCGCGGGCGACCCAATGTCCGCTCCCACGGCAGCCGACGACAAGCCCTCTTCTCACGAATGCCGCCGCCAAGACCGCCGTGTCCTGTAGCCGCCGGCCCTTCTCGACGACGCCCGTTGCGCAAACTAAGACGATCAGGGCGCACCGCCTGCCTGGGGAGCTGATCCCGCCGTACCCCTACGGCGAGCGGCGGCTCTACAAGCAGTCGAACCGAGGTCTGTACGGCAGCGCGCGGATCCGGTACGGCAACATCGTCGCGGGCCGGGGCAACAAGACGCGCACCTTTTGGCGGCCCAACGTGCACGTCAAGATCTTCCACGTGGCGGCCCTCGGCGCGCGCATCAAGACGCGCCTGACGCTGCGAGTGCTCAAGACGATCCGTCGCGAGGGCGGCCTCGAAAATTACTTGCTCAAGAGCAAGCCCGCGCGCATCAAGGAGCTCGGCCCCGGCGGCTGGAACATGCGCTGGCTGCTCATGCAGAGCCAGGCCATCCAGCGCCGCTTCAACGACGAGCGCGTCGCCCTCGGCCTCGAGCCCAAGGAGGTTGAGGATAGGGACGATTTGATCCGCTTCGCGCTCGACTGGGCTACCCCCGGCGCCCTCAGCCTCCGCAGCAAGGACACGCTCGAGGCGCTGCGGACCGCGTTCCATGGGGGCCTAGTCCTGGGCAACGAGGACCTGGAGAGTGTCGAGGGCGTTGAGGAGCTGTCGGACGAAGACGAGGCGAGCTTGCTGCAGCAGCTGGAAGAGGCGGAGGCGTCGGGGGATGCCGAGGCTGAGACGCAGGCTGAACAAAAGCAGCCGCAACTGTAGGAAAAGACAAGAGGAAAGAGGGTAATCGACTGATGTTCGCGTCAAAACATGGGCAAAAGACATTTGTCCGACTGTATTCTATCACAATATATAACTCAATGTATAACTTTTGTGTTTGTTTAAATGCCTAAGGCTTGTATTGTCCTTATTAACCGGTTTACTTTTTCAACGCCAACGCATTTCTATATGGCAGATGATCTCGTATACAAAATAAAAAGACCCTATATGATTTTGTGCGCCAATGAAGTCTCCAACGAACAAACGTAAACAGTTCTACTTGTGCTGACAAGCCTCTACTCGAAACGAAGGTCCCAGCCAATCTTGGGGCCAAGCTTGGGCAGCTCCTCGGCGACACTCTGGACGTCCTTGTCACCACGGCCACTCAGGCAGATGACAATGTCCTCACCTTTCTTCATGGTCTTGGCCAGCTCGATACCACCGTAGATGCCGTGCGCAGACTCGAGAGCCGGAATGATACCCTCGAGCTGACTGCACAAGCGGAAGCCAATCAAAGCCTGGGCATCATCAGCAGCGACGAACTCGGCGCGCCCGCTGTCCTTCCAGGAGCTCAGCTCAGGACCGACACCGGGATAATCGAGACCAGCAGAAATGGAGTGGGTCTCGGAAATCTGACCGTGTTCGTCTTGCACGACATAGGTGCGCACACCGTGCAGAACACCCTTGGTACCGGCGCTGAGAGGAGCACCGTGCCTGCCCGTACCAATACCTTCACCACCGGCTTCGACACCGAGAATCTTGACACTCGGGTCGTTGGAAAAGGGGTAGAACATGCCGGCGGCGTTGGAACCACCGCCGACACAGGCAACGACAGCGTCGGGCAGCTTGCCGCGCTTCTCCATCATCTGCTGTTTCGTCTCTTCGCCGATCACAGACTGCAGCGTGCGAACGATGGTAGGGAAGGGGTGAGGGCCGATGGCAGAGCCAATAATGTAGTGGGTGGTATCGAGATCGACTACCCAGGCACGAAGGGCCTCATTGACGGCATCACGAAGAGTCTGACTACCAGCAGTGACAGGGACAACCTTGGCTCCGAGCAGTCTCATACGGAACACGTTGAGGGCCTGACGACGAACGTCTTCCTAGAATGCGTATTAGTAATAAGCTTTTGCACACAACGTAGGAAGAGTTGGCTTACAGCACCCATATACACTGTGCACTCCATGCCAAACTTGGCACAGATTGTAGCAGTGGCAACACCGTGCTGACCAGCACCAGTCTCGGCGATGATCTTGGTCTTTCCCAGACGCTTGGCGAGGAGAAGTTGGCCAATAGCATTGTTGATCTTGTGACTGCCAGTGTGGTTTAAGTCTTCACGCTTCAGCCAAATGTTGGCACCACCGGCATGCTCGGTCAGGCGACTAGCCAGGTACAACTTGGACTGACGGCCCATGTAGTCGTAATAGGAGCGAATCTCGTCCCAGAAAGCGGGATCATTCTTGATCTTGTTGAAACCATCCTCGAGCTGGGATAGGCAGTCCATCAAGCTCTCAGGGACGAACTGGCCACCAAACTCGCCGAAGCGGTCGGGGATTTTGGCGTGCATAGCAGCGAGCTGAGCGACCAGCTCCTTGTCCTTTTCGGGGGTGATTGTAGCCTCTGCCAGAGTGGCCTCACTGTTCTGAATATCCTGGGCAGCGACACTACTGGCATCGGCAGCAATCTGCTCAACCGAGCGACCGCAGAGATCAGAGCAGAAATTTTGCACACTGTCGCAGATCTGGCCCGAGGGCGCGTTGCCAATTGTAGTAATGATTTGACTGCCAACGACGACTCCATCGGCAACGGAAGCGAGACTTTTGAAATGCTCGTGAGTGCTTACACCGAAGCCGACTGCTGCGGGCTTGTTGCCGCTGTAATTCTTGACGCGGCTGAGGAGTTCAGGTATGTTGGCGCTCAGGGTGCCAGTGGCTCCGGTGACGCCCTGTCTCGAGACGACGTAGATAAATGAATCGGCAAGCTGGCAGAGAATCTTCATGCGGGCGTCCGAAGTTGCGGGAGCGATAAGTGGAACGTAAGAGAGGCCGCCCTTGGTGCAGAGCTTGCGGAAGGAGATGGCCTCCTCGGGGGGTAGGTCGACGACGATGAAGCCATTTACACCAGCCGACTTACAGTCAGCCAGAAGCCGCTCCTCTCCGTAGTTGAGAAGAGGGTTGTAGTAGCCCATGATAATGACCGGAACAGTCAAACCTTTGCTGCGGGCATCGCGAACAATCTGAAGGGTCGATGAGATCGTGACATCGTTATTCAGCGCGATCTGTTATCGCGTCAGTTAAATGGCTCTCGCATTTGGTAGACTAACAGTCGAATTTCATACGGCATTGGCTTTTTGAATCGTGGGACCGTCGGCAATGGGATCGGTGAAGGGGGATCCGACTTCGATGACGTCTGAAGAGCAGTTAGCCAGCTTGCCGGAACTACCATTGAGACCGGCGACATACCGCAGCCGCCCTTTTGCATAGAAAGAAGAATCTCTGGGGTGTCTTGAGGTCTGGGATAGCCAGCTGTGACATAGCCCACGAGCGCAGACTGTTAGATATTTTGTCATGGTTAGCAACGATGCTTCTTTCGTGCTACCCCGCCAGTTCGACCTACTCGCTTTTGCACCTTGCAGCGCTGAAATGTTTGCTTAATGGCCTCCATGATCGTGATGTGAGAGTGAAGTCAATCTGCATACAGATGTTGACACAAAAAGGAACTTGTTTAATTGACTGAGGTGGCAATTGGGGGGGGGCTTGGAAATATATGCCGAGCCAGAAAATGGAGTGGTTCTTTCAGAGTCAGTGGCGACACCGGCATCACCCCGCGGGCTGCATGTGGTGCTTGCTGCTCCGTTGTCATTGCCTCAATGGGCGAAACCGGAAGGGTAGCCTCCGCCACTTTTCCTCTGCGCTAGAGCTGCAGGCTGCCGCACTCCGCATTGGCAGCATGCACACTACTACCGGACTTTCCAAAAGAGGCAAGATTCGTGGCACGTCGCTGCCACAGCCTTCTTTGACTCTGCAATAGATAATGCTTAAGTATCGTTTTAGTCGAGTCATTCACTGTACACGGTCGCTCAGTGCTTGCGTATTTGTAGCCATCTTTTGTATTTTTTTCTAAGTGTTCTTAATCTAGAGTTTGTACATTATGGGTGCGCAAGGCTGCTTCTATACCCAAAACAATTCGAGAGCTATTGCAATCAAGGAGAAAGTCGGCTTTCTTTTGTCATTTGTCAAGAGAGAATCAACATAAATGAGAAGCATGACTAATGCCTGACATCTGGTTCTGCTAACCGAGATCAAGCAAGAATCACGGCTATGTCTGTAAAAAAGATGGTGTCCCCCGTGTAACATCATTGCTGCGAGGAAATGTGCCCCAAGAAATCCAACCTTCAACGCCGATACCAACAAGCAGTCGCCTTGACACATGATTACCCATTGCCATCACAGCGTCGTTTATTAGGCCAATGCTAGAAAGCGCTGCCCTGTCCGTAGCGTCCGTATGCCTCACTCTTCTCTTGCAGTGGGCCATGCCTTGATCGCGCACCTTGATGCCCGAGCTCTTCAGATTGACCATCGGCAGCGCCCTTACTTTGAGGAGATCGGGCGGCCAGTGGCGGTCGGTCGTCGCCCGTGTAGTGCATTGCTTCCTGCGTCTTCCCTGCACCCGAAGATGCCATGCCAGCCAGTGCGCGGACTACACCAATGAGGACAACAATGATGTAGAGCAGTAGAATGCCAGTCGAAATCAGGGCCTCCTGAGTGATGCCCTTTATTAACCAGTTAACAACATGCTGGATTGCACCGCTCACTTCATCTGTGGTCACAGCAGAAGGCGACGCCAGAAAACTCATGAGATCGTTATCACCAGAGACAGAATCGCTGGCGCCTTGGCTGAACGTGTCGTTGGGAAATCGAGGAAAGTCGACGTGCGCGTGGTCATGCACCCACGTCAATCCTTTCTGGACATTTTCAACCTTGATGCCAATAACACAGTGAAGGACGCTCTTGATCGGCTCCATAAGAATAGTGCCATTGAAAACAGTCTCCAGCCCCTTGTTCATGGTGTCCACGAACAAATTGATTGTGCCGTTGACTGCGCCGGTGGCGTTTGTCACGTATGCCAACACATCATTGTTGATGTCGTCGTTGAAACCAATGACGACGCCGTTTGCGTCATTGGCCCAGTCGACTGATACCTGCTCCAAGGATTTGACCACATGCTCGGCGAACTCGCCAACCGCTTGTGTAATTTCGGGAACTTCCTTCTGCACGGCCTTGAGCAGGAGCCACTGGCAGAAGCAGGAAAAGAAGCCGGCAAGGGCAAGGGAGAGGACGAAAAGAGCTGCGGGAGATGTAGCATACGCGACGCACCATCTCATCAGTATTTTTCTGTCTCCCTGGAAACGCGAGCCAAACTTGATACCGACCCGGGATGTTAGCGGCCGCGACGCAATGTAGATGACATCCCGCTGATCAACTTGGTTCTTTTCAATGACTTCGGCATGTTTCTGCTGGCGCCTCCACCGATATGTCTCGAAAGCAGCCATGGGTAAAATGGCGAGTATGGCGAGCAAGCTCAGAACTACCAAGAAAATGGTCCTTGCTTTGTGAATGAGATTGAATAGCTTCTGGAAAAAGCCGCTCAGGGTATCGTTATCGGAGCAAAACGACATCTTTTTCTTTTGGGCCAATGGGAAAATATCTTTCTTGAATGTCCAGTTTCCATACGTTTTGTTGAGAGCCTCGCGGACAAGCTTGAAAGGGAATGAGACGGCTTGGCTTGTGAGGTTTTGGACTTCATCGAAAGTGGGGAGGTCGTCGTTCAGCTTTTGAACATCTTTAATGAAGCTGCTCGCGTTGAGATCGAAGCCCTTGAGCTTCTCCATTGGCTTCGAGAAGTCAACCGTGGGGATGTCGGGTATCAGCTTTCCAAACACGGAGTCCTGGATCCCCTTTGTAACCTTGTTGATGGCAGATTCCAAGCCCTGCGATATTTCTTTAATCTCTTTGGTGGCGCCATCAATCACGTCGTTGAATGCCTTGGTAGCATCTTCGGCAACAGATGCTACGACTGCCAAACTGCCGTGAACCAAGGCAGTGATCAGACAGGCGTATGTGGCTACTAGAAAGTTGATGTAGAAAACGATCATTGCAGGAACAGCTTGCAAAATTAGATCGAGCATCTTGACCATTCCATGTACAGCCTCTTGCATGCCTTTGGCCACCATTGTATTCACTCCGGCGGACAAGTAGTGAGGCATGGATGCCATAGCGCTCCCAACATCTTCAACTTTGCTGCAGGCAGAGAGAGCCTTGACCTTGGCGTCACCGACTTGATCGTTGAGCGAGGCAATAAGAAGTACAACGCGGACGAGGACGAGGAGAAGCAGAATGGTCCAGCGATTCAGCCATATTTGAGACATCCTAGACCGGATACCGAGGTATGGGGTGATTTGCGAGTGGGGAACTGGGCGAGTGTCGGGATATTTCGAATGATCCAGGGCTTCGTACGGATCGGAGCGTAAAGAAGGCGGCACCGCGGGATACGACGCCTGGTCGTCATGTCTCCGTGGGGAGAACATTTTAATTCTATTCATGCTGTCAAATGGTGCCTTCTCGGAGAGGAAATGAAAGTTGTCGTAATGTTGAGAAATGGAAATGGACGTTCAGGTACGACAAGAAGTTGTGACAGTGTAAGAGGCATACGCTTGTGTTCCTGCTCTACAGTGAACAACAGGCAGCTTGCAAGTTGGCCGCAGGTGGAAAGAGTGAAGAAAGAAGAAGAAGGAGGAGAAGAAGAAGGAGGAGAAGAAGAAGGAGAAAAGAGAGTCAAAAGAACCCCTTCTTTCTGAGGCTCCTAGTCAATAAATGGAAAGAAAAGGGAGGAAGAAGAACAATGAATGGAAGAGACAAGGCATACAAAGGGAATGTGTAGGAGGGAGAAGGCAGAGTGGCAGCGGCTGGAGTAAAGAGATACAGAAGATTTGCAGTCTCACCAGGCGTCTCCACGACGGGAAAAATTAAGATCAGAAACGACGAAACCGCAGAGCCCCTAGTTGTGGCTCTGCTTCAACTGGCACGAGATCTATTTGCTCGTGTTGTTGCGTTTAAGCGCCGAGGGTGCGGGTGGACCAGTCAGCGTGCGCCGTGGTGCCAGCGGCAAGGACTTTTCAAACGGAGGCTGGCCAAGCTATTTTTGTGGCAAAGCTGTAGTACCACCGAAAGTAGATTGGCAAACTGCCTCAGATGGACAA
This sequence comes from Beauveria sp. NWAFU-1, assembly GCA_024472245.1. NCBI lineage: Eukaryota > Fungi > Ascomycota > Sordariomycetes > Hypocreales > Cordycipitaceae > Beauveria > Beauveria sp. NWAFU-1. The sequence goes on along the minus strand of JANBXD010000006.1, from coordinate 2,177,968 downwards.
CTGAAGTTTGTCCTTTTCAAAAGGCGAAATGAAAGAAAGTAAGCCCCTCTGATTGTGTGCGTGCACAATGGAGGCTTGACGAGTTTCTACTAGACGGTCACCGCCGGATTCAAGTAAATGAATGTGCCACGGCAGCGGGTCAATATAATTTCTCAAATGCATTAAACAAGCCTGCAGAGCTCAGAACGCTGGGAATCGAGCTACACTGCGAAATCTGATTGATACACCCCGGAGCGGCAAAAGGTACGTTGCAGGTGCCCATCGTCCAAGGCTTTCTCGCGAGACCCGTGAGGGAACCTCACTCTTCTTGATTCGATAGATCAACTGCCTCTTTGGGCTGGAAGACAGAGATGCACGCTGACGCCATGACTACTTCTGGAACTTGGAAGATTGTCACGGTGTGGCGAGCGGACCGCCCAAGCCGCCGTCGACGTGACGGGGGCATGTGCCTTGAGAACGCATCAGGGCAGGGATGTTTGTGAAGCCAGACGATTGGTCAGAAGTAGCGTTACTTGAAACTTGGCTGGCAAGCAGACAGACAGGCACGACAGGCAAAGAGGTCATGCTAGTGAATAGTAAAAGTGTTCAATTGTGAATGGAGCCAGCCCCCCTGTGCAGCACGATGCCAAGATGCGTCGTTGGCGCCAGACCAGGAGTGGATGCTGCCCGATCATGGCGGTGAGGTCCACAGAGACCCTGGTAATTTTCGCTGTGGTACGGAGTACGCTGGGTGACTGGATATGAATGGCCATTGTGCTCTGTTAATAGTTAGTAGCTATTGACAGCCGCTCACCTCAGCCTCAGCCTGTGCAGAACAATACTTGGCTCCGAGTGAAGAATGCCACTTTTGAGACCCGAGGCCGAGAGAAAAATTGAAAACTGCAATTCTCTCAGCTACCTACATTGCGGCCCATCCCAGCTGCCAGCCTGCAAAACAAGTTTGTGCTTGGAGTGGCGCCTGCCTGCCACACCGGTTGACCGGCTACAGGCGAAATACGATAAGTAGAGCCAGAAGAAACCGAAAAGGCCAAGGTCAAAATACGCTGGCGCCGGCGCACGTGGCGCTCACTCTTCCCCACAACGCCGTAGGTCTTTCCGATCCAGACCTTTGCCAAGCACCAATCCAGCCACCTTTTTGCCTTCTTCGTCAGCGGCAGTGGCAAGTGGCATCTTTGCCACGCTCTTTTGGTTTTCTGGTGTTTGGGTGTGTTTCTGCTTGGCCAGTCGCCAACCTGCCTCCTTGAACAAGGAACAGAGCAGGGGAAGAAACAGGTTTTCTTCGCCTCGGCACAATAACATGTATTCATGACAATAACTTGCCCGGTGCCAGTGCGTGTCAAGTACCAATCCCCATGTAGCAAACCCAACATTGATTTTATGGTCGAAATCTTTGCATAGACCCCAGAACGTTTGCTCCGCAGGCGTCGTCAAGCGCCTCTATATTTCGCATCGAGGCCGCCACAGAGTTCACGCTAACGGATATGAGTGAGTGCCGATGTTTTAATGACAAGCCTTGCGGAGCGGACATAATGCCGGCCAACCGGCGTGCTCAAGTCACTGCAGCCTTGCCATCGCCAGACCAAATAAAAAAGCCTGCACTGTAATCGAGTTGTTACAGTGTGTATACAACTCATCTCTTAGGTCTACCAGCCCAGTGAACTCATAATGAGCCTACTGAACCAGCTGTTGACCTTGGCCGACTTTTATCGATATGCCATGCCATGATTCTTTGATACGACGTCATGCCCTTGATTTCATCTCCTCAGCCATAGCACTCCTGTGCCGCGGACGTGGACGTGGGGTTACGGGCTGCGGGCCATCTGCAAGAAAGACGTGCCGTGCCGATTTAATCAATATCTCAGACAATCGAATCGTCGAGCGTCAACAGTCAGCTACAAGAGCGCTGCCGAAAGATCCGCTGTGCTGTGTCAAACCTGACTTTGCCTTGCCTACACACCCCTCTCACTCAGGGTGGCCTTCTTCATTAACTGGCGATTATTCTGTCCGGACTAATATTGTATATTGATTCGCGCAACACCCAACATTCAACAGCGAACACAAAACAGTACTGCTAATCCAAGTGCCTATCACTAGCTACATCACGGCGAGCATCCCTTGCATCTCACGCCTCGACTGTCAACTGACACGACAACTCCCATCCTTCTCAAATACTCGATACGGACGAGGTGCGCGTAGCCCTTGCAGATGCATTCCGTGGGTATGCCTTGTAGCGGTGCCTAACAAGACACAAGATGTTGCACAGTCTATCGAATTTCCTCTCTGAGCAAGTAATTCCATAACGGGTCATTACATCAAAGCCAAATTGGCTGCAATCTGATGCGTAGTAGTCAAAAAGGAAACCTGAACGCCATTCCCACCATCTCGGCGGCTGAGCTCATCACCGCCCCTGCAGTTCTCAGATGCTGCCAAAGGTGTTCTCGCCAGAGTAGGTGATATAGAGGAAGCCATCCTCGTCCTTGTGCTCCTCGTAGATGCTGCTCATGAGAGCTGCCGTAGGAGGGAGGACTTCGTCGACAAAGATGAAAATGGCCTTCTCAGGAGACAGCTTAATGCGCTTGCGGATAACATAGACAAATTGGCCAACAGTGAGGTCTGAAGGTACGAGATACTTCTTCTTGTCGATGGTTGCGATGTCGCTCTTTTCGACCTTTTCGCAAATGACCTACAGATAATGATGTTAGCACAAGTGTTCGAGTCGGTGAGGCCTTGACGTTGGCATCCAGCCGTCTGGCCGTTACCAGATCGCCTATGGCAGATGAAGCGTTGGCAGACAACACAAGTCGTTGCCCAAGGTTCTTATCATAAACGGAATTCGAATGGACTCAATACTTACGGGAATGCGATCGGCGTACTTCTGGCGGATGCGCTCGGCTTCGGCCTTGCGCTTCTCGAAAGGGTGCTCATCCTTGAACTTGCTACGCATGTTGGGCAAGTATGTAGTACAGAAGGGTGCAAGAAACGGTCGGTACGTGGATTTTGTTGAGCGGTTAGATGACGAGAGGAGATTTGGGCAGAAGCGCGATGAATGTATGAAGAGTTGAAGTTCTAGGCAGCGGTAAGGCGGCGGACGGATCTAGTGGAGGAAAGAGGGGCGTGGAGGAACAGTGACGACGCTGGAGTAGTCAGAGGGCGGTGGCAGGAAGGGCGAATAGCGGGCGGCCAGGCCAGACCATCAGGCACGAGGACGAATGGCGCGGGGCTGTAGCGCTAGCTGCATTTGGCCTGGACAGTGTGAATCACACTTCCCAGCTTGCCAGCCCAGCTGACGCAGTCACCACGCTGCCTACGATCAGGCGCATCGAAAAGCGGCGACGGTGCTTGTTTAATAACCATTATTAACTTTCCTGATGACCAATGACACCCCTCGCCATGTACCAATTCACAACGGAGCTCTACCCAATAGACATTGAGATATTTCGACGATTCATTCCCGAGCTGTCAAAAAACCAGCTGCCACAAGCTTTATTTGTTCATGTCTTTCCGTATTAACATGCGCTAAATCTCCGTCCAACATCAATCGCAAAAGGCGGCCCTCCTAGTTTTTGGGTGCCGCGACAGCCGTGTATGTCCTGAAGACTAATTAATCGCTTTGGCTGTATTGCAAACCAAAACAGTCGTCAGTGGCGTGCTGGGCTTTCCCAAGAGATGAAGAGCTCCTCAATAGCCGCCCCATCACAAGAGAAACCTTTTGGCGCATTACCAGAAAGTAGAAAAATGACCCTTAAGCCATAATACCTCAAGGTACAGTGCGAATACGACTTGCTGATGGGGAGCTCTCCAGTTCGTACCTCTCGAACCGGCCCCACCATACGCGACGGAAGCTGCTGAGCCTGCACCCAGAAACACGCCACTGGTGATAAATCAGTCCACGCTTCATAGCTTTGGATACGGCGTCTTCATCTGCAATCTCTATCACGCCTTAAATCACAAGGCTCCCCTAGCTACGGCGACACTTGGATGTGACAAGACTCTCCCAAGTGTAAGCTATGCGCACGCGAGACTTGGAGCTACCAGCCCATCAGTTGACTATCCTAGCTGACAAGTAGCAGGTTCCACGAATAATCACAATGGCGGCACGACGACAAAGCCAGCGTATGCTATCAATGCTGCGCAGCGGCCCTCGAAACTCGTTCAGAAGTCGCTGCTCCAACACCACCAGAATGTTCTCAAGCAACCAGAATCCTACTGCCAAGCGGCCAGCCGCGGCCGGTTGGCTGACGGCTGCTGCAATTGGCTTCGCTGTCCCGCTCGCGTATCAGTTCTACAGCTCGGTATGATGCAATGAACTTGACGATCCCGGAGCAATGCGCTGATATGTACCTCCATCAGAATACCCAAGGCAGTGCGAAACTAGACGCCGCGTCGCTCTTCGAGATGGATATGCGAACAAAGCAAGAAGGACCTATCACTGACAATTCGCCCATGCGACTGCGAATGGAAAAGTTCGTGAAAGAACAGCAACAAGAAATCATCAAGGCTATCGAGGAGGTTGATGGCAAGAAGTTCTTCCAAGACAAATGGGACCGAGACCATGGCAACGGTGGTGGCATCACTGCTGTGCTGCAAGATGGCAACGTCTTTGAGAAAGCTGGTGTTGCTGTGAGCATCATCTACGGTAGCCTGCCGAAAGCTGCCATCGAGAGAATGCGCGCAGACCACAAGAACCTTGCCACCGATGTTGATTCCCTGGACTTCTTTGTCGCTGGCCTTAGTCTTGTCTTCCACCCAAAGAACCCCATGGCACCGACTGTGCACCTGAATTATCGCTACTTCGAAACGGCAAACCCCGACGGAACATCTCAGGCGTGGTGGTTTGGAGGCGGTAGCGATCTGACCCCGTCATATCTCTTTGACGAGGATGCTATCCACTTCCACAAGTCGCTCAAGGATGCTTGCGACTCCCACAGCAAGGACTACTACCCTCGCTTCAAAAAATGGTGCGATGAATACTTCTACAACAAACACCGCAAAGAAAGCCGTGGTGTTGGAGGCATCTTTTTCGATGATTTGGACGAGTCGGAGCGGGATCAGGAGAACACATTTGCCTTTGTGCAGGACTGCCTCAAGTCTTTCTTGCCCTCTTACCTCCCCATTTTGGAAAAGCGCAAGGACATGCCCTTTACCGAAAAGGAGAAGGAGTGGCAGCAGATTCGCAGAGGACGCTACGTTGAGTTCAACTTGGTGCACGATCGCGGCACTGCTTTCGGACTTCACACCCCCGGGCCGCGTGTCGAGAGTATTTTAATGAGTTTGCCACGAACTGCTTCATGGGGCTACATGCATATCCCAGAGCCAAATAGCCGAGAGCAGCGTCTGGTTGACGTCCTTCAGAAGGCCAAGGAATGGGTCTAAATCAAAGCCGGGAGGTGTTGGATAGCAAGCACACGCCGTAGAACGACGCATGTATTAATATTCTGTAGCATACAAAAAATGGCGTATAATAATATGCACAACATTGTTTTCCTATTGCAGATATCGCCGTAAACTCCTCACCGTTACGACCTATGTAAGTGCGCGTAAAGGTCATGTACTACTAAACGCCTGTCGACCAGTGGAGACGATGCCATCACCAACTTGACCAACTACACCTACAGTAAGAATGTCGTCATGGGCTGCCGGTGCATTCTCGAGTCAGCTTTAAAATACGCGAACATCAGAATGATTTATGCATCACCTCTTTGACGAACTCAAGGCATGGGAAGAATGCTGGGCACGCTCCCATCGCAGCGCGAGCTGCTCACCAAGCTCGTGTACGCGTTGTGCAAAACGGCGCATGATGACGGCGACAACGCGAGCGCTGCTGTCACCAGAGTACCCGAGCGACACTCGTCGCCGGCCCCGGAGCCATGGGACTCGCCGCAGCGGCAGAAGCTAATCTTGACGCTGCACGTCATATTTCCCGACATGCTGCTCCCGGCGCTGGATCTGCTCGACAGGAATCTGGTACGGCGCCTCACGCTGACTACGGCGCCGTCACCGGGCCGAAGTCCTCAACAAGACGCCTCCTCGGTCTCGCCGGGCCAGGCGCGAGGAGAGCCATCGGGAACAGGGCGCCAAGCCTTGTACACCGTGCGGTCCGTGGCCTCGACGCTGCCGAGACGAGGTGCCCCCGGGAAGGCGGCTGCGACGCGCGTGTACCTGGTGCACCTCGAGGCGTGGAGCTGCTCGTGCGCCGGCTTCGCAGTAGATGCGTACGCTGCTGGCGCGAGGGAGGGGATGACCGAAACAGCAGCGGGCGGCGGTGGCGACGCGGCGGCGCAAATGTGGAAATTCGGCGGGCTGAGCGTGACAGGGTTGGATGCCCATGGCGTGGAATCAACGCCGTGCTGCCAACATTTACTGGCGTGCCTTTTGGTGGATAAATCGGAGAAGGTGTTGGCTGCGCATGTAGAGGACAAAGAGTGCACGGTGGAAGAGCTGGCGGGCATCATCGCAGGAATCTAGAAGATTCGCGAGGTATGGTGGCAAGGCAATGGTTTGCCCTGTCGACAAGAACAGCACTAGCTTGTGTATTTTGGCATCACCCTAGTCTAGTAGTCCTTTAGAACATATAAGTTTACTTCAACGCATCTCCACCAGCCGCTCACGCTGCAAGTTGGTATAGCCATGGCATGACTGATCAAGAATACTCGGCAAAAGTTTGCCTTAGATTCTTCCAAAAGATCGCCTAGCGAGTTTATTTCTTCCTGTCTTTTGGCTCCTTCTCCCTCTCACCTCCTTCCTTGGATTCCGTGATTGAATCGGTTGAGCTGTTGGCTTTCTTCTCGTCCTTGCCGTTGATGTCTTCCTTCTTGGCATCCTTTTCCTCCTGCTGCTGGCGGTTCTGTATCTTGTTTTCTATCAAATCGTGAAATGCGGTGATTGCGCGGATCAAGCTGCTGAGATAGATCGCCATAAGCTGATCGTTGGTCTTGACGCTCATGGCGTGGGCGAGTTCGCTGCCGCTGGATTTGCCATCAGCCTCCGGGGTCGAGAGGTTGGGCAGCAGATTGAAAACGTCCTGAAGGTTGCCGAGAATGGCATGGTTCACCGGAAGCTGGCCATCAAGCACTTTCTGCAAATAAACACCAATGTCGCGTAGGCGTAAGTGGAGGCCCTGGAGAGACTGGAGCTGATTTGTGATTCGTGTCGACAGCGTACCGACAGCGACGTCACGGATATCTCGTAGTAGATGCTCGACGCCGATTTCCTCTGCCTCCTCGGCTTCAATTATCGACGGAGTGTGGAAAAACGTTCGCGTAGTTGTAGTGCCATCCTTTCCCGAGTTAGCGAAAAAGAAGATTAGCCATAAGTTATCATTCACATCGCAGCTTACGTCTTTGATCTCCTCAACGGCGAAATAAGCATCGGTGGGTACGCCAGACTCCTTTGGCTGAACATCAATAATAACCAGTAAAGGGTTTGGTGTGTAGCGCTTGAAGAGCTCGTTGATCTCTAAATCAGATGCGCGCAGCTTAGGGCCGGAGTGGTACCATCCTATCAGCTTCTCTCGTGCGTTAATCTTCTTAAACATGTCGTTCATTGATTCGACGTAATTATGGTCAAGAAACCACACGGATGGGTCCTTCTCGTCCTCCTCGAAAGGAACTTGAAATGAGTTGATTTTAGTTTGCATTGCCATGTAAAGTCCTGGAGTACGCACCTGCAAAGCTGTTCGACACCCTCACATTCTTGCCGTCGTTCTGGCCGAGCAGGACACCAACAACTCTCCTCTTGGTCGCCCTCTTTATATCGGTGCGGATATAGTGATCGACGGCGGAAAGTAGAACGAGGGGCGCAACAGACACATTGCGTGTGACGAGCGAGAGCGTCTCGGCAGTTGTAGTTGGCATTGTGGGTGGTTCGCGCAATGGGCTGAACGCGGGCAATCAGAGCAAATTCGGGTTGGGCTATGAATCTGTGTACGCAGTCTGCGGGATCGTGAGAAGTGTATAGAGCACTACAAAATGCAATTCGGTTACAGCTTGCGCTCAAGGTGCGGCCAATTCGTGTGCGCCGCTGATTGTGACGGGAGTAAGTTGCAGACTGGAAGCTCACCAGGTCAGTAAACCGATGTGGCAAGGGTGGCAGGCAGCTAGTGGATACGCATGTGCTCGTTAGTCAACCACCAGCACGCGCCATGCCAACGCCGCTTTAGGACCTCCTAAATGGCAAAGCGGCCGCGAATATAGACTGTTTACGAACGAGGACTAGAAGGTGAGTAATTTGGGGGAAAATGACAAAGAAGAGGATCATCAGTAATTTGCAAGTTCCAAATTAAGTACACAGCAAGCACAGTCAGAGCAAAGCCTAGTTTTGACGCCCACATTAATACGCGAGGATGCACGACCAAGCAAAAGCGACGCATAATGTAAGGATTATTTGATGCACGCGAATAATATGATCAGTAGATCTGCTATAAATAATATTGGCTAATTGCAAGTAATCTGCGCATCGCGCACTGCGGGACAGGTGTTTGTGACCGGATGATTATGTATTGTGATAAAGGTGCGTAGTCGCCGCTTTAATAAAACATTCATTGCTAAACTGCTTTGACAGATTATTTTACTTCTACTTGCCATGATTTCTTGATGAGATCGGCTGCCTTTTCCCCGATACCAAATGCAGGCATCTGCGTATGGCCACCGTGAAGAATCGGCATGATGCTAACGTCAACAACCCTCAGCGACTTTACCCCTTTCACACAGAGATTATGGTCAACAACGGTACGCTCGTCCGACAAGTCACCCATCCGGCATGTACCGGCAGCGTGATAGCCTGACAACTACTCAGCGTAGAACTCGATAATATAGAGTGGTAAGATCACTTACAAGTCGTTGCATTGTTCTTGACATACGGCACCCATTCCTCGCGGGAAGAGAAGGTGTGGTGAGCAGCCTCAGGTGGCCAGGAGCCCTTGACAATGTCTTTGGTTCCAGAGCCTTGTGTGATGATTTCATTTCCAAAGTGGCATGCCTCCGCTAAAACCTCCACATCGAGAGGGTCAGTCAAATACTGGCAGTCGACAACGGGGGCCGACAGTGGGTTTGCATCTTTCAGAGCCACTGTTCCTCGGGACCTGGGGCCAAAAAGCTCTACTATGATGCTGAACGCCGATTTTCCATCAACAGGAAAATCGGAGAATTGCTTTGGGCCGCCATAACATTCGGTTGTGAAGAACTCAATATTAGGCTGCGCCGGTGTCAATCCCATTGGATCGCGGCCTTGTTCTCTCGGGGCCTTGTTCCACAGTTCGGATTCACTTAAGCGCTCATCAAGGCGAGCAAAAGCAAATGCGCCAAATGGGAATGTCGACAAGAAACCTTTTTTCTCAGCTTTCCATAAGGCGTATGATTTGGCGAAGGCGTCTCTATGATGGACGAGGTGGTCATTGGTTAAACCGGGCTGGTCGGTTTCGTAGAAGATGAAGACGATCTAGTCTTATCTCAGCACTCATTTCGTTGTGTTCTCTATAAGTAGACTTACAAGATGGTCCATCAAATTCTTTCCAACGCCGGGTAAGTCAACGAGGGTAGTAATCCCGGCTTTCTCAAGCTCGTGCTTGGCGCCGATTCCCGACCGATTCAAGATGTTCGGGCTGCAGTAAGCGCCACCACTTACAATAACCTCCTTTTTAGCGGTGAACTGAATTGTCTGCCCATCTCTGGAAAGAGCCTTGACCCCGGTAGCCATAAGTTCTCCGTCTGGGCCGCGCTCTAGAGTGACCTTTTCAACATGAAAATTTGTCAGGATCGTGATGTTGTTTCTGGCGTTCGCATTCGTGACAAAATCAGCCCCTGTTGTTCGTACACCATTCGTTACCGTTCGAGGTACATGTCCGCAGCCATGAGGATTTTCTCCGTGCGAAAACATGTCATCGTCGAGCGGTAGACCCTTGGACTCCATCGATTTCAGAACGAGCTCCGAGATCGGAGCCAGATCATGTGGCTCTACACCCAGTTTGCCGCTGTATCCGTGAGACGATCCTGATGCCTTGAACCAAGGCTTGCTCACGAACGACTCGGCCTTATTACACTTTAGCAAAGCTCCTCGCAAGCCCTAGGAAGGGCTTTGATAGCAGTAGGGGAGGCCAAGCCTTACTTTGCGCATGTATGCGAAAAATTCTTCGCCGCTCCAACCTGGCATATGCCAGTCATCGTAGTCTTGCTTAGATCCGCGTATACAAAGCGTACCGTTACAGCCCGAGCAGCCGCCAAGAAGTTTACCTCTGCTCAGCTTTACTTGTCGATTGTTGATTCCTGTTCCGGCAGTTGTTGTGATATTCCAATCACTCTCTTCGTCAAGAAGTCCCGACCAGCTACAAAACGCGTCAAGTTACGATGCTTTTGTGTGTAATCGGAGTGACCTACCCGCCCACCATGTGGACATTTTCAAGATCTTTATTGTGCGAACCAGCCTCAATGATCAAGACAGTTGTCGTCGGGTCCTCTGCTAAGCCCGCGGCCACTACACAGCCAGATGTACCCCCTCTGCAATGCATTAGCAGGCTGGCCTTGGCGAGCTGACGCTGGGTTGAATGACATACCCGCAAACGATGAAATCAAAGGAATTCATGTTCTGGGGTTGAAGCATCATGTTTTGCTGACGTGGCGTTTGCTGCCTCGAAAGCTCGTCCTTGTAGTGATCTTCGACGGATATTCTGAAGAACTGGATGCGTACGAAATGAGGAGTGCGGCGACTTGAATAGCCACTATATATAAGGTTGGCAACTGTAGCCCAAACAAACGTTTCCGAGCCCAATTCCGACCCCAAGTTCCGATTCCGTGCAGGAGGAATGCTGTATGGCAAATGATGCCATCTATACTCTAAGATTACAGAATTATAATTCTCATGCAGGTCGTACAGACGGCGTACAGTCGCTGCTGTTCAGTCTAACTGTCTAGACGTTGCTGCTCTACACGTTGCCAGTGAACATTCTAGCAACCTCCGGCGCTGTACTCACGCGAATCTTTTGCAATTCACGCCCTGTGGCCGGCATAGTGTATGGAGTTAAAGCCGCAGGTAGCATCACTTAATTATTTTCATTATAAACCGGCTGCAATAAAGACGTGGGGTAAGAACAGTGATTGGCTACAGACAGTGAGTGATTGGCTAGATGCGTGTGGTACGCCTTTGCATGCCCGAGCTCCGGAGCGGTCACTCACAAGCCAATCATAGAGGCAGAGAGTCTTGGGACTTCATATCTAATGCCATATCTTAGTAAGTTGATGTTACTCCATTTTCCACGGAAAGGTACCATGAGACAGGGTATATTACTTGTATCTCAGCATGCTTGAATATACGCCCTTGTAAGTGCGTAAAAATACCGGCTGTGCCTTGTAGCATCTAAGGCGATACCGTGTTCACGGCAGTTCGGCTGATCTCAGACAACCAGAGTGCCGACAATGCGCTGTCGTACCACAGTGCTTATAAATTATGGCCTAGTACGTCAACAGAAGCCCGCCCGGGTGATGCAGCCCACTGAGATCGTTCCGATGGGGAACCATCAATAATTCCGGAAACATAACAGGTTCTACATAATTGTAGCGAACGTCACTTTCAATTTGAAGCTCGATTTATCTCCCAGGCGGCAGGAAGCTGCTGCGGCACGTGGGCAGCAAGAATCACCTACTATCGATACACACAAGAATATGATTCGAGTAGTTTAGGAACTGTGTGATGAATTTACGTGATTGAATACTTGAGGACTTCGGGCTGTCATAGATAAAACGAGCGAGCAAAGGGGAGAGTACAGCCGCCGACCTACTTTGCTACCCTTTTGCTACCCACTTGGGGGCGGTCAATGTGTATAAAAAGCCAGGATATTGTCTGGACTACGCTTGAAGTATCCTTATCAGGAGAGGATGGTTATCGCAGTTGTAATTGTTCCTTGTTCAAGGGGTGCGATACGAATCGTAGGGGTTGTTGCTGTTATTGATTGTTCCATTGAGATCGAGGGGCTGTGTATTCGTAAGAGAAGATAAAGAGTGGGTCCATAATGTTACCTCAGGCGTCGAGCCTGCTGCCTTTATTCCAAAAGTATTTCCTTGAGTGTGCTGTAATATCTGTAAATATTTACCTGCTGTTCGGCGTGGTGTAACAATAATACTGACGGACGGTTTCGGCCATTGCGCTTGTATGCCTTTGGGAGCCTGTAGCATCGTCCACATCCCCTCAATACGGATGAGAAGAATATCGGTGAGCATTTGATACAGTCCACCTGTAATCACAGGTACTTGTGATGCTCCCTCGTGTAGTCACAGGTATCTCGCTGGACCTGGCTAGCATCACGTGTACCTCGAGTCACGTGACTAGCTGGCAACATCGCTGCCAATGCTGAATATTGTACACGCAGGAGAATGTCGGAGGATTCGCAGACGGCAGGTACTCAGAAGACTACTAAAAATGCAGGTACGAAAATAAAATAGATTGATTGAGCATGCTGCTCTGCAGACTCTATGCTCGCTCGCTGTCGAGAGGGAGATATTGCCGTACGGCCGGGATTGCGTACCGAGTACTTGGCAGGTTCCTCGGCTCCAGGCCCGTAAAGCCCGATTACAGCGAGCTTATCGACTTGTCCTGCCCATCAGCACAAGCAGCGCCGCGAAGCACCCGCACGTGGATGTTTCTTTCTGGTATCCGCTACGTTGCGTTGCGCCAAAAAACTTCGCAGTAAGCCCAGTACAGACACCCACAGGCCAATCAGGGCGCTCGCACCGACGGAGCTTTGCTACCTAGGTAGGTAGGTTACCGTAGGTACCTACCTAGGTAATAGCCAGACCACTTAATCCCCGTGCGTTTGCCGTGCCGGACCGCACAAGGTTGTGGTTCCAGCGTCACTGCTTTTCTCGATCTCTTCACCTCGCTTCCGTGTTTATTCCTCTCCCGCCTTGTCCGCGACACCTCCCAGGCATTGCGCCTTTGTTGCTTTCTTCGTTTCCTCGTGCTTCCGACTAGCTACATATTCCGGCTGCCAGCGAGCCTCTGTTCGATCATATCCTCACTTTCCAACAAAGCTTCTTAAGCCGCAGCCAAGATGGGTTTCGTTGAGGATGAGCTCAAGCAGCTAAAAGATGTCATTGGCAACCTAGACTCCCGCATCAAGAGCCTTGAGCAGCGTGCCACCGGCTCTGCTGCTCCTGTTTCGACTGAGGAGATTCGCATGCTGCTCATCGGACCCCCTGGAGCTGGTCAGTCAAGAGCCCATTAACAGACTGACCCTGGCTGCGACCGCATAGTTCCATGCTGCGCTGTCGCACTCGGCCAATTGCTAATGTTATTTCGCAATGTAGGCAAGGGAACACAGGCGCCCAAGATCAAGGAGCGTTTCTCATGCTGCCACTTGGTATGTACAAATCGCGCTCCCGGACCAGGTGCACCACACGGCGTTTTGACAGCTAACGTTTTGCTTCTTGGCCTGCCACAGGCTACTGGGGACATGCTTCGCTCCCAGGTTGCCAAGAAGACTCCTCTAGGACGTGAAGCCAAGAAGATCATGGATCAAGGCGGTCTTGTTTCTGACGACATTGTCATTGGCATGATTAAGGAAGAGTTGGATAACAACAAGGAGTGCCAAGGCGGGTGAGCAACCATACCAAATCCTTCACCGGGTTCTTCTTCTGACTCCGCGACCGCTACAGATTCATTCTGGATGGCTTTCCCCGCACTGTCGCCCAGGCTGAGGGTCTCGATGCCATGCTCAAGGAGCGCAAGCGTGACCTTAAGCACGCCGTTGAGCTTCAAATCGACGATGCCCTCCTTGTGGCCCGTATCACCGGCCGACTGATCCACCCTGCTTCCGGCCGATCCTACCACACAACCTTCAACCCCCCGAAGGAGGCTATGAAGGACGACATCACCGGCGAGCCCCTTATCCAGCGCAGCGATGACAACGCCGAGGCTCTGAAGAAGCGTCTTGGCTCCTATCACAAGCAGACCACCCCTGTCGTTGACTATTACCGCCAGCACGGCATCTGGCACGGCGTTGACGCCAGCCAGAAGCCTGGCCAAGTGTGGAAGAACATGCTGAACATCCTCGAACGTCGACAGTAGAACCGCCCATCTGGCGACCAGCGCGCCACTGGGCTCTCTGACGGGGAATGGGAGGTGTAATTGGATAAAAGCGTGTCGGGGCACGAAGAGTACATGTCTTTCGACAGCGGCATCGAACTCGCTGTCTGTGGTCCTAGAGTTATGATAGAAATATGTATCGGTGCCTCGACGTCTAGGTGGACGGCGTTTGGCATCTTCACTGCAGTTAGAGAATAAACCTCTTCACGATTCAACTTGCGACTCTTATGCGACAAAAGCTTGATCTAGTGGTATTTACTTTCAACTCCTTGGAAGTGATATCTGTGTAAGTTGTCTAATGCTGAAACAGCTCTGCATTGCACACACGACGTGTCTTGAACTAGACATGCCAGTTTCGGAAGCGTACACGAGACATTAAAAAAGTGATGCAGCTGTGATATAAAGCCAGTATTTGGCACATGGATGGGGTGGGCCTGCATTCATGTGTAACCAAAATGGGTGGCCAATCCATAAGGGTAATTTCCTTTCCTTCTTCTCCCTATCTTCTCTTGTGCGCCAGATTAACCTGAGTAAACCATGCCCATCATACGGTATACTATGCGAAGAGACGTAGTGTATGGTGGCGGCCGCAGTCGCAGAACAGACACGGAGCTCAACCTCCTAGATCCTATCTCCGCGGGGAAGCTGAGAATATTAGGTCAGTAGAGGTAGAGCATGTCGCGTTGGCGCAACTGACCATGGACCATCTGCCTCTGCTTGTTCAACCAGCTCTTGGGCGCATCGTGCCGGCGTTGAAGTACGACATGATTACTCTGCAGACGACTAGTAAGGTCGTACCAAGCCGTAGCAATAAGTGCGTTCTCGCGCTGCAAATTCTTGATCATTTGCTCCGCGGCAGCCTATGGACAAAGGTGGTCAGTTTCCATCACCCATTGCCACGATAGCTTCCAACACATCTGGTTCCGGTGACATACTTTTTGAGCTGTGGCAAGTTCGCCTCCCTGCAAAACCTTTAATTCTCTTTGCAGATCGATCTTATCTTGCTCGGCTTGTTCGAGTTGCTTGTGAATATGTTAGCTCTCTTCCGAATGCAATGAAATCAATCACCCTCGAGCAAATGCCACTGATATGGATTGACACAATGTCGTTCTTGGGTAGCGAAGAATACTGAACTTACCTGTTTTCTTTCAATGAGACGGTCCCGCAACTTCTCGATCTTCTCTGCTGCTTTCTTGGCTGCTTCCGAAGAGTCCTGGTTTGCAGTACTGAGAGCAGCTGTCTCTTGAAGCTCCTTTGCCTCTTCAGCGTCCTTTCGGAATTTGTCTTTCGCGAGCAGAGCGTCGATCAACTGCGTCTTCTGAGATTCGCGTTCGTTGCTGACGAAAGCAAGTTCCTCCCGCAGACGATCGAGTTCAGCCTTCAAAGACTCAGATATGAGCTTATCTGTGCTTTTGAGCTCGTCTAGCGCGGAAATACCATCTTTCTGAACGGCAGAGAGCTCCGTCTTCGCCCCCATCAAGTCTCGTTCCTTGTCTGCCAGTTTGGCCTGCAGATCAGCAGTACGCTTTTTCAGCTGCTGAAGCTCGTGTTGGGTTTGAGTATGTTCAGAACGCAATTCAATGAAGGCCTTAGAGCTATAGGTACACGGGAATTAGTACATTATCAAGACGGGGCGGTAGCGGAATTTTACGGACCTTTCTCCGGTAGAACTCTGCATTAGAGCCTCTATTTGATCTTGAACTATCGTATGCTTCTCAAACATTTCGTTCAAGCTCTGCTGAAGTCTTTCGCGTTGCTTCTTTTCGTCGTCTGCTTCCTTTCGTAAAGTAGCAGCGTCTCCAGTAGATCCGATGGTTCTCCGTAGCAAGTCATTCTCCGCTTTGAACCTTGACAATTCAAGGGGGATGTTTTTCTGCCCATCATCGCTAGATGCACTGTTCAACTCGTCTTGTAGACTAGAGGAAGCCGGGAGAGCTAAAGTTTCCCCTTGCGAAGCCCCACCTCCGTGCTGCAGTTGGTCCTGCAGGTCTTGGATGAAATGTTCATCGTGGCTACGCTGCGCCTTGAGTCGCAACAGTTCATCCTCAAGCGTTTGCATGTCCTTCAAAAGTTGAGTTTTCTGGCTGCGCTCATCCCATAGATGCTGTTCAGATTGTGTCAACATGCGCGTCAGTTCGTCTTCCGCTTTTCTCGTCCTGTCTCCTTTTTCACGCTCGTCCATCAGCGACCGGAGCTGCTCCTGCAATTCTGCTCGTTCATACTGGAGGTTTTGTACTTCTTTCACAAGATGCTGTTGCGATTCAAGCTTTTGTTTGTAGCGTTCAGCAGCGTTGGCTTTCTTCTCAAGTTCCTCAGCTTTATGCCGCCATTCCGTAGCTTGGTCTCGCAGTTCGTCTGCATGCTGACTCCTTTGGGTGAGCTTCTGAACCTCGGTCTCGAGATATGCTCGCGCCCTTTCATGGTCACGAATGCTTTCTTCGTTCTTCGCGATTATCTCCATCTGCTCGTGCACCTGATCCTCCAGAAGACGAATGGCCTCGGCATTGTTGGCACCATCTTTCGTGGCTTTCCGCAGCACTTCGAGCTCTCGGTCGTTCCGTTCCTTCTCGTATTTGAGTTCTTCATGGCTCTGCTGCAAATGTTCGAGACGGGTAATGTAGTCGGAGAGAGCCTTCTTATTGATATCAAGCTGCTGTCGCAAGGCCGCATTCTGTTCTTCAACCACCAGATCCATGTCTCTGGCTTCCATTACTGCCTCCATATCTTCGTTAAGCTTGTCTTCGTCGCCAGCCTTTGCTGCGTCGACTTGCATTGCGCGGATAATGTTCATAATTTCTGCTTGATTGACTTTGTCGAGGCTGGTCTGAATCAGAGGAACGTATTTCTTGTTATCCGGCCCCATGGCTGCAGCAGACACCATAACAGCAAGGAGCTGTGTATCTTGCCTGTCAGCCTGCCATTCTATTCGTCAAGATCCTATCTGGAGTGGTGACGCACCTGGCTGAGCCCTTGCGGCTCAGGGTTCTCAGCGACAGCATGATAGTCGAACCTTTGAGCCTGACAACCTAGCTCTGGTATTTGCCGCCGGATGAAGCGAAATAAACCCTTATACACGGCTTGTATGTTGCGCTTATTCGTCAGGTAACGAGAAGTGGCGGGGTTGGATTCCAGATGAGATGGATCAAACTCAGCATCTAACTCGTGCAAGATATTTGCCAAAATGATACCGTTTGTTAGATCTTCCAAAGAGTCGGCTTTCCGGTCGAGACTAAACACGTGGTTGACCTGAGGATTATTTGGTTAGATTTCGTCATGTCGCAACATGAGTCGCTGAGTGGTGTGAGGTGGGCGAATACTAACGGCTTTTAAGAGCGCGACCTGCGCGCGGTTGCTATACACCGGCATGGCGTTCTGCGTAGGCAATCAAGTGGCTCGTAAGGGGGTTATGATGATATGTGCTTGGTACTAAGGCGCTGCTCGGCTTTCAAAAGAAGCAGGGAAGGCGATCGGCAGGGCAGGAAGCTCTCGAACGTGGCGACATGACGAATATGTAGAGTCCGGCCGTGAGCTTTCGAAGATTCCCTTTTCTCCCAGAAAATGACACGCACAGTAGTCTGAAACTGTGCTCAAAAGCTACTGTTGCGGGCTGGGCAGCTGTGCAAGATCCAAGATGAGCGTCCACGCCTCGACCGCCTCTTGGGCTAGGGAGTAATTACCTACATTCAACACATCAGACCCACTTTCTACTCCGTACAAAGAGCTGGAATCTTGCCAGTGACCCAGCGGCTATGAGCTTAAGTTTCGTCCCACTACGAGAAAACATTTGAGCCTGGATCTGTGCTGGGGGACGCCAGGCGTGCTCTGGTATATCTGCACCTGTCCAAGGATTTGTTTGCATATCCGACATGCGCAAAAGCCGGGTGCTTGTGCGCTAGAATTGGTATGCTATAAGTGATGGCTTGCCGGTCAGATTCCACAAGTTCGCCAGAATCGAAGTACAGAAGAAAGACAAGGCTATAAGTAACGTCATTCTAAAGACATGGATAGTCAGATTTCCATGATAACGTTATCGAAAAGTCATGTACACGTGCAAAATGGAAGCCTGGACTCAGCCGCTGTTCGCGGTGAGGACCTGATCCTCTTCCACCCTAATTGAGTGATCACTGCCAAAGGTCTGTACCATTTCGAGCGATTTTTCAGGTGCAATAGCGGAAAAGCCCCTACAAATAGCTTGGTTAGCCTCTGATACGGCAGGTGGGGATATGAAACGTACTTGATTATCTGGTAATCATGCGTAATTTGGCCGCCTCCATCAATGATCTTCTGTCGTGCCGCGGCGACAACAGAGTCAGGAGTGTTCGGGTCGTCAAAAGAGACAATCACAGAAACCTTACGGTCAACGGCGAGGGCGCCCGGGAGCAGTGCCAAAGCGGCGACAATCTGAGGAAAGACTTTCATCTCGTGAAGCTGTCCGTCGTGTGTATGATTTCGGCTAATATGGAATCGTGCCTATCGTCAGAAAGCGGTGTCAGGTAGGCTTTGGCGATGTTCATGAACTTGGCTAGCTGTAATGATGAAGTGGCGATGACATGACTGCCCGCAGCGATGACATACAGCATTCACGGTTTACTGCACTGAGCTTCCTACCATAGTCTAGCCTTATTCGGCGCGCATCATTCTTTCTCCGCATAGCAAGAACCACAAGAACCACCATGGCCAAGGCCAAGAATCCCCCCCGCACAACACGACCCTTTTGGGCAGGTCTCAAGTCCCCCAATCATTGCACGTGAGAAACCAAACAGTAGCGATGCCAATATTAGGCCATTCCTGAATTTGAATAATCTCCCCATATCTGACTGTAGTATCTGCCTCATGCGCTCAATTACTGATATATTGTGGCCTCCATTTATTCCTCATAGTAATGATTCGTTCGCTCGATTTCACATTACCAAGCATAGTTCTGTAGGTTGTTTTCTGCTCTTCCGTCCTGACCTGAGCAGTGCTGGAGCTTCTTTGATAAGGACGGTAAATATACTGTGCGAGTGCTGGAAAGGTAAGCAGACGTAATCTGCCCAAATGATCGATGCGGAACAAAGTCGCCTACTACTCACAACCACCCCCATCCTACTCCTCGTTCCAAACGTCTTTACTTTCTTGTTCCACGGCACGCATTGCCACAGCAACTTTCTCCAATGTCGAGACTACGTCGATGACGCCCGCTTTGACGCGTTGAAAGTACTCATCGTTTGCTTCGCGCCGTTTCCTAGCCAACAATATGTCTGCTTCTGTCTCTTCTTCCAATTTGGCTCCCAGTCGTTCCACGTCAGCACCCTCGCTGAATGGCCGCGGCGCACCTGAAGTCGCATTACTCTTATGAGTCTCGGCCTCGTTAGCAACTGGCTTAGCGGTGTCCGCAAACGAGCCGTTGGCGCTTCGGAGTTCATCACCGACATCTGGGCTCCCTTCTTGACGGGAGACATTCTCTGTTGAGCCATCTGCTTCGCTGCGGGCCCACGCTTGCGCCAGTGCAATTTGGGCTGCCCGTAGCTCTGCCAATTTGATATCATGTGAGCGACCAAACACATGAGTACCCGCAGAGGCAGACAGCTCGACTTCCTCTAGTGTTGCTTGCATCTCCGCCCAAAGGGCATCTGTCCGATCTGCCGTGCGGCCGGTATCTGCCGTCTTCGGCGCACGGCCGACCCTTTGCTGATCTGGTGTCGTTGCTGGTGCATGCCATATCGAAGCGTTGCTATCATATGACGAGCGCTCTCGCTTGATGCTGGCTGGTCCGGGGTTGGCGGAGCCAGGGGCTAGGATTCCAGGCAAAGTTACATGGGATGCTCCTGGAGATGGATGAAGAAACAAAGACGGAGGTGGATCTCTCTGCTTGCTCTTGGTTCTCGAGAGAGACATATTGGCATTGTTCGCATGCAGCATCGAGTCAAACACCTAGTTAGCTGACAGCATAGTCCGGGGGCCCAGTGACAACTGCTTAACCAATGTCTCGCAGCAGGGTGGGGTGCCAAACATACTAGTCCCGATATCGCCGTGTCCCCTTCCTTACCTAATCTCGGGTGCGAAGAGAATATCACGTGATGTAGCCCATTAATTCTGAGTGCGTTCCTAGGGCCGAAAACCCTACCATGAATTTCTGGCGGGACTTCGATCCAATTCTTCGTCAGCTCCGCAGGCAGTCACATCACCATTCGTTCCGCGATACCCATCTAATTCGGTACGTGCAATTCGCCTCGAATACCTCGCAAGACACCTCAATATTTCGACGACGTCCGACTAACCTAACGAAGCAATCATGGCTGGAGGCAAACCCCGTGGTCTTAACGCCGCTAGAAAGCTGCGAACGAACCGCAAGGACCAGAAATGGGCCGACCTTCACTATAAAAAGCGTGCTCTAGGCACTGCTTTCAAGTCTTCTCCTTTCGGTGGTTCCTCTCACGCCAAGGGCATCGTTCTCGAGAAGGTTGGTGTTGAAGCCAAGCAGCCCAACTCCGCTATTCGAAAGTGCGTTCGTGTTCAGTTGATCAAGAACGGCAAGAAGGTCACAGCTTTCGGTACGTCTACAAAGCACAGCATTACCCCCAAGCCTTACTTTGGGACTATCAAACTAACGCGCATATCTCGTAGTTCCCAATGACGGTTGCTTGAACTTCGTCGACGAAAACGACGAAGTCCTCCTAGCTGGTTTCGGTCGCAAGGGCAAGGCGAAGGGTGATATTCCTGGTGTTCGTTTCAAGGTCGTCAAGGTTTCCGGTGTCGGTCTGCTCGCCTTGTGGAAAGAGAAGAAGGAGAAGCCCCGTTCTTAAATCCGGAGCGCAGTGGAAGAAAAAATTGTCCTATTTCGGCATGAGGAGTCCTATCGGCGTGCTTACATTGGCATTCAAGGTTGGGAAATGTATCACGGGAGACTATTGGAATTTAGACACAAAGTCTTCAGAACATGAACTATGAATGTTTGATATACCACTGCCGTGCGACCTAGCCGTCGAGCTTCTGAGGCTATTATTATACTATTGTACAATGCTTACGATACAGTCAAAATTGCGTCGGCTTGACTTTCTCTGGCGTCGAATTGCTCAGACGAATGAGGTAGTCAGCAACTAAACCTGTGCTGATGACACCGCCAGTTATCCAACAGCCATTAACAAACCACCACCAGCAATTCTGGACACTTTTCAGATTGACACGTTTGATCATGATGCCCAGAGCAACAGCTGCGCCGCCACAGCTACCGACGAAAAATGCAGGTCCAGCTCCTGCAACAGCTCCTGCAGTAGCGAGAAGCCCAATTTGAGCCGCAGCAAGCCCCGTCAGGACTTTTTTCGTATCAGCATCATGCTTTAGCGCAATACTCTTGATTCCAGCTTTAGCATCGTCCTTGATATCCATATGCGCATATATCATGTCGTAGAGAACGGTCCAGGCAATGTTGGACGTATACAGGCAGGCGGCGGCAGTCAAAGCGGCGCCGTTTGATAACAAGTCGATACCAAGGGCTGGAAATCCCATTATGGCGCCCCACGAGAATGTCAGTCCCAGTACAAATTGAGGATAATAAGTGACTCTCTTCGCTAAAGGATAGCTGGCGACAAAAAACAGGCTAGGAATGCCGTAGTAGAGGCACGGAATTGGAAATTGAACCAAAATCCCGAGTCCAGCCAGTAACTGAAAACCAGTGAATACCAGGCCGTTGAAGGGTGTTACTGCCTTCCGTGCAATTGGCCGTAATCGCGTTCGTGCAACATGCGGGTCAAGATTTCGATCCCAAAGGTCATTGATTGTACATCCGGCGCCGCGCATTATTAAAGCTCCAGAGAAGAAGAGCATCGACGTTCCAACGACAGATGCAATTGATGCCATGGGTTCCGCCATAGGCGCCGCCAGAAGAGTCGAGAAGATGCAAGGGAAAAAAAGGTAATAAGTTCCTGTTGGCTTGTCGATTCGTATAAGCTCTGCATAAGGAACCCATTTCGCAGGTAGCTTTGAAAGTATTCCGGTCTTTGGCGCTTGATATGCCGGCCGTTTTCGCTGAGCTGGACATGAGGACTCGGCTACGGCCTGTAGGCGAAGATCACCCGAGTGAGACGTGATACTTTGACAGAGAATTGGTTGTGTCTGTGTCTTCCTAGTATCACGGCACCGCAGAGAGGGATTCGTCTTCACTAAACGAGACGTACTTAGCCCCCGAGCGAGGTTGCCTTTCAGGCCTCGCTGTAGCATGTGGAGGGTCATCTGAATACGAATGTAAGAAGAGACAGCCTGGCGGAAAGCTCAAGACTGAGAACACACCTCCAGGTTCTGCGCAGCGAGCCAATGATACAGATGTCGTCGCAATTGTGCACCCGCTTACGGCTGTAAGTCAATGGTTGCGCGAAGTCCCGTTCTAGCTCTCTGAGTGGAATTTTTTTTGGTACCTAGTGCTGCGACCTTGCGCCCAATCAGCCTCAGGTGCTGTCACGTGAGAGCGCGACTGAGCCTGTTGCCCGCGCCCCCCGGTTGTGGTTGTTGTTCATTTCAGTTGCGCCGTCTGCATTTTCATCATGGCAAAAGACAGTTTCTCAAACCAGTTCAAATCTCCGTGAAGTCCATTTCTGCCGTGCCGACATTTCTCTTATCTCTTGAAAACAAGATCATGCACCACAGAATACATTCCCTGCGCAGACACGGCATCTGGTGATAGATCAGGTCCACTCTGTACAGACAAGATGCCAGCAGCGTCGCACCCTCAGGCGAAGTTTGATCCTATCTCGCCGGATCTTGACTTGCATTCTTTGGTTGATGAGGTTCCCAACTTGAAATGGGCACAGCGAGTGTCAAGAAACCAGCTGCGCAACTTGGGGACCCAGGAATTTGAAAAACTTGTTCTTATGCACGTCATCATTGGAGGCAAACCGCTTGTCATCGAAGGTTTCGATGCTGTTCTACCAAAGTGGCTCTTTAGCCCTGACTGGCTGGGGAAAAAATATGACAAAAAGGGTACGATGCAAAGTGATGCTATCTTCCCTGATAACCTTCTGACTAACACCTAATCAGAAGAACGTGTTCGCGATATCGTGTCGCAAAGCGATGTTCCCATGACGACGGGTCATTATCTGCGGTCTCTGAAGCAGCTGACCAATCAGTGGACTCCTACCAACTTTCGCGACGAGAGGCGACAGCGCCTCTACCTCAAAGACATTGACTGCCCACCAGAATGGCACGACGCTCTTCAGAAAATCCTTAACCCGGTTCTTTTCTATCTCAATAGCACTCTCACTCGCACTGGCGCAAAATCTCAAGCTGAAGATGAGTCATGGGAACCTGGAACAGACGCCGCCTCGGCAGGAGACCTCATGTCCAGCTTACCTCGAGAGATGCGCGCAGAAAATTTGATGTGCTACATTGGCCACGAAGGCACTTATACACCAGCGCATCGTGAGATGTGTGCTTCCCTGGGGCAGAACATCATGGTCGAGGCATCAAGCGACGAGCATGGCGAGAAACCGGGCAGCTCGATATGGTTTATGACGGAAAGTAAAGACAGAGCGGTCGTCCGAGAGTACTTTCTGTCTATGCTCGGTCATGACATTGAGATTGAGAAGCATTTTGCACAAGTCAATGCCTGGAAGAAGGCACCGTTCGATGTCTATGTTGTGGAACAGCGTGTCGGCGATCTCATTCTGATTCCTCCTCTAGCTGCTCATCAAGTATGGAACAGAGGCACAAGAACCATGAAGGTTGCATGGAATCGAACCACCGTCGAGACGCTTGAGCTGGCTTTGCAAGAAGCACTTCCTAAAGCACGACTAGTATGTCGAGATGAGCAGTACAAAAATAAAGCCATGATTTACTACACGCTGCAAATTTATTACCAGCGTCTGCAATTGCTCGAGGACCATACTGCAAAGACTCAGCTCGGGTTCATAGACCTGGGTCAATATGCCATGCGAAACTTGGTCCGCGCTAGGCAATTGGCAGCAGACTTCAAGAAGCTCTTCGTTCTCTTCACGCAGATACTCATCGATGAAGTGTTTGCATCCAAGGAGAAGGACGTCGAATTCGTTTCCTTTGATTCCTGCATCACATGCTCATACTGTCGCTCGAATATCTTCAATCGTTTCCTAACCTGCAGGCATTGTGTTCGAACCCTTGTCAACGGCGATGAAGATACATATGATATTTGCATGGAGTGCTACGCCATGGGCCGGTCCTGCGTCTGTTTATCGGGTCTGCAATGGTGTGAGCAATGGTCCTGGAGTGAGCTCGTCAACAACCACGAGATTTGGCGCAAGATGGTCATCTCTAATGATGGCTTCATTGATGCCAATATTTCCCCGCAGCCACTCGAAGTTGCCAAGCAGTTGAGTGGCAAGAGATCAGTCGCTCAAATTTGCCAAGAGGAATTGCGACGACGGCCCTGGAAGGATATCACCCGATCCGAGAAGGAACCGACTCCAATCGACACTGACGAAGGGGAGGATGGAGAGCAATCTAAAGTAAA
Source organism: Beauveria sp. NWAFU-1 (assembly GCA_024472245.1). NCBI lineage: Eukaryota > Fungi > Ascomycota > Sordariomycetes > Hypocreales > Cordycipitaceae > Beauveria > Beauveria sp. NWAFU-1. The sequence continues at coordinate 2,153,439 of JANBXD010000006.1, read as the reverse complement.
GAAGAACCGAAGGAAGAAAAACAAAAAGGGCGATGTACGGCGCTGCCACGTGTGCTGTCGCAAAGAGTTTAGCTATCGCATGCAGATATGCTCGAACCCCGATTGTGTCGAAGGGTACTGCTTTGGTGTCCTTTATAGAGCATTCGACATGATGCCGCAGGAAGTCCTGCAGGACGAACATTGGATGTGTCCAAAGTGTTTAGGAATATGCAATTGCGGCCATTGTCGCCGCTCGGGAAACACCAAGCCATATACACCAAAGAATACTTCGCTGGGTCACGACACAAGGTCCGTGGCGGATGACCGAAGCGTTGAAGCTCTTGTTGATTTTCGACTACACAACTTGGCCTGGCTGAAGGCCGCAGGCGAAGAAAGCCGCGGGAGGGATACTAGGCGCATGCAGAAGTTGCGAGAACAAGCGGACACTGCTAAGGCGGAGGATTTGTCTAACGAGCACCCCGAACACGACAACGCAAGCTTGGCCGGTAAAGATTCTGCCCAGGCATCATCCCATCACGATGGCCTTTCGGGGCTGCTAGATGGTGGTGGTGGTCACCAACATGGAAACGAAACTGCGAGATCTTCATTCACGCAACGCGACGACAATCTACATGGAGTTGAGTCATCATCGCTATCGGCCCCATGGCTTAGCGGAGACCAGGCTGCAAATGGGCTGAATGGAGATTACTTGTCTTATCCTGATCCTCCGGTCTTCGCAGCCCAAAGGATTGGTATGGGTTACTACGAACAAGACGACACCCCAGACAAGATTCTCTTCGACCCATATCAAGCCCCAACCGCTGAAGATCTGAGAGAAGATGAATCAGACATACCGGAATTTGTCAAGAAATCGATTCGCAGCGCAAAGAGAAAGGCGAAGAAGGACAATGAAGATCCAGACTTCACAATAAAGAGCCATCACCGGAAAAGGCCACGGTCTCAACGAGACCCTGACTTTCTCGACAGCATGGACCCTGCCTTGTTCAATGAAGCTCCTGCTACTTCTAGGCAGGAAACATCGCAAGAAGGGGGAGGCCCAGATGCAGAAGACAGTACCTCTGCGCAAAAGGGCGATGCAGAAATCAAAGTAAACGAGCCTCTGCTTAGGCATGCGAAGCCCAAGGCATCTTATGTTGAAGTGGAAGATGTAGACATCGAAGGGCCAAACGATAATGAGCAAGCCAACACGCCGCCAGCTCGCGAAGCAGGCAAGGCAACACCCGAGCCAGTAAACGAGGGTGCAGCTGAGCCAGCAGTTGACGATGTTCTTGAGCTAGCAGTCAATGACGAAGTTTTGGAGCCAAATGAGTTGGAAGCCCAGGTGCACCCTCCACCTCTCAGTGGCGTTTCTACAAAACCAAAGCGGCGTGGGCGACCGCCAGCACATTTGAAGCGGCCCTCTGCGGTAAGCCGTGAAGTTCAATCTACTCCGGAGGAGAACGCAGAAGAGACAACGCCCAACAACGATGCACGGCGACGCGGCCCGGGTCGGCCCAGAAAGTCCGTATTCGACACGGGCGCTTCGAAGCAATCGAGAAACCAAGATGACGAGCGGGCACAGAGAGGCAACAAGCCACGCAGAGGTCGACCTCCTGCCTCTGAAGACCCCAAATCACCAAGTACGAAGCGGGCTGCCGCTGCAAGTCAACAGTTCATGTCTTTAAAGGAGCGTATGGCACTCCGTGGGAAGGCAGTCAAGATTGCAAAGCGAGGTCAAGGATCTTCACCCGCACTCAGCGCATCGCAGCCGGATCCCGTACCGAAATCGACAGGCGTGACTGTGCAGCTGCCTAGCTTCACTCCAGTAAATAGGCCGTCAGTCTCCAATCAGGCTTCGCAGCGTAAGGATGCAAATGTCAGCAGTGCTACTATGCGAAAGCGCGGAGTCTCTGCCGGTATGCCAGAAACAGGCGGTTCGGGAAGCGACTCGGGCTCCAGCGATGATGATGATATTCCTGCAAGAATCGATGGCACACAATGTGTGCCTAGGCCGACTTTTGTGGCGATTAGAGGGCGCGGGCGGCCCAGAGGACGGCCGAGCATGCGCTCCCGTGGGCGAGGACGCGGTCGAGAGCAATAAGTAGAAGAAGGGATCCCAAAACTTGTCATTTGCATCACTATTTAATGATATATTCTCACGGCGCCGCCACCTGGCTTCAGTATACCGTTACCAGCTAGGTAAAATGAGCCCACGGTGATGACTTTACAGATATAATGCTCAATTCATAGGCTTGTAAAAAGCAGTCATGTCCCGCGATAGTCTAGTTTTCATTAATTCCACCGCCATGATATTTTCCATTCTCTTGGCGTACAGGTGGCTTGTAATAGTGGCGCTGAAGTGTCAGCGAGCCGCATCAACTGTGCCGCCCACGTGCGCTGATAAGTTAGTTGACCAGTATGCACCAATGTCGCGCCAATCGACCACTGAGAGTCAATCTGACAAAACACGTGGTACCGATAAAAACTCGACGGACATGAATTCTCGCATGTTATTATTACGTTGATGCTTCGAACCAATTCTCACTAAGTAGCACAGTGTCGTTGGGCGTACAGCAGTACCTTGCATCGTGCGGGCATCGATACAGAACAGCCACTGTATCTCCATACAGAACAGAACTCACAGGAAAGCATCGTTTTCTCATGTCTCCATCACTCGGCTCTTTTGTCGCTGTAGCCTTCAGCTATCTTCTGGGCTGCGGCATGCCGCTTCGCAGTGTATGGGCAGCAGAAGTCGATACCAAATGGTATGCTCCTAGCAAGAATCAAGTCAACGATTTAGAGACAGTACCTACCGCAATTGGTGTGTACGGCTTCATATTCAATTCCTCCCAGACCCCAGACAATGATTACGGAGTTTACAATTGGTGTAACATGCCTCATGTTCGCCGCACAGAGTATGTGAGGCCAAGCGCAGAGTACGAGCTGAAATATGTCGAGCTGGTAAGCTGTTCTCAGATCCACGTCTCCTTTGTTCGCCATTTTGACTCTCTCAGATCCATCGCCACCATAAGCGTACGCCGTATTCATCTAATGCATTCCCTGAGGAGTCATACCACTGGAATTGTGATGATTCCATGCTCCATTACTACGGACAGCCCGTCTCTGGTCTGAATGCCGACAGGGTTTACCAGCAGGGTTATATATCTTCCGTCAATCCTTTTGTATCGTCCGGATGGATTGGTACCTGCAAGTTTCCTCAAATTACTGCTGAGGGTCTTGTGGACTCATGGCAGCATGGAGCTGACTTGTACGGTGTTTACCACGATCTTCTTGGATTTCTACCACCCAGAGGCTCTTCCAGTCTTCCGCCATCTGTCAAATACCGCGTTACCAACAATCTCATTACTAGTCAGGTTGTTGGTATGGTCATCAATGCAATGTGGCACATTACTGAACCTGTACCAATCCTGGTGCAGGCCCAGGGTATCGACAGCTTGGAGCCGCAGTATCAGTGCAAAGCTTCGAGCGATTTGTTCAGCACTATCCGATCCAAGTCCAACCCCAAGTGGCGTCAGCACTTAAATCTCAGCGCAGATCTCTTTAGTATTCTCGACGGCATATCTGGTGTTCCGCCCTCGGATGGCGGCTTCCACGAGTCCTTTGACCACTACTATGACAACTTGTCCGCTCGCCAGTGCCATGCAAAGCCCCTACCGTGCAAACTCCTGGATGGCCGCAATAGCACAGACTGTGTGTCGCAGGAGCTCGCAGACGCAGTCTATCGCTGGGGCAATTGGGAGTACAGCCAGATATACCGTGACAGTTGCTCGTCTCTTGACGCGAGCTCTGGATCCTTTGGCGTATGGATCGCGGAACTGGCAGCGAACATTCGCGATGTGATCGCAGGTAAGAGTAGCACTGTCTATTACCATAATGTTGCTCATGATGGATCTGTGTCCCGTCTTTTGTCTGTTTTGCAGATCGATGAAATGGTCTGGCCTGGGATGGGATCCGAGGTTGTCTTCGAGATTTACCAGAAAAAGCAGCCATCGCCTCCCACACCGATAGCGACCGCAGTCGCACCTCAATGCAGTCACGACAACTGTTTGCGATACATGATACGCCAATCAGCGACCGCTCCATCCTACTGTTTTCAGCTGGCAACCGCAACCGCTTCGTGGCCGTTACAATGTGGCGGCAGTGAGTCTCGCGTCGCATCAGATTGTTCATGTCTGGATCGTTCCTCCTCAACTTTACCCTCCTCTCCCACAAGCACAGGTGAACTCTCTGCAAGTGGATACTACGTGCGCGTGCTTTTTGGAGGGCAGATCATGCGTTCATCTACACCTGCACTCGGATCCATGGATATGAGTCCAATTGAACAGCTGCTATCCTATTTTGAAGGCTTGATCGGTCCAAATGCCAGCAAGATCAAGGCCAAATGCAGCGGCAACTAGGATGTGCCTTCGGTATAAAGGGCTTCTACGTACCGCGCAGCAGAAGGTTACAATATTTAGCTATCTTGTGAAATCCAATCGACTTGTCAAATCAATCAGATATCTTGAGCTTCTTTGCTAATTCTTGCCAGCGATTGAACCGCTGGGGATCCAGCCTCTTTATGCTCGCTACCCAGCCTTCAAGCTCCTTCATTTGCTCCACATCCAATGGCTCGTTACGAAGTTTGTAAGTGAGCAGCGTGTACTCGAGTAGCATTTCGAATATCCACTTGACATCATGATAATCCTCCAAGAGGTCTTTAATAAAGTCAACTTGGCGACTTATCAGTTTGACTCGATCATCGACGACCATCTCAGGTACGATGGCCAGGTTTGCAGGTTGCTCAGCGACATTGAAGATGAGATACTGGTGGTAGTACCACAATGATTGATCTTCTGGGCCAACATTCAAGCCACCATCTACCATGGAAAACTCTAAGGATCAAATTAGCATGCGGCTCTGGAGCTGATACGGTATCCCGTTCACTTGTCACTTGCCTTCGTCAAGAAATGCTCTACGCAACGAATCATTTGCGTTTCGCTCCACAAGAAGCCTTGGTATCAACTGGGCACGGTTGTGCCATGCTGAAAAATTTGATAAGTTAAAATTTACCATTGTTGTCGTGTAAGCGAATTCCGATTCGACCATGCTCTGGCCATCAAGCCTGCTGGACTCCAAATGAGATACAACGTAACGCCGATACGCCCAGGCATGGTAGTTTCGCTGGTCCCGCTTCAGCATCTTGCTGACCAGCCCGAGTTCTCCTTGCCAAATTGATTTAACTGACTCGATGGGTAGCAAAAGCGTAGCCTGTTCCAATGTCCACATTCTATAGTTCCATATCCAGTAGCACTTTGGATGGGCGATCAACAGCGGCAGAGTAAATCTTAGCTCATCTCCAATAATGTTGGAGGATTGGTTAGTTCTTTCTTCACTCCCGCGTTCCTGATTGCGGCCTGGTGCGGTAGTACGTCGGCTTGCGGTAGGTCGGTGTTTCGGTTCAGCTTCGCTGGAGTCGGTCGGTCGTAGAGACCGCGGCGAATCTATTGGCTCTTTGCTTATTTCAGGGTGCTCCAAGGCTTCTTGTTGTGGCGATGTCCGACCCTGCTTTTTCGATAGTCCAGAAATGAGGCAACGTCGCCTCGTGTTCCACACAGTATAATATTCGGGGTTTATGCGCAGAAGCTTCGTGGTCAGCTCCAAGGTCGCGAAATCGAACTGTGATTTCGAAGTCTTATGAGATATACTTGTCAGTCAACTTCTCATTTCCGTGATGCATGCAAAGGCGAGGAAACTGGTCAGTATCACCTGAGCGCGTAACTGGCTGTCGAGAGCTCTGTATTTATCGATTTTCTCAATGTCTTTCTTCAGCTGGTCGGGACTTCGGTCGCGCTCAGTTCTAGGTACGCCATGCTGTGTGTTGAATGTAAGCAGAGGGTCTACCAGAAATCAGCATGTGTAAAACGCATACGCTCGACATGTTTCGCGTATTATTTTGCGGTTGCCAGCGGGTTCAAGAGCAAGAATCGGTAGCTTGTCGAGGAAGAGCTTTGGGGTTCAACCTCTATTTAGGTGGCATGGTGGGGTATGTACACGGCAGTTGTAGCACGTAGCCTACATGTACAGTGAGTGGGTGTAGGTACCTTGGTAAGGCTGGATAGCACTATGCTTCACGGTCGGCGTGCGAGAAGCAACTCGCTTTCTCCTTCGTGACGGGTACTCTCAAGAGTGTGCAGGCAGTATTCAATACAGACAATGTAGATGTGGCTGCATCAGTGTTGTAGCATTTTGCGGTGACGTGGTCGCTGAGACATGATGGTAGACACCCATGGGGTTTCCACGGCGCTTTCAGTTCAGCAAATGTTGGAAGTAGGTAGTCTTGGAAGGCATAGTTTCGCTTTCTAGCAATGCTACATCGACCTGCATCGCTATGCTTGAAACTGTCTGAGGGCATAACGTCATCATCGTTAGAAGAGAAAAGTAGCATCCAGTCAAGCAAGTGGGCAATGGAAGAAGATGGCACTGGAAATAGTACAAATACCCTTTTCCGTCTTTGTTCCTGACTCCTATACTAGTTGATTTCTTTGGTATTCTATCTTCCATTATCTTACGATCTTCTGTCCCTAGTTATCATTGTATTTCTTACCTTGATGAGATTTGTGTTCGCCCTCTTTTTCTACTTCGCCTCAATTACCACCGGGTTACAGATCCAATACTGCTTTTCATGGGAAACCAGGGATTTTTTTTGGGTTTGAACCTGACTCCAGACCGGCCTTGGATACGAAAGAATCCCGCTATTGCTATTTTTTATTGTTGCTGCCTTGCTAGATATCCAGATAGCTGAAAGAGCAAAACGCTCCGGGTCTTCCTCACAGCTTTGGAACAAGCTTCACTCCAACAATTCTGTTCCCGAGGGGTAAAGATATGTCGCCGAGGTGGTAGGCTCGTTCCACATCGAAGCTTTTGGCCCAGCCAGTGCAATTCCCAAGACAACATACTCCACAGAAAACTTCGACAATGTGACGTGGTTTATTAGCTTCCTCGAGAGCTACTCAAATATTATGTTAGTCGTGACAGAGCCAAGCTATGTTTCATGAGGCGCCGTATCATCTCTTTACTGTCATATGAAAAAGAGAAGGTGTGAGCAGGCAGCTTGGTACGGTATCATAGCCGCTCGTACCACTTCTCAGCTGTCTGAGCGACGCTACCATGTCCTACATGTGTCAACCCCTCTTTCGATTCGCCTGATTTTCCAAGTCCAGAAAAGCCCTGTACTTAAAGAGATTGACTCTGACTGTATGCTATAACTCGAGTATGTCTTACTTTTACATTTTAGGTGCTGAAGGCCGATACCTATGGGAGTTCATCGGACGGCAGCGCGTTAGCATATGGCGTTGATCTCATTGCTGGCCATCAAGTTCACAAGTCGAATAAGCAAACTGTCAGCGACTAACTACCCCACAGTATCCGAAAAAGATTAGCGCTGCCATCTCGGTATAGCATGTGATGCGATGTGCTTGCATGAGCAGTTTCTAGTCACCAGAGCCGCCTCAGAAGACTCCTTCCTGTTCAGGATACACTTTGCGTAGCTGTATTGTTTCGACTGCAGATCCCCCGGCTCACTCAACTAATTTATACTTGCATGTAATCTCGAGAGCATTCGCAAGCTGGCACTAACACCGGTTGGCTACCGATGGCATCTCATTCATAGTCAGGGTATATCATCACAAGTCAAATTTCATCGGACATGATGAGCAACGCTGCCCGTGAGGTACATTCTGGCTTTTCATTGAGAACTTCCTAAGATCTCCCTTTGGAGTGTCGCACGAGGCCAACACACTAAAAACATCCAGTTTACATCGAGGTGGGATACCATCTTAGCCCGAGACACCGTTTGCCAAGCGCCGGTCCTACCTTTTCAAGGGCAGAGACTCAGTCAGAGAGATCTCAAAAATCAGGCTACAATGGAAAGAATGCTTTTCTTTTTCAATGTATATAAAGCAGGGCATGCAATCGCTCCCTACTCTTCAACAACAGCAACTCCAAGGTCTGAGACTAGCAACAATCTTCTCCTACTTTTCTCATACTTATCCCAAACCCGAACTGATCGCCATATATCCTTCTTGCCCCAGCTTCTACAATGCTAGGTCTTCTCGGAAAATTGTTAGCCGCGGCCGTGTCCTTGCACGCAGTCGCTGCTCTAATCACGCCAATTACTAATGAGATTGGTGTTGAGAAGCGAAGTGGTGGATTCGCAAATTCTGTCTATTTTACAAACTGGTTTGTCTCATTCTAATCTTTCATCTGAATCGCTGTGCATGTTGTTAATGGAAGTACAGGGGTATATACGGTCGTAATTTCCAGCCAGCAGACCTCCCGGCCTCGCAAATTACGCATGTGATCTATGCTTTTATGAACGTTACTTCGAATGGAACCGTGTAAGTCGCACCGAAACGAACGCGCAAGATCATGATTCCAGCTAAGATGAGTAGCTATTCCGGTGATTCATATGCGGACTACGAGAAGCACTATGCCAATGACAGTAGGTAGTCCATTGTTTACTTGATAAACTCAGCATTACTGACGGGGTTCAGCTTGGAACGACGATGGTAATAACGCCTACGGATGTGTCAAGCAGCTATTTCTTCTCAAAAAACAGCACCGCCACTTAAAAGTGATGCTGTCGGTTGGTGGTTGGACCTGGTCGAAAAATTTCCCCGCTGCTGCCAGCTCTGCTTCTACCCGAAAGACGTTTGCTCAGTCTGCTGTCGGCTTAATGAAAGACTGGGGATTCGACGGTATCGACATCGACTGGGAGCATCCTGAAGATGCCACACAGGCTCAAGACATGATTTTCTTACTCCAGGCGGTCCGTGATGAGCTCGACTCTTACGCTTCGCAACATGCGGAAAACCACCACTTCTTGCTTTCTATTGCGGCGCCAGCTGGAGCTACTCAATACAACAAGCTGAAGCTCGCCGAACTTGGCCAGGTTCTCGATTACATTAATTTGATGGCATACGATTTTGCCGGAGCCTGGAGCAATGCCACTGGTCATGTCGCCAACTTATACGACAACACCGAGAACTCCGCTGCGACACCGTTCAACACGAAGACCGCTGTTGATGCGTATATTAATGGAGGGGTTCCTGCCAATAAGCTCGTGCTCGGCATGCCCATTTTCGGCCGATCTTTTCAGCAGACTGAAGGCATCGGCAAGCCATACAAAGGTGTGGGATCTGGTACTTGGGAAAATGGCACCTGGGACTATAGCGTTCTTCCTAAGCCTGGCGCTGAGATCATGTGTGACAATACTGCTCAGGGCTGCTATAGCTACGATGCACAAACCAAGGAGCTCATCTCTTTTGACACTCCGGATATCGTCGCGGCTAAGGTTGAGTGGCTCAAGGAGAAAGGACTTGGCGGCAGCATGTTTTGGGAGGCTTCCGGTGACAAGAACGGATCTGATTCCCTCATCAACAAGAGCTTTGTAGGTCTCGGTAGCATGGAAAGTACGCCTAACTTCCTCAACTATCCCAACTCGACGTACGCAAATATTATCAAAGGCATGGCATAAGCTTGTTTTCTGTGTGGTTCTTTCATTTTGACCTTGGATTTGTCATTCCCTGTATTTCTCTTGCGTGGCTGCCTACATTCGAAGCTGAGCAGGGCATTCATTCTATGGCATCGTGTGTATTCCAAGCCATTGACATAATCTCTCGATTCTTGTCTTACTATCAATTTACGAAGATGGAAAATAATTAAAGCGGTCAATTGCCATGTGATGCTCTTGCAATTTGGAGTATGACACGATGGAGAACCAGCTGCCATGTTAGCACCCACACTGCGCTTTCCCGTTTCTCGGGCCACCATTCACATGTTGTTTTTTCGTCTCGGTACATCTTTTCTTCTTCGCTCATATTCTCCTCTGCTCCTTTCTCCTACGATTTCTTTCCTTTACATGTATTTCTACCCGGCAGATATCAGCCTCGGTCTGCGAAACGCCCGCTTTTAGTTACCGCCGCAGGTGTCTCTTCACCCGTCTTTACTAGCCTCCATGCTATCCATGATCTGTCTTTGACTCAATTTTGCTACAAAAGAGTAGCTCGATGGCCTCCGCCTCCAAATATAGCTGGGTGTAGAACACACCACCTCACAGCCGCGCAGTATACCGCAGTCTTACCAGTCCAGCCCCGTCCAGCCATGAGTCTCCAGACTCAGGATACGGATCTTTTGACGAGTGCAACTCTTCTGAAACCCCATGCTTGAAGGTTCGCTTTGCAGCAGAATTTGGCCTAGATAGTCAACAGGTCTCACTGGTGCCTGGCAATAACAAAGGTCTACTCTCAAACGACCAACGACGGTACCCTTCACCCTCCACTACAAAAACCAACGAAGATTCAGCGATAAACCTGCCCAGCAATAGCGAAAACGTGCCGACTTACCAAACCCCCACGAAATATGCTAGAGCTATTTCATCACTCACACCCGACAGGTTTGTTCCATTCCGGACGGTTCAATCTACTCACGAACGTTACCGAACAACCAAGCCGCTGGCATTACTTTCTGATACCGAAAGGATTTCCAGGCAGGACTTCAGCAGCCACGATCCTTTCTCGCCTCAGCCAAGACAATCGTCTTCACTAATGGCACGATTTTGCCCACTTGAAGCGCCTCAGTGTATGTTCTGCTCATTTGTCTCTACACGACTGATGCACTAACCTTCTTCATTCCTCTCAGACCAACTTCGTTCAAATCATCATGACTTCCTGCATACTCAGCAAAGGCAAACCAGTACAGAAACCGCGCGGAACATTCGAGGCCCCTCCCCTCACATCATGATTTCCACAGCGAACGAGCGGCAGCGCTCTACAAATATAGATCCATCCATTGGTAATCAACAGCTTTCCAAGAAATCTAGCTCAAAAGAGGACTTGTTCAATTACCAAGATCGCGTTGCATTCGCTCTAGACATTAACCAAGTTGGTAAAATACTGGAGTTTTCCCCCCCGACATCTCTTCGCTCTCCGCCAATCGCGATCAAAATTATGGAACCATGCGATCTTAGCAGAACGTATTGGACAGGATGCGAATGGACAAATAATACACCTAGTTGCGTCACTTTCGATTACTTCTTGGATGTCCACTAATTGACTCATAGGACTGCTACCAGCACCGAAGTCAAGGGCCCTGCCTTCTGCCCCATTCAAGCAAGTATTGCCTAATGTTCACTATACATGTCTCTAATTTATATTCATAGAGTTCTCGACGCTCCTTTTTTGAGGGACGACTTCTATTGTTCTACGTTGGCTTACTCCCCAGTTTGCCAAACGCTCGCCGTGGGCCTGGGAAATACTCTGTATACTTGGTCAGAGGATGCTGGCGTTCATATGATGCACGATCGCCCGTCACAAGGTGTCTACCTTTCCTCTGTCGCTTTCTCCTCCGTGTATGGGAAAAAATGTATTCTGGCTGGCGGAAGAAATGATGGGTCACTCGTGCTACAGTCGACCTCCGATGCACTGCCACGCTTCGAAGTAAGGCAACCTTTTAGAGTGAGCTGCCTGAGCTGGAGACCAGCGTCCACGCTGAGACCATCAAAGAATCCTTTCAATCCTGGAGTCCCTATCCAAACGGAAGATCTGCTAGTCGGAGACGATACAGGAACGGTCTACTACTACATCGTGGAATGGCCAATGAACTGGGAGGTTTCTCGAGATAATTGGCCAGGCTCAATGTACTTGGTCGCAAAAATTGTCATCCACAATCAACAGGTCTGCGGCCTTTCCTGGTCTCCAACTGGTCGACTATTTGCCTCTGGGGGCAACGACAATATCTGTTGCTTATTTGACGTCGACGATGTCTTGGGTGAAAACCAGGTCAGCAGAGTTTCCCAGGACACATCGCGGACCCCTTTGGTTCGCCACGGTCTGCCTTTCCGCCTCCAACCAACGCAAAATATACGTCGCAGTGCTTCTCCACATTTTATTAGAACCATTGTCGAGGAAGACGTCGATATAAGAAGAGTGCAGACTTTTGAGGATAGCCTTCGAACCCTTACCAACGGTTGCGAAAGACATCGGTAGGTCCATGGAGCAGCTGTCAAGGCCATAGCATTTTGCCCTTGGCGTGACGGCTTAATTGCAACTGGAGGCGGATCGAATGATAAATGCATACACTTTTTCCACACAACTTCGGGGTCCCCGTTGGCAACTATCGCCGTGGCTGCCCAAGTCACTTCTCTTATTTGGTCTACCACACGGCGAGAAATTGCCGCAACATTTGGGTATGCCCCTGACCATCCATACAGAATTGCAGTTTTCAGCTGGCCCGACTGTAAACAAGTCGCGGCAATACCATGGTCTTTGGAGCTTCGAGCTTTATATGCAATTCCTTATCCTTGGCAACATGATGGATTGGGACAATCCCGATCTCCTCGGCCTTCTGGAGACGGTTGCATTGTCGTTGCAGCAAGCGACCAAACACTGAAGTTTCATGAAGTGTGGGAGGCGGGAAGCAAGAAAGCACTCGGCTTGCCAGGATACTTCAGAAGCAGTGATATCCTAGAGAGTCTTGAGGGCATCAACAAGGAAGGTGAAGTGATTCGCTAATCCCTACTTGAGCGATTGCAAATAGAACCTATTGGCACAGCAAACAATCGGTGCCGAATCAGTGCAGATACTCGAATAGAACAAATTGGTGTAGCGCTATACATTGACAGAATTCCGTTTCTTCTTCTCGCAGTAAGGTAGCCCAAAACTAAACTTCGAATTGTAACCATAGACAAAAAGAACAGCAGAATGACAGAACGTCTAAATGCGCTAAGTTAGAACGCCAACAACATGCTTGTGTAGAATTAATAGTAACCCTCCGGACTATTTCAGTATTGCAATAAGGATAACAAGAATTATGATAAGAACGATGATAATGGTCATTTGCTTATTTTCGCTCGCCCCTCTTGCAATCTTCCCCAGCATTCTCTGACCCCTGTCGAGGCGGCTCTGGTGGCGGTCGACAACTCCATCTATCTCATCCAGCATGTCAACGTGGCTGTCGAGTTCGTCTCCGATTTGCATACTCAACTCTCTTTGGCGGCTTATAGATACACCAAGGCGATCGAGTTGCTCGTCTTGTTCTTCCATGATCTGGGAGTGGTATTCGTGTATTTGCTGATTCGACATGTCGCCGGCCTGGTGGCGATAACCAGCCGAGTCGTTCGGTGGATCGTCCCGATAGCGGCCGAACAGATCCTCTGACGGCGATGCAGGTGTGTCACTGAATCTCACAGATTTTGATTTGCGATAGGCGGATGGGGTAGATGTCGCATGTTGGAAGTCGTCCGCCAGCGTTTGCGAGTTGGGGTGTGTAACGGTTTCGATGGTTGCAGGCGATGCAAAGCCGTGAAATTGCGACGTGAGGTTGCCAAATTGCTCCCGAAGAGATGAGATTGAGTCATTCAAGGCCGATGCCGCGCTGCCAGACAAAAACGTGGTTAGTATAGCTGACCGGTTGCCAGTCGAAATTTGTCATCACGATACCTATCATCCCCGCTGCTCTGCCGGTTTTCTTTCTCTGTCTCTAACGAATCCAGCCCTATTCTGAACTGCTCAAACGATCGCGACAGGTGTCCGTCCTGGCTATCATTGTCCAGGCCTAGGCTTTGGGCTCTCTTTCGTTCCAGTAAGGACAGCTTAATATGGTCGGCGAGCAGGAAAAGCTGGTCGGCACTGCTCATCTTGCGAACTGATTTGTGTGGAAAAAAGCAGCGCTTCTAGAGCAGCTTGTCTCGCTTCAAATTTGCCGAGTGATATATTTGGCTTCGTGAAGAAGCAATGAGAAAGTGCGCTGAAGAAAATCATGTGCATATGGTTGTGGCACTGGTCGTGGTAAGTAGCGTCTACATGTGTTGCAACACTCATGAGCCACACCCCACTACCTACCCAAGCACAGGGAGTAGGTTCCTAAGTACCTAAGTACTTGCGGAGGTACCTAGCAAACCTACGTAGCCACGTAGCCTACGTAGGCACGCTATTTAGGCATTTGGTTATTAAAGAAGCTAGATACGCAATCATTATGTACTGACGGGATAACTTGTGATGAGCATATATCCCTATTCCGGACTCTACATTTCCTTTATATGCACTCGCAACTCATTGTGTCGATCTTAGAAGGCTTTTGCTTTTGCCTTTTGATTGGTGAAAGAGGTTTTCACTATTTGTTGGCTGCAGTTTACTGGTGTTGCAAAAAAAATATACGGAGATGCCTGTTGTACCTCGAATGTAGCAAGCATCCGACATAAACAGTCACGACAGTAGTTATTCAAGATCTTTATTCTTATATTTGTTGATATATCTCAGATCTGTCGCGGTGTATTTGAAGTGAATAAATTACATCTTGCGCCTGACTAATACTGTATCCCAGATGCCGGCCCTACCTCCGTCCTGTTAATGCGCTGCGAAGTTTGAATCAAGAAACACTAGACTGAACATCGTTGACTTGGTAAATTTTGAGCAGCGTGCCGTGGTTGTCTGCATTTTCGTTTGCTTTAGCTCATGTGCATGTCCATGTCGTTGCCATTCGGTGTAAGAGCGGAAGAAATGTCCGCGCTTGAGATAGTTTCGGTGCCTTCAAATACCGGTGGAGATTGTTGCAGATTGCGGAGAGCAGATTCGGCACCATGGCTAACTAGTCGTGCTTGTCGAAGATTCTCTGAGCAGAGGAAAAAGCCCTCTGTAGCTTTCACGAGGTATGACTGGAGGCCTTTGCTTTCCAGGCACACTTGTACGTTGCTGAGGGGGTAGTGGTTTTCGATGAATTTGGCCCAGCCTCGGGCCGCCGCCTGAATGTGCTCATCATCACTGATCTTGCGCCAACCAATACCAAGGTGGAGGGTGAAGTTATCAATGACTGGGCCATTAAATTCCGGAGCAGGCGCCGCGGGTTGTACATTTCCAGGAATAGTCGCGGCCGTTGCTTCGTCGCTTCCGAGGCGCTGCAATTTGTGGTTTCGAATATCCACTTGGGTAGCTTCGAGCTGGCGTTTAGCACCTGCTTCTGCCGCGGCGTTTCTTTCTTCCATCCAGGTGCCTGATTGGGTGCTGGCATCGGCAACATAGCCAGAGTTGGGTTTGATCAGTGTCATTCCTTCGCCGTAAACCCAATCATCTTGCGGCTCGACTATAAGCTGGGGGGGCATATCAGGCTCGAGATTGCCGCCAGCCTCGTCGCGAGATCGTTTTCTGCCTTTCGGGGCGGCGGGTCGATTGAAAGGCTGCGATTGAATCTGCGTTTGAACATGAGGCGGCGCGAAAATCGACCCGGTAATTTGGTTCGAAAGCGACGGCTGGGCGAGGGCCAGCACAGGAGACGCGGAAGTGAATTGGCGCTGCAAAGAGGCCATCTTCTACGTGGGTGGCACTTTGGGCTATAGCTGTTGTGTTAGTGTTCAACGTTTCATCAAACCAATGTATGCGTCCCGTATCTGTCTGGCGGAGGCAATGTTGACGTTTGTAGTCCTTCTGGCGGACACGTGCTATGGAACGTCGGGGGCAGGCGTGCGTGCAGACTGGCGATGTGAGGCAGATCAAGTACACGGCACGATCAAGATGTACAGCAGAGACTGGATAGCCGGATTCGAGTTATCCGTCACAATTATGACGGGCAGTGGATGGCGGACGGATGGGCTGGAGCGACGGTGCCTGTGTATTGCTGAAGCAAGAGTTTCGGTCGTGGAGCGAAGCAGTGCGATGAAGGATGAAATGCTGTTTAAAGACTGGTGGCCGGGTGCAGCTAGTTAGCAGCAACACTGAGCCCAGTTGTTATGCGAAGTATGGTGGGGTTCCAGACTCTGATTGGTCAACACTAGCGGGGCACATGCTGCAGTGGGCTAGGTCTGGCCATGCTGGTCAATTGGCGTCTGCATCTACATGAGCGGGGATGAGATTCAGGCCAATGCCTGGAGGCCAGTCAAGATCGCTGAGTCGTTATAACTTGTAACTACAGCACCTGATAAAAACTTAGTTATAAGTGCCCTTTTTATACTAAATTACACCTTTCTTAGAGTTATATATTTATTATACTATTTAATTAAAATTATATTATTTATAATATAAATAGATAATAAGATAAAGCTAATTTATATTAAAGAACTTTAGTTTTTATTAATTTTCTGTTAATAATAAAAAATCTTAAAATAAGAGAAAAAAAACTATTATATTTATAATATTATTATAACAACTTATAAAGTTTTTTAAATTTCTTTATTTTTAGTTAAAGAATTATAAAAAACTTAGATAAATATCTTAGTTAGAAAGTGTTAGACTATAGGTGGCTGGTTCTGACTAAGCAGGTATACGTGCCGTAGGTGGCCCGTACACAGCTATAAGTAGCTAGAATCAAGCCAGTGCTAGCTAGCAGGAATCAAGCTTTATCACACACAACACCACAGACAGTATCACCTTTATAGGCGTAACAGAAGTATTATAAAATAAAATAATTATTAAGTAATTATTTACGAATTATATTCTACTTAAAATTCTAGAAGAAGTAATATAATAATTATAGATCTTTAAGAAGTATATAATCTAGTATTAAAGGCTACTTATTACTGACTTTTTGTGGGGACTGTAGGTACGCTTATTCGAAGGCTGTTAGACTATAGGTGGCTGGTTCTGACTAAGCAGGTGTACGTGCCGTACACAGCTATAAGTGGCCAGAATCAAGCCAGTACTAGCTAGCAGGAAAAAAGCTTTATCACACACACAATAGCACTACCTGTATCTACAGAATCGTCATCTTCATAGATGTAACAAAGGCACTTAGCACCTAGATACTACTTATTCAACTCCCTATAATGCCTCCATTGGTTGCGTCACGTGACTACCTCTCAAACCCCAAGGAACACGGAAAAGTGGATGTTGTTGGGACGATGTCTCACAACCTTACGGAATCTTGTACGAAACTTCCAGGCTGTCATAAGTTGCGTGGCAAGTAGGTGGGCGACAAGCGACGAAGCAGAACTCTAGGACAGTCTTATTCAGTTGATCTTCCAAATATTCACCCGGGATTATGTGCGAGAGGTAAACAAGGAAACACTGGTCCGTTATCTGAATGTTTGACGTGGTATGTACGAAGCAGCGTAATAATGCAGGCTACAACCTAACGTCGGGCACCCACTTTTTAGCCACCCCCCCATTTTCGCCAGTAATCGCCAGCCTCTTGATTTTTAACCTTCGTTACTAGAACCATAATTTCTTATGTAATAATTATTATTTTAGCTTTAAATCTTTTCTATAATATTATTATACCTAATTATAGTAAAATAAACCTTTAAAATATAATTTAGGATATAATAGGTAGTATTAGTATATAGAAGGTAGTAAAATATTAGGCTATACTTTAATTAACTATATAGGCTTAAATAAATAATATAATATTATAAAAGGAGGTATTTAAACTATTATAATACTTTTTATTATTTAAGAATTATATCTTATTTTTTAAATCTTAATTTAAGATATTATTAGTAATCTTTTAATATATAATTAAGTTTAAAAAATAACTTTATAATTATATTTTAATAATAATAATAATTATAACCTTAGTAAAAGTTAATTATATAGTTTTTTAAATTATAATCTAAAGATTAAGACCTTAAGAGGTAAGTACTTTAATTTTAAATATTTAAATAGTACTTTAATTTACTTAATTTAGAATTTCTTTAAACATCTAATAATTAAGTAAGTTAATAAAATACTCCCTTAGAACTAATATAATATAAATAAAATAAGGCTTATAATTATTAAGGTCTATAAGGTTATTATAAAGTAGAAGGTAGAGTAATATAAGAAGTAGTTCTTTTATTAGTATAGAAGAAGGATATAAAGTTATTAGATTATCTTCTAGAGGCTATTTTCTATAGGAAAAAGGCTACCTTTATATAGTTAAGATACCTTAAAGTCTAATCTTAACTAGGTTATAATCTATTTATAGTAATATAATATATTATTATTAATAATGTTATTATAATATTATTATAATATTATTATAATATAATAGATTATAAAAGTAGGTCTAATATCCTTATAGCTCCTAATAAAGAGTATATTATTTTAATATCTCTTTAAATAATAAGGATAAAATATAGTAATTAATACTATATAAAACCTTTATATCTAGGATAAAAATATAGTTTTATATACTATAAAAACCTAGTTATCTAAGGAAAAACTATAAATTTAATTATAATTAAAAAACCTTATTATATTATATAGGAATCTTACTAATAGATAAATCCTCTAGAAAATTATTAAATTTATTAATTCCTAGAGGCTTAGTAAGAATATTAGCTATATTATCTTCTATTTTTATATAAAAGACCTTAATATTATTATTAATTATATAGGTCTTTATATAGTAATATACTATATTAATATACTTTATCTTTTTTATAGAATTCTTAATTTTTTAGTAAATTTAATAGCTACCTAATTATCTATTAAGATAAGGGGTATAATAACCTTCTTAACTATTTTTTAAATTATTATTAAAATAATTATATAAATTATTTAAAAAATATAGATTCTTTAGTACTATCTCTTAAAGCTATATATTTAGCTTTATAAGTACTTAAAGTTATATTTTTTTAATTTTATAAAAGACTAACTTATAATATTATTATATATATAAAAATAGTACCTTATAATAGATTTTCTATTATCTAAATTAGAAGCCTAGGAGGCATTAGTATAACCTTTAATAAAGTTATAATATATAGGAAAATTATAATTATAATATAGTATTCTATTAGGAAATTTATTTAAATATTTCTAAATATTATTTAAAGTTTTAAAGTAGGTCTTATTAGGTTTAGAGGTAAATCTAGAATAAGTTATAACTATAAAGGCTATATTAGGCCTAGTTTTTAAAGCTAAATATAGTAAAGATCCTATTTCTTTCTAAAATATTAATATATCTTTAGGGTCTATATTTATAGAAGATTTAGTTAATTTTAAACCTTCTATTATAGGTAGCTATTCCTATATTATC
The DNA here is from genome assembly GCA_024472245.1 of Beauveria sp. NWAFU-1. Lineage (NCBI taxonomy): Eukaryota > Fungi > Ascomycota > Sordariomycetes > Hypocreales > Cordycipitaceae > Beauveria > Beauveria sp. NWAFU-1. The sequence goes on along the minus strand of JANBXD010000006.1, from coordinate 2,134,455 downwards.
TTTATTATATTCTTTTAATTTATTTAAAAGATATTTATACTAGGAAAGGTATATTTATTTATATTTTCTATTAATAGTTATATTAACTCCTAGAAAATCTCTTATTTTACCTAATCTTAGACTTTTATATAGTTATTTAGATTAGAGACTAGTATTCTTATTATATTTATATTTACCCCTATAAATAGGATATTATTAATATATAAAATTAAGGTAATATTATATTTATTATTTATAAATACCCCTTAATTATAAGAATAAGTATAAAATCCTAACTTATTTAATATATTTAATAGAAAATTATACTATAGTCTAGGGCTTTATTTTAGACTATATAATACTTTATTTAATTTAGCTACTATTTTTTTAGTCTTATATAATTCTTTAGCTTAATTTTATAATATTTTTAGCTTATAAGCTAATTTTTCTAATAAATAATCTTTAAAAGCTAAAGGTAATATAGTATATAGATCTATATTAATTTTAGTATATATAAAAGCATTTTTTATATTATATTATTAAATATAATAGTTATTAAATACTACTAAAATTAATAGAATTCTTATAGACTCTATTCTAGCTATAGTAATATAGGTTTCTTAATAATTAAGCCTTTTAACTTATTTAAAACCTTATATAACCTATCTAGATTTATATTTTATATTAAAATTAAGGTTATTTTCCTTAATTTTATATACCTAGCGTCCTTTTAATATTTCCCTATTATTAGGGTTATATTCTAAAGTCTAAGTATCTTAATTATATAATTTATCTACTTTAGCTTTTATAGATTTAATCTAATTGAAATATTTAGGATTTTCTATAGCTTATTTATAAGTAGAAGGTTCTAGAGGCTTATTTATAGTATTTAGAAGATAATTATTATAATTAGTTATAGTTATAATATTAGGGTATTCTTTATATTCTTCTTTATCTATTTTCTTTCTAGGTATATTAATAGATATTTTATTAGCCTCTTTATTATTATTAGAACTTAAGGAATTAAAATCTAAATTATTATTATTATTATATATAAATTTATTTTCTAATATAATAATATCTCTAGAAATTATTACTTTTTTCTTAAAAATATCCTATATTTTATAAGAATTAGGTAAATAACCTATAATTATACCTTTAAAGGCTCTAGTTTCTAATTTAGAGTTAAGAGTCTTATTTTTATAATATACTAGACTTCTAAAGGTTTTTATTATTAATAGATTATTTTTATCTAATTTCTTATTTTCCTTAATTTCTATAGGACTTAAATTATTATTTAAAGATTTATATAGAGTTATATTATATAAATAAATAGTAGTTTCTAGAGCTTCCCCCTATAAATAGGTAGGTAAATTTACTATAAATAATATAGATCTTATTTTATCTAATAAAGTCCTATTTATATACTCTATAGAGCTATTAGGTTCTTTAGTATAAGGTAAAGATTTATTATAAATAATCCTATTAATTTTATAATAATTATTAAAGCTTTTAATAAATTCTAAAGTATTATTAGTAAAAATAGATTTTATTCTAATATTATTAGAATTATTCTCTATTAATACTTTATATTCTTTAAATTTATCTAAAGCTTCTAATTTATTCCTTATTAAATAAACCTTTAAATATTTAGAATAATAATCTAAAAATATTATAAAATATCTATAGTTATTATATATAGGAGTCTTAATAGGACCCTAAATATCTATAGAAACTTTATCTAAATAATTATATTTAGTATTAGACTTTTTATTTATCTTATTAGTTAATTTAGCTTTAATATAGATTTTATAGTTTTTTAACTATATAAATATTATCTATATTATAACTAAATTTTATATTAGACCTATTAAGTCTTTTTTAATAGTATTTTATATTCTAGATATCCTAGTCTTAAATGCTATTTATATAGATTATTATTATTATTATTATTATTATTATTATTATTATTATTATTATTATTATTATTATTATTATTATTATTATTATTATTATTATTATTATTATTATTATTATTATTATTATTATTATTATTATTATTATTATTATTATTATTATTATTATTATTATTATTATTATTATTATTATTATTATTATTATTATTATTATTATTATTATTTATATTATTTATATAATAAGTACTAGTATAACTAGTATTATTAGTATTATTACTATATAAAAAATATAATTTTATTATTTTCCTTAATTAAGGAAAGATATAATATATATAATCCTTAATTTTATATACTAGCTACTAAGAATTCTAGATTATTATTATATAATAAGAAATTATTCTTCTTAAAAATTAATAATAAATTCTTAGTACTAGACTAGCTTATTATATTAAACCTTATTTTAGGTATATAATAATAGTTTTTTTTTAGTATATATTTCTTATTATTATTTTAAAAATTAAATAATAGGTTTCCTTATCCTTTAACGTTAATAAAAGAAGCTTTTCCCTAACTTACCTTAGTATTAATTTCTTTAAAATTAATTAAATAATTTTTATCTATTATTATATACCTAGTAGCCCTAGTATTAAATATAAATTAAACTTTATTATTATAATTATTATTATAATTTATATTATTAACCTTTCTTCTTAATTTTAATATATAATTAATAAAAGATAGTTTTTATTTTATAGTTCCTAATTTATATTTAGTATTATATTTAGGATTATATAGGGTTATAGTAAATACTATTAAGTCTTTATAATTAAGGTTTTTAATTTCTTTATTAAAAGAATAAATAGAAGAATTATCTTCTTCTTCTTCCTCTATATTAGTATCCTTTTTAGATACTAATATATTATTATTATTCTTTTCTTTTAAAGAATTATCTTTATTTTTAGAATAATTCTTCTTTTTAATAGAATTATTATTAATTCTTTTAGAATTATTATTAAAATTCTTAGAAATTTTATTACCACTTTTAAAGCCCTTAGGAGCCTTATTAGGGTATAAAAAGTAGTAATTTTCCTCGTTATAGCACTTAAGTTTATAGTAGTTATACTTAACACCTTTTTTATTCTTTTTCTATAAATTTTTAATAATATTTATAGTTTTAGAATTATTATTTTTAGTATAATTAATTCTTTTAGCCTTATCTATAAGGCTAGATATAAGGGATTCTATAGTATATAAAAGTAGATTATTTCTTAAAGCCTAATTTATACCTAATATAAATCCTTTAAAATTATTATTTATATCTTTAATAATAGATAAAGTCTAGGCTATAATAACTATCTTATCTATAATAATATCCCTAGATTTTAGTTTAATATATATTTCCTTAATTTTATTTAAATATTCTTCTATAAAAGAAAATTTATCTAAAGTTAAGTTAAATAAACTTTTAACTAATATAAAATTACTAGTAAATCTAGGGGTATTATCTAGTCCTTATAAAATATCCTATAATTCTTTAGTATTATTTATATACCTTATTTAAATAAGTAGGCTATTTTATAGCCTAAGCCTAATATAGGCTAGTACTTCTTTAGACCTTATATAATTATCTAAAATTATATATCCTTCTAATTTTTCTTTAATTAGAAAGGATTTTATTTATATAGACTATATAATATAGTCTTTAGAGCCTAATAGTTTAGGAAAGTTATATAAATCTTTCCCTATATTTTTTATAATAGTATAATATATTTATAGAATTTTTTTATTAATTTTATAAATATATTATATATATATTATAATATTATTTATATTATATATAATAAAGGAGGGTTATTAATTATTTATCTTCTTTAATAAAGATTAAAGACTATAATAATTTATAAACCTTACTTATATATATATATATAATATAGGCTTATAGATATATTATAAATAAATATAATATATTTATATATTATACCTAAGATATATAATACATAAGATATCTTAAAAAGATATTATAGGTATATAATAAAAAATATTATATTATTATATAATAGGTATTAATTCCTATTATATCTATAATATAGCTTATATATCTTAGATAAGTTATATTATATTATTCTTTCTAATAAGTAATATATATATATATATATATATATATATTAAAATGAATATAGTTATTCTTTTTTATTAATATTATATTAAATATAATATTATATATATTTAAAAGGTTTAATTATAATAAATTTATAGTTATATATTTAATATTTATAAACTTAATATTTTATTATATAATATAATATAATATAAACAAGTAATAACTACCTATATTATATAGTATATAACTCTAGGCTTATAACCTATTAAGATCTATAAGGTTATTATAAAGTAGAAGGTAGAGTAATATAAGAAGTAGTTCTTTTATTAGTATAGAAGAAGTATATAAAGTTATTAGATTATCTTCTAGAGGCTATTTTCTATAGGAAAAAGGCTACCTTTATATAGTTAAGATATATTAAAGTCTAATCTTAACTAGGTTATAATCTATTTATAGTAATATAATATATTATTATTAATAACGTTACTATAGTATTACTATAATATTATTATAATATAATATATTATAAAAGTAGGTCTAATATCCTTATAATAATAGGGCTCTAAGAGAATAGCCTAGTATTAAGATTATTATAGAAGTAAATTACCCTAAAGAGATAGTTTAGCTAGTATTTTTGAAGTATAATTTTTAAATATATATTAGTTATAAAAATAAAGCTTAACTTATTAGTTCTTTTTAATAAAAACAGTATTTAATAATAATAGTTTCTAAATAGATTAAAACCCTTTTAGAATTAGTATTTTAAGGCTTCTTTAAGAAGCTAAATAAATAATAATATTATTATTTATTAGCTTAAAATAATCTTTATTTTAAAGACTAAGCTAATTAGCCTTAATAAATAATAACTTTTTATTATTAATAGTTATAAAAACTATTATGTAACTAAATTCTTATATAAATATTATTATTATAATATCTACCTTTTATTCTTACTAATATATAGCTCTTATATTCTTTAACCTCTTAATATAGCTATTTTTAATATTATTAAAACTAGCTATAGAAAGGAGCTAGGAAATTAAATAATAATAATTTTTTTCTTATTAAAAAGAGAATTTTTCTTAAATATTATATTATTATAAGAAAAGCTAGAATAAAAAAAAATTTTTTTTTAGGCTAATAAATATTAGGATTATAGCTTATTAATATTATAAAGTTATTAATAAGTAAATTACTATTTAATCTAGTTAAAATAATAGTAAAAGAAATACCTCTAAGACTATCTTAACCTCTTAAAGTAAGACTTCTATTATATAATATACCTACTAAAAAAAAGACCTTTATAACCTCCTTAATAATAATAAAAAGTATTTAATATACTTATAGTTAATATACCTTATATAATAAAAGATTAAGAAGTAATTTAATATCTAATAAGTTCAAATTATCTTTATAAAAAAGTAAAATTAGAAGCTTAAAAATAAAATAAAGTTTATTAAGTTATAAAAATATTAAATAGTTATTATTAATTTAAATAAATTATTTATTTAAGTTATAATAGTTAAGAATATATAATAATAACTTAATAAGTAATTAACTAGTATTCCTATATAACCTATTATTAAAGTACCTATAGATTAATTATCTTATTTCTAAGTTATTAATTAGTATTATTTTTATTAATAATTAATTTTTATTATATTTAATATAAGGCTTTTATATAATGCCTTATAATAGCGATTACTGGCTAAAATGGGGGGGTGGCTAAAAAGTGGGTGCCCGACGTTACAGGGTTGTACATAATGGGCTCATGCCCCCCTGGCTGCTGACTAGCAATGCTCGGCGCCATCGGCATTACTGATAGACGAGGTCATGGCAGTGAGCACAAATAGGAGCGACGACAGATACTTATACTGAGGATCAGACGACTCAAGTACAAGTTGGTGAAATTACGGAGTCGCATGTGTCACTATGTCGACAACGGCGCAAAAATGCAGCCCGTTAAGCTCAAATGACGAAATGGCATATTTGAGAAACGAAGAAAAAGAACAAGAAATGCACCAAAAATGAAAGGCACAGAAATGCAACTGTAGAAACCAACATAAGACATAAGAGTATGAATGCGATGTTCTAATTAGTAAGGCGCCATAGTTCTGTTGTCACTTCATAATTATGAGAGTTGCCATTCAAGATACGGGTGAATGTCCAGAAGAACCACGCAACGGGTATGCATCGATGCGGAAGATATAGCAACCAATATAAGTCCATTTTTCATCTACATATTTCATCCATGTGCACAATGACCACGTAATAACACGAGCACATGATTTGGTTTTGGTCTTGCCCCTGAACCAGAGCGCACGTTACATAATCACAATTCGCCGCCAATAAGCACAGTGAGCGCAGCAGCACGGAGAAACGGAAAGGGACCTACAGTGGGGTGTAGGTACCTAGGTATGATGCACCTAAAACACGGCACCAGCACCACTCCAACAACAGGCCCGCACTTCTAACTATTTATTACCTGCTACCTACCTAGGTAAGTAGGTAGGTACGTAGCAGGTAGGTACCTAGGTACTCATGTCTTTTAGTGAGAGGCTTCCAACCTGCCAACTGCCATCGAACCAGGCTAGCATACCTTAGGTAGTTAGTACCTAGGTACCCAGGCAAGTACCTAGGTTGCTAGGTAGGTAGGTACCTACCCTACCTAATTACTCAGTAGAGCGAGCAGCCGTGGGCCCAGTGGCGGAGCAAGCAAAGACGCATCATCCATCTTATCGTCACTGCACCACTCATTGTCCAAGGGAGCAGCTCGGTGCCCCCGGACTCCCAGAATGAACGGGGACCTGAGTCTCTCCCAGGCTCTTGGTGGCCTCCGGATAGCCAACCCTGACGAAACGACGCAAGATCATCCCCCGAGGCACGTCGACCAAACTCTTCACGCAGCTACCACAAACGACACCTCGCCCGCAGATCACGAATCATCCTCCGTCGGGGATCTGGCCAAAGGCACCAATAACATCAGAACGGAACACTCTCCTAACGAAATCGATCGCCAGCCTCACCCGCACACGCATACGTCATTTGATGCATTCAACCTGCCAGCGCAGCATTCAATGTCGGCACACAGTCATGCCATATCCGAAGCCCGCTACGGCGAGTCGCCATTGCAACAACAGTCAAACAGGCTCATGGCGCTCGCCGCAGGAAGCACAAATGAGTCCTTGCCACACCGCCAACTGTCCAGAGGAAGAGTCGATGGCCTTTTGCGCAATGAAACGGCCCAATCAGCAACATATTCCGGAAATGCATCTGGCCAAACGAGTGCGGAAGATTGGAAAGATCGCGGTGCTGCAATTGGAATCAGGCGAGAAATCGATGCCAATGGCAGGTCGATTGTTCGACAAGTTAAAAAGGGTGTCCGAGACTTTTCATTTGGCCGGATACTGGGAGAAGGTTCATACAGCACCGTGTACCTGGCGACCGACAAACAGACTCTCAAGGAATACGCGATCAAAGTGCTTGAAAAACGGCACATCATCAAAGAAAAAAAGATTAAATACGTCAACATCGAAAAAAACACTCTCAACAGACTTACCGAGCACCCCGGTATCGTCCGACTTTACTATACGTTTCAAGATGAAGCGTCTCTTTACTACGTACTGGATCTCTGCAACGGTGGCGAGCTTCTCGGCGTCCTGAAAAAGACAGGATCTTTCGATGTGGACTGCGTAAGATTTTACGGGGCTCAAATTCTGGATGCAATCGACTACATGCATTCTCGAGGAGTTATTCATCGTGATTTGAAACCGGAGAATGTTCTTCTCGACAATCAAATGCATGTGAAGATTACAGATTTTGGCACCGCGAAGCTACTGAAAGACCCGAGAGACCCGCAAAGTGTTACGCATACTAATGCCACCGGGCCTGACCAAGACGAAGACAGAGCTGCGTCGTTTGTTGGCACGGCAGAATATGTGAGCCCAGAGCTCCTGACACACAAGACTGCGTCAAAGGCAAGTGATGTTTGGGCATTTGGATGTATTATTTTCCAGCTACTCGTCGGCAGACCGCCATTTAAAGCTGGAAGCGAGTACCTCACCTTCCAAAAAATCGTCAATCTTGAATACGAATTTCCACCTGGGTTTCCCCCAGCTGCGAGCGACCTCGTTGAACGTTGCCTGGTCCTCGATCCTAGTCGAAGGCTAACTGTCGAGCACATAAAAAACCACGAATTCTTCGAAGGGCAGCAGTTTGGAAGAGGACTATGGAGGATTCAAGCGCCACGCCTTCGGCCGTACGTTCCGCCGCCGCAAGAGCCAACAATTATCCAGTTGAACGGCTGCCCACCCAACAGCACCCCCAACAGCAGCCAACATCGACAGCAATCCAACCAAAAACCGAATACCCGTCCAGGACGGATCATCACAGAGCTACCACCACCTACTCAGCTCGATATCGAATGGTCCCCCGTTCTCACGAAAGACAACGAACGAATACTCAAGTTAGCTGATCTGATGGTTATATCAAGCCCGCATGGTGGTGCCAATGGGAAGAGCGCAGATGAAGGCCATAAAAAGCTCTCCCGCTTCTTCGGGGGTAGCACCACAAAAAAACGGCAGAGACTCGTCATGGTTACTTCCAGTGGACGAATTGTCCTTGCTCCTGCCGGTGGAGAAGAAAAGCGATCTAAGCAGGAGCTTTCATTGCTCGCACCAGACAGCTCGTGGCACACCCAGAATGACGCCAAAGGTCAACTGGTTTGGTGTGTAGACGTCGTAAGTTTGCTACTCCGAACAATTGACACTAGTGTTCATTATTTAATGCGAATGATTCACAGGGTGGATATCGATATACCTTTGAAGAAACTAAAGGTACAGCGTCCTCAGAAAATGGCACCTCTTACGCCGAAGAATGGATAAACAGCTTAGAGCGAGCACACGATCTCGCCATCTCCCAGAACCTTGTAGCGCAAGGGGCGGAGTCTGGATTCACCGAAATGTCTTCGAATGCACCTAGTCCTTCTAGCACTGTGGGTGGCCGAGGCAACGGGCCTGACTCGTACAGCATCAATGAGCGACCATCGCGTGGCCATCTCACCAAAGGTCAAGGTGGCACCGATGAGTTCACCCCCAAGAGAAACCGCTTCAGTAAACGACAGTCACGGAACGGTCTTGGTACTGCTTTCTGAAAGAGGAGAAGTTATTTCTGCATGGGGAGGAGAATCACGCATGCAGCTTTTTTTTTTATGTTTCTATCAGCATTCTTCGCCAAAGAAGTAGTCCGTTCTGGCATTTGAAGCATGGCGTAATCTGGAAATCTGTGTCCTGTTTGGACGCGTGCATACTTCTTTAAGCACAAGGTTTGCGGCAATCAAGGGCTGATTGCTGCTGATTATCACATATCAGCTCATACATTTAGTCATATAGCCCGCCTACTTTACCAATAATGTTCGTTGCCAATCTCAAACGTATGCACCAACAGTGCACTTTCGTGCTGCCTGGTGCCGCGATTTGTGACGGCAGAATACAAGATATCTAGTCACAACAGGTGATCCATATATTATTGATTGGCTGAATTTATTCACATAGCGGATACCTTTTCGCAATTGCCCCGAACGACTCTTTTGTAAGATGGTCAAGTCGCCTCTTGTTGGATAAATCCTTGGGACATCGTGGTTACACATAACCTGTCCCAGATCCACCAAGTTGACCTGTCCGAGCTGGCCTTTACCGAGCTTTTCCCGTAAGAACGCTGTACCAGTACTTACTAACATCAACATAATATAACCTGACTCCTAACCATAACCCTAAATATTAACCTTAACCCGAACTTCTAACCAGCGCTTCGCGCAGTGTGCTTCGCACACCCTAACCTAACCCGTATCTTAAATAACGCTTCGCGTAGTGTGCTTTGTACACTCTGAAGTATGTCGCGGTACATGCCCACTTCGGCAAAGGCTCGGGTAAAGGCCAGCTCGGACAGGTCAACTTGGTGGATCTAGGACAGGCTATCTCTGACCTCTGGGACATCTGCGAACCAGCACGTGACTCGGCTCCATCTGGCGCTCGAGCGTCTCAACACGCTCGCTGCCTTTGGGCGCGCGATGCCTACCTAATAAGTATGATTGTTTGTCAACCATAGCAAGACTCCAAAGATGCAACAACAGTATCGCGCGTTTGCCCAGCAAGCGCCTCAGAGGTCGCCGCATGCGGCTGCACGTCGAGGTGGCATTGGTATGTCGCATTTCGCGCGTTTCGTGTCTCCTCCATCCCATTAACACTTTGACAGGCCCAATGATGTCTGCTGGACCTCACCCAGCCGTGCCGCTCACTCAAGCGCAAATGGCACAACAGCAGCAAGCCCAGGCACAGGCAGCTGAGCTTGCAAAGCGACGCAGCCGCAAACCCACCGACAAAAACATACCCGAAGGTGTCGAGGACAGCATTGTCAATCCGGAGAGCGCCCAGCGATACAGAGACCTCAAAGACATTGAGCGCCTCCTTGATGCGACTATCACGCGCAAGCGGCTTGATGTGCTCGATAACACACAGCATCAAACAAAGGTAGAGCAACTGTCAGTGCAACCATTTTGGACTAGTGACGCTGATGTTGAGTTAGTTGACGAAAACGCTTCGCATTTGGATCAGCAACACTGTACAGGATCAAGTCTGGCAGGGTAACGGACCGACATCCGACTCCTTTGACTTCTCGGGCGCTGCTGAGGCATCCTACCGCGTAAAAATTGAAGGCCGCCTTCTTGACGACGAAGCTTCCGAAGACGAGATTGGAACAAAGCCATCTGCTTCGAACGCTGCCACAGAGGATAATGACGTCAAAATGGACGAGGATGCGGTGACAACCGAAAGGTCGGGCACTGTTTCTAACAAATCGAAACTGTCATTCTTCTTTAAAGCCATGACCGTCGATTTCGACCGTTCACGCTTCCGCAATGGCGCTGAGCAGAGTGTTGAGTGGAAGAAGCCCGATGCGGCTCTTCGACAGCCCAATGGACCAAATCTCTCAGCCGCTGCTGATTTCGACGAGATCACATTCAAGCGCAATGGCGATGAAAACGCAAACATTACAATCAACCTCTTTCGACAGGAAATACCCGAGCGATATCAATTTAGCTCGGAACTGGTAGACGTTGTAGACATGAAGGAAGGTACACAGCAAGAAGCTGTGATGGGACTTTGGGAATACATCAGGCTGCGCAGTCTGCAAGAGGATGAAGAAAAGCGCAACTTTCGTTGTGACGAACTACTGAAAAAGGCGAGACCGCTCTTATCTGAATCCAGTCACTGGGAAAACTACGATACATTACTAACAATATAGTAGGTCGTGAGGGGCGACGTTGGATTTATTCCGATGCTCAACGAATACGTGGCACAAAACCTGCGACCTCTACCGCCCATTTCTTTGCCATACACCATTCGTGTCGACGAAGAATTCCACAAAAATCCACAGCCGACCATCTACGATATACAAGTGGCCATCAGCGACCCCTCGAGAGCAAGCTTGCAGGAAGTGATTAACAACCCACAATATCTGGCTATGCTCAAGGATATCAGTGGACTCGATGAACAACTGGCACGTCTCGTGCAAGCTGTATCAGCCTCCAAGGCTAAATACACGTTCATGAAGTCGCTGGGCGACGATCCCGCCACTTTTGTTAGGAATTGGTTGAGCTCGCAGAAGAGGGACCTGGAAGTTATCATGGGCGAAGGTTCCAATGATGGCGATAATGGTTATGGCGACGAATGGCGCAGAGGTGGCAGCAACAGCGTCTGGGCCACACAGACCGCGAGGGAAAGTGTCAATGTGCTACTCTCTCGACAACGTTAGCCGCAGGCAGCATGCGTTTGGGATTCTTCTTGCAATGACTGGCGAAACTATGTACCGCCCGGGTTGCAAAGATGCGCCGCTGAGATGGCAATGTGCGTTTGGCGTTATGTAGGATCGATGCAAGACCGTATTGAAGGGTTGTAAAACTATTTTGGTAAGCTATTTTCATCGAGATGATGTATGCCTTCGCTTTGCAGGCAGTGTACGGCTACCTGAAGGCGTAGAACGACTGCGCACGGTCCTCAGCAACGCTGCATTAGTCTCGTTATTATCCTAATTACTATGATATCTATCGCTGTGAGGACACTGGCGTCGGAGGCATGTTTCTAATTTGCTTGATCAAAAATTCTCGTTCGTCAATGAATTGCTCGTCATCTGTTCTGTCCTCCAAAAAATGGGACAAGAATGTAAGGAGTTTCTCGCGATTCATTAAGAGAATTTTCTGAACCGGCAGAGATTTATGTGGGTTGGCGACAAACACCTTGAAAACGTGAAAGCCCTCGTACTGGACCATCTTGCGGTCGTCTCGGAGCAGATTCATGCATATCTTCAAATGTTCGCCACTGTCGACGTATGCGGTCATGACGCTGTAGTTGGAGCGATCCAACAAGATCTCACCAAGAAGTTTAATAGACTGACGCTTCGTAACGTAACTGTTCGATTGCACCAGAGTTTTATTGTATTTGTCAAAGAAGAGTTCAAAGTTCGCAGAGAGATATCGGGGAACAAGGTCTTTGTGTCGAGTTAGAAGCTCCTACACGGAAACATTAGCAAATAGCCGAGAGTTTTACGCTGTTGCGAAAAGTTACCCTAAATGTTGTGAAAGCGTCAGCAGCGACTTCAAATGAGCTTTTATTGATCCAGTCGAAAAACCTCCAGAAAATACCCCTTCCGCTCTGAGGTCGGTCCCTGTCGATAGCATTGAGACCTTTTGCACTGGATCCCGGAGCGTCACCGTCATCGTAGAGAATAACAGCAGCTGCGGCTTCGTTTTTGAGTAGTTCGCGGAGTACTGATCCTGCTGGAGTGGCACTCTCTTTATGATCGTATGCGCGACACAGCTCCACAAGGACTTGGGGCCGGTTGCAAACGACGTATGACAGGGCTATTGGATCGCTCTTCGGAGCTGCCGCGGCGGGACGAAATCGAAATACGTATGAGAAGATAACTTGAGTATCTTTCCGCGCTTCGAAGGGTAAACGATGGAGATTGACGGCTAACAAGTGCAGGAGATCTTCGTCGATCATTCCGGTAACAAGTTGATATATTTGTTCTGGCGAGCTATCGGTCTCTGGAGATTTCAAAACGTTAAATTCGAATTACACAGAATTCAAGAGGTTGGTTTGACCGCGGCGGGTGAATGTACTTGCCTTGCGTGCCTTGCAATATGACTTTCATTTGGGCGAGAACGCGTGACAGCTCCTCGGCCTTGTATTGGTCAGTCAAGCCATGGCGAGTGATTAGTGAGCAAGGAAAAACGTACTTTTGCAGTGCCCGTGGGACCATCGAGCTTCAGTACATGCTCGCGAGCTTGTTTGGGGAGATCAGCTGCGGTGCGAGCCCGAGCACGACCAAACAGGAACGACATGGGGAGCCGTGACAGATCCTGCCTCTCCCTTGTGCGTCTGGGCTGAAGTGAGTGACTGTATTGTGTCACAGGTGATGATAACAATCAAATGTGGCAGCCACTAGAAGCGCTTGTCTGCTGTTTGGTGTTGGAAGGTAAGTGGTCGCCGAGATGTGATTGTGGTTGTTTGGTAAACAGGGGATGCTATTTACGCATCACGCGCAAGTAGTACATGAAGTTGGTACACACCTGACTGGGTTGGCAGGTAGGCACGCATCAATTATGGTACTTACCTAATTTAGGGAGGGTGCTGATATTAATATCCGTCGGCTAAGTACCTAAGTACCTTCTATTCTTCATACTCCCTACTGCTATCCGTACTAATTATTTAACTAACAATGACGACCTAGGCAGGTACGTAGGCAAGGGGTGGACAAAAAAAGCGAGCGCTCGCTCGTTATTGATGCTGTGTTCTTGGTCACAACTACACACCAGAAGAAGCCAATAAATAGTTTTAAAAATCTAGAATGAATATTGAGCTAATCTAGACTCTACATGAGTTGTTTTATTTTTTTATTTATATTAAAGTAGCTAGTCGCTAGAAACTGGTACTTTAGAAGTGAGCTGCCTTCTCAAAAGCGCTCGTTTTTGTTGTCCCCTATATAGTAGGTAGGTACTTAGCTGGGTACTTTACTACCTTAGTACTAGCCCCGTAATATAAAGGTCGAATTTTAGCACTCTAATGTGATATCGAGGAGAACTGCAAAAAGCCTATAGTATCGTAAGCTAATAAAGTTAATTATAAACGCCTTAGACTAACTCCTCTTAATCTTAGATAGCCTTAACTAACTAATTAAATATTAAAGTTAAAGGTTAAACTTACTAATATTAGATTTATTCTTCTTTTTTTAAATTAATTTTATAATTTATTAAACTTATTTAAATTATATATTAAATTATATAAGATTAAATTAAATTAAATTAAAATATTTATTTATAATTTTATAAAATTAATAAATTAATTATAATATATATATATTATAATTATTGTTTTATAATAAAGACTTTGATTATAATATTTAAAGAAAACTATAAAAAAAAGCTTATAATATTAGATACTATATATAAAATTATTAGGTTTAATTATAATATATTTTAAAGATATTATTTCTCTAAAGATATATATATATATTTAATTTAATTATTATCTTCTAATTTAAATTATAATATATTTAGAATTATAATATATTATTTAAAGTGATAAAAATTATATTATAATATTATAGAGTTATTATAGGTTATAATAATATTAGTAATTAAGAAAAGCTTTTTTATAAGCTTTTAATTATAAAGTAAATAATAAAAGTTGAATATAAAATAAGTAAAAAAGATATTTTATTAATTTTTAAAAAAATAAGTTCTTTTATTTAAGTTTATAATATTATATATATTATAAAGGTTAAATCTAATTAATATATTTATAACGGACTGACCCCGGGCGGAGCTTATAGTGCTAACTAGGACGCTACTGCTATTATTGGCTGTGTGACTAAAAGCCTATACCACTAACGTCGGCCACCCACTTCTCGGCACCACCCACTTGTTGGCAGCCTTTTCCCACCAAAAAAGGGCAAAAATACTACTTTTTAAGAATTTATAGTAGCCCTACTTTTATATAAGATAGATAATAAAAATAATAATTAATTTCTTTAAGTAATATATTATAAGTATGTATTTTATAACTTTATTTTTAAAATCTAAATAAATTTAAATAATTCTTAGAAAATAAAAATAAAAAATGTTAAGGTTTACTAATTAATTTATAAAGAACCTTAACATTTAAGTTTTAAGCTTTATTATTTATATAAAATAACTTATCTTATATAAAAAATCTAAATAATGTTCTTAAAAATTTAAGTCTTTATATAAAAAACCTTTTTATATATAACTTAATAGTTATAAAGTTATTAAAAAAAGGTAAAAAAAAAGTATTTCTTTTTATAAGTTTAAAAATTAAATTAGGTAAAAATTTAATATTATAAATAAAAAATAATCTTTAGATAATATAAGACTTAAAAAATTTAATTAGAATTTTTTATTAAAGATAAAGATTTTATTTAAAAAGTTATTTAAGATATAAAAAAAGTGCCTTTTACTATAGATTTTATTAGTAAAGAGTTTTTTATATTTTTAAAAATCTATATAAAATTAAGTATATAAGGAAATTAATAAAAGACTTTAAAATTAGATAAAGATAGTAAAATATTATATTATCTAAGTTATATTTTATTTTTAATAATAAAAGTGGATTTAATATTTACTTTTAAAAAGTGTGTATTTTTGCCTTTTTTGGTGGGAGAAGGCTGCCAATAAGTGGGTGGTGCCGAGAAGTGGGTGGCCGACGTTATAGCAAAAGGATTCGTAACAACAAGTCGACCACTTGTTGCCTGGTTACGCCTATAAGGGCGGCCGCGCACACAGGAAGGTACTAGGCATAGCCTAGCCCGTAATAATATTATATATTTAAAAAATTTATATTTTATATAAAATAATTAAAATTATATTATATTATTAAAGAGTTATTATAAATTATAATTTTATTTATAGTTAAAAAAAAACTATTTAAGGCTTTTAATATAGAATAATTAATTAAAATTAAATATAAAAAAATAAAAAATATTTTATTAATGTTTAAGAAAAATAAACCTTTTTTTTAAAGTTTAAGAAAAATAAACCTTTTTTTTAAAGTTTATAATCTTATGTATATTATATAATTTAGATTTAATTAATATATTAAGAATACTTTTCTACTTTTATAAGTATATAAAAGACTTGTAACTATATTTATTTATAAGAATAATATATATTAAAGAACTCTAACTAGTAAAAATAAATAAAATTATAAGTCTTAAAGTACTAATATTTACTTATCATTATGGAGGTAAATCTACTTTTAAGTATATAAGAACTTATAGTATTACGAATAGTAATAGGCGATAATCTCTCTAGAAGATTTATATAGAGTATTACTAATCCTTTCCTAATATAGTAGGACGCGACCTTAGATAAAATTGATCCTATATATCACAGGGCTCATCTATTAGCACTGTCGCCGCAACACCTAACCTCTAAAGGTACCTATCTACCTTTCCTATTAATTTCAACACTTATTCTAACTTAGCGGCACCTAAATAGACGGGAAGCACTACAAAGGTCTTCAGACGGTGTGCACTTACAAAGGGATATTTGATAACATCTGATTTAGCATCAGCTAGCGTGGAACTCTTCTCGCCTACCGATAAGGAGAACTTTTCTCTTACTCTTAGCGATCAGGCAGATATACCCTAGGACCCTAGCAACTAGTTTACTATGTCGAGGTAGGTACTTAATTAGTACTTTTATTAATTTGATACTAGAAATACTTAAAGCTAATTAATATAAATCTAATATATAAAGTTATATTATAAGCTAATAATCTTCTATATTATGATATTTAGGGAGAACTATAAAAAGCATAGAGTATAAGATACTATATAGAAGGTTATTAGGTTATTTATAACTGTGAAGGATTCGGGCTAAAAGCCCGTATCCGCCGTTATATAGCTAGAGGCTTGTGGGGGCTAGGCCGCTACGCGGCTAAATATTATTCTTATATTATAGCTATAGTAGGGGAAGAAGCTCTCCCCCTTTCCTTCTTACCTCTTCCTAAGAGATTTAATAACTATTATAACGCTTATCTATAGATACCCTAAGGCTAGTTTATAATAATTAAATCTCTTTATAAAAAAAAAAAAGAAAAAAAAGAGTCTCCCTAAGATAGACCTTCCTAGAGTAGGCGACCTATAGGAGGATATTAAGGAGACTTATAAGTAACTATAGAAGTAATATATAATACTACTAGAGTAAAATGTTAGATAAGTAGAGGAGATATAGCTCCTTACTAAGTAGTTTATACTCCTATAGGCGACGTAGGTCCCTCTTTCTAATAAATCCCCTCTAACTACTCCTCCTATTCTAGCTCCCCTAATAGTTATTATAAAGAAGAAACTACTTCTTTAGGGTAAGAAGTTTAATAGTAACTAAAAAGCCTTTATAAAATAGAAATAGGTAATTATATATAAGCTTAAAATTAATATAGAGTTTATTAGCCCCCCTAAGGTATAATTTATATATATTTAGGTAAACCTTAGCTCTTTAGCCTAGTTAAAGGTTATAATATACTTTAAAGCTAGGAGGTAAGGTAGTAAGTTAGACCTAATTACCTTCCTTATATATCTAGAAATAATATTTAGAGACCTTTATTATTATAAGATTATAATAATATAACTAAACTACCTTAAGTAAGGAAAAAAGGAACCCTTCTCTTATTTCTTTATCTAATTTAAATAAGAACTAGCCTTAGCTAGTAGACTCTTCTAGAATAATAAGGTTAAGCTAATAAAGCTATAACTAGTACTTTTAGATATAATAAAAGGACTTATAGTTAGCTAGTAAATCTCTAGAATAAGCTATAATAATATAATCTAAGAACTATAAGAGCTATTAGTAGACCTAGAATTATACTAGATAGAAGAATAATACTACCCTTAACTATAAAGAAATAGCTATTAGATAAGGGTAGACCTAGATAAGGATATTATAATAATAGGTATTAATAGCCTAAAGTTTCTAATATTATTAAACTCTTACCCCTCCTTAGGAGCTAAGACAAGGAAATAAGCTACCTAGGTCTTATTAGAAGCTTTTTAGAATTAAAGGGAGAATAGCTTATATTTATACTATAGTTAAGATAGATATAATATATAATATTATTACCTACTCTTTATAAAACTACTAGCTATAAGAGTATATTAGGTAAGAACTAAGATAGACCTAGATAAGAGAATAAGTAACTTAGGAAAAGATAAGGCCTAAGGAAAAAACTCCCCCTAGGTAAGTAATTAGTAACTATACCCTAATAAGAAAGGTAAAGTCCCTCCTTTATTACCTTAGAATAATAAGAGGAAATAGCTAGTAGAATAAATATAAAGTTATTTCTTATACTAGCTATCTTAAAAACCTATACCCCTATAGATATCTTAGTAGATATAAGATATAAATACTATAGAGTAGTTAGTAAAGATATAGTAGACTTATTATACCTATAGTAAATATTACTTCCCTTAAAATGTACTATAAAAGTAGCTATAAGAGATTTACCTAAGTTCTAGGTTATTTAAATAGTAAAGGTATAGGTTAATATAGATAAATAGGTATTCCCTATCTTCCTTTATATAGTCCTAGCTCTCTTATAATAGATAATACTTAGGCTACTATAGCTAGCTTATTATAGCCTACTTCTAGATACTAAAAGGCGTTATATTTACCTAAGGTTAAAACTAAGAGAGATAATCTATATAATATATTAATACTAGAAGTTACTAAGCTTAGTTCTTCTAGGAGGAAAGTAATTTTATAGGCTACTTAAATAAGATTTTATAGCTACCTAGGAGGAGATAAATATCCTTATAATAAGTATTAATAAGATTAATATAATTATTAAATACTCCCCTATAGCTAAGAAAGAACTCCTAAGATATTACTAAGCTTATAAGTATTTATTTTTAAAAAAAGATATTATAGTATTACTACCTTATTATAATAGTTTTAACTATAAAATTAAGATTAAGATAGTAGTAGATAGCTCCCCTAGATAACTTCTATATAGTTAACTATATTATATACCTTATAACTAGCTCCTAGAACTATAGTAATAGCTTATTATATTACTAGATAAGAGATAGATTTAAGCTAGCTTATTATTAGTTATAGTACTAGTCCTATTAGTCTATAAGGTAAATAATAGTTAGTATTTCTATATAGACTACTAGGGACTTAATATAATATTAGAAGATAACTAATATTTATTACTACTAATAAAGAAGATACTATATTCCTTATTAACTATAAAATAGTTTATAAAGCTTAATATATAATCTACCTTTTATAAGCTATAGATAAAGCCTAGCTCTAAGAAGTATATAGCCTTCTATATTTACTTTAGACTATTTAAATAACTTATATATCCCTTTAGGCTATTAGGTATACTAGCTATATTCTAATACTATATTAATTATACCTTAGGGGATATACTTAATAATTATACTACTACCTATCTAGATAATATCTTTATTTATAGCTCTAGTAATAAGGAAGACTATAAATAAAAGGTTATAATAGTACTTAAGAAGCTAGAGAAAGCTAGCCTCTACCTTAACCTAAATAAATATAAGTTCTTAGTAAAAATAGTAAAGTACCTAGGGTTTATAATTATAGCTAGAGTTTTTTTTATACCTAACCTAGAGAAGATATAAGTAATTTATAACTAGGAATCTCTAAAGAATATAAAAGGTATATAGAGTTTCCTTAGATTTATAAACTTCTACTAGGAATTCCTCCTAGACTTTACCTTTATATTAGAACTACTAACCTAGCTTATATAAAAGTATATATAGTTTACCTAAGGAGAACTAGAAGAGCTAGTATTTAAATAACTAAAAACGCTATTCCTCTTAGAATCTTACCTAGTACTCTAGGACCTAGTAAAGGATATTATTATAGAAATAGATTACTTAGGTATTAGTCTAGGTAGGTGCCTCTTATAAATAAATAATAATAATATATTATAACTAATAGCCTACTATTCTTAGAAACTAATAGTAATAAAATATAACTATACTATATATAATAAGGAATTACTAGCTATAGTTAATTCCCTTTATATATAAGAAGTAGAGCTTAGGGGATAAGAACTCTTATTTACTATACTAATAGACTATAAGAATCTTAAATACTTTACTAAACCTTAGGTTTTTTAGAATAGTAGGCTTATTAGGTAGAATTCCTATCTATATTTTACTATTAACTCTACTACTATCCTAGTCCTCTTACGTAATAGCTAGATGCCTTAAGTTAGTAAGAGGTTTATAAGGATAGGTTAGATAAGCTACTAATAGAGATCTTATAACTAATTAATATTACTATAGTAGAGGTTTAGATAGAATATATAGACCCTCTACTATTATTTATAGATAAGAACTTAAACGCCCTCTAGGAGACTATTATAAAGGTAGATATAAGCTACTATATAAAGATTACTATAGTTTAAGATAATATCTATACCTTCCTATTAGAAGTAAATATAAAGAGCTAGGTAGTTAACTATATAATCTTAGTATATTATTACTTTTAATATTATAACTAACTTTAGGTACTAGATTAGGAACTTCTAACTATAGTACTTATTAAATATATTTATATAGATATTATATTAGTATACCTAGGGAAGAATATAACCTTCTTAATATTAATAAGATCTTACTACTAGACTAGTATATTAAAAGATATTATATATTATATTTATAATTACCTATATTATAGAACTTATAAGTTATAATAACTATAGTAGGGCCTACTCTACCTAATTCTAGTAGTAGACTAGTATTAGTAATAGATCTTAGTAGATTTTATAACTAAGCTACCTACTTATAGAGGTAATAAACCCTAATTCCTTATAATAATAACTAACTAACTCTTAAAGTTTATCTAACTAGAAGCTATAACTATAATAGTAGTAGAAGACTATATTATATAATTCTTATCCTATTAGTAGTACTTTTATAGGTTCTTTATATAAATAATTAATAACTATAGCTTAGACTAGGTTAATAAGTTTTAGTATATATTATACCTTCTAATAGGTATAGAGTAACTCCTTTCTACTATATACTACCCCTAGATAGATAGTAGAATAGAGAGGGTAAACTAGGAGGTATAAGTAGTACTATAAGTAATAATATCTTACTTATAGTATAACTAGGTATAATAACTTCTAATAGCTTAATAGGTATTAAATAATAAGGATTCTTTAGTTACTAGATTTAGCCTAAACTTCCTCCTTTATAGCTATAATAAAAAGCTTATCTAAATACTCTATAGCTTTAATACCCCCCTAAAATTATTAGTAGGCTATATATAGGCTTTCCTTACTTAAATCTAATAAGGGGTAAAGCTAGCCTAAGCTATAATTATATATATATAGTAATAGTAAAAGGAATCTATTAATAAGTTATATAGGCTAGTAGAAGTATTTTAAGTTAGGGACTATATTTAGTTATTACTTAAGAATATTACTATATTATAGCTAAGTAAGAAGCTTAACTAGGTCTAAGCTAAATATATAGTTATAGACGTTCTAATACTACTTACTATTACTTTTAATATACTAGGGGACTTATATAAGACCTTCTATATAGATTTAGTAGAGAAGACTACTAATAATCTACTACTATTATAAGTATATAATAACTAGGCCTTAGAACTAATTCTAGTAGATAATAATACTAGGTTAGGCCTAGTACTAGAGTATAATATTAAGAAGATATTATATATAAGGAACTATTATAGATAAGGAAAGGTAAGAAAACTCCTTATTAAATAGTCTAGCTACCTAACGCCTATATAAGAGCTACTAATAGTACTAGTAGACTATAAAGCCCTTAGAGAATTTAAGTTAGAATAAGGTAATACCTAGAGTAATAATAGTCTATATATAGTATACTACTATATATTAATATAATAATAGTAATATATAATCTTATAAAGAAGAATATAGTATTATATAAGAATAATATAATATTTATTATATTTTATCTATAAAAATAGTACCTTAGACTTATAACTTCCTTAGTTCTACGCCTAGCCCCTCTATATATATAGCTTATATCTATATAGTTAAGAATAAAATAAATAAAAAATAATACCTCCTAGTATATTAGATATATACTAGTACTATAATAAGAATAAAAAGAAAGAGTAGTGCCTAATTAATAATATAAGCTATAATTATAACTTAGGCGTTATAGGGGCGACTTAGACCCCTAGTAACCTTCTAAGGAGACTAATATAACTAAAGGGGAATACTTATAATACTCTTTATAATAACTATATATAAGAGAGTAGGGGGAGTATAAATAATATAAGGAATTATAATAGTAATAGGTTTAATACTTTCTATAATAAGATAAACTAGGCGTATAGGAGGAATAGTAGGAGTCTTACTCCTAAGAGTTAGTAAGATAGTACTTAATAGTAGTATAATAAGGCGTCTATAGTAGCTAAAGCGTAGTAATAATAGACTACTAAAATACCTAATTATCTACCTATATAGTATTAATATATTATATAATCTAATAATAAAAGAAATATATAGTTATAGCTTAGAAGCTAGTTATAATAGTACTAATAATACTACTTATATTAAGAAGGGAGTTATAGCCTTAGGATATTAAAAGAGTAACTACTACCTAAGAAGATAGTAGTATAGTTAAATTAGTAGTAGGCACTATATTATTTATATAAGTATCTAAGGTAGGCTTAGGATTTACCTATATAGAATCTAGAGTATAATTAAAGTAGTATATTACCTTTATAAAGGTAGGACTTATAATAGGGTATTTATAACCCTTTTTATACTTTATTTTAACTATAGTAGTACTAATAGCTTTTCCTTAGTTAATAAGGTCTTATATTCTACTAATAGTATTATATAGCTATAGGTTATTAGTAAATAAAGTAATATTATACTAATATAACTTCTTCTTCTTATAATAAGAGGTATAAGCCCCTTATATAGTTAGTATATAGTCTAGCTTAATATTTTTAATTAAGCTCTAGATATAGGTAAGGTAAGGGTAATTAACCTTATTTTCTAAATTATACTTATTATTACCTAAATCCTTAATAATAAGAATACTACTAGTATTATATTAGGGCTAATAATATCCCTTAGGACTAGTACTACTATTATCTTTAGGTAGAAGAGGGGGGGGAGGAGTAGCTATAATAGATATAATATAGTATAGTTATTATTTTAAGTTTTAAGATAATATTTTTTATTATAGGGTTTATAGGCGTTTATAGGGAGGATTTATATTATTATAATATTAGAGAGATAAAGGATTTAAACTAAGGAAGGAGGTAACTTAAATTTTCTAATAGACTATAATAAGGGGGCTAGATTAATAATATCTTACTAGTATATAGTTACTTTACTTTAATAGTAATACTACTATAGTAATACTAGTCTTCTAGACTATATAAAAAGTAAAGTATATTATAAATATAAGGGGACCTAATTAGCTATAGTAGGCGAAGGTACTAGGCCTATAGTGCCTAAAAGTAGTAGAGATATAGCTAGTATTATACTAATAAACTAGACCTACTTTATAATTTTTCCTTATTAGTCTAATACTATAATCCTAAACGCCTACTAATAGATAGTAAATTATTATACTAGGCTACTATATATACTTATAAATAGAAATACTATATAACTATATATACTATATTAGATAGGGGGGAGCCTAGAGAGGGGGGGTATATAAAGGATTTAGGCTAAAAGCCTATATCTACTATTATATAGCTAGAGGCTTATAGGGGCTAGGCTACTATATAGCTAAATATTATTCCTATACTATAGCTATAGTAGGGGAGGAAGCTCTCCCCCTTTCCTTCTTACCTCTCCCTAAGAGATTTAATAACTATTATAATACTTATCTATAGATGCCCTAAGGCTAGTCCGTAATAATAATACTTTAATAATATTATCCCTCTAAGGGTTAGTATATATATTTAATAGGATTATTATTTCCTAATTAGGACTATTATATATATAGAATTATAACTTATTAAAAAGGGGGTAATTAAAGTATTATAATAAAATTTAAAAAGTTAATATAGAAGAAGATATTATTAGAAATTAAGAGTAGCTACTTAAGGGCTCTTAATTATAAGGTAAATAATAGAAATTAAGATAAAAAAAGTAAAAAAAGTTATTTTTATAGTACTAAGGAAGGGGACTATCCTTTTATCTATTTTACTAATCCTTAATATCTAGTAAGGGTTAAAATAACTAATATAATCCTCCTTATATAATAATAAAAAGAAAAATATTATAAAATAAATAGTAGGTTAATAAGTAAAGTTACTAATTATTACTTAAGCTATTCTTAAGACTATTAAACTCTTATATCTTATTATAATAAATAAACCTAAAAAAATAAAATATAAACCTAATACTAAAATATAAAAGATATAATAAAAAAAGCTAAGTTAAGTAAAGAAAGTATTTTAAACTTTAGATTATCTTATTTTTTATATTTAACTAAAAGTATATATTTTACCTTATATAGTAAAGTCTTTATTAGGTATACTCTTATCTTTTTACTTAGTAGCCTTTTTTATATTCTTAGCTCTTTTTATAGCCTACTTTCTTATAATCTCTTATATATACCTTTTATTATTAGGTTTAGCCTTAGCTTAGTACTCTAGGTAAAATATATATAAACCTATAGATATAATAGGTAGATAGTAATATAGACTAATAGCTTTTTAGATATTAGACTATATATTAGTAGTAGTTAATCTATTTAAGATAAAGGGGATTAAGGTCTATAAGTAAGTAATATAATATAACTCCCTAGGGGAAACTTTAGGTACTAGTCTTATCTTTAGAGGCTATAAGACTCTAATAGTTCTAATTTTTAACTTCTTAAGTATTATTAAGGCTTTTTATAGTCCTTCTTTAAGTATAGCCTTTAAGATTATACTTATATTAGTATTTTTAATAATATATATATATTACTTATAAAAAAGAGAGCTTTATATAGCCTATACTTTAATATTTATTATAATTATATTATTAAATAGGTTATTATTAGTATTTTTCCTAAGCTAATCCTAGATATTCTCCTACTAGGTAGCTAGGTCTATTTCCTAATTAGGGTTATTAGGATTTAACTAAGTTAAAGCTTTTACCTTAGCTACTTACTAGGTAAGTATAGCTAATATCTTAACTTTCTAACTTTTAAGGTACTTTTATAATATAGCTATTATTATATCTTTTTAATTATAAATCTACTAAGAATATATTAAGATTTAAAAGGTCCTAGTTATTATAGATCTTATATAGAAAGAAAAGGCTTTTTAAGGTAAAGGTTATTCTTAAGCTAATAACTTATTACTTAATACTCTTTTAGGCCTCTAATCTAAAGGTCTTATTATCTTATATTAGCTAAAAATAAGTAAGGGTAAAGATATATTTAGTTAGTTAATTAGCTAGAAACCTAATATAATTTAAGTAACTTTTAAAGATACTTTTATTAAGCTTAGAGAGGTAATATCCTTTCTTACTAATCGCCTAGATCCTAGTATACCTATTAAGCTTTTATAAGTTTATTATTAAGATCTTTCTAATATTATCTTAGGACTTTTTCTATTATTTATACTTAAGAGGTTATTAAGTAGTATAGCCTTTATAAGAGGGGGGTAGGTAAGTATAAAGTTTTAAAGGTTTATAAATATAATTAAAGTTATTAGTATCTTATATTACTTACTTATATTAGTATTAAGGAAGATACTAATCTAGTCCTTAGAGAGTTTAGCTCTTAATTTAAAAGGGGTAGGACTATTAAGTATTAAATAGCTAGGTATCTTTATATTTTAAATATCTACTAAGGTATAGCTAAGAAACCTAAGGTTAGTTATATCTAAGATAATAGTCTTAATCCTTAGTTTATTAGTAAGTAGGTAGTTTAAGATATCTTTAAAAAGGTTCTTATTTATATTATAACTCTAATATAGCTTATTCTAATTAGTTTAGTATAGGTTATATAAGTTATTTTTAAACTTCTCTTTAAAGATAAGGTCTAGATTAGTTATTATTATTTATATTATATCTACTAGCTTCTTCTTACTTCTTTATCCTTAGAGTACTTTATTTAAGGTATTATTAGAATATCCTCTTAGTAGTAGTAAGATATTAAAGATAACTAAGTAGTTATAAGACTATTTATCCCCCTAATTAGTAATAAGAAGGCTAATTATAAAGAATAAGTAAGGAAAATAAGTATAATTAAGCTATTATCTAAATATTAGAGTAGCTACTTTTATCCTAGTATCTTAACCTAACTTAATAAAGTCTAAGAACTAGAGAGTTCTAGATCTTCTATTAAATACTATAAAAGCCTAGTAATATCCTTTATAAATATTAGCTTAGTCTATAAAATTAATTAAGTAAACCTAAAAGTAATATCCTAGTAGTCTAGACTATTTTAATCTTTAGTTATAAATAATATAATTAAATATTACTATTCCTTTTATAAACTCCTAATTAGTATTAAAGCTATTATAAGACTCTATTACCTTTATTATCTTAGAATATAAGTATCCTTTAATTAAGAATTTAATATTAATTATATATATAATATTACTAAGACCTTAGGTTATAACTTATAATATACTAATTAGGGTATATCCTTTAGCTTATTTACTATTTATAAGTATCTTATAGAGTCTATAGTACCTTATAAGGTATTATAATAACTTATTATTAGGAATATTAAAAAAGTTTAGGATATCTTTAAATAATTATATAATCTTATAGTAAAGAGGTTCTTCTTAATCTATAGGTAGCTTTAGGTCTTTACTTAGCTATTCTCCTTATAGGTAAAATACTAATAAGAGTTATATATAAAGCTTTAGGATTATATATTTAATTCTTAATACTTTCTATAAGAAGTAATATTTCTAATTACCTCCTCTACCTTTTATTATAATAATATAAATCTTTATAGATATTATAAAAGAAAGAATAATATAATAATATTTAGTAAAAAAAAATAGAAAATATAAAGAAAAATATAAAGAAAAACCTTTATAAAGTATAGATTAGGACCTTAAAAAATAGTAAAAAGAAAAGAAAATATATAAGAAAAATAGTAAAAAAATCTATAAAAGTATATAAAGTAGAAGAGAATAAAGTAGTTCTTATAGAATTAATTAGTATAATAGTTAATAAAATAAGGAAAAAGGGAGTATAAGTAGTAGTTTAGAGGGTTAGGATTAGGAGACTTAGCTTATAAATTTAGGTATTAGATAATTTAGAAGAGATATAAGAAGGAAAAAAGAGATTAAAAGCTTAGGGGGTAGGAAATATAGACTTTATATAGGTATTATAATTAGTAAATTTATAATAATTTACCTTATATAAAGTTACTAGTTTATACTAGTTAATAGCTTATTATAATAAATATATATATAATTAGTAATATACTTATATTTCTTTACTTAGCTAGTAATTTTCCTTCTTTTATAACTTCTTCTTTATTACCTCTTTCTTCTTTCTTCTTATATCCTCCTAATCCTCTATAACTTTATCTTACTTTTCTCTTTTAATATACCTAGATAGTAACTCCCTAATATTCTTAAGCTCTTTACTAAGGAACTAGATATTTTATCTTTTATAAGATATTATCTTTTATTTTAGACTTATAGTAATATATTTACTATTAGTACTTCCTAGATTAATTATATAAGTACTCTTCTCCCTTATTTTTTAATTTTCTAGACTAATAATCTTTAGGTAATAAGTAACCTTATTCTTTTTATTCTTAATAGTAGAAGTCTTAACGTCTTTAGATATCTACTTTACTTTAAGCTTACTTTTAGTCTAACTATCTTTAATAATTAGGAATATATAATAACCTTCTAACTTAACTTTAACTCTTCTAATTAGGTTTTTAATATTATAATTAATAAGTATATTCTTATTAGTAAGGCATAAAGTATCTATATTCCTATAGAGGTTAGTATTCTTATAGGGCCTATCCTTAGGATAATAGGTAATTAGGTTAATAAATAAAAAGTACTACTAATCTAAATATATAGCTATTAAAATCTTTAATTTTATTCTTATTACTTATCTAGCTTTATATTAAATACCTCTTTATCTTTCTTATATATTATATATCTATTTTAAGACTATATCTCTATCCCTAGTACTCTTAATAAGGCTTATAGTAACTATATCTAGTAGGTTATTAGATCTAGTTATAAATAGTAATAGTTTCTTAAATATTAGGCTCTTCTATTAAATATACTTAATAAAAAGTATTTTCTTTATAATATTAATAATAGTAAATTACTAATCCTTCTTCTTTAACTAGCCTAACTTACTTAGTAATCTATACCTTATTTTTATTATTAGCTTTTCCTAGAGGACTTTACCTCCTCTTCTTCTATACTTATAGCTTATTAGAAAGCTCTTCTTCTTAATAGTCTAAGTATAACTAAGTAGAAATATTAAAAAAAATAATCTTCCTCTTACTTTTAAACTAGGGTTTCTTACTATATATTTCTTTTTAGATAGTAATTTAGATATTTTAGTTTATCTTTACTTATTCTATTACTATCTTCTTTATAAGTTTCTTTATAATAGCTAGAAACTTATAGATTAGACTATAGTTTTATAGTAATCTATATTATCCTTTTCTATTATTAAGGTATCTATAACTAATCCTTCTTACTTAAAACTAGGTTCTTAGGGCCCTCTCTTTAGTCTTTAATATTATAATTTATTATAATTATTAATATTATTATTATTATTAAGGTTATAGATACTTCCTTCTTTATTACTACTAGAATTATATTCTAGGGCATCTATTACCTTATCGTCTTTATAAAATTATTATCTATTATTATCTTTTTAGAAGACTTTTAGCTAATTAGTAATATATATCCTAGGTAGGTTAATTTTATCTAAGGTAATAAGGCTATAGACTTTTATCTTACTATCTTACCTTATTACCTTATAAGGACCTTACTAATATAATTTAACCTTTATATCCCTAGATAGATTATTATTCCTTATATAATTATATATTAAGATAAGTATACTAGGTAGTATTAGATTCTTTTATAGTTAGAACCTATTTTATTAGTCTATTTATTTTATTAACCTTTTTTAAAACTTTAGAATATTAAGTTATATAGACTTAATATTATCCTTATACTTTAAAAGAACCTAAACTCTTACCTTAAGTAATAAGGATTTATTATAGATATTATCCTAGTTTACTAGCTTCTAGGTTAAGATAGTAGATTCTATTAGTAATATTAGGTAATAACTAAAAAGTAGCTAGTATAATAATTTCTTATAAGAAGCCCTTAAGGATATCTAATCTATAAGTAAAATAATATTAAGTAAGTACTACTAGGCTATTATTCTAGGCCTAATTATCTTTACTATAGTAGAGATAATATTATAGTAGCCTACCTTTATAACCTTATTTACTCTTAGATTATATTTTAAAATTACTATATACTTATAGCCTTTATTACTTAAAATAGTTAGGAATTCTCCTTTAAATTTAGATCTACTATTAATAACTACTTTTATAAAGACTTTATACTTACCTAATAATTTTCTAATAAACTATTACGGGCTAGGCTATGTCTAGCCCCTTCCTATGGCGCGGCTGCCTTTATAGGCGTAACTAGGTAATAAGTAGTCGACTTATTATTATAAATCCTTTTACTATAGTAGTATAGTATAGGCTTTTAGTTATATAGCTAATAATAGTAGTAGCGTCCTAGTTAGTGCTATAAGCCCCGCCTAGGGTTAGTCTATTATATATAATAAGTTAACCTAAGGTTATAGGTTTAAACCGTATAGCTAGAGTAAAAAAAAGAAGTATAGAGTATAAAGCACCTAGGTAGCGCACGGACCTCGCCCTAGGCTTATAGGTAAGGGAACCTAGGGGATAGACGTGGCCTACTTAGGGCGAGCCGGACGGAGAGGGAAGATATATTACGGGCTAGGCTATACCTAGCCCCTTCCTATAGCGCGGCCGCCTTTATAGGCGTAACCAGGCAATAAGTAGTCGACTTATTATTATAAATCCTTTTACTATAGTAGTATAGTATAGGCTTTTAGTTATATAGCTAATAATAGTAGTAACGTCCTAGTTAGCGCTATAAGCCCCGCCCGGGGTTAGTCCGTTATATAAACTTAGATATAGTAGCTAAATTATAGTTTCTAATAAGTATTACCTTAACCTAGCTAGTAAGATTATACCTAGCCTTTATAAGGAACTTATATCTCTAATTATTAGGTATATATTATAAATTAAAAAATATTTTTTCTATTAGTTATATAAGTTTTATAAACTATATATTCTCCTTCTTATAGGTAGTAGCCTATTTCTAGTATAGCTTATAGGAGTAGACTACTTTTTATATATCCTTATCTATACCTAGCTAGAAATAATAAGCTTTTAGCTACTTACTAGAGATCTTAAACCTATAATATCTAAATAAACTATAGGCTTCCCTAAAAAGTGTTTTTTTAGTATTAATATTATTAATTAGTAGGACTAATTCTAGTTACTTATTAATTATTTAATATAGATACTTATTATAGAGGATATATTAATTTATATTATTTTTAAACTAGTATCTTTAATTAGTAGTTAGTCCTTCTAGATATTAAGCTTTTATTAAGAACCTTATTATTATATAGCTTTTATTATTATATCCTTTCTTAAGGAGTAGAATATTATATTATATTAGGTTTAGTACTAGGTTAATAAACTCTTCTAGATCTCCTTTATACTTAGCTTCTAAGGTATCTAAAGGACTAGGTAGTTTTTATAATAATATATTTATAACTAAATTCTTATTACCTAGTATATATAATATAATAAAGTTAAATAACCTAATATAACTTAGCTACCTTATAATTAATACTTTAGTAATATTATTTACTTTATTATTAATCTATTATTTTAAGACTAAGGTATTAGTTTCTAGGAGGAAATAAGTACTATAGATATACCTATATAATTATTATATTATATATAATAGTCTATAATATTCTTACTTTATCTAATTATACCTTACTTTTACTATAGTCTAGATATTACTCTTAAACTATACTAGTAATCTCTTCTCCTCTATTAGCTATATTAAAATAACCCCTTATCTAGTTAATAAAGAATCTACCTAGAGGATAATTAGTCTTACTCTTTCTTTATAGCTTAAGGTAATTAGGATTAAGGCTATTATAAGTTACTTCTTTAGTACCTTTATTACCTCTCCTTATTCTCCTTCTTATTTAAAAACTATATTTTTTCTTAAGAGCCTTATTAAAGGTTCTATAATATCTAAATAGCCCCTAATTATAAGGTTATAACTAGCTATTATACCTAAAAAGCTATATATATCCTTAAGATTATAATACTTTTTCTACTTAAAGATCTTTAATACCTTATATTTAGTAAGGCTATAGTTAAAGGTACTATAAAGGAACTTTATAATTACTACTCTCTTCTAATATTAGTAACTTTTTTTTCTTAAAATTATATAATTAGCTAATTTAATATTAATAAGTACTTTATTAAGGTTATAGATATATTTAGCTATATAGTACCTAATCCCTAGTAAGACCTTTTTATTATTATATATATTATTAGACCTTTATATAATAATATTATCTAAGTAAAGATAATAAATTTCTAATATAAGCTCTATTAGTATTTTTATTATAATATATATAAACTATATAACTAAATTTATAATACCTTATAAGAGTATATATATCCTTAGTAAGCTAATTAGGCTAAGAAAGGTTATTAAATCCTAACTTCTAAGTACTAGGGGTACCTAATTATAACTAGAAAAGAAGTCTAGTAATAATAAGATCTTATATATTATAAAGTCTTTAGTAATTTCCTTATAAATAGAGGGAATATTAATATCTTAAACTAATACTATATTAATATATATTATAAAATTAATTAGTCTTAGCCTTCTATCTAGCTTTATAACTAAGAATATTAGATTTCTATAGGGACTATAGCTTTCTTCTAAGACTCTTATGTTAAGCCTTATCTTTAATAGCTAGACGAACTTTAGTAGGATTTCCTTTAAAATTAAGATTAATTTAGTATACTAAGGCTTATAATTAATAACCTTTAATTCCTAAGGTAATATAATACTTAGGTTAAGTTAGCTACTCTCTTTAAAAGTTTAGGCTAATATAGCTTCTTAATAATATAATATTATAAGGAATATTTCTCTTTTCTACTTAGTTAAATTACTAATCTATTCTTTAATATTATATAGCCTTTTACTATAAATATAGGTACCTTTTTTAATCTTTAAGAATTTTCTTATTAAAAAGTTAATATAATTATAAACTTACTTAATATCCTTTTTTACCTCTTTCTACTTCTTCTCTTACTAATATAGATTACCTTTAGGTATAGAACTATTAGATAAGTCTAAAGGTTCTACCTTTACCCCTTTCTTCTTATAAAGAGTAAAGACTTTTATCTCTTCTTCTAGTTACTCTTAAAGATTATTAGCTAATCTATCTTTAGTTATTATAACTTCCTCTTCTACTATAATTTAATAAAGGGTCTTCTTAATATTTACCTTATTATCTTTTCTTAACTTAAAAATTATATCTTTTTCCTTAAACTCTCTTTTTAATATATCTTCCCTTCCTATAAGCTCTTAATTAATAACTAGAGTCTATATTTATAAAGGCTTTTCTCCTTACTTAAGTAATTTACCTATAGCTTCCTAAGTAATAGGTCCTACTACTAGTATTATTACCTTAGTATTATTAAACTATACCTATAGCTTTATACCTTTTTAATTTATAAGATACTTAAATATAACTTAAGCTAACCTAATAAAAGGTATTCTTAGGATAAAGTCTATAGAAATTAGTCTATTTATAATATAGATTTTCTACTAAATAAAGGTATTTCCTAAGTAGACTTATAAAAGAGTAGATCTAATTATAATAACTCTCTTATTTAAGTAAAATATTAAAATAACTTAATAAGGTTTTATTATAATATTATATTAGTTAGCTAATTTCTAGCTTATAATATTACCTTTAGTTTTAAAATCTATAAAGGCTTTTATTAGTAACTAGTTAAAAGTATCTACTTTAAAATAAATAAAAAGTAAAGACTATCTAGCTATTATAATATATTTTATATTAAAGATATAGTTTATATATAAATAATTAGCTCTAGGCTCTTAATTCCTAACTCCTTTATCCTCTACTTTAGTAATTAATAGTACTAGCTATATCGAAATTATTTCTATTATTATAGGCCTATCCTCTCTATTAGTAATTACTAAATATTCTCCTTTTTATACTAATATAGGGGTTTTTTTTACCTTTATATAAATATTACTCTTTTTAATCTAGACTATACTAATATTTATTATTACTAAAATATTCTTAAAGGCTTATTTTATAGCTTCTTATTCTTTAATAAAATAAGTAGTAGCTATTAGTACTTAGGCGTTTTTTATATTAGCTAGTATAGTAAGGACTACTTCTATTTTTTAGATCCTTTCTATTATATTAAGGATTTTTTATATAAGTAGGTAGCTAATTAAAGGATTATATTATATAACTTTTATAGTTATTATATTTATTTTCTTTACTAGAACTTCTTTAACTAGTTAGTACTTTAGATCTTTAGTAGCTAACTTATATATCTCTACTAGAATCTCCTCTTTCTATAGGCCTTTAGTAAATACTTTTTATAGCTTATTAAGAAGATCTTTATTTTCTAATAGGTTATTAGAAGTATAAGACCTCTTTTTTAAATATATTTTTATATTAACTATATTAGTAATTAAGGGATTCTTATTATAATTAAGAAAAATTATATTTATATTAAGTCTACCTTTATTATCTTTTATAAGTAATATCTTCTAGCTTAGTAATAATTAACTTTATATATAATCTACCTCTTCTTACTTTTCCTTACTAGGGATTAGCTCTTATTTTAGTATACCTTTTAAAGTTAAGACTTATTTTATAAACTTTAATATTAGGACTTTTAAGGCCTAGAGAACTATAAGCTTCTTAATTATCTACCTTCCCTAAAAGTAAACTAATATATAAGGTAGAACTAGATATTTATCTAGCCCTTTAAGTAAAAGTATATAAGTATTTAAATTATAGGTATAAAAGTATATTATAATATCTATATTTACTAATTTATAGTTACTAGGATAGTAATTTAGCCTAAAATAGTATTAATAATATCTCTCTTTATTAGGTCTTATAGTATTAATATAGAAGTCCTAATTAGCTTTACTTTAGTCTAACTTTAACTTAAGGCTATTAATCTTAATAAGTAGCTTATTTATTCCTTAGAAGATTATATTATTTTATTATCTAAGTCCTTTAAACCCCTCCTTTAAGATATTTAAGTTATAAATACTTATCCTTTTAACCTTCTTTATTATATCTATAAGGTTAGCTATAGTATTAGAAGCTTAAATATCCTACCTAGATACTAGTCTTATATCTTCTACCTTCTCTATTACTTCTCCCTTTATTACTACCTAAACCTTCTAATTAGTAGCCCTTTTATATCTTTTATCTTACTAGAATTAGATATAGTCTCTAATAAACTAAAAAATCCTTTAATATATATCCTTATATAATATATTATTAAACTAGGTTACTCTAATATTATACCTTTTACTTATTCCTAGATAAATCTTTAATAGTATTATTAACTATAAGTATCTAGACTATTTAATTAATAAGAAGAGGCCTTTATTAATTACTCTATAGAGATATTTATACTTAATAAGCTATTTACTAATTATATAGTAGTTATTTATTAGAAGGGTTTTATTATATCTTACTAATTAGATCTAAGGACTATATCTTTCTTTTATATTATACTTAAAGTAATATTTAACTAATTACTTCTTTACTTCCTTTTACTTATAACTATATATAAGGTACCTAACCTCTTCTATTATATAGGGTATAGTTACTTTTAATAGCTCTTTAATTTTATAGGTACTTAAGATACCTCTAATATCTAGCTATCTATTAAGCTTCCTTAAGAAATCTATAGAGTTATTCTTATTAAATTTATCCTTAAAAGCTATTTTTAGTTAAAAATTAATATAGATTAGGGTTATAAGAAGATCTTTACTATTAGTTAAATTAAGGAAATTAGAATTAAGGCTAGTAAAGTCTTTATTAGTACTCTTACCCTATTAGCCTCCTTTAACTCTAAGTCCTCCTTTTTTTCCTTTTATTAGAAGCCTCCTCTTTTTACCTTTATCTAGACTATTACTTAGCCTATCCTTTAAACTATAGTCTTTAGTTCTATTAGTTAATTTATTAATAGAGGTAACTAGGTCCTTTATTATAGTAAAAGATTCTCCTTTATAAGGCTTTAGTACTCTTATATTACTAAATAATATAAAAGATATTATTATTAATAGTTAAAAACTTTAGAAAAGTTATAATAAGATAAAATAAAGGTAATATCTCTTTAAAAGTTTAAGTTATTTTAGTAGTTTACTTTTAACTTATAGTAAGTAGGTAGGTTATCTATTATAATTAAGTCCCTTATTTCCCTTTACCTAGCTACTAAGCTTATAATCCTTAATACCTAGATATAATCTTATTAATTACTACCTTAATCCTTATCTAATTCTTCTTTATATAATTTCCTTTCTTAATTAGGTATATCCTTATAAGTTATCTACCTAATATCTTAATACTATAAAATAATATAGACCTTACTAGGATTATAGGTATATAAATATTCTAGAAGAGGTTTTTAGAAGATTAGAGTAAGGGTAGTTCTATATTAAACTATATAGTAATTCTAGTTTATTTTATATTTTACTATAAGAGTTAGGCTCTTTATAGCTTACTAGTCTTATAATTACTAGTCTCTTAATACTTATTTAGCTAGAAAGCCTTAATCCTTATTCTAATCCCTTACTTCTTAACTTATATCTTATTCCCTAAATTAAGATATATTTATAAGTTATTAACCTAGTACTCTTATACTATAAGATAATTTAGATATATATTATATTATAATACTTAATATAGTAAAGTTTATCTAGATTAGAATAAGAATAGTATCTTTTTAAGTAGTATAATATTTTCCTAATTACTTTATATTTTATTATAAAGAGTAAGACTCTTTATAATTATTAGTCTTATAATTAGAAGATTCTTATTACTTTCCCTATAAGCTATTACTTTAATCCTTATCTATCTTTATATTCTTAGGCTATATTCTTTTCCCTTAACTAAGGTACTTCTATAAGTTATTAGCCTACTATTTCTTTATCTATATCCTAGTTTAGTAATAAAACTTTCTTAAGATTATTAGACTAAATAGTCTATTTATCTTAAGTTAAACTATCTTATAAACTCTCTTTTCTTATTAAGCTTTTTAACTTTCCTAATAATTTTCTAGGTTCTTATTATAATAACTTACTAGTACTTTTAATTAATAATTAAGAGTCTCTTAACTTTAGATTAAGGTATTTCCTTACTATAACCTCTATTATAATATTTAAGGAGAACTATAAAAAGTATATAGTATAAGATATTATATATA
Source organism: Beauveria sp. NWAFU-1 (assembly GCA_024472245.1). Taxonomy (NCBI): domain Eukaryota; kingdom Fungi; phylum Ascomycota; class Sordariomycetes; order Hypocreales; family Cordycipitaceae; genus Beauveria; species Beauveria sp. NWAFU-1. The sequence continues at coordinate 2,097,780 of JANBXD010000006.1, read as the reverse complement.
AGGTTATTAGGTTATTTATAATACTTTAATAATATTATCCCTCTAAGGGTTAGTATATATATTTAATAAGATTATTATTTTTTAATTAAGATTATTATATATATAGAATTATAACTTATTAAAAAGGGGGTAATTAAAGTATTATAATAAAATTTAAAGAGTTAATATAGAAGAAGATATTATTAGAAATTAAGAGTAGCTACTTAAGGGCTCCTAATTATAAGGTAAATAATAGAAATTAAGATAAAAAAGGTAAAAAAAGTTATTTTTTATAAAGCTAAGGAGGGGGACTATCCTTTTATCTATCTTACCGATCCTCGGCATCTAGTAAGGGTCAAAGCGACCGACATAATATTAAGATTAAGTTAAACCTATTATAATATTTATAGCTAATAGAAAAAATAAACTTATAAGTATTTAAAGAGATTTATTTAACCTAACTAATAATCTTAATATAAAAAGGAAAGATTAAAGAATCTAAAAAGAAGAAGTCCTCTAGATCTCCTTAATTATATTAGTATATTAACCTTATTTAGTTAGAAGAGTAACTATTTAATATAAGTACTCTAGTTAATAGTTATAACTATTTATAACTATATATTCAGGACTATTATCTAAGTCTCTTCTAGGGTCTAACCTATAATAGTACCCCCTCCTTTTAAATAATATATTATCTAGGCTATTAAAGCTATTATATCTATTAAGGCTATAGTAGGTTCTTAGGTTAGTTTTTAATAGTCTATTTATTTAATAAGGTATTTCTTCTTATAATCTTTATCTTATTTAATATATTTTTCTTATAATATTAATATAGTTAATAAGCGAGTTACTATTACGGCATAGCCGCGTTATAAGTACGAGGATATAGCTACGAGCCTACGAGGTTATAGAGCTAGGGGGCTACTATAATATAAGATAATTAAGGAGGCGGAGGACTATATATAATAAGGGAGGATATAGCTATAAGACTATAAGATCCCTATATAGAGCTTATAAGGGAGGTTCTTATTAGTAAATAATAAAGTTATATTATTATAGTATAAAGGATTTCAGCTAAAAGCCTATATCTGCTATTATATAGCTAGAGGCCTATAGGGGCTAGGCTACTACGTGGCTAAATATTATTCCTATACTATAGTTATAAGGGAGGAGAAACCTCTTCTCCTTTCCTTCTTACCTCTCCCTAAGAGATTTAATAACTATTATAATACTTATTTATAAAAGCCCTAGGGCTAGTCCTTAATAATTAAATCTCTTTATATAAATATCCTTAAGATAAATCCCCTAGTAATAAATAATATACTAGAGGATATTAAAGAGATATATAAATAATTATAAAAATAAAATATAATACTAGTAGAGTAAAATACTAGATAAGTAAAGGAGATATAGTACTTTACTAACTAGTTTATACTCCTATAGGTAATATAAATCCCTTTTTCTAAAGAACCCCTTATAACTATACCTCCTACTTTATCTCCCTTAATAATTATTATAAAGAAGAAACTACTTCCTTAGGGTAAGAAGTTTAATAATAACTAAAAAGCTTTTATAAGATAAAAATAGGTAATTATATATAAGCTTAAAATTAATATAAAGTTTATTAGCCCCCCTAAGGTATAGTTTATATATATTTAGGTAAATCTTAGCTCTTTAGCCTAGTTAAAGGTTATAATATATTTTAAAATAAGGGGATAAGGTAGTAAGTTAGACCTAATTACCTTTCTTATATACCTAGAAATAGTTTTTAGAGACCTTTACTATTATAAAATTATAATAATATAACTAAACTATCTTAAATAAAGAGAGAGAAAGCCCTTTTTTTATTTTCATTATGACTCAATGCCCCTCTAGCCCTCCACCTCCTCACACCTCGAGAAGGTCAAGTCAATGGTGGGGTTATAGCCGATAGACCCCACCGCCCACCGTTGTGAAATGGGATCTTGTGGTTGACTCATCCTTCATGATCTTCCAACCCGTTCTGCGTTTCTCTCGCCCATTCCCCGAGTCTTTGCGCTCCATTCTATCCATTCTATGACTACCTAGATCCAAGTGAAGGCTATTATTCGAGATCGTACAACTACCCTGCCCCAAAATTCTGTTGTGTTCCTTGAGAGAATTTATTGACTGCATACGGCGGAAGACCGAGGACTAAGAAAATACTCATCTCGTCAAGTTCTCACCATGTCGATTGACTTCCCAAAGGAGGAGGAGGCCGTTCTCGAGAAATGGAGAGAGATGAATGCTTTCCACCGCCAGGTAAGTAACACACACTCGCCCGAAAAAGGATGAATTACTGTGAAGCTAATCGGGTTTCTTGCAGCTTGAGCTGACGGCCAGTCTCCCGCGATACACATTCTACGACGGACCTCCATTCGCCACAGGGTTGCCTCACTTTGGCCATCTTCTTGCCTCGACTATCAAGGACATAATTCCTCGTTATTGGGCAATGAAGGGATACCATGTCGAACGACGCTTTGGCTGGGATACTCATGGCCTCCCCATCGAACACGAGATCGACAAGAAGTTGGGGATCTCTGGTAAAGCTGCAGTAAATGAGCTTGGTATCGGAAAGTACAACGAAGAATGCCGGGCGATTGTCATGCGCTACGCCTCCGAATGGAGGGCTACCATAGAGCGATTGGGGCGCTGGATTGACTTTGACAACGATTACAAGGTATGCAAGCGCGCAAAGATGAAGCACACGCTGGAAAATGATGTTTCGAGCTAACAGTCTTCGATAGACCATGGATCCTCCATTCATGGAGACACTTTGGTGGGTTTTCAAGCAGTTGTTCGACAAGGGAAGCGTGTACCAGGGCTATCGAGTCATGCCATACTCGACGGTGCTCACGACTGCACTGAGTAACTTTGAAGCCAATCAAAACTACCAGGACGTGACAGATCCTGCTGTTGTTGTTTCATTTCCCCTCCTCGACGATCCGAACGTTAACCTCCTGGCTTGGACGACTACACCATGGACACTCCCTTCACACACCGGCCTGGCAGCGCATCCCGACTTTGAGTATATTAAGATTCAAGAAGGGAAGTCTGGAAAGATCTATATCCTTCTAGAGAAGTTGTTGACTACTCTTTACAAGGATCCCAAGAAGGCCGACTTCCAAATCATTGAAAAGATCAAGGGCAAGGACATGCTAGGCTGGAGATATGAGCCCCTATTTGACTACTTCTATGAAGAATTCAAGGACAAGGGCTTCCGTGTTCTGAATGCTACTTATGTTACTGCTGATAGTGGTGTTGGTATTGTTCATCAGGCGCCTGCGTATGGTGAGGACGATTACAACATTGCCCTTGAGGCTGGCATCATTTCCGAGAAGCGCCCGCCACCAGACCCGATCAACGACACAGCTCATTTCACCGATCGTGTGAGAGACTTTGCTGGAATGCATGTCAAAGAAGCAGACAAGCATATCATCAAGTACCTCAAGAACTCTGGTCGTTTAGTTGTCGAGTCTCAGATCAGGCACTCCTACCCAATGTGCCCTCGATCGGACACCCCGCTCATTTACAGAGCAGTTCCGTCATGGTTCATTCGCATTCCCGAGATCATTCCCGACATGCTTAAGAATATCGAGGGCTCGCACTGGGTCCCTAGCTTCGTTAAAGAGAAGCGCTTCGCCAGCTGGATTGCTAATGCTCGTGACTGGAATGTGGGCAGAAACAGATATTGGGGCACTCCTATCCCTCTCTGGGTCAGTGACGATCTCGAGGAGCGAGTGTGTATTGGAAGTGTGGAGGAGCTACGTACGCTCAGTGGACACAAAGGCGAAATCACCGACCTACACCGCGACAAGATCGATCATATCACGATACCCAGTCGATTAGGCAAGGGCGTACTGAGACGTGTCGACGAAGTCTTTGACTGCTGGTTTGAATCTGGAAGCATGCCGTATGCCAGCCAACACTACCCATTTGAAAACGTGGACAAGTTCAACGCATCATTCCCTGGAAACTTCATCGCTGAGGGCTTAGACCAAACCCGTGGGTGGTTCTACACGCTACTGGTCTTGGGCACGCATCTCTTCGGCAAATCGCCCTTCCAGAATTGCGTCGTAAATGGAATTGTCTTGGCCGAAGACGGAAAGAAGATGTCGAAGCGTCTGAAAAATTATCCGGACCCAACGATTGTTATGCAAAAATACGGTTCAGATGCCCTGCGCCTGTATCTAATTAATTCGCCCGTCGTCAGAGCCGAGCCCCTTCGATTTAAAGAGTCGGGCGTCAAAGAAGTAGTTCAAAAGGTTCTGCTTCCCCTTTGGAACAGTTACAAGTTCTTTGAGGGCCAAGTTGCACTTCTTAAGAAGGTGGAAGGGGCCGATTACATGTGGAACCCTGACTTGGAGAGTACAAACACTAATGTCATGGACCGCTGGATTTTGGCAAGTTGCCAGAGCCTTCTTGAATTCGTCAACACAGAAATGAAAGGTCAGTCAACAGTGCTGGTGCTCATCCTACTCTCACATTCTCACACGTCTACCAGGGTACCGCCTGTACACCGTCGTTCCCCGTTTGCTAGAGTTGATCGATAACACAACCAACTGGTACATTCGCTTCAATCGTCGTCGTCTCAAGGGCGAAAACGGCCTAGATGACACGCAACACGCCCTCAACGCGCTCTTCGAGGTGCTCTTCACACTTTGCCGAGGCCTGGCACCCTTTACACCATTCTTGACTGACAACATCTACTGCCGTCTCTTACCTCGTATCCCAAAGAACCTTCAGGCAGAAGATCCTCGCAGTGTTCACTTCCTTCGATTCCCCGACGTGAGAAGCGAATTGTTTGACTCTGACGTGGAGCGTCGTGTCTCGAGAATGCAGAAAGTCATCGAGCTTGCCCGTGTTTCTAGAGAACGACGAAGCATCGGACTAAAGACACCGCTCAAGACATTGGTTGTTCTCCACCACGACCAGCAGTATCTTGACGACGCCAAGTCTCTCGAAAATTACATCACCGAGGAACTCAATGTTCGAGATCTGGTGCTCACGAGCGATGAGGGCAAATACGGTGTGCAGTATAGTGTTACCGCCGACTGGCCAGTCCTTGGAAAGAAGCTCAAGAAGGATATGGCCCGAGTAAAGAAAGCTCTTCCCTCCTTGACAAGTGAACAATGCCAGGGGTACGTTCGTGACAAGGAAATTTTGGTTGACGGAATCAAACTGGAAGAGGGCGACTTAGTAGTTCGCAGAGGTGTCAAGGAGGACGAGACATCCAAGTCGTGGGAAACTAACACGGATAGCGATGTGCTTACCCTTTTGGACGTACATGTTTATGAGGGCTTGGCACAAGAAGGTCTTGCGCGCGAAGTTATCAACCGAGTCCAGAAGCTCCGGAAAAAAGCAGGCCTGCAACAGACCGATGACGTGAAGATGGAGTATCGAATGCTTTCTGATCCAGATTCAATTGGCTTGGAAGATGTTCTTGTCACACAATCTGCTGCCTTTGAGAAGGTTCTTCGCAGACCACTAGAAAAGCATGTGGTTGGGGTCACTGGCGAAGCAATCGCTGAAGAAGAGCAAGAGATCCAGAAGGCCACTTGGATTTTGAGATTGCTTAAGCTTTAGAGTAGTCGATGAGGTTCTCTTAATAGCAACACTGGCTCGCGCCAGCAATTCACCCAAAAGAAATCATAACTACTTATTTTGCTTCTATTTACCATTTCTGGCAACGCGCTACAAACAGGTCTGTTAGCTTCTACCCACCCTCTGATCTGCATGTGCGACGTACTATGTAGCAATTCTTCAACCTCATGAACTCCCTCGCGCACTTGTCCTTTTCGACGGCAGTATAATCAGCGACAATACACTTGCCGTAAGCAGCTGCCTGTAGCATAGTCAGTGGCATTGGCGAGTGGTCCCGAAGACTGGCACAAACTTCTGCGCTGCACTGTGTTGCTGCCTTGGCAAAGCTCTGAATTGGGCGAGGAGGCGTCATGGGATACTCAAAGAACAGCCAATAGATTTTACTGTGTAACAGACTTCACTTCGCTAAAAGCCGACGCTTGAACAGGAGTTAGGAATGAATGGCTGGTCCTTCCCGAATTTCTTTGGCACAAGGTCTCGCCACGTTTGAGCCTTACCTAATCCGGTTGCATGTACCTGAGAACAATCCAGTGAGCGTATTTACTCCCAGGGGAGCAAAAGAAAAGAGATAAGGGGAATAAGAATAAGAGACGTCAAGAAGATAACTAAACAGAAAAAGGCATTAAAGAGAAACGAAGTCATATGACTTGCGATCTTTCACTTATCAGAAGATTAACAAGCAATACTTTGTCTTTCCTGTCACCCACTTGATGTGTATTGATTATTCAGTTAGTACTCCGTGGTTAGCAAGCGGGTACCAAAAGATTTGGCCACCAGTTGGTAAATAGAATGTCTGTACGTAAGAGAAGCGGGCATGTTTTTTGGTACCCGCTTGGTTATGTACCTGGACTTCCGTTGTCGTGTGGTACCGATTGATGGCGCGTGCGCGTGATGGCCCACACACATTCAACGCGTAAAGCCGTGGCTGAGCGTACCCCATCGTCTTTGGTCGCTACCATGTCGCGATGGAGCCTAGGTAATATTTCTACCTCGCATCGATTTGCTTCAACCTTGATGAACACCCAAAATCGCCGGAAATTATTACGCAACCTGCGCGGTGATTGAAACGATAACTTCAATCTGGACTGGTCATGAAACATCAACGACAGCCCGTGTCTGAGCTGGCCAACCTCGACTTAAGCTTTGCTTGTTCGCCTTCTGCCTCGATTATGGACCTCTAGCAAGCGCTCCCGAATATGGGTTCAAGTATGTCTTGAGCGTTCTTTATAGGAACAAGCCTCGGCATGAGTTAATATGTGTCATAAAAATATAGTGGCTTACGCGCCGTTACAACTGCCAAAGAACAAACTACAGTCGCTCCCGCACTATCATGTCGATTCACAATCCCCGGCGTGGACCTCGACAACTCAGGACCCTTATTACTCCAATGAAGGTTTGTAAATACTCAAAGCACGATGAAAATATTAAATTGACGCGTTGAAGATATCGAAATATTGCACGAAATCGTCTCCATCGCCCAAGAAAAGCTGAATGATCCAAACGGCGCGCGACCGCTTCCTGCAGCTGCACTTTTCAAGGCTTATGATGAAGTGCTCCCGAAGCATGGTATCGATCCGGATGATGAGAATCATCTTTCGCGGCTGATCTTTCGTGTTGGAGGAGAAAAGGGCTCCGGCAGTCTGCCCGAGAAATTCCAAGCCGTCTTGGCCAGCATGGGAATAGCACTGGAGTATGGAGACTGTAGCCCAGCCTCACAGAGAGCATCATGCTCCTCGCACTCCTCGTCGGATGACCCGAATCATTTTGGAATAGAGTGTCTGAAACCATCATCAGCATCCGAGCGACTTAATGGGAATCTTGGAGAGCTATTCACACCGTGGCCCAGCGCTACGGAATACGAAGACGAAAGCATTGAGTTAGAGCCCAAACCGGCAGCCAGATGTTCACCCCTCACATCCATTCCTCGTCGGAATCTGAACTCGTATCCGAGCTTGGAAAGTGTTCTCAGTGGCCCTTCTCAACCGCAAGGCAGTCAACAGAGTATTCAACGATGGGCCGGTCATTCCTCGACGCAGCCTGTTATGACTCGCCCTGAAGCACCTACAGAGAATATTCCTGAGTTTCCGGATCCCGGAAAGGAGATGCCTATGTTAAGAGCTGCCTTAACGCGACCATCAGTTCTTGCCATACTTGATCGATGGCATAGTGCGAGCAAGAAGAGGGTAATTCGAAGAGCATCTTTACTGCCGTTGTCGGATCGCATGGCTTCACCCACAATCGGCACTCAAAGACTGGCAGGACCTGACACGAGAGAATCTTGGCAGATCAAGTCTCCAAGAGCAACTCTATTCCTTACTCGCCACGCAGAATCATCAATCTCGGTGGACACAAAGCAGCCCACAGTCAAGAGCTCGCTTCTGCCTGCCCCCACTGCCCATCATCGTCTGGAAGCGCCTCGAGAGGAGGAAATTGGGCGCCATGGTGATTACACTGCTCTGCTGAATCGTGCTGGCCGGGCCCGAGAAATATACCTGGCCAGCAGAGCTTTCAATCACTGGGCCGAAATAACTGCGGCCAGATTAGAGAAAGAGGCTGTAGCGCGCCGACACATGATTCGGTTTCGCTGCTTCCGAGGCTGGAGCAATGCTCCAAACTCGAGGGCACCTGTCGTCAACCATCTTAGAGCCGCCACTGCCGTGCAAAAGCTGCGCCGTGCTGTTGCCTGCCAAGAGGAACAGCTGCGAGCAGCGGCATCGGTCATATACGAAACATATCGCATCCACAAAGCGAAGCGTGCGATGTGCCAATGGCTCTGTAGTACTGCTCAACAAAGTATCCGGCACGAAACCGCACACCGTGCCAAACGAGGCATTGTTCGCTTGTGGAACAACCTAGCGACCTTGCACCAAAAGCAAGCGGAATTGACGGCGAAAAAGCGGCAATGTATCCAGAAAAAGCATCTGATACACCATTGGGCCAGCAAGGCTCAGCTAGCGGAAAGACAGCTTGCTGTCAGTAAACAGGTTGGATTGGCCCGGCCGATGTTTGCTCATCTAGCGGCCTGGTGGGATCACTCAGAAATTGAAACAAGGGCACAGGTATATAGTGCGAACCTACTCTGGAGAAGAGCACATTCTGCCTTGGATAACTGGAACTTGCGCGCCCGGACCCAGGCATTTGTTTGGCGAAGTGACTATCAGAGTGCCACGTGTGCATTGACCAAGTGGATTCGTGTGATCGAGAATGGAAGAACGCAGCAGTGCAGAGCAGCTTGCGCTATTGAGCGGTGCCAAGTCCCGGCTGCTCTAGGCCGAGTTGAGCACTTCGTCGACTATTTGAGCAAATTTGAGTATTACGCGTATCGAGCGAGACTATTCATCATGGCATCAAGATTCCTACAGGTGCTTGATCATGCTTATGAAGCCAAGAAGGCCTCTCGAAAAGAAGAGATAAGGCAGCAGCTCAGGGCTCGGTACAAGGAGGTATCTTCCACAAGGAAAAAAAGGCAATTCCATTCTGCATTGCACTTGTGGCGTTCTTCGGCACAGAGGTACATTTCTGTTGCTGCCGAGGCGAAGGAGCATCTTGAATCACAAACGCGGAGCCTGAAGCTGGATGCAGTTCAAATATGGCTAGCGGCAGCTAGCCAAAACGAGGAGCAGCGTGCTACTGGGCAAAAACATGCAGTCCATCATGTACTTAGCAATTGGGGAGAGCTCTCCGAACAATTGGCGCAGCAGGATGCACAAAGCTGGAACATGTGGGTGCAGCGCAAGCAGCGGCAAGCCTTGAAATCGTGGTCAATCTCCTCTTTGCAAGGAAGTGGTCGAGGACACACGGCATCAATGGTCCAACAAAGACATAATGCAGATAAACGAAGCCGGGCTTTCCAAGTTTGGCGTTATTCACGTCAAGTTTTAGAAGCCACTGATGCTGGACACCCTTCGGTCACACCGCACCACCAGGTCTTCAATGGCCGACGATCCTGGAAAACGATATCGGCAAGGAAGTCAACTGCTAAACCTGATCTTGTTTCCCAAGACCTGCGAGCCTTCAACACGCCTGCAGCTCCTCTAGATACTCCTACACGGTGGACCGGGAGGCCACTGCCAATGTCGAGCACGTTGGCAAATCCTATTACCTCTTTCAGAGAAGTAGACGAACAGTCTGCGACCTCCTCCAGGTTCAGCGACGAGGCTGGGACCGGTTATGATCTGGCGCCAAGCACAAGAAAACCTCGGCAAGTTCTCCACCGAGGTCTAGTATTGCGACCTGGCAAATCAGCTTCTACGACGCCGCAGGTGCCAGTGCCCACGGATCTACGACGAAGCATTCAGGTTCGAAACACGGCCTTTAATAAGTCAGCGATTTCTACTATCTCAGAGCAGTCGTTTCAGCCGAATACATCTTTGATCCAGCAACGAGAGACAGGCGAAAAGCAGCTTCCAGGCTATACTGATTCCACGATTACCAATGGAGTGTCGGCCAGGCTTATGTCACGGAGCCAGATATATCCGAAAGAGAATTGGCGCGGCCCTACAATATCAAGCAGGCAGTCAATGAGAAACGCTGTCAGGAGCGAATTCAGGACTGCTTCCTCCGACGGGTTACGCGCGGCCAAGACAGCACCTCAACCGTCGCGGTTTGCTGGAGGTGGGCGTAGTGGTTGACGATGGATGCAAGACGGCATGGAGACGCGCAAAAGTGAAGTATAAAAGCTTAGCGTACCTGCAAGCGAACCTTTGACATATCTATGTGTAATTTAGATTACTTTTGCATGTCCGAGGAGACTCTTTTCCGGGGTATAGTTGTCGCCTGGGAGCAATGTTCGTTTTGGTATCAAAGTGAAGTAATAGCATCGATTCACTCCTGTCTTCTTCAGTGTTTAGTTTTGTGATCCTGCCCTAAACTGTAGAAAAGGAGGTCGCCGAAAGCGCTTACACGATGATACACCAATGAACAAAGCTGATAGGCCTGGGGTCGTCGCAGGGCCAAGAATTCGTCTGTCAACGTCGGTGATGCACGGGGCCCCACATGGGTAGCATGTGAGCTCCCCAAGACATCCCGTGCACCGAGCTTGAACCTCGAAACGGGCGACATCGTTGAAGCTACAGTGGCTAGAAAAAGCGCAAATGCCAAAACACATGAAAAACTGGTAGCATGAGCGCCGTTCTACCAGGAAAGCCGCAGTCACGGCTTCAAGGATTTGCTACTGGCCTCTGGGCCAACAGACACGTCAATGTGAGCTCTCCTACCACGCGATCGTGGCTAAGCTGATTTATTCGTTGCAACAACACAGGCTTATATCACTGGCAGTGCGCTGACGATCTTGGACGACCCGCAAAAAATCATACAAGCTATCTACGATGAAAATGATGACGAACTTGAAGCCATCGCCTTTGATGATGCGAGTGGCAAGATAGCTGTCTGTACTACCAACTCAATCCGAGTGTATCGACCGAGCGCCCGACCGGAAGATCCATACAAGGTCAGAATGGCCACTTACTGATACATATACAACCGGACTGAGCTGACACCAGCCAGTGGGCATTAGAGGCGTCTTTCGAAACACCACAAGCCGCAACTGGAGAGTCATTTGCGTTGTCATGGGGCCGAGAAGAGGAACTTCTCGCTGCATCATCTGCATTGTCACTTTATTCTACGAAAGAGGAGATTCGATGCTCATGGCAGAAATCACTTCCGAACAAGGCCAAAGTTGCGACACTTTCCTACGACTCTGCCTATATTGCCTCCGTCTCTCATCACGATAAATTGCCAAAAGTGTGGCGTCGGCTGGCGTATGGTCGAGACGAAGTTCGGTTCGATCACTCATACCTACCGCATCCAGATGTGGTCACCATGGTACGCTGGCGGAGGCCTTTCCATGTTGACCAGTCTGCGAGCAACGTTCTCTATACATTCTGCCTAGACGGCTTAGTCCGTATCTGGGCCACTACAGAAACAGCAGACGGGCAACACTGGCAACTTTGGGGGTCCATCAATATCAATGCTGCCTCTAGTGGTCTACAGAGCGACTTGTCCAGCTGGATCGTCTGTATCGTTGATGGGCGTGAGTTCATGCCCTGCGTGGAGCATCTAGTTCAGGTGCGAATGTCCGACGATCCTTCTACGGACGAAGTAGCTATGGAACACTTGGTGGCTATTGCAAATAAGACACCAGAAGTATGTCTGGCGATAAACTGCAACGGCATAATGTCAGCTTGGGCTATAGACAGTGTTGGCAACAATAGCCCCCAGGGCGACCGTGTGTTTAATATTGCTCAAGTCAGGTCGCCGGCTTTTGAATCACTGGAAGGGTTCACGAATCTATCAGAGGTGTCCCATATCGAAGCTCAGTCATATTTTGACAAGAAAAGCGGCCAACTAGCGCTTCTTCTGCATTCATTCGATGGCAGAATTGGCGTATTTTACAGCGATGTCGCAAATTTATTCAGCCCTACAACAAATGATCATCGAATTGCTCTCCAGACTGTTTGGTCTGGGCATTCGGCCCCTGTTACCAAAATTAATCGTAACTTCAGCGGGCGTGCAGTGGTATCAAGAACTGAAACAGGAGAGTGTATTGTGTGGAAGCATCCGGAGCATCGTTCTGCACCGAATGCTGGCCTCAATCGAAGGAGCGTCATAACACATCACGGTCACATTCTCAGGGTTTGCGTTCTTCGTAAAGGCAGGTTCGTTGTCTTTCTTGATACAGACAGCGTTTCTCTATGGGACTGTCGGTCCAGCAGAGCTTACATGCTTGCCAAGTGTTCAACTCAGTGGAGCGGAACGGCCCTTTGTCTAATTGCCTTGCCTCGCGCAGAACCTAGCGCAAGAACAAAAGCCCATATCTCTATGATTACATCCGAACGTACTGGCATTGTTTGGGAGGTCAGCTTGCCAGCGTATGCCAGGAGGGCTCACGGCATAGCTACTGGCCGTATCGATGAGTTCTGTCGATTTGAGCTGGATGTCGCCGATGGACTGAAATACGTTCTTCCTGTTGACCCTGCTGGCAAAACGCCTGTTGCATCGGGCTTCCTGGATGTATTTGCCCGAGACGTTGCCATATCTTATACGAGGAGCGGTTGCGTCAATTTTTGGACCGCGAGAGTAGATTTGCAAAAGCAGAGAGTTGATTGGCTTTCCACCTGCTGTACAGAAACTGGGATGGAAGAACCCGCGCTAGCGAGTGGAAGCACTCTGAAAAAAGCTGCATTGGTAAATTCTTCACGGTCTCAACTCACAATTTGGGATATCGGTGGCTCCCGCCTTGAATTTGAAGAAATCTATGACACACATAATCTCATACGGGACCTGGATTGGACTTCGACGCCGGATGGACAGTCAATACTGGCCGTTGGATTTCCGTACCGAGTAATCCTACTTTCCCAGATGCGTTTCGACTACCTAAATCAAGGACCAGCATGGGCACAAATCCGCGAAATAAGCATACGGGAGCTAACTCCTCATCCTATCGGGGATTCAACATGGCTTGGAGACGGTCATCTTGTTATCGGTGCTGGGAATCAATTGTTCGTCCAGGATCGGCTTGTCAATAGCGATGATGCTAATATGCTGGACATTCGATTACCGCAGCGACGCGATGGCTCCTGGGATATCTTTGAAGCTGTTCAACGATTCAATGGCCCTCTGCCTATATTTCATCCTCAATTCCTGAGCCAATGTGTTCTCTCTGGAAAAGGTCTCCTTGTTGGGCGAATTCTTAAGTCTCTGCATAAGATTCTGAAAAATACTGTTCCAGGGGACCCTGTCGACGACTATGTGGGACTAGACGTGACAGAAATTTATGAGAGAATAGTAAGTCAAAGAGTCAGGAGTTTGAATACATGAACTAACAGCCGAAGCATGTGATGGAGCCGCTTTCTAAGAAAGGTCAAGTGCAGTATCTAAGTTCCGAGGCTAATGAGCACGACGATGAAGAGGAGCCCTTTCAAGAGACGACAGCTAACTCTCTCAATGAATCGTTGAAGAAAGTTCGAATTCCACAGCTCTCTGGTCACGAGCAAATCCAGCTCATGGACATGATTGAGTGTGCTGCATTCGTCGAGAAGCACCGCCGATCCATGGACGAGAACGGCGCGCGTTTCATGCTGTTCTTCCGCCAGCACGCACTTCGAAAAGGACGAACCAGCGAGATTCAGCTATCTTGGAGAGAAATAGATTGGGCGTTCCACTCGACTACTCAAGATATCCTTATTGGCTTTGTCGCACGGCAGACACATGGGCCTATGCTCTGGAAGCATGCTCGGGAAAGCGGCCTCTTCATGTGGATAACGGACGTGTCTACTTTGCGAGCACAATTCGAGAACGTGGCAAGAAACGAATACACCCATAGCGAGACCAAGAGTCCTGTCGATTGCAGCTTGTTTTATCTGGCTTTGAAAAAGAAAACCGTTCTTCAGGGGCTCTGGCGCATGGCTGTCGGAAACAAGGAGCAAGCAGCGACGCAGCGCTTGCTACTCAACAACTTTGAAGAGGATAGGTGGAAGACAGTGGCTCAGAAGAACGCGTATGCGTTGCTAGGCAAACGTCGTTTTCGTAAGTCTACTACCCTTCCTGGCTGTATTTCCGGGCTAATATAGTAGAATACGCCGCGGCCTTTTTCCTTCTTGCTGGCAGACTTGGTGATGCTGTCGAAGTCTGCCTCCGCCAATTGAAGGACATACAGCTAGCCATTGCAGTAACTCGTGTTTACGAAGGTGATAGCGGTCCGATTCTGCGCAAGTTACTGCAAGACGAAGTTTTACCATTGGCAGCTCAGGAAGGCGATAGATGGTTAGCGTCGTGGGCTTTCTGGATGCTTGGACGAAAGGACATGGCTGTGCGAGCGCTAATAGTATGCCAACTTCGACCTCAGTCCTATTTGTCACTAACACTTGACACAGACCCCAGTCTACACCTTGTTGGAGACTCCGACCTCCCCGGACTTTCGCTCCCGGCTATTCTTGACAGATGATCCGGCCTTGGTCGTTCTTTATGGGCAGCTACGTCACAAAAGCCTGCAAACCTTACGTGGTGCTTCAAAAGTGAATCCAAGAGTAGAATGGGAGTTCGTTTTACACAGCGCGAAGATATACGATCGTATGGGGTGTGATCTTCTGGGTCTGGACTTAGGTAAGCGAACGCGAAAATATGTCTCGCGATTTGAAACTTACGCAGAGACAGTGAGAAACTGGGAATTTCAGCAACCATCCACGACGGGCATTGGTGGAGAGGCTAATCCGTTAAAGCTCCTGCGACGTAGAAGCTCTCTTGTTGTCAATGATTTGCCTCTAATGCAACTGCAAACAGGATTGCCGGACTTAAACAAGCGAGGCGCGAAGAGAGAAGCTCCAGCTCCGACTACTTTTGAAGAGCCGGATGCAGGCTCGCTTCTCGATAGCTTTGGATTGTAATGTAGGAAAATATAGTCTATCTCGTAGCCTGTCATATATACTATCAACACAGTCTTGAAACTAATCAATACAATTTGCGTTTACGTTGTTCGGGAAATAATAAACTAAAGCTGGGCTACACAGCCACTTACTTATTGGCGATGCTTCACAGCGCTAGCGCGCGCTTTCGTGACATCGCCGGTTGGGTGGCAGCGGGTACGGCAGCCTGAACTTTCCACGTTCATGACTAATCTAAAAAAGGATCTCCTTCGCAACGTCCTCAATAGCTGTTTGTAAACTACAGCTTCTTCAACATCAACACGCTTGGGAACGGGCCTACGTAATCGTCAAAAAGGCGAAGACAATGGCGCCTGGTATACCCGGGCAGAATTTCACCATCCGTGCGGTCGCAGCCGGTTTAGCCATCGGCACAGTCATCTGTGCGGCCAATGTCTACTTTGGACTTCAGACAGGATGGGTCTCTATCATGTCCATGCCGGCAAGTCTGATGGGATTTGGCATTTTTCGACTCCTAAGAAATCATATTGAACTCCCGTTCTCACCCGTGGAAAATGTTTTTGTCCAAAGCGTTGCATGCGGTATGGCCATCATGCCGCTCGGCTGCGGATTTGTTGGTGTAGTACGTATCAACTATCAGGGAGGCCTCTGGCCACTCCGGCTTGAAGCTCCGACCAGACAATTTCTCTATTATTACTGACTAAGCTTAAGATACCTGCTATTGACTATCTCCTTTCTCCGGAAGAAAGAGGGTCGCTTAATCTGAGCACATGGCAGCTTGTGGTTTGGTCGCTGGGCCTTTGTTACTTCGGCGTCGTTTTTGCGGTGCCCCTGTACGACATGCCCGGTCATGGTTTGACTCCGTATTACCAGTGGTCAATTGACTAATGTTCAATAGGCGCAAGCAAGTTATTATTAGAGAACGCTTGCGATTTCCGAGCGGCTTTAGTACTGCCGTTCTTATATCTGTGCTTCATGGCCAGGGTACGCAGTCTAAGCAAGCACTAGAAGAGGCATCCAAGGGCGGGTTCGCCAGTCTTGTTCCTCAAGACAACGAAAATGACGAGCAAGAAGAAGAAGAGAGTGTGGCTGCACTTGGGGGTGAGCCTGCTATAGCACGGAGTGGCACGGATTGGGCAGCAAACTTGCGACTTCTGCTCCTCTGTTTCACCATATCTGGATTTGCCACTCTTCTGACGTACTTCTTTCCTGTTCTTCGAAATATACCTGTTTTTGGGACTGCAGCAGCCCAAACGTGGCTCTGGACGCTGAATCCCAGTCTCGCATACGTTGGGCAGGGCATCATCATGGGAACAGAGACGACTATGCATATGGCACTTGGCGCTATCGTCGGATGGGCCATTTTGAGCCCTCTGGCAAAGTACAGGGGATGGGCTCCCGGCCCAGTCGATGACTGGGACAGGGGAAGCAAGGGTTGGATCGTTTGGATCTCCTTAGCCATCATGTTGGTGGACGCCGTTGTCAGCCTAGGCTACCTCGCCACCAGATCATTGTTCTCGAGGGACTCCAATCTCTCGATTCCAGCTTTTTATGATGCCGTACGACGAAAGTCTTTTGGCAATTTTTTACCAGGTAGAAGAGCTCGCTATGCCCTCCTACAGAGACGTGATGACGACGATTCGACCGAGGATGAGGATGACGTACCTGCACACCGTGCTGAGCAAAAGGATGAAGACGCTCCGCAGAACCAGCGTATCAGAAATAGAGCTGTTGTCATTGGCTTGTTGCTCTCAATAACTCTCTGTATCGTCACGATACATACTGTTTTTGGAGATATGGTGCCCCTACACGCTACAGTAATCGCGGTCTTCATGGCGCTTGTACTAAGTATTATGGGTGTCCGGGCTCTCGGTGAAACTGATTTGAATCCTGTGTCTGGTATCAGTAAGCTGGCACAGCTCTTTTTTGCGCTCATTATTCCACAGTCGAACAAATCGAGTGTGCTCATCAATCTCGTTGCCGGAGCAGTGGTGAGTTGATGCCCTTGTCAGCAGTATTTGCTGACCCGATAGCTAATACTCTCTGCAATCTAGTCCGAAGCGGTAAGTGCTATACTTCAATTGCTACATTGAGGATGAGAAGGCTCACTTTCCACATTGAAAAGGGTGCCCTACAAGCTGGAGACCTGATGCAAGATCTGAAGACCGGCCATCTTCTTGGCGCATCTCCTAAAGCGCAGTTCTGGGGACAAATGATAGGAGCAACGGTTGGGGCAGTCCTCAGCGCTTTTATTTACCGTCTGTATACGCGGTAAGCAGTCACGCGGAGCGTTTGTAGGATCTGCTCTCCGTTACTAATATTGCTCAGTATATACGAGATCCCCGGTGACCTCTTCCAGGTCCCTACAGCGTATGTCTGGATCTTTACTGCGCGTTTAGTCACAGGTCAAGGCTTGCCTTACATGGCCAAAGAATGGGCGATTGCTGCTGGTGCACTTTTCGCTTGTATCACTGTACTGAGAACTATTGCTGTTGGCAAACCGTGGCGCTCGTGGATACCGGGAGGTATTGCTGTGGCAGTTGGTAAGCTGAGCTGCAGCATCAAAACACTTCTGTCTTTGTTAACAACTTGATTATTAGGCATGTACAATGTGCCTTCTTTCACCCTTGCCAGGGCTGCCGGTGGTATACTGGCTTGGGTCTGGCTGCACGTTATGAGGCGCTCCAGCACACCACTCATCATTCTAGCTTCGGTAAGGCAACGTCATTCGGGGCTTTACAAGCACGTACTGACAACTACAGGGATTCGTCCTTGGTGAAGGGTTTTTGAGTATCGCAAATTTAATCATGGAAGGGCTATCCGTTCCTCATTATTAAGAACCAAGCCGAGTCTGTCTCAAATCATTTCAGTTTCCACAGTCGGCCTCTCTCCTCCTGACCTTCTTCGGTATATGTCAGCCGAATATCAAGAGCTCTAGCATTTTCCTCCGAGGCAGAAAAGACGATCCGGCCAGTCAATTTTGGCTGCGAGGCCTTCAGCTGTGTGGACGGTTGAAGCAAAAGCCCTTGCTTCCAGTGCGTTTCCTTCTCAAATGGTCCAGTAGTAAAAGCCACATAGCCAGGCTTCTGTTTCACGAAGCTGTCAGGCGTCATTTCAGGTGCTGGTACTTCATCGGCCCGGCAATTCACGAAGAAGTTATCGAACCAAATCAGAAAGCCATCCAATGAATCAACATCGCGCGTTATTTGAGATTCCCAGTTGGCAGTGAAGAACAAGTCCTCCGCCTTCACAGTATGGAGATCCAGAATCTTGAATGGGCATGGCTGTCCGCAAACTGCAGCAGGCGGCACTGTGAGGATCCTGGCTTCGTCGTAGACGCACTCTTGCATGGCCTTCATGTCAAACCCGTAGACATCTCTCCAAAATGAGACCGTATCCGTGACGTACTCTGAATCTTGGACCGGTGCCACCCAAATGGTAGCAGAGCTGGGCACGAGGAGGCCGTCAGGTCGGAGATACTTGTCGCGCGCGTATAGAACGCTAGGCAGCATAGCCTCATAAAGCAGACAATAGCCCATCCACTCGCTGACAATAATGTCAACCTGATCAACAGGTAGCTTTACGTCCTCAATAGCACCACGCAGGCAAGTAATAGTTCCTGCCAACCCATTGTTGAATACGTTCTCTCGAGCTTTATCGATGATGTCCGACTTGTCGACTGCAATCACCTGCGCAGCACCGGCCTTGGCACAGAACATACTCAGGATTGCTGAGGGCGTTAGCCACGGTGTACTGTCATAAAGCTTGCTTTCCTTCGCTTGCTTACCTGTTCCGCATCCAATATCTAGAACTGTTTTCCCCTGAAATAGTTGCTTGTTCTCATAGATGAAATCACGGTATGCGTTGGTACGGACCTCATCTTTGAGCATAGTCTCGTGAATTTCTACGGCACGGCATGTTAGCTGCTTGCTGGACTCCACCTTGTCACCCAAAACAGTATTTCGTTACCATTGTAAGCATACGACTCGAAGTAAGAATCCGAAGAGTCCTTCTTCTTTTCGCTCAGGGTTCCAACCTCGTTTTCGTCGCCCCACCGCTTGTCCAGTGTCTCCTCTACGGCCAGTCGATAACTAGCAAACCGTTCATTGACGGCGGCCAGTTCGGCCTCAAGCTCTTTGTTTCTGGCTTCGACGGATGTCTTCTCAGATGAAACATGTCGAGGATTCTCGGGACCTTCGTTTAGAATCTCATCCAGTGAAAAGAGCAAAGCGTCGTTCTCAAGGACTGGTTTGAGATACTTATCGTCGGAGAAATCTCGAGTCGTGATAGCTGTGGGCAGATTTTGCTTCTCCTGCGTACGAGCTCGGATGAAATTTATCAGTTTAATAGCATCGTGGAACTCAAGTTCGAGGCGGTGCACGGTAGCGACCAAGTCGAAGGCGAACTGAGACTTGCAGTAGGTGAGAAGACCCTTCAGGCTGGAGAAAGTCTTGGCATCAAACAGTGACACAAAGACAATTTTCTCCTCATCAGACTCTACGTCCAGCCAGTCGGCTGCATCCGAGTTTTCGGAATCGCTGGAAATGGACATTTGATCGAAGTCTCTGCTTTTAAGGTCCAACTTTAGCTTGGAGGGCGTGATGTTGTTCTGGTAGTTCTTTCTCGCGGGCCCACCGATGATGTTAAAACTCATCACTCCACTTTGCAAATTTCGCAAGGTGCCATAGCACACCACCTTTATTTAGTGCAATGCTTGAGAAGTAGGCGAAGAGCAGTGTTACTAGCTACAGCACAAAAGATTGTGAATACTCTCGAACTGGAATTCGCTTGCTTTCGGCTCTAGTCGACATCATTCTCCTCATCGCTGCTTTCGTCCTCCTCACCATCTGATACTGGTTCGCCTAGCTCGCGAAGGCGTTTCTGTAGAGAAAACAAATTGAGAGATATGTTAGTCGTGCCGGTGAGGGTAGCTTCACCCATGGTGTCGTACCTTTTGCTTTGCCGCTGAGTCTTCCAGATCCGTAAAGACGATCAGCAGATCGTCGAGTTCAGATTGGACGCTCTCCTTCTCTTTTTTGTTGGTTGCGAGTACTGATTCGATCTGGAATCGCGTTAGGCTTGTTTCCTCAAGCAGAAACACATGACATACTTTGGCGGTGGCTTTTCGCGCTTCATCCAATTGCCGCCTGGCTTCTTCGAGCTGTTTTTCGAGTTCCTTGGTCCTTTCTTGCAGCTTTTCTATCGTCGCGGCCTGCTTTTCGCGGGAGAAATGCAGCTCATCGCGTAGTTCGTCGGCTTCGCGTGACTTGGCTTGTAACTCACTTTGCTTGTTTTGCAAATCTCTGTCGCGTTCATTCGTTGCCTGTGTTGGATTGTTTTGGTTCTTTAGTTTGCGAAACTGATTGTGCTGGATTGCCAGAAAACTGACCTTTTGCAAAGAGGCTTCTAGGCTACTGACGGTTGCGCGAAGGTCGGCAATTTCACCGTCACTGCGCCTTTTTGTGTGCTCTGCCTCTGTTACGGCAACTTTTCTCACCGCTATCAATTGCTGTTCCAAAGCAGAATCTTTGGCAGCAATAGCCGCTTTCATGGACGCAATTTTCTTCTCAAATTCTGCTTCTTTCGTCAATAACGCGGACTTCATAGCTGCAATTTGCTTCTGGCTTTCGGCATCCTTCGCAGAATGAATGCTCTGCATTTTCCTTGTGATGGTCAGATTGGCTGTTCTCACAACAAGTGTTGCAAACGAACCTGAGTTCTACTTCATGGGACCTTCGAGTTCCTTCCTGTGCTGCTTTGGCGGCCGCTATTTCTCGTTTGGCATCCTCTTGCACCTTCTGCAATTCTTTGTTTGCTTCCTCTTTGAAACGGCGGTGTTCCCCCTGCTCTTGGCCAAGGCGTGATGCTTGGGACTCGGAAGCCATCTTCGCTTCCGCGATCGCCCTATCTTTCTCTCGGATTTGCTCGCGCAGGGAATCTACCAGTTCTCTAGAGATTCCTTTCTGGACACCATTGGTGATGACAGAAATCTCAAGCTCCGGACTTCTGTCAATAGCTCTCGCGATGCGACTGTAGTTGTCTTTAAAAAAGTTGACAAATACAGAATCAAAATACACGTCCGCTAAGCCACTGGGTAACGCCGGGTCTCTTCTTTGCGGTATTGTTTCGAAGTCTCGCAGCAACGGATGTGAACGCAGTTTGAGGAGTCGCTCAAGATATTGCTCTCGATCTAACCGAGTCGTCAGGATAGAATGCAACGTCGTTCTAGTCACAGGCGAATCTTTGGTAGAAAATTCATACGCAATACCGAGAAGCATGGCGCAAAGTCCCTGAACTAGTTCGCTCCCCTCCAAGATGGGCTGCGAAATGACTTGAATGAGACTCTGAACATTGCTTCCCTGGGACAGGAAGTCGTTAACCGCGTCCAAGTCTTCGAACAACCATATTATGAGAAGCATCAAGTAAGCGACCGATATACGTGCATCAGCACCTCGCCGAATACCTGTCAGGAGATGTGCTGTAACGGTCTGGATGCTTGTCACTAGCTCCTCGTCCTCAGCAGCATCGCCTTCGGTAAGCGAAAGGGCTTTCGTTTTGGCAGCAGAGTTATCGTATAACAAGTGAAACGTAATGACGGCAGCAAACCAAAGGTGATAAGGATCGCTTGCCGCTTGACCGGCAGAGGGCGCCAGCAAAACAGTCAGTGCATTAGTTGTCTCTTCACCGCCTGTCAGGTAGCCTTCAATAGCCCTTGCTAGGAAATGCAGTCGAACGTTCAGATGATTAGAGAAGTAGGCTTTGAGGCACTCATTCGCCGCATAACGAACGTTGAAAGCTGCGCTATCTTGCAAATTTAGGATAAGGTCAAGCAGTCCATCGATGACGTATAGCTGTGAGCGAGCTCTGACTTCGTTTGCAGAAAGACGGCTGCCCCCATTCCGTGAGACACTGAGCTGAGCAAAGTTCTCCTGCAACACTGCAGAGTCGCGAATCATATCACCGCACGCGATCAAGCCCTTCATAGGATTAGCTCAACGACTCGCCACGCAATCTGACTAGACATAGCTCTACTCACTTCCGCTCTAATTTCCATCTGAACATCTGGGCTGAAGGCTAAATGAAGTACGTCGGCGCAAAGCTGGTGCTTCCAGAGCAGCTCTTGGTTGCGCGAAACGCCAGCGGAGCCAGGTGTAAGAAGTAGCCGCAGAATTGCTAGAAACGCGTACAAATTTCTGTTTCTTTGTGATCGGGCCCAAATTGCCACATCTTCGCCATTTTCAGGTTGCAAAACACTGTGCAGCAGGTCCGCTAACTTTTTCATACATCCAGATTCACGAAATAGGGTCTGGTTTGAGGCATTGCGACGAAGTAAATTCGCCAACAGAATGAGACAGTCCTCTACAGTTCGTCCACCTTCTGATAGCGACCCATCGGATTCAATAATTGCGAACAGTTTTTCGAACGCATTTTCGAACGCGACTAGCTTCTGTATTTCGATCGAAGCCGGTGTCAAGCTTGTAATAAGGTTTATGCCTTCATTCCGAATCGCATCACGTTGATCGTCGAGAGTCGCAACTAAGCGAGGTATGCCGAGCGGTGCGGTAAATATGCATTCCTCTGTTCGTTCAGTTCTGGCAGAAAGAATTGCTCCCAAAAGTTGTAACGAGTATAAGCGGGAGTAGAAGTCGTTCGTTTCAAGAAAGTCGAGAAGTAAAGTAACGTTCTCCTGGCGCTGTGTGAACTCATCAGCAAGCCACAAGACAACCTCATCAGACGTCTCGGGGCTATCTTCATTGGGTGTGAAAAGCATAAGCAACGTTTCTAGCACAACTTTGACAGTATCAACATCCTCTCCGTCCTTTGCGAGGCTCCCAATGAGCCCTCTCAGAGCGCTGGAGGAGACGGTGGCTGGAAAGTCTTTTGCAAACGATCGTAGCCCCAAGATTGCCGCCCGACGGTCTTCTAGCAGAGTAGCAGAGCCTAACCTGCCGCTTAGAACAGAGATGGTATCCGTCGCGGACTGCTTGGCCGGTGCTGTCGCGATTGAGAACATAGCGTCGGATGTGCTGCTAATGTGATTTCTGTGCCATTGAGTTTTTTGAGCGTAGATTGGTCGGTTTATTTACAATCTGTTCAATGCGACAGAGTCGGCCGAGGTGAGGTTTCTACACTGTTGCAGAAGAAAACGGAGGGTTTGCAGAAGAAAACGGAGGGTTTGCTGTCCTCAGTGTTTGGAAGAAGCTCCGCCAGCCCAGGTAGATGTTGGAATGAATAGGTAGGTACCTAGGTAGGGAGCTTTGTCCCACCCAGGTCTGGAAGAGCTCAGGTCTGGAAGAGCTCCCCTCCACGCATTGCAGCTCCAGATAATTGTTTTCCAAATCAAATGCTATTGTTTTTACTGATAATGCGGTATCTAATATTTCGGCCCATTACTGTCTACAATTGTGTGAAGATATGCCAGCCAGCCTGTCGAATGAGCTGCGGCCTGCTGGTAAGCTCGTCTGACTAGCTACATTACATAAGCAAGTTATCTTATCAGCCTACTACCTACTTAACACATTCTGATTTTCTCACGTCGCGACTCGGCTTCGATGGGCGAGTACCTGACCGCTGTGCCCGAAGGAAGAACGTATTCAGGTTGACTATCTCGTGCGATACATTTATGGCCGTCATCTTTTGTTGCCAATGAGAACATTAGATAGCTCCTGATAGATCAACATCGCAGCTTCAACAAATAGGCACCACTTCACACCTTTTCGACAAGGACACACGGCCGTGCACATTGCCACTAAGTGGTATCGAAAATTCAAGATGGGTATTCCAGCTGCCTTCCGATGGCTTTCGAACAAGTATCCGAAGATTATATCTCCTGTGGTCGAGGATCGGCCCGTCGTCATGGACGATGGCACCGAGATACCAGTCGACATTACTCGTGCAAATCCAAACGGCGAAGAGCTAGACAATCTCTATCTCGACATGAATGGCATTGTTCATCCCTGTGCACATCCGGAAGACAAACCAGCGCCTAAAGACGAAGAAGAAATGATGCTTGAAATCTTCAAGTACACGGACAGAGTGGTTAACATGGTTCGACCACGAAAGATTCTCATGATAGCAGTCGGTACGTCTCGCGGTGTCACAGTAGATTGTTGTTTTCTCAACTTCATATCGCTAACGGTCCACTAGATGGCGTTGCGCCCCGTGCCAAGATGAATCAACAACGATCGAGACGTTTTCGATCGGCACAGGAAGCCAAAGAAAAAGAAAATGACAAGCAAGAGCTGATCAAGCTGCTCAAACAGCAAAATGGGGGCAACCTTGCTGCTGAGAGCACTGAATCTGTAACGAAGAAAGCATTCGACAACAATTCAATCACGCCTGGCACACCTTTTATGGATATACTGGCAAGCAGCCTTCGCTATTGGTGCCAGTATAAACTGAACACGGATCCTGGCTGGGCGAAACTGAAGGTCATTATCTCAGACGCCACCGTGCCAGGCGAGGGCGAACATAAAATCATGAATTTTGTTAGATCCCAGCGCGCTAGCCCCGATTATGACCCTAACACTCGGCATGTCATTTACGGTCTGGACGCTGATTTGATTATGCTGGGGCTTGCAACTCACGAGCCCCATTTTCGCGTCCTGCGCGAAGATGTCTTCTTCCAGGACAGCAAAGCTCGGGCCTGTAAGCTTTGCGGTCAGAGAGGACACGATGCGCAAAACTGCAAAGGCGAAACAAAAGAGCAAACTGGAGAGTCTGACTCGAAGGACAACGCATTGACACTCAAGCCTTTCATTTGGCTGCATGTCTCCGTGCTAAGAGAATACCTGGCCGCCGAGCTTGCAATACCTGAGCTCCCTTTCCGTTTCGATCTCGAGCGCGTCATTGATGACTGGATCTTCATGTGCTGCTTTGTAGGAAATGACTTTCTTCCACATTTACCGGCTCTGGAAATACGTGAACACGGCATTGATACCCTTACAACAATATGGAAACGCAATTTACCCGCACTTGGTGGTTACATCACAAAAGATGGTCACATTGACTTGGAACGAGCTCAGTGTATTTTGGACGGACTTGCTGGGCAGGAAGATATGATTTTCAAGAAGAGAAGAGAACAGGAAGACCGCCGTGAAGCGAGTGCAAAACGTCGCCGACTGCAGAACAATGGCGCGACCGGACGGGATAACCGTAGTGATGGTAAAGGTCCCAAAAAAGGACACGAAGACCCATCACGCGGGCCTGCTCTGCATCCCATCGGCTCAATGCCAATAGCACCGCTGAAAGCCATCACTCATGACATGATTGTCAATCGCACGGCTGCGGGCGACGCGAATGTTGCCAACAAAAGCGCTGCGAGTGTTCTCAAAGAGCGTTTGAAGGCTGGCAGAGGAGTTTTTGGCCCCGAAGCAAATTCGAAAGACACGGAAGATCCTCCATCACACTCAGTATCGGGTAAACGGAAACTTTCAGCTGTCGAAGCAGTTGCGGAGTCGACTCAAAGCCATTCACAAGGCACGAACACTCCGGGTGATAAGCCTGAGACCCCGGCGGACCCAGTTAGGCTATGGGAAGATGGATATGCTGATCGCTACTACCAGCTCAAATTCCATAAAGATCCTGGCGACATATCTTTTCGCACACGGGTTGCCCATGCATATGTTGAAGGATTGGCGTGGGTTTTGCAGTATTATTTTCAAGGCTGCCCGTCCTGGGAATGGTACTATCCATACCACTACGCACCATTCGCGGCTGATTTCAAAGATATATCGCAGGCCAATGTTACGTTCGAAAAAGGCACCATCTCTCGACCGTTCGAACAGCTCATGAGTGTCCTGCCAGCTGCCTCGCGTGATAACTTGCCGGAAGTCTTTCATAGTTTGATGACTGACCAGGACAGTCACATCATTGATTTTTATCCAGAAGAGTTCGAAGTTGACTTGAACGGAAAAAAGATGGCGTGGCAAGGAGTTGCACTGCTGCCTTTTATTGAGATGGACCGCCTTCTAGCAGCTGTGCAGAAGAGATACCCACTTCTCAGCGACGAAGACAAGAAGCGTAACGGTCTCGGAAGAGATGTCTTGCTCCTGTCAGATAGCCATGAGAGCATCTATGACGAGATCCTAACAAATTTCTACTCCAAAAAGCAAGGCTCTACTCAGTTTAGACTCAACCCCAAGACGAGCGACGGACTCTCTGGCTATGTTGAGAAGCAAGAAGGATATGTGCCACATGGAACGCTACATTATCCCCTTGAACGCAAGTCTATGCCAGACCTGGACTACGACCGCTCCATGAGGTATGTGAATGACATTCTGCCAGAATATGGCAACATGGAAGTCCACTAACAACAATAGCGTCAATTATGACATGCCGAAAATGACCCATGATCATAAGTCGATGCTTCTGCGTGGAGTCAAAATGCCGAGCCCCGCACTCACGCGAAGTGATATAGAGGTTTTGCGAGGGAAGGCATCGAGAGGTGGATACAGCAGCGGCAACCGCGGAGGACGTCATGATTCTGGTGGACAAAACCACTTCGGGCAGAATGGAAGGGGTAGAGGGCAAGATTTTGGCCAGGGCCGCCCGCAGTCGAATTATCATAGGCGCGAGGATCCGCGCCCTCCTCCCCATCAGCACTTTCGTGGGCAGGGCGGTTGGCAGCCTCCACATCCTGGCTCTTCCGGCTTTGGAAGAGGTGTTCCGCCGCCACCTCCTCCGGCACACGAACAAGGCTGGGGTTCCCAGGGCTTTAACGCTAGTGGTCACAACTACGGCCCTAGCCAAGGCCATCCACCGAGAGGTGGTCACCATTATCGTGGTCGATGGAATGGACATCGGTAAATCAGTTGCGATTATGTCGCACAACTACTCTGGACTGTCTTACCAGTGTACAACAATAGAGCTGTCGTCGTAGACTCAGCGCACCTCGTTGGGTTTGTGGGTTCTCTAGCATGAAATTATTGAGAGCTGGCCAATTATCGCATGTGCCAGTCTGTTAATCTAATTCGGAGTACAACATAAAGAGCGCGCATATCTTCCTGTGATGAGGTCTTCTTCTGGCGCTTTCATATCCAGTGCTCATCACGTAGCTCTGCATCCCGGGCAAATGATCTCTGATACAGGTTAGGGCGAGCCGGACCTTCAAGCTCCGGAATGTACCCTTGGGTACATTCATCAAATGACACCCAAGGCTGCGAGGCAAAAAACTCGTCGTAGCTTGTATCTAGAGCATGCTGCAAGCTAGTCACTTCGCCGGAAGGGAAAATAGCCTTCCACGGGTGACGGCAGGAATCTCCTTGGCAGTTCTTGAGCGTCAGAACCAGAGTATCGAGACGCTTGACGAGCTGAGCGATGTTGTACGAGCTACACTGAGGCTGCTTTCCGAACAAGTTGACTGTCTGATAAGGGTCTCTCTGTATGCTGTATTGGTTGCTGTAGGTGGATCGAATTCCATTGGTGAACGTACCTTCATGTCGTAGAGCTCATGTTCACCATTGCACCACACAGTGTACATGAATTCGAAATTTTCCGAGACAATACGTAGAGTCTTGTACGTATTTTGATCGAAGTACCCTTCTTGAGGGCTGTCAATGCACGGTCAAGATCGGAAAGGGGTCACTTGCATACTCAAGTTGTCAAACACTGTCCCTTCGATAACGCCGCTTCCCCAGTATTCAATATTGACATGTTCGGGCTTGATCGAATCCGAGGTTTGATCTGCGAATTTCACTGGAATAGGCAATCCGTCAAAGTCATCTCGGAGAGGGATACCGGCCAACTTGAAGAGAGTTGGCGCAAGGTCAGTGTGTGAAGAGGGGAAGTTCAATGTCTTATTTTTGGCAATTCCAGGGCCACGAATGATGAATGGAACGTTGACATCTTCCTCAATACCGCAGGTCTTACCAGCGGGTAGTCTATGCTGTCCAAGGTGGAAACCGTTGTCAGCAGTGTAGATGATGTAAGTATTGGCCAGAACATTAGGAAAGTCCCGAAGGGTCTCGAAAATGCCCCCAACGAGATCATCGACGGCCTGCAGAGACTGCAGACGCCTTCTCTGGAAATTGTCGAGATATTGAACTTGTTGATTGTTGAGCCTAGGAAGATGCTTGAAGTAACTTGCGGTTCCAGGCTGTACAGCATTGTCAGCGATCAATTTTTGATACCGCTGTATTTGAGTGAGCCAGTACCTGGGCGGGGTTGAAGTTTTTGTTTCTGGGGACCCGGGCATCCGGGAAAAGATCCTGGTGGCGACTGGCCGGCACAGGTTCTCTAAATGTATCGGTCAGCTCGGAGTGAGGCGCAATGGGGGCAACCCCAAGAAAAAAAGGTTTTTGGGCATCAATGCCTTCTTGAAGGAATTCTAGAGATCTCTTGGCAATCAAATCAGTAGAATACTCTCCAGGGAAAGCTTGCCATTCCTTGTTGTCGAGAGTAAAATAGGCATTGTTGTATACATAAGTGTTTGGGTCGAGCAAGACTATAAAGTTTAGCAACGAGCACACCGTAAAGAAATCAGCAGAATTTCCATACAATCAGAGCGAGTCCATCCACGAGGGTGTGGGCTTTGATACGTTCTGATTCCGAGGTTGTTCATCAACTTTCCGATGTAGTATGTGTTGTAGCCAGCGCTCTGGAGCCAGAGAGGGAGATAGTCGTCGTTCAGCCCTTGTGAAACGAACTTAGGGTAGCCACCTGCTTTCCATTAGTATCTGTAGTGCGCCGTAGAAACAGGGCATAAATTACCCCATGGCTATTGAGTTATTAGCTAAAGTCGCACATGCTCTCTAGCAGTGACTTGTAAGAGAACATACGGGCTGAACATCGGTCACGTTGGTATTATGGGCAGCTTTGCCGGTGAGGAGCGAAACCCTGGAGGGGCAGCAGAGAGAGACGGTGCAGAAATGTTTGGAGAGTGTTGTACCCTCAAATTTTATATATCTCTCCACAGAATCCATATAATCGACGGAGTCGAGCCGTTGATCCTGATCATCAGTCATGATGAAGATAAAGTTAGGCTTGGAAGCGTCGGCAGCCTGCGCAGCACGGAGCAGCACAGCCGTCAAACATCCAGCGAACTTCATCGTGTGGTTGAAATATTCTGGCCCTACAGTTTGCAGCAGGGACAGCCAACGGGGAGTTCAACGGCTCTGGCCACATGAAGTTCAGAAGACGGCACTGCTCATTTATATTTAACGAGTTTGCTTCTGCGGGGGAGAAAGACTCCGAGCTCCTGCCGAGACAGTCATAGCGGCCGCCGCTAAGTGAGTATCGCATTACAAAAGTAATTAATTATTCCTTGAACAGCGCAGTAAACTTTAGATAGCAATCAGGGAGCAGAACCAACAGAACTTGCCGGCAACCATTGATTATTAGGCTAAACCCGGATGGATAGACACTGTATCACCATGTTCCAGCGAATTTGTCGTCCTATGGCGAGCTTTGGATACTTGTCCAGAATATGGACCAGCTAAGCAGGAATGCAGCCATATCAGTGAGCTTCAATATTCCAACGCATCCCCGCCCCTTAGTCTGATGCCCCGAGGAAGTATCGATTCTTCTAGCGCCAAAATGTGATCATTGTCCACCACCCCAAGCCCCACATCCACACCCAGATCACAGTTGTAATACCCCGGGCTGCGAAGTTCAGCTGCTGGCTTCTTTCTTATCGCCCATCCGTGGTACCTACCGCTGCGACGGTGGCTTACATGTCAGCGTCACTTTATGCCCGGAACTTAAAATCAAGGCACTCTATCTGAACTGGCCAGTTCCACCTCTCTCGATGACCTGATCGGTGCAAGGTATGACGAAATACCGCCAACGACCCCATAGCCTGTGATCTTTTACGTACAACCAACCTCTTGCGCACCTCATCATATCAACTTTCGGTGTGCCATATCTATCATGCAGGGTGAGCTACAGTTACATAGTTTTACGTACAACCCTCTGCTCTCTGCTCAATTGTCATAGCTATTATGCGGGATTAACTACATAGTTGCGTTGAGAAAATGGGTCGGCCACGCCACAACATGGCAGACACACAGTAATATTGAGTCTTGCTAGTCGGACCTTACACGTGGTCCGGTGGGTAAAATGCCCTAGCAAGACTCGTGATGAGTGCAGGAGCCTGAGACAGCGAGGCTACAGGTGGAGATAGGTCTATTCATCCGTAGTTTGGAGCATAATGGGACATCGCGATTTGCCTTGCTTTTCTTCTGCATTTTCCCTTTCCTTTTGGCTTTCTTCTCGATCCTTTTTCTTTCATTGTTACTTACAGGGGACCTGGATAATCATCTGTCCACTCGAATGTGGAAGGTACTTGGTAGATAAACAACCGGGTCAGGGTTACGTTGGGGTTTATATGTGATATGCCACAATTGAATCCAACGATACCTCGGGGGGGCATTATTTGTCCTACGCTCCTCGGAAACTGTCCTACAGGAGTGTGTTATGACTGTGGCTAGGCCTGGTTCCCTTCTAGCTGCCTTTTATATGCGTATTTTATTTATTAAAACTACCGTAATAGCTTTAGAACTGCATATATAGTAACAGATTTAAAATATTGGTGGAAGACACCACATACGAACAGCTACCAGCTACGCTACTAGCCTTACCCTGTAGGATAATTCCTGGGGAGCGTAGAACAAATAATGGCCCCCCCGATACCTTGAGCCAGGCTACATGGTATGTCTTTGCTATTGGATCAGCTAACCACATGGCCTATCCTCTGTCAGCCTAAAAACTTGCTAAAGGTACGGATATCAAGAGCAACGTTGACCACGGCACAGCGCTGAACAATCTGGTACCGTGGGTCACATCAACGTCAGCGAGACCAGCCAAGTTAACTTCAGCGGCAATTGCCAATGAGTTGCGCTCTGGCGGGAGGACTGGGTTGATGTGAGTCTTACCTACTACTTGGAGTGTCGCCAGGGTAGGTAGTACGGTAGTCGATATCGCAAGATGGCTCAACTTGAATTTCAAGGTCAGATTTAAGAGGTCTGTGCAAAGCCAATGTATCCAACACGTTACCAATCTTAATATCACATACAAAATAGCTCCCAAGACTAGCGTCTTTCTCTCTGCTTATATAAACCGCGAATTTTTTAGACGGTGACGAATTTGAAGTACTACCTACCCATTCACTCTCATTTACAAATCTGCCGTGGCAATAACCTACAACTGTTGTAATACTTAACAACAAGCCGGGACTTAGGAATAAATAATATACATCAATAAATGGTAACCCTTAAGGGAGATCATTTATTTAATTTACGAATATCTATTAAACCCCGGTGTAACGATGGCTTAATCCTAATCTATAGTTATCTATTTCTTAGGTAGTGAGCTAGGTTAAATGCTATAGAGTAGTAATAAGTAGTATCTTTAGCATAAGGTCTTATTAAGAGTAGAACTCTTAATAGTAAAACTATTACTTAGATTAATTAGTAGAGATCTAGACTACCTAGCTATAAGAATACCTCCTCCTTAAGTACTTATCTATCTCTTTACTATAGACTTAGCTTATAAGGCTTATCTAACTATCCTAATAATCTTATATAGCTAGATTATCTTAATAATCTAATAAGCTATTATATAACCTTATATCCTAATTAGGCTATAGGTATACCTTCCTTATTAGTCTAGCCTTAGCCCTATATCTATATAGCTATATTTATAATATAATACCCCTCTTCCTTTAGTCTTATCCTTAAGGCTATTAAATAGGCTAGCTAAGTAATAGGTAGCTTTTCCTTCTTATATTACTATATATTATTATATCTAATTATATCTTAAGACCTCCTATATAATCCTAAAAACCTTCCTATAAGATAGATAAATAAAATACCTTCTTTAAGTTAATAATTAGAAATCTAGTTAATATACCTATATACTTATCCTATAAAAAATAAGGTCTCTAGAACTATAAAGCGTCTAATATAGACTCTTCTTAGTACTTTAAGTATATTTATCTTAACTAGTCTTACTATAATATAAATCCTCTAACTCCTTAGTAACTCTATTATATTAGTACCTAGTATTAAAAGGCTAAATCTAAATTAGAGGCTACTAAAGAAGAGCTTAAAAAAGTAAGTACTAAAGTATATTACTTATAAAAATAAAAGAAACTATAGTTTAAGAAAATAATATATATAATTATATATAGTATTAATAATATTAAAGAACTAGAGTATATAGAATAAGAGGAAGTAGAATAGCTTTAGAAGGCTATAGGGGTCCTTCTTACTCCTTCTAAGGATCTAGATCCTACTTTTATCTATTCTTTAGATACTAAGTTTAGTATTAAGTCATTAGATAGTACTTATATAATTAATTAGGATATATTCCTTAAGAATAGAACTATTTAAGTAGAGTTAAATAATTTATAAGGTTCTTAATTAGTTCTTAGGTATTTTTAGAGTTTAGGTATCCTTTCTATTTAATAAGATAATAATAATTTTTTATATTCCCTTATACTTTAAGTATCTTTTTAACTTTATATTTATTAGTATTATTAACTATAATTCTTATAGTAAGTATAGAATTATCTAGTATCCTTTTAAGTAATAATATATAAAATATTAGGTAGAACCTTATTCTATCTAGTAATAATAGTTTATAGTTAATATTTAATATTTTTTATTTAATAAGGAATAGTCTAATTTTCTTCTAGTTAAGTTTATTACTAGGTTACTTAGTTTTAATATTTTTATAGATAAGGTAAACTTTATATCCCTCCTTTAGGATTAGTACTAGTAATCTCTTTTTATCTATATAATATTTTATTTAGTTTTATAGAAATATCTATTTTTATTATAAATGTTTTTATATACCTATAATAGTATCTATATATATAGTTATTACTAGTATATTAAATATATATACTAGGTATATATTAATAGTAAGGTTAAACCTATAGTTTACTTTTATTAGTAATATCTTTATATTATTAATCTTAGAGCTATAATAAGCCTATTATATAAGTAGTAACTATCTTAACTAATTATCTTATTAGTAGTTAATAAAGCTTTATAGATATTATTTAAGTATTTAGTTTAGAATTTCTATCTAACTATCTAATTATAGGTAGAATACTATAGATAAGCTTTATTTAATTTATATAGTTTTTATAAGGCATTTTTAGAAGTTAGATATAAATAGTTTATTATAATCTAATATAAGCTTTATTAGTAATCTATATTATATAATAATAGTCTTAAAGAATATATATATTAGATCTATAGTATTACTTAATTCTATATAAGGAATATAGTAGGTATATTTTATAAGTTTATCTATAATAACTAAGATACTATTATAAACTACTCCTATTATAGGTTCTTTAGACTTTAGTAGCTTAATAATAAAGTCTATTATAATTATCTACTATATTCTTTTAGGTAGTAGTATTAGTTATAGTTTACTATATAATATATATTATAGTATCTTTACTTTTTAATAGATATTATATTTATTAATAACTTCTTATACTCTTTTTCTACTTTCTAGGAAATTATATAATCTTCTTAATCTATTAATCGTTTTCCTTATACCCTAATATCTATATAATAGGTATTTATATATTTCCTTAATAAGCTACTCTTAAAGTATATAAGGAATATATTACTATTTATTATATAAGTAGCTTTTACCCTTTTTTATTATATATAGTTTTATATCCTTACTATTTAGATAGCTATCTTTCTTAATATATAATTTAATTTACTATATCTAAGTATTATCTAGTTCTACTTTCTAAGTTATATTAAGTTCCTAAGTACCTAGTATAAGGTTTTTATTCTTATTATACTTAAGTATTAGATATTTAATTAGTATTCCTTCTAATTTTAAGTCTTCTTATTAGCTAAGAGTATCTACTTTACTATTAAGTATTCCCTTTTAATATAAAATCTTAAAATTATAGTCTATAAGGGTCTTATACTATTATATTAACTATTTATTTAGTTCCTTTATAGTAGTAAATAATATAAGGTTCTTATAGTCTAAATAGACCTTTACTTTATAGTTTATACCTACTAAGTAGTATTACTATTCTTTAAATACTTAAATAATAGCTATAAGTTCTTTATTATATATATTATAATTTAACTTAAGTCTATAGAGTTTCTTAGAGAAGAAGGTAACTAGGTAAAGTTATCCTTCTTTATCTCTTTATCTAAGCTATCCTCCTACTATAAAGTCTAAAGTATTAGTCTTAACTTTAAATAGTTTACTTAGATTAGCTATAATTAGAACTAGCTTATCTAGTATTCTATCTTTTAATATTTAGAAGGCTTTAGCTTCTTTATTAGTCTACTAGAAGGTATAATCCTTCTTTATAAGGTTAGTTAGAGGAATTATAATCTCTTTAAATTTATATATAAAGTGTTAATAGAAATTTATAAATCTAAGGAATCCTCTAACTTCTCTAATATTAGTTAGTACTAGCTAATTCTATATATCTTTAATTTTTAATAGACTTATCCTAATATATCCTAAGGTAATTTTATATCTTAAGAATTTAACTTTCTACTAGTAGAACTTACTCTTTACTAGTTTAACTAGTAAGTTATTTTCCTAAAGTACTTAAAGTACTTTATATATATATTCCTTATACTCCTTAAGTATATTAAAATAGATAAGGATATTATTAAGGTAAATAATAATAAAGTTATTAAGTTATTTTTATAAGATATTATTAATTATTATCTAAAAAGTAGTTAATATATTTATAAGACTAAAGGGTATTACTAGATACTTAAAGTATCTTTTTAAGGTTTAAAAGGTAGTTTTTTACTTATAACTATCCTTTATATAGATAAGGTTATAAGCCCCTTTAAGGTTAAGGATAGTAAACTATCTAGCTTATCTAACTTTATCTTATATTTCTAATATAAGTAGTAATAGATATCTATTTTTAATTATAATATTATTTAGCTATTAGTAATTAATATATAGTCTTAGCTTTTTACTTTATTTTAGTACCTATAGGATTAGATATCCTACTAGTAACTCTAAAGGTTATATATAACCTTTTTATAGTATTTCCTTTAAATACTCCTTAAGTACTTTATCTTAATTAAGGTTTTAGGGATAAATCTTTTAGAACCTAGGTTCCTTATTAGGCTAGAGTTTAATCTTATAGTCCTAATATAAATATTCTAGTAGTCTTATCTCTAGCTCTCTACTAAATAGCTTACTATACTTTAAGTATTCCTTAGGAATCTCTAATATACTAGCTTTTAATTCTTAGGTAATTAAGTATATTCCTTTAGATTAGTCTTAATTTAATTAGGGTACCCTTTTTTATTTTTAGCTACTCTTACTATTATAATTATATCTTAATATATCCTACTAAAGTTAGCCTATTCTCTAGTTAACTCTAAGATTACTTACCTATAACTAAGGTAACCTTAATATAATATTATATTTTAAGATTACTATAATATCTAAAGATAATATATAGTTTATATTAAAAATAGATATAAGAAGTTATATAGTTTCCTAGTCTACTATACCTTAGCTATACTAAATATTATTTCCTTCTATATTTATAAGTTAGTAAGGCTTATTTTTCTTATTCTAGGGTAATTATAATCTATTAATAAGATTTAGTAAGATATAATTTCCTAATACTCTACTATTAAGTATTACCTTAACTTTTATTTCTTTAATAAAGATATTAAAGGTAAGGTATTTATTACTATTAATATTTATAATATATAGAGACCTATTAGATCTCTATTAAAGAGTTAGTCTTACTAGTAATAATAGTTATTATTTCCTAGTTTCTTTTCTTTAGCTTTATCTAGGATCTAGTCTATTCTTTTAAATACCCTAAAGAAGATTAACTCTTATTCTTTCTTTTCTTTTTATTCTTCTCTTCTTTATTATTATTAGCTTTATATAACTATATTAGAGCTTTCTTAGTAATTATCTAATCTACTAGTTATATTAATTAAGTTTAGACTAAGTAAACTACTTATAGATATACTATTTTTAACCTCTTCTACTTAGGTAGCTTAGATTATATCTATATTTTCCTTAATATAGGATATTTTATTATTTCTTCGTAAGTCTAAATAGGTTAAGAATCTCCTCTAGATTTTCTAGTCTTATAGGTCTATTTCTAGAAATAGATTATATCCTATATTAGGGTTAAATCTAGGAAAGAATTAGTTTTTAAGTTTCTTCTAGAGGTATATTTTATAGTTATTAAATAAATAAGATACCTATAAAATCTTCTTATAATCTAGGTATCTTATTATAAGTACTAGATATTTAGTTACTAAGGTATATACCTTAAGGCTTACTCTTATTATTACTTTTCTAATTTTCTATTTAAGGATATCTAGGTAAGAGATATCTCTTTTATAAATTTATACTCCTACTAGTTCTAGATCGCCTAGTCTTATAGATAAGGTACTTACTAGTCTTAGGTTATAATTTATATAGTTCTCCTCTAGTAGGGTTTTAGGAACTATAATAAAGGTTTTCTATACTTCTAGCTTTATTACTTTAAGGTCTTCTTCCTTATCTAAGATAGGCTAAGTTCTAAAATCCTAGTCTTTATTAAATATAGGTTTATTATAGTTTATAAACTAGTTAATATTTAAGAAGTATTCTTTACTATTTACTATTTACTATACTAATATTTTAGATAAGTAGGTCCTTATAATAGGCTATATTTATTCCTTATCCTTTAGTAACTAGCTTCTACTATTTCTTAGGTGCCTTATACTTATTTATAAAATATCTAGTCTTCCTATAGTTATAGTATTTCTTCCCTTTTTCTTTATTTATAGTATTAAGTTCTATTAGTCTAAGATAGGTTCTATAGGCTATAGATCTATTTTAATATTTTCCTATATTTACCTAATTATACTATAGTAGATTTCTATAGTTTCTTATATACCTTCTACTATATTTAAGTTATCTAGTATAAAGATAATTATTAACTTTAATAATTTTCTTAATAAACTTATTAAAGTTATTAGGTTAATCTTCTTTAGTAATTTTATCTTTTACTTCTTCTCTAAGTCTATTATAAAAGAGTTTTATCTAGCTTTTATTATCTTAATTAATATAAGTAGTAATATATCTAAACTTATATATATAGTACTAAGTAGATCTAGTCTACTTTAGGGATTTAAGTTTATATATAGTAGTTTAGACTTTATCTAGGTTATTAAATATAGTCTATAGAACTTCTTTAAAGTTCTTATACTTTTTAAAGATTTAAGTAGTCTTATCTTTAGGTTCTTTATTATTAAGGTAGTCCCTAAGAGTTAGCTCCTACTATTCTATTACCTTACCTATAAGAAGGTTCCTAATATAGAGAATCTTAGTAGATTCTTTTTTAAGGGCGTTATTAACCTTTAAGTAGGCTTTAGCCTAAGTAAGGAAGGTATAGATATCTCCTTTTACTCTATTAAATATATTAGGTTTAGGGAATTTAGGTATTATAGCTTTCTTCTCTTTCTTAAGTATTATATTCTTAAGTTTTATCTCTTCTATCTATATATAAAGGTACTTAAGTTTAGTATTAAGGTCTATAATTATAACTATAAGGTTAGTAGTAATTTCTCTAGTAGTAGATATTATAAAAGGTTAACT
Organism: Beauveria sp. NWAFU-1; assembly: GCA_024472245.1. Classification (NCBI taxonomy): domain Eukaryota; kingdom Fungi; phylum Ascomycota; class Sordariomycetes; order Hypocreales; family Cordycipitaceae; genus Beauveria; species Beauveria sp. NWAFU-1. The sequence continues at coordinate 2,060,221 of JANBXD010000006.1, read as the reverse complement.
ACTTAAGGTTTTAATAGTAACTTACTAAATAAGACTAATTAAAATATAATAATAGCTTAATCTTAATCTATAGTTATCTATTTCTTAGGTAGTAAGTTAGGTTAAATACTATAAAGTAGTAATAAGTAATATCTTTAGTATAAGGTCTTATTAAGAGTAGAACTCTTAATAGTAAAACTATTACTTAGATTAATTAGTAGAGATCTAGACTACCTAGTTATAAGAATACCTCCTCCTTAAGTACTTATCTATCTCTTTACTATAGACTTAGCTTATAAGGCTTATCTAACTATCCTAATAATCTTATATAGCTAGATTATCTTAATAATCTAATAAGCTATTATGTGACCTTATATCCTAACTAGGCTATAGGTGTGCCTTCCCCGTCGGTCTGGCCTTAGCCCCGCATCTATGCAGCTGCGTTCGTAACACCCGGCTTATCCTGTCATGTGACTAACTCGTCTACATCTTTTTCACAGCTACTATTATAGTAATAATATAGACCTATACTATTATTAAAGAGTATTACTAGGGGAACAGCAACTTTTGACTAAGTGAACGGCATAGGTATATAACGATGGCTTAATCCTAATCTATAGTTAGTCTATTTCTTAGGTAGTAAGTTAGGTTTAAATACTATAAGGCAAAAGTAAGTAATATCTTTATAAGGTTTTATTAAGAGTAGAACTCTTAATAGTAAAACTATTATTTAGATTAATTAGTAAAAATCTAGACTACTTAGCTATAAGAATACCCCCCTTCTTAAGTACTTATCTATTTCTCTACTATAAGCCTTAAATTACTTTAGATTACTAGTAATCCTAGTAATCCCTTATAGTAGATATTACCTTAGATTACTACTAGCTTACTATAAGCTATGGTAATCTAGTCACGTGATCTAATATCCTAATCGGGCGGCGTGTAGGCGCCTGCCTAGCTACTCTCTTAGGCCGCCTCTCCTATCCGCCTTACGTACATTCTGGTTTATAATAGGGGTTAAGTAATAATATTTTATTTATAGAAGATATTAATTATAATATTTATTAAGAATTATAATATAGTAATAGATAATAAAGAAGAAGATAGATTTTTACCTAAATTAAAATTATACCTAGTATAATAAGGTACTAGTTATTTAGAACTTAGGCTTAATAGCCTACCTTTACTATCTTCTACCTAAGACTATAAAGGGGCCGGCGTAGACCTAAACTAGGCTATATAGACTATATTATATATTACTATCCTATCTTTTAGCTATATTCCTAGATTCTTTCTTTTCTTAAGAAATTTATTAAGTATTATAATACTTACTTATAATAGCCTAAGACTAGTCTATAATACTAATATAAGTCTTCTTATTATAGTTTTTCCTAATATGATAAAAATATTAAGGTTCTAAATAAGCTATTAAAACTTTACTAAAGTAATTTAATAATAATAATATAAATTAGGATTTTATAAGGGTTATAGTACTTAAGGGACTTTAGTTATAAGATAATCCTTATAATTAGGTATAATAATAGAATTATTACTACCTCCTCCCTACTTTTATAATTCCCCTTAGCCTAGTATAGCTAATAAGTTAACTTCTTTATATATATTAGGTTATATCCTTAATAGGCTGCCCTCTTCTCCTATATATTATCCTTAATATATACTTACTTTTTATTTTATATGAAATATCTTACTAAATCTCCCTTTTACTCTTAATATAGCTTTACCTTAGGCTTATTATTTCTTTATTATTATTACTTAGTTTTATTTTTAATAATATAATTTACTTTCTTTTTTACTTTTATTATATAATTTATATATATATAACTTCTTATATAATATTCCTTATTTATATTTATATATTTATAAGGTTTTTTATATTAACTTCCTTATTTCTTCTATATTTTTTTACTTATTATTAGTCTTTATTTTTTATTTTATTTTTATTTTTTATAATATTATTAGTTACTTTATTAGTTTTAATCTAATAAGTTTAATTACCTTTTATACTTCTTATATATTTAACCTATTTTTTATGACTTTTATATAACTTCTTTATATATCTCTTTTTTTTTAGTCTTTAAAGGCTATTTTATTATTATTTTATTTACTTATATATATACTTTTAAAGATAAATAATAATTTAATTCCTAATTTCTTTTTTTTTCTTTTTTCTTTAACTTAAATTATATATAATTTTTTTTTAAATTACTTATTTCTTATTATTATTTTTTATAACTTCTTTATTTTATTCTTTTTTCTTTAATTCTTATACTTTTATTATTTTCTTTAATATTCCTTTTCCCTTTTTTTTAATATTTTTTATCTTTAATATATACTTATTATAAGGTTATTATTAACTTATATAGATTTCTTATATTTTTAAAAAAATTTAATTCTATTATATAAGTTTATTATATCTTTATATTAACTTTATTAATACCTTATAGGTCTAAGAATAATAAGTAGACTAACCTAGAATTTTATAATTTTATATAAGTAATTTATATCTCTTTTATTATAAGTTTATTATTAATTTATATTAAATATAAAGGTAATTAATCTTTATAATAAAAAAATAACTTAAATTTATTAATAAGTTATTTATAATTTATTTTTTCTTATTATATTATTATTACTAACTTATTATAAAGTTATATTATCTTATACTATTACTACCTAGACTCTCTAGTAATAGGTAACTTAGCCTATTAATACCTTAATATTACTAATATATATCTCTAATACTATAACTTTAATATAAGCTTATAATAAGTTAAATAGGTCTAATAAGTATTATTATTATTAATATAATAGGTAAGATTACTTTAATCTTATTATAAATAAGTAAATAGTTTTTTTATATACTTTTATATATATATATCAAAGGTAGTAATATAGGTTCCTTATAGTATTCTTATATCTAATTTATAACTAATTTATATAAAATATAAGCCTTCTTACTAAGGTAAAGAAGATCTTAAAGAATTATAATAAGGTTATTATAACCCTATAAGGTATTAAGTATAAGGCTATTATTATAACTAAGTAAGTAACTTAATATAAAAATATTATAAAGATATAGTTATTTATAGCTTATATATTATATCTTTATATTATCTTTTTTTATATTTAGGCTATAAGTTTTTTATATAAAGTAAGTATAAGTATAGTACTAACTTACTACTAGGTTACTACTAGTACTATTAACCTTAAGGAGGTTTTTTCCCTCCTTAACTTCTAGATAAAGTAGATATATCTTTATATTATTTTTATTATAACTTTATACTATTTTAATCTAATTTTAATAGAGTTTTAGTACTATAAGCTTAAAATAAGCTTAAAATAAGCTTAAAATAAGCTTAAAATACCTTTATAATAGCTTTATAAGGCTTTTTAATAATAAAATTAATTCTTCTTATACCTTCTTTATAACTTCTTTATAATATAATTATAGTTATTTTATAATTTCATTTTTAAATTTATAATCTTTCTTTTTATTCTCTTAGTAAAATTAGATTTATAAAGTTATTATATTTTACCTATAAATTCTTATTTTTATTATATTTTACTTATTTAACTTTAAATAGTCTTCTTTTATTATTATACTTATACGTAATAATTTCTTTTATTATAAACTTATTATTATTTTTAAAGGGAATTTATACATCTATTTCTATATCTTTATTATAATTATATAGTTTAAGACTTAATATATTAAATATATTATAAATCCTTAAGTCCTTTAGAAGGTTTAACTTAATATATTTTATTATCTTAATTACTTTAATTACCTAAAAAGGTCTTATAAACTTCTTTATAAGTTTATAACTAGGTTATATTAACTTTAGATTCTTTATAGATAATAGAACCTAGTCTCTTATTTTAAAGAATTTATTTAAATATTTTAAGTTATAATATTTTATATATACTTTATTAGCTTCTTTTAGGCTCTTTATAGTAGTTTCCCTTATTACTATTAATTCTTATATTTTCTTTTATATTTATATATTTCTTATTAATATTAGTAATAATACTAGGTATATTAATATAGTTAATAAGTAAGTAGGCTAGATAAGTAAGTAGGCTACTCTATTTAACCTTTTATATATTAATTATTAATAATCTAACTATAATATAAAAAAAAGATCTAAAATTAATTAAAATCTTCTTCTTTATTAGTTTTTATATTTATAATATAAATATATATATTATATTTAGTTTAATTATATATATTATATTACTAATTATATATTTTAACTTTTACTTTTTTAACTATTATAAGCTTATATTTTATATTTTATTTAACTATTTATATTTATTTATTCCTTTAAATCTCTTATATTTTATATAAAAAAATAATCTTTTAGTTTATAGTTTAGTTTTTTTTAATTTATTAATATTTACTAATTAACTTATTTATAATCTTAAGCTTATATACTTAAGTATATAAGAATATAACTTTATATATAATAATTATTATACTTTTTTTAAAGATTATTAAGTATATTAAGACTTTTAGTTAAAAAGTTATTTAGGTAATTAGTAATCTACTTTTTTAGAATTAAGAACTATAAAGCTATTTTAATTATAATATTTAATATTTAAGAGACCTAAGAATTAGCTAGACTTAAATATAAGTTTAAAGAACTTAATATTATAAACTTAAGTTCTAAGGTAAAAATAACCTTTTTAAGATTAAAAAGGGTAATTTTAATATCTTAAAAATTACCTTATGACGGACTGACCCCGGGCGGGGCTCATAGCGCTAACTAGGACGCTACTGCCATCATTAGCTATGTGACCAAAAGCCTATACCATACTACTATAGTAAAAGGATTTATAATAATAAGTCGACTACTTATTGCCTAGTTACGCCTATAAAGGCGGCCGCGCCATAGGAAGGTGCTAGGCATAGCCTAGCCCGTAACATACCTTCCCTCTCCGGCTCGCCCTAAGTAGGCCACGTCTATCCCCCAGGTTCCCTTACCTATAAGCCTAGGGCGAGGTCTATACGCTACCTAGGTACTCTATACTCTATACTTCTTTTTTACTCTAGCTATATAGTTTAAACCTATAACCTTAGCTTAACTTATTATATATAATAGACTAACCCTAGGCGGGGCTTATAGTACTAACTAGGACGCTACTACTATTATTAGCTATATAACTAAAAGCCTATACTATACTACTATAGTAAAAGGATTTATAATAATAAGTCAACTACTTATTACCTAGTTATGCCTATAAAGGCGGCCGCGCTATAGGAAGGTACTAGGTATAGCCTAGCCCGTAATACCTTAGATATTTTCTTTTATAATAAACTTATTAAAAGTATTATTATAAATTTACTCTAGCTAGACTATATACCTATCTAGTACTTCTATAACTTATAAGTATAAGAAAAGCTAGTATCTTTAGAAGAAAACCTATACTCTTATAGTAAACTATAATATTATATTAGTTTCTAGTAGAGGCTAGTAGGGCCCCTCTTCTTAATTAAATAGAACCTATCTTAATTCTTTAGTTTATAGCCTTTTAGATAGTTAGTTAGACACTTAGATACTTAGTTACTTAGGCCTAGGCCTAAGCTAGGAGGGCTAGGGGAGGAATCTTTAGGCTATAAGGGTATAGAAGGGGTAGGAGGAGGCTAGTTTAGTTATAATATATTCTTATTTTATTATAACTAGCTTACTTAAAGACTCTTTTACCTATTAAATACTATATTAGGTAATAGCCTTTATATATAATATTATAATTAATATAATTAATATATTATATATATATACTTATTATTTTCTTTCTCTTTTTTTCTCTTTTTTAGTTATATTATTTATATATTTCCTCTTCCCTTCCCTTAACTTCTTCTAATTATTACCCTTTTACCCCTAGGTTACTCCTAAGATATTATTAATATAGCTAATATCTTATAAGAATATCTATACTACTACCTCCTTATAAGGTAAGTAACTTAATCCCCCTCTACCCTTAGTCTAGGCCTAGTCTTAAATATTATTAGCTTTTTATCCTTAGAAATAATCTAAATAATAATAAGTTTACTTTTATCTCTCCTTAGATTTACTTTAGGTCTATATTAAATACTAACTATATTTAGCCTACTACTTATAAAGCCTACTCTAGTACTACTACTACTATTACCTTAGATTTACTTATACCTTATATTAAACTACCTTATAGTAATCTTAGATTAGTTCTATATAGTCCCTATTTAGGCTAAATATCTTCTACTAGTATTATAACTTATTATAATTAATAAGATAATATATCCTATCTTAATCTTATCTTAATCTTATCTTATATTAATTATATAATTAATACCTATCTTTATATTATATATATAAAAATAAAATAATATTATTTTAAAATAAGTCTAACTTATTTTTACCTTAATATTACTTACTAACTATATTTAGGTTATAAAGGCTATTATCCCTATTACTACTACTTTCTAGTAATAGTATCTTACTAATACTAGCCTTAAGCTAGATATAGCTTAGGAGAACCTTAAGTTTAAATACCTTAAGAGAATAGTATTTAGTACCTAGTCTAATACTAGTAGTTAGGCTACTAAGGACTCTAAAGACTAGACCTAGTCTATAAGTAAGATAAACCTATCTACTATTATTATTACTACTACTACTATACTTACTATTATACCTATTATAGCCCTAGCTAGGGGCCTAGCCTTACCTAATAAGGCTCTCTTCTCCTTTATCTTATAAGAGTTATATATTTATATATATCTACTCTAGTAACTAGTTATAGCTAGTATAGCCCTAGTAGGGTCTAAGGGGTCTAGGGGTAAGGATTAGGAGGAGGAGGAGGAGGAAGGGGAGGAGGAAGAAGAGAGAGAAGGGGAGGAGGAGGAGGAGGAGGAGGGAGAGGAAGAAGGGGAAGGGTAGTAGGCCTATAACTACTAAAGGCCTAGGTTAGGCCTATTTAATAGGCATTTAGGGTTATCTAAGTCTTTATATTAATAGGTAGTAGAGTAAGTAAGTAAGTAAGTAAGTACTAGCCTAACCTTAGAGTAGTTATAGTCTAAGGCCTAGGCTTTACCTAATATATTTTATTTATTATATTATAATATTCGGGGAGAACTATAAAAAGTATATAGTATAAGATACTATATATAAGGTTATTAGGTCATTTATAATACTTTAATAATATCGTCCCTCTAAGGGTTAGTATATATATTTAATAAGATTATTATTTCCTAATTAAGATTATTATATACGTAGAATTATAACTTATTAAAAAAGGAGGTAATTAAAGTATTATAGTAAAATTTAAAGAGTTAATATAGAAGAAGATATTATTAGAAATTAAGAGTAGCCGCTTAAGGGCTCCTAATTATAAGGTAAATAATAGAAATTAAGATAAAAAAGGCAAAAAAAAGTTATTTTTATAAAGCTATAGAAGGGGACTATCCTTTTATCTATCTTACTAATCCTTAGCATCTAGTAAAGGTTAAAGCGACTAATATAATCCTCTTTATATAACAATAAAAAGAAAAATACTATAAAATAAATAGTAGGTAAATAAGTAAAGCTATTAATTATTACTTAAGTTATTCTTAAGACTATTAAACTCTTATATCTTATTATAATAGATAGACCTAAAGAAAAGAAATAGAAACCTAATACTAAAATATAAAAGATATAGTAAAGAAAGCTAAGTTAAGTAAAGAAAGTATTCTATACTCTAGATTATCTTATTTTCTATATCTAACTAGAAGTATACTTTTTACCTTATATAGTAGAGTCCTTACTAGGCGCTCTCTTATCCTTTTACTTAATAGCCTTTTTTATATTCTTAGCTCTCTTTATAGCCTACTCTCTTATAATCTCTTATATATATCTTTTATTATTAGGTTTAGCCTTAGCTTAATACTCTAGGTAAGACATATAGGAAACTATAGGAATAGAAGGTAGATAATAATATAGACTAATAGCTTTCTAGATATTAGACTATATACTAGTAGTAGTTAATCTATTTAGGATAAAGGGGATTAAGGTCTATAAGTAAGTAATATAGTATAACTCCTTAAAGGAAACTTTAGGCACTAGTCTTATCTTTAGAGGCTATAGGACTTTAATAGCTCTAATTTTTAACTTCTTAAGTATTACTAAAGCCTTTTATAGTCCTTCTTTAAGTATAGCCCTTAGGACTATACCTATATTAATACCCTTAATAGTATATATATACTACTTATAAGGAAGAAAGCTTTATATAGCCTACTCTTTAATACTTACTATAGTTATACTATTAGATAGGTTATTATTAGTATTTTTCCTAAGCTAATCCTAGATAGTCTCTTACTAGGTAGCTAGGTTAATCTCCTAATTAGGGATATTAAGATCTAACTAAGTTAAAGCTTTTACCTTAGCTACTTACTAGGTAAGTATAGCTAATATTTTAACTTTTTAGCTTTTAAGGTACTTCTATAACACGGCTATTATTATATCCTTTTAATTATAGATCTACTAAGAATATATAGAGATTTAAGAGGTCTTAGTTATAATAGATCTTATATAGAAAGAAAAGGCTTTTTAAGGTAAAGGTTATTCTTAAGCTAATAACTTATTACTTAATACTCTTTTAGGCCTCTAATCTAGAGGTCCTATTATCTTATATTAGCTAAAAATAGGTAGGGGTAGAGATATAGTTAGTTAGTTAATTAGCTAGAAACCTAATATAGTTTAGGTAACTTTTAGAGATACTTTTATTAAGCTTAGAGAGGTAGTATCTTCTCTTATTAATTACTTAGATCTTAGTACGCTTATTAAGCTTTTATAAGTTTATTATTAAGATTCCTCTAGTATTATCTTAGGACTTTTTTTATTACCTATACTTAAGAGGTTATTAAGTAGTATAGCCTCTATAAGAGGGAGATAGGTAAGTATAAAGTCTTAAAGGTTTATAGATATAATTAGAGTTATTAGTATCTTATACTACTTATTTATATTAGTATTAGAGAAGATATTAATCTAGTCCTTAGGGAGCTTAGCTTTTAATTTAAAAAGAGTAAGGCTATTAAGTTCTAAATAGCTAGGTATCTTTATATTTTAAATATCTACTAGGGTATAGCTAAGAAACCTAAGGTTAGTTATTTCTAAGATAGTAGTCTTAATCCCTAGTTTATTAGTAAGTAAGTAGTTTAGGATATCTTTAAAAAGGTTCTTATTTATATTATAACTCTAATATAGCCTATTCTAGTTAGTCTAGTATAGGTTATATAAGTTATTTTTAAACTTCTCCTTAAAGATAAAGTCTAGATTAGTTATTATTATTTATATTATATCTACTAGCTTCTTCTTACCTCTTTACCCTTAGAGTACTTTACTTAAGGTATTACTAGAATATCTTCTTAGTAGTAGTAGGATATTAAAGATAGCTAAGTAGTTATAGGACTATTTATCCCCTTAATTAGTAATAAGAGGGTTAATTATAAGGAATAAGTAGGGAAAATAGGTATAGCTAAGTTATTATCTAAATATTAGAGTAGTTACTTTTATCTTAGTATCTTAACCTAACTTAATAGAGTCTAAGAATTAGAGAGTTCTAGATCTTCTATTAAATACTATAGAGGCCTAGTAATATCCTTTATAGATATTAGCTTAGTCTATAAGATTAACTAGGTAAACCTAAAAGTAATACCCTAGTAGTCTAGACTATTTTAATCTTTAGCTATAAATAATATAATTAAATATTACTATTCTTTTTATAAACTCTTAATTAGTATTAAGGCTATTATAAGGCTCTATTACCTTTATTATCTTAGGATATAGATATCCTTTAATTAAGAATTTAGTATTAATTATATATATAGTATTACTAAGACCTTAGGTTATAACTTATAATATACTAATTAGGGTATATCCTTTAGCCTATTTACTATTTATAAGTATCTTATAGAGTCTATAGTACCTTATAAAGTATTATAGTAGCTTATTATTAGGAATATTAAAAAAGTTTAGGATATCTTTAAATAATTATATAATCTTATAATAAAGAGGTTCTTCTTAATCTATAGGTAGCTTTAGGTCTTTACTTAGCTATTCTCCTTATAGGTAGAATACTAGTAGGAGTTATATATAGAGCTCTAGGATTATATACTTAACTCTTAATACTTCTTATAAGAAGTAATACTTCTAATTACCTCCTCTACCTTTTACTATAATAATATAAAGCTTTATAGATATTATAAAAGAAAGAATAGTATAGTAATATTTAGTAAATAAAAATAGAAAATATAAAGAAAATATAAAGAAAAACCTCTATAGAGTATAGATTAAGACCTTAAAAAATAGTAAAGAGAAAAGAGAATATATAGGAAAAAATAGTAAGAGAATCTATAGAGGTATATAAAGTAAAGGAGAATAAAGTAGTTCTTATAGAATTAATTAGTATAATAGTTAATAAAATAAGGGAAAAGGGAGTATATATAGTAGTTTAGAGGGTTAGGATTAGGAGACTTAGCTTATAAATTTAGGTATTAGATAATTTAGAAGAGATATAAGAAGGAAAAAAGAGATTAAAGGCTTAGGGGGTAGGAAATATAGGCTTTATATAGGCACTATAATTAGTAAATTTATAGTAATTTACCTTATATAGAGTTACTAGTTTATACTAGTTAGTAGCTTATTATAATAAATATATATATAATTAGTAGTATACTTATATTTTTTTACTTAGCTAGTAATTTCCCTCTTTTTATAACCTCTTCTTTATTACCTTCTTCTTCTTTCCTCTTATATCCTCCTAATCCTTTATAGCTTTATCCTACTTTTCTCTTTTAGTATACCTAGATAGCGGCTCTCTAATATTCTTAAGCTCTTTACTAAAGAACTAGACGCTTTATCTTTTATAAGATATTATCCCTTATTCTAGACTTATAGTAGTATATTTACTATTAGTACTACCTAGATTAATTATATAAGTACTCCTCCCCCTTATCTTTCTCCTTTCTAGACTAATAATCTTTAGGTAATAAGTAACCTTATTCTTTTTATTCTTAGTAATAAAGGTCTTAACGTCTTTAGATATCTACTTTACTTTAAACTTACTTTTAGTCTAGTTATCCTTAATAATTAGGAATATATAATAAACTTCTAGCTTAACTTTAACTCTACTAATTAGGTTTTTAATACTATAATTAATAAGTATACTCTTATTAGTAAGGCGTAGAGTATCTATATTCCTATAGAAGCTAGTATTCTTATAGGGCCTATCCTTAGGATAATAGGTAATTAGGTTAATAAATAAAAAGTACTACTAATCTAGATATATAGTTATTAAAATCCTTAATTCTATTCTTATTACTCGTCTAGCTTTATATTAAATACCTCCTTATCTTTCTTATATATTATATATCTATTTTAGGACTATATCTTTATCCCTAGCGCTCTTAATAGGGCTTATAGTAACTATATCTAGTAGGTTATTAGATCTAGCTATAAATAGTAATAGTTTCCTAAATACTAGGCTCCTCTATTAAGTATACCTAATAGAGAGTATTCCCTCTATAGTATTAACGGTAGTAAATCTCTAGTCCTTCCTCTTATTTCTAATCTAGGGTTTCTTATTATATATTTCCTTTTAGATAGTAATTTAGATACTTTAGTTTATTTTTGCCTATTCTACTACTATCCTCCCTATAAGTTTCTTTATAATAGCTAGAAACTTATAGATTAGACTATAGTTTTATAGTGATTTATATTATCCTTTCTTATTATTAGGGCGTCTATAACTAATCCTCCTTACTTAAAACTAGGTCCTTAGGGCCCTCTCCTTAGTCTTTAATATTATAATTTATTATAATTATTAATATTATTATTATTATTAAGGTTATAGATACTTCCTTCTTTATTATTACTAGAATTATATTCTAGGGCGTCTATTACCTTATCCTCTTTATAAAACTACTACCTATTATTATCTTTTTAGAAGACTTTTAGCTAATTAGTAGTATATATCCTAGGTAGGTTAATTTTATCTAGGGTAATAAGGCTATAAGCTTTTATCTTACTATCTTACCTTACTACCTTATAAAGACCTTACTAATATAATTTAACCTTTATATCCCTAGATAGATTATTATTTCTTATATAATTATATACTAGGATAAGTATACTAGGTAGTATTAGATTCTTTTATAGTTAGAACCTATTTTAATAGTCTATTTATTCTACTAATCTTTTTTAAAACTTTAGAATATTAAGTTATATAGACTTAATATTATCCTTATACTTTAAAAGAACCTAAACTCTTACCTTAAGTAATAAAGATTTATTATAGATATTATCCTAGTTTACTAGCCTCTAGGTTAAGATAGTAGATTCTATTAGTAATATTAGGTAATAACTAAAAAGTAGCTAATATAGTAATCTCTTATAAAAAGCCCTTAGGGATATTTAATCTATAAGTAGAATAGTATTAAGTAAGTACTACTAAGCTATTATTCTAGGCCTAATTATCTTTACTATAGTAGAGATAATACTATAGTAGTCTACCTTTATAACCCTATTTACTTTTAGATTATATTTTAAAATTACTATATACTTATAGCCTTTATTACTTAGAATAGTTAAGAATTCTCCTTTAAATTTAGATCTACTATTAATAACTACTTTTATAAAGACTCTATACCTACCTAGTAATTTTCTAATAAACTTAGATATAGTAATAAAATTATAGTTTCTAATAGGTATTATCTTAACCTAGCTAGTAAGATTATACCTAGCCTCTATAAGGAATTTATACCCCTAATTATTAGGTATATATTATAAATTAAAGTATATCTTTTTTATTAGTTATATAGGTTCTATAAACTACGTATTCTCCTTCTTATAGGTAGTAGCCTATTTCTAGTATAGCTCGTAGGAGTAGACTACTTTCTATACGTCCTTATCTATACCTAGCTAGAAATAGTAAGCTTTTAACTACTTACTAGAGATCTTAAATCTATAATATCTAAATAAACTATAGGCTTCCTTAATAAGTATCTTTTTAGTATTAATATTATTAACTAATAAGACTAGTTCTAGTTACTTACTAATTATTTAATATAGATACTTATTATAAAAGATATATTAATTTATATTATTTCTAAACTAGCGCCTCTAATTAGTAGTTAGCCCTTCTAGATACTAAGCTTTTATTAGGGACCTTACTATTATATAGCTCTTATTATTATATCCTTTCTTAAGGAGTAGAATATTATATTATACTAGGTTTAGCACTAGGTTAATAAACTCTTCTAGATCTCCTTTATACTTAGCTTTTAGGGCGTCTAAAGGACTAGGTAGTTTTTATAATAATATATCTATAACTAAATTCTTATTACCTAGTATATATAATATAGTAAAGTTAAATAACCTAATATAACTTAGTTACCTTATAATTAGTATTCTAGTAATATTATTTACTTTACTATTAATCTATTATTTTAAGACTAAGGTATTAGTTTCTAAGAGGAAATAAGTACTATAGATATACCTATATAACTATTATATTATATATAATAGTCTATAATATTCTTACTTTATCTAATTATATCTTACTTCTACTATAGTCTAGATATTACTCTTAAACTATATTAGTAATCTCTTCCCCTTTATTAGCTATATTAAGATAACCCCTTATCTAGTTAGTAAAGAATCTACCTAGAGGATAATTAGTCTTACTCCCTCTTTATAGCTTAAGGTAATTAGGATTAGGGCTATTATAAGTTACTTCTTTAGTACCTTTATTACCTCTTCTTATTCTCCTCCCTACTTAAAAACTACGTCTTTCCTTAAGAGCCTTATTAAAGGTTCTATAATATCTAAATAGCCCCTAATTATAGGTTTATAACTAGCTATTATACCTAAAAAGCTATATATATCTTTAAGATTATAATACTTCTTCTACTTAAGGATCTTTAATACCTTATATTTAGTAGGGCTATAGCTAAAGGTACTATAAAGGAATCTTATAATTACTACTCTTTTCTAATACTAGTAGCTTTTCTTTCCTAAAACTATATAATTAGCTAATTTAATATTAATAAGTACTTTATTAAGGTTATAGATATATTTAACTATATAGCGCCTAATCCCTAGTAAGACCTCTTTATTATTATATATACTATTAGACCCTTATATAATAATATTATCTAAGTAAAGATAATAAATTTCTAATATAAGCTCTATTAGTATTCTTATTATAATATATATAAACTATATAACTAAATTTATAGTACCCTATAGGAGTATATATATCCTTAGTAGGCTAATTAGGCTAAGAAAGGTTATTAAATCCTAACTTCTAAGTACTAGGGGTACCTAATTATAACTAGAAAAGAAGTTTAGTAATAATAAGATCTTATATATTATAAAGTCTTTAGTAATTTCCTTATAGATAGGAGGAATATTAGTATCCTAAACTAATACTATATTAATATATATTATAGAATTAATTAGTCTTAGCCCTCTATCTAGCTTTATAACTAGGAATATTAGATTTCTATAGGGACTATAGCTTTCTTCTAGGACTCCTACTTTAAGCCTTATCTTTAGTAGCTAGATAAACTTTAGTAGGATTCCCTTTAGAATTAGGATTAATTTAATATACTAAGGCTTATAATTAATAACCTTTAACTCCTAAGGTAGTATAATACTTAGGTTAAGTTAGCTACTCTCTTTAAAAGTCTAGGCTAATATAGCTTCTTAATTATATAGTATTATAAGGAATATTTCTTTTTCTTACTTAGTTAAATTACTAATCTATTCTTTAATATTATATAGCCTTTTACTATAAATATAGGTACCCTTCTTAATCTTTAAGAATTTTCTTATTAAGAAGTTAGTATAATTATAAACCTACTTAATATCCTTTTTTACCTTTTTCTACTTCTTCTTTTACTAATATAGATTACCTTTAGGTATAAAACTATTAGATAAGTCTAAAGGTTCTACCTTTACCCCTTTCTTCTTATAGAATATAAAGACTTTTATCTCTTCTTCTAGTTACTCTTAAAGATTACTAGCTAATCTATCTTTAGTTATTATAACTTCTTCTTTTATTATAATTTAATAAAGGGTCTTCTTAACCTCTACCTTATTATCTTCTCTTAACTTAAAAATTATATCTCCCTCCTTAAACTCTCCTTTTAATATATCTTCCCTTCTTATAAGCTCCTAATTAATAGCTAGAGTCTATATTTATAAAGGCTTTTCTCCTTACTTAAGTAATTTACCTATAGCCTCTTAAGTAATAGGTCCTACTACTAGTATTATTACCCTAGTATTACTAAACTACGCCTATAGCTCTATACCTTCTTAATCTATAGGATACTTAAATATAACTTAAGCTAACCTAATAAAAGGTATTCTTAGGATAAAGTCTATAGAAACTAGTCTATCTATAATATAGATTTTTTACTAAATAAAGGTATTTCCTAAGTAGACTTATAAAAGAGTAGATCTAATTATAATAACCCTCTTATTTAAGTAAGATATTAAAATAACTTAATAGGGTTTTATTATAATATTATATTAGTTAGCTAATTCTTAGCTTATAATATTACCTTTAGCTCTAGAATCTATAAGGGCTTCTATTAGTAACTAGTTAAGAGTATCTACTTTAATATAGATAAAGGGTAAAAACTATCTAGCTACTATAATATACTTTATATTAAAAATATAGTTTATATATAAATTATTAGCTCTAGGCTCTTAATCCCTAACTCCTTTATCTTTTACTCTAGTAATTAATAGGGCTAGCTATATAGAAATTATTTCTATTATTATAGGCCTATCCTCTCTATTAGTAATTACTAAATATTCTCCCTTTTATATTAATATAGGGGTTTCTTCTATCTTTATATAAATATTACTCCTTCTAATCTAGACTATACTAATATTTATTATTACTAAAATATTCTTAAAGGCTTATTTTATAACTTCTTATTCTTTAATAAAGTAAATAGTAGCTATTAGTACCTAGGCGTTTTTTATATTAGCTAGTATAGTAAGGACTACTTTTATCTTTTAGATCTTTTCTACTATATTAAGGACTTTTTATATAAGTAGGTAGCTAATTAAGAGATTATATTATATAACTTCTATAGCTATTATACTTATCTTCTTTATTAAGTTCTCTTTAACTAGTTAGTACTTTAGATCTCTAGTAGCTAACTTATATATCTTTATTAGAATCTCCTCCTTCTATAGGCCTTTAGTAGATACTTTTTAAGGCTTATTAAGGAGATCTTTAATTTCTAATAGGTTATTAGAAGTATAAGACCTCTTTCTTAAGTATATTCCTAAATTAACTATATTAGTAATTAAGAGATTTTTATTATAATTAAAGAGAATTATATTTATATTAGGTCTACCTTTATTATCTTCTATAGGTAATATCCTCTAGCTTAGTAATAGTTAACTCTATATATAATCTACCTTTTTTTACTTTTCCTTACTAGGGATTAGCTCTTACTTTAATACCTTATATAAAGTTAAGACTTATTTTATAAACTTTAATATTAGGACTTTTAAGGCCTAGAGAACTATAAGCTTCTTAATAGCCTACCTTCTTTAAAAGTAAACTAATATATAAGGTAGAACTAGATACTTATTTAGCCCTTTAAGCGAAAGTATATAGGTATTTAAATTATAGGTATAAAAGTATACTATAGTATCTATATTTATTAGTTTATAGTTACTAGGATAGTAATTTAGCTTAAAATAGTATTAGTAATATCTCTTTTTATTAGGTCTTATAGTATTAATATAGAAGTCCTAATTAGCTTTACTTTAGTCTAACTCTAACTTAAGGCTATTAATTTTAATAGGTAGCTTATCTATTCCTTAGAGGATTATATTATTTTATTATCTAAGTCCTTTAAACCCCTCCTTTAAGATATTTAAGTTATAGATACTTATCCTCTTAACCCTCTTTATTATATCTATAAGGTTAGTTATAATATTAGAAGCTTAAATATTCTACCTAGATACTAGTCTTATATCTTCTACCTTTTCTATTACTTCTTACTTTATTACTACCTAAACCTTCTAATTAGTAGCCCTTTTATATCTTTTATCTTACTAGAATTAGATATAGTCCCTAATAAACTAAAAAATCCTTTAATATATATCTTTATATAGTATATTATTAAATTAGGTTATTCTAATATTATATCTTTTACTTATTCCTAGATAAATCCTTAATAATATTACTAACTATAAGTATCTAGATTATTTAATTAATAAGAGGAGGCCCTTATTAATTACTCTATAAAGATACTTATACTTAATAAGCTATTTACTAATTATATAGTAGTTATCTATTAGAGGGGTTTTATTATGCCTTACTAACTAGATCTAAGGACTATATCTTTCTTCTATATTATACTTAAAGTAGTACTTAACTAATTACTTCTTTACTTCCTTCTACTTATAGCTATATATAAGGTACCTAACCTCCTCTATTATATAGGGTATAGTTACTTTTAGTAGCTCCTTAATTCTATAAGCACTTAGGATATTTTTAATATCTAGTTATCTATTAAGCTTCTTTAAGAAATCTATAAAGTTATTCTTATTAAATTTATCTTTAAAAGCTATTTTTAGCTAAAGATTAGTATAGATTAAGGTTATAAGAAGATCCTTACTATTAGTTAAATTAAGGAAATTAGAATTAAGCCTAGTAAAGTCTTTATTAGTACTCTTACCTTACTAGCCTCTTTTAACTCTAAGTCCTCTTTTCTTTCCTTTTATTAGAGGTCTCTTCTTTTTACCTTTATCTAGACTATTACTTAGCCTATCCTTTAAACTATAGTCTTTAATTCTATTAGTTAATTTATTAATAGGGGTAGCTAGGTCCCTTATTATAGTAAAAGATTCTCCTTTATAAGGCTTTAGTACTCCTATACTACTAGATAGTATAAAAGATATTATAATTAATAGTTAAAAACTTTAGAAAAGTTATAGTAAGATAGAATAAGGGTAGTATCTCTTTAAAAGTTTAAGTTACTTTAGTAATTTACTCTTAGCTTATAGTAAGTAGGTAGGTCGTCTATTATAATAAAGTCCCTTATTCCCCTTTACCTAGCTACTAAGCTTATAATCCTTAGTACCTAGATATAATCTTATTAATTATTATCTTAATCCTTATCTAATCCTTCTTTATATAATTTCCTTTCTTAACTAGGTATATCCTTATAGGTTATCTACCTAGTATCCTAATACTATAAAATAATATAGACCTTACTAGGATTATAGGTATATAAATATTCTAGAAGAGGTTTTTAGAAGATTAAAGTAAGGGTAGTTCTATATTAAACTATATAGTAGTTCTAGTTTACTTTATATTCTACTATAGGAGCTAGGCTCTTTATAGCTTATTAGTCTTATAATTACTAGTCTCTTAATACTTATTTAGCTAGAAAGCCTTAATTCTTATTCTAATTCCTTACTTCTTAACCTATATCTTATTCCCTAGATTAAGATATATCTATAGGTTATTAACCTAGTACTTTTATACTATAAGATAATTTAGATATATACTATATTATAGTACTTAATATAGTAGAGTTTATCTAGATTAGAGTAAGAATAATATCTTTTTAGGTAATATAGTATTTTCCTAACTACTTTATATTCTACTATAAAGAGTAAGACTTTTTATAGTTACTAGTCTTATAATTAGAAAATTCCTACTACTTTCCCTATAAGCTATTACTTTAATCTTTATCTATCTTTATATTCTTAGGCTATATTCTCTTCCCCTAACTAGGGTACCTCTATAGGTTATTAGCTTACTATTTCTTTATCTATATCCTAGTTTAGTAGTAAAACTTTCTTAAGATTACTAGACTAGATAGTCTATTTATCTTAAGTTAAACTATTTTATAAACTCTCTTTTCTTATTAAGCTTTTTAGCTTCCCTAATAATTTTCTAGGTTCTTATTATAGTAGCTTACTAGTATTCTTAATTAATAATTAGAAGTCTCCTAACTTTTAATTAAGATATCTCCTTACTATAACCTCTATTATAATATTTAAGGAGAACTATAAAAAGTATATAATATAAGATACTATATATAAGGTTATTAGGTTATTTATAATACTTTAATAATATTATCCCTCTAAGGGTTAGTATATATATTTAATAAGATTATTATTTCCTAATTAGGACTATTATATATATAGAATTATAACTTATTAAAAAAAAGGGTAATTAAAGTATTATAGTAGAATTTAAAGAGTTAATATAGAAGAAGATATTATTAGAAATTAAGAGTAACTACTTAAGGGCTCCTAATTATAAGGTAAATAATAGAAATTAAGATAAAAAAGGTAAAAAAAGTTATTTTTATAAAGCTATAAAGGGGGACTATCCTTTTATCTATCTTACTAATCCTCGGCATCTAGTAAGGGTTAAAGCAACCGACATAATATCTTTATAATTCTTTTTATATTTATATCTATTTTATCTTTATCTTATATTATATTTAATTAGTCTCTAACTCTTATATAAGTTAGTTATCTTATATTATATATCTACTTTATAATCTTTTTACTTTATACTAGGTAATTAAGGGTAAGGGCTACTATATATCTATCTTATAATATAAGTATACTAAGATTAAGCTAAGGCTATATTTAGTTATATTCTAGTATTAGGTAGTAGATATCCTTAGGTCTTCTTTTATATTAATATATTCTTAACTTAAACCTAAAGACTTATTACTTATAAAAGAAGGTATTTAACCTTATTTTACTAATTTAAAGTTATATTATAATTAAGCTAATATATTAGGGAGAATTAAGTAATAAGATTACCTTACCTATATACTAGAGTTAAGGTAGTTTATAGATTAGAAAGAGAGTAAGTTATCTTATTTAATATTAGCTTTTTATTTCTTTATATTCTTATTTTATCTACTATATCTATTCTACCTACTAGACTAGTATATACTAGTCCCCTTATAGGCCCCTATTAGGTACTTAGTATATTTTTATATAGCTTTTATAATAAAGGTTTAACTTTCTTCTTATTATATTATTTATAGATAGGTATAAAGGAGGTTACCTAAGTAGATATATAGTAGAGCTAGGTAGCTACCCTATTAACTTCTTATTAAGATAATATTCTACTTTTTTATATTATTAGGTATATATCTAATAGTAAAACTCCTAACTTAGTCTTAATATAATATATTAGAGTAGCCTTAAAGGCTTTCCTAACTACTTAGAAATATCTTACTTATATCTTATATAAAGGCTATACTAGGCCCTAAAGAGCTCCTAGTATAAGCTAATATTATATTATTACCTTAAAGGTTATAATAGGCTAAATCTTATATAGATATAGGTCTTTAGCCTCTTTAACTTTTAGTCCTTATAATTTCCCTATAATCCTTTAAAGGGCCTATACTATAGCTTATACTTTCTTTATTATAGCTTTAACTTATTTTCTTTAACTAAGACTACTAGATAATATTACCTTTAGTAGGTATATATATATTACTAGGTAGACCTTATCTTACTTAAGCTAGATTAGGCCTAGGTCTAGGGTATACCTTTACTAGAAGTATATTAGGTTAAACTTAGGTATAAAGAAGCTAAGATAATTAATATATACCTATTTCTTATAGATTAACTATATTAATTTAAACTACTCTTTAATATTTTTATAAGTCTTCTTTACTAATAAGAGGTTTATATTATTTATAAAACTAACTATATATAGGCCTAGGGCTACCTTAAGTACTTTATAAAAGGAGGTTATAAATAAGATAAAAAGTATTAATAATAGTAATAAGCCTTATAATATACTCCTCTAGACTACCTACTTTATAGTTATTTTATTATTAATATATAACTAGTTAGACCTCTTACTTAAGAAAGATCTTAATAGCTAAAAGATCTTTTCTAGGTAGCCTAGGCGTCTAAGCTCTTTTATAAGAAGTCTATAGTTAATATTATTAAAGGCCCTAGTAATATTAAGCTAAAGGAGTAATATTACCTTACCTTAGGACTAGGCTATTTTAACTAATTTTAATTATTAATATAATTACTAACTTTATTAATCTTTATCTCTAATTACTTATATATCCCTCTAAGAGAAGCCTATATACCTCTATTATAATTATAATATAAATAACTAATATCTTCTTAAAGAGTTTATTTATAATATTAAAGAAGGTAATTAACCTCTAGTTACTTACTATATATAGCTTATCTAATATCTTCCCTAGTTTCTAAAGTATAATTATAGTCTTAAGGTAATATTATATAAGGTACTATCTAGTCTTAAGAGAGGTATTATAAAGTATTACTAATACCTTATATAATAAAGGGTCTAGTACTCTTAGAAAGCTATAAAAGATATTATCTAGGCCTAGAGTATTCTAGGTAATATAATCTTATAATATTATTATAATCTTTTCTTTTATAATTAATATTAAAATTTCTAATATATTTTAGTTAAGAAAAGGAAGGGGGGGTAATATTATATTTATCTAAGGTAAGGCTAGATTATTACCTACCTCTACTAGTATAAGGAAAAACTTATAGGCTAGGACCTTAGCCTTTTCTTCTTAGGTTTTTACTAATATCTTATAACCTAGGCTATAACCTAGGTAGGTTAGGTTTAAGATAAAGTTAGTAATATATCTTATAATATATCTTTTTACTTACCTATAATATTTTTATAACCCTAAGGGATCTCTTAGTAAGTTAAGGTAAGATTTCTAAGATATTCTTTATATTATAGTTAAGTCCTAGGTCTATATTAATCTTACTTTTCTTATAGTTTCCTAGTCTACCTAGTTACTAGTCCTTTAGGCTTTCTTCTATACTCTCTTAGTATTAGCTATAGCTATCTATACTATACCTATTTACTAAGGGGGCTATTATCCCTATAAAAGGCCTATTATAAGTACTATCTTCCTTATAATCTCTTCTAGTATTATTACTAGCTAGTTATAGGCTTCTTCTATATCTTCTAGTATATTTATTAGAAGCTTAGCCTTACTAGGGAGCTAGATTATAGCTTTTACTTTTATAATAGACTTATCTATTTTACCTTATTTCCTTATAGGCGTACTAGAACTAGATAAATATACCTATAACTTTAGAAGTTATAAGGTATAATTAAAGCTAACTAGGTCCTAGTCTAGTATTCTATACCTAGTATTAAGTAATAGATCTACTTATAGGAGATCTAGGGTATTTATATATTAGTTATAGTAAAACTAGGTTATTATTTTTAAAGGAGTTACTAAAATAGTTTTAATCTAGTCTAATACCTTAATTATCTTATCTACTTATATTAATTTTTATTTATATAGATCTTATAATAGGTAGTAGAGGTTAAAATTCCTAACTACTATATATAAGATACTTATAACTAATAAGAGGTTATATAAAAAGAGCCTTAGGTTTAATCTAGGCTTAAAGTAAATATTAGTAATAATTAAAAGATAATCTTAGAATTAGATATAATAGACGTCTTAGTCTAAAGTTACTTTTTATCTTATCTTATTAATTCTCTTATAGATATAGGTTATTACCTAGCCTCCCCCTTATAGGCGCTAGTATAGTACTATAGTAGGGGAAGGTAGGAGGCTACTTAGAGATACTTCTTAAATTATAATAATATTTAGGCTATTTTTTTAATAAATAGCTAGTCTAATATTATTATTATCTTTATATATATTTTATAAAAAGATCTTTTTTATTTATCTAGGTAATATTAATTTAGTTATTATTATATCTTAAAGTATATTTAGGTTAGCTTATATTATATAGTCTAATATTAGAGTTAGAAGGGGGAGTATCTCCTAGCTTATATTATAAAGAGACGCCTAGGTTAACCCTTAGGCTATCTTAAGTATAAGCTAGTTTCTTTATAAGATTTTTATTAGAATTAGTAGTTCTAGTATTCTAGTTTAGGTATTATTAAAGTTTAATATATTAGACTAGACTATATAAAGTCTTTAGGATAGGATTAGGCTAGGTCTAGGGGGGCGGCCCCTTAGGTACTATATACTCCTAGCTCTTTTAAGTAGTAAAGATACCCTTAGGGACCTTATTAACTTATCTATCTACTAGTAGGACTTAAATTTAGTAAGGTAAAAGAGATATACTTCTTATACTTAGCCTTAATATTATCATATAATAAGGTAAATCTAAGACTAAGCTAGGTAACTTCTTTTATAGTTAATATATTATTCCTTTTTATTATCTCTTTCTATTAGGTATATTTTAGTCTTATTATAGGCCTAATATATATATCTTCTATACCTTTCTTTATTTTTATAATATCTCCTAATATAGTTATATTAGTAATAATAAAAATATTATAAAGGCTATATTATCTCCTTAAAAGGCCTATATTAAAAAACCTATAAGTTATAAAATACTCTTTATTTATATAACTAGTTAATTATCCTTATATTATAGATATCTATAATTATAAATATTATTATTTTACCCTTAGTCTAAGGGTAATATACTCTTATTATAATAATA
Source organism: Beauveria sp. NWAFU-1 (assembly GCA_024472245.1). NCBI lineage: Eukaryota > Fungi > Ascomycota > Sordariomycetes > Hypocreales > Cordycipitaceae > Beauveria > Beauveria sp. NWAFU-1. Next base: position 2,036,684 of record JANBXD010000006.1, on the reverse strand, counting down.
TTTATCTTATTAAAGGCTAATAATATTATAACTAGGTTTATAGTATTTTAGGAGATCTTATAAAGTAAGACTACCTTAATTATTATAGAATAAATTCTATAAGATAGGGTTACTTTTAGTCTAAAGGTAGTCTTTACCTAATATTTATCTTAAGTATATTTCTTTACTTCTTAGTAAAAAGAAAGAATAATATCTCTAAATAAAAGATATTATAAGGCTACTATAATATTAGCCTAAATAGCCTTATTAACTACTCCTACTACTTCTTATAGTAATTAGTCTTTTATCTCCTAAAGATAGTCCTAGGCTTTAACTATTAGTTTTTATTTATATTTAACTAATACTAGGTTTACCTTAGGAGCCCTATAGTCCTAGCCTATAGCTACCTTAGCCTATAATCTTACCTAAGGAGGTTAGTCTTAGGGCTTACTTTAGTTCTACTTAAGTATCTATATAACTATCTCCTAAATAATAGACTAAACTATCTCCCTAGTAACTAGTATAGCTATAGTTATTAGGGTTATCCTAGCTTCTACCTAGGCCTATATCTATAGGTACTATTAGTAGATTTTCTTTATTTTATTTTTATAATTATCCTTAATTAAAAAGAAGAGCTTATTAATTAATTCTCTCTTAGTTAGTTATTACTACTAGTTTACTTCTACCTTAGGCTTATTATAGTATATTTCTATTAAGGTAATATATCTAGGTATATCCCTAATAATATTTTAGCTACTATAACTACCCCTACTATTATAGCCTTAAGCTATTATTATCCTAGGGTAGTTTTAGGTATTATTTACTATATAAAGGGTCTTTTTTTAATTTTATCGCCATTTTAGGCGTAATGTAGTCGCGTACCATTTCCTAGTCGCGAAGTTTGCCTATTATTAAAAGTATTAAAAAATATAAAAAAGAAGTCTTTTTTAATAATATATATAATATTAACTTTTATAAGATCTTTAATTTATTACTTATAAGTCTTTTTAAATAAACTAAAATAACTAATATTTAAAAGCTAAAATATATAAGAAGAATAAGTAAATATATAAAAGGTAATAATCTTATTTTCTTAATAAAAAAGCTTAAATATAGTTAAATAGTAACTTTTATAATTATTTAAGATAAAAAAGTAATAAATACCTTTATTTTATTTTTTTATATATTTATAAAAATATCTTATTTAATTTATAGTAATTTTATTTATTATTTAACTATTTAAGCTTATATTAATATACTAATCTAATAATAAGTATTTATCTTTATACTAAGGTATAAGGTAATTTTAACCTTTTATTATAATATATAGTTATATTATTAAGCCTTAGGAATTTATTACCTAAATTATAATAACTTATCTCTTATTATTAGGCTATATTACTTTTACTTTTTTTAACCTAATTAGAGTTTATAATAATTATTTTTTATTATAGTAAAGTCTATTAAAAACCTAATCTAATTAAAGTTATAAATATTAAACTTTAAAATATTATATTTTATAATTATATTCTCTAAAAAATATAAACTAACTATAAATTATAATTAGATCTTTATATTTAGTTTTTTTAGTAATTATATTTTTTATTAAAAATATATAATAAGCTTTAGTTATTACTATATAAGGTTTTTTTATTTAATATATTCTAATATATTTATTATTATATTTAATAAGTAATTAGTTTATTATATTTTCTATATTAATATACTAAGAGGGAAGTCCTTATAAATCTAACTAGAAAATATATTTTATAATAGCCTTTTCTTTTAAGTTAATAAGTTTTTTTTAAGTTAATAAGTTTTTTTTAAGTTAATAATATAATCTTATTATAATATTTAACTAATATATTATACTTATATAGTTAAATATAATATATTATAAATTAAAATAGCTTTTTTATAATTTAAGGTAAGGTTTTTTTTAATAGCTTCTAGAGTAAGAATAATTCTTACTTCTTTTAATATATTTCCTATAAGTAGTTATTAAATAATATATATACTAAGATAGAAGATAATAAAACTTAGTAGAGTAGCCTACTTACTTATCTAGCTTACTCGCTTATCAACTACGTTAGTATATATCCTAATAATAATTTTATAAGTATATTACTAATAAATACCTACTAACTTATATTATATATAAATTATACTATTAGTAGTTTTTCTACCTAGTCTTTTTACTTTATATTATAAAATACCTTTAAATAGTATTTTGATATTTAGTTTATATATTTTATTAGGCTATTTATTTAAAAGTAGAATATAATATTAAGTTATTACTTATATATAAGGAGATAATAAAAGCTTTATTAAAATCTTAATATAAAAATAGTTCCCTTATCTAAGATAATTCTTTTTAGGGCTTTATATAGTATTACTACTTTCTATAAAATAATTTCTACTAATTAGTTACTAGTTAGTTATTTATTTATAATAATATAGATATTATATTATATTACTTACTCTATAATTATTAAAATTATATTCTACTTCTTATATTAACCTTATTTCTTTAATATTTTTATAATTATATTTATTAATATTTCTTTAAATAGTTATAAAGATATTAATAATAATATAAATAAGTTATAAGGTTAATATATTCTTACTTTTTATTAACTAATATATATAATAATATTTTATATATATTTTAATATTTCTTCTTATTAATTATTAAAAAAAATAAAGCTATAACCTTATAAAAAGTCCTATAAACTCCTTAATATTTTATTATAATATTATTATAATATAGTTATAAGATTTCTAATTTTATATTAACTAATATAAATAACTTTATTTTTATTTACTAGGAGTCCTTTTTAGTTTATTAATTATAAAATACTTTAGTTTTTTAATATATTTTTACTATTTTTATATAATATCTTCTTAATTTACTTAATAAGATTATCTTTTTACTAGGCTTTTAATAATTACTCTTATAAAGTCTTTTTATTTTATTTAGTTTTTATATCTTTACTTTATCTTCTTAGTAATCTTATTATATACTCCTTACTCTCTACTACTTAAGTACTTTACTAGCTTACTTAAGTATAATAAAATCCTATAATTATTATCCCCTTTCTTAATTCTATAAAATACTTTAAGAACTTTAATAATAACTATATAACTTATAACTCCTTTATATTAGACTTATAATCTACTTACCTTAAAAGTATATTTACTAGATTTAATTTACTTAATTTAAATGTAATTTTAAAGTTATATAATAAAAGCTTATTTAGTATTATAGTCTACTTATATAATAGTATTTTCTTATTTATAAGGTAGTTATAGTTTAAATAATCTATTAGAACTTTAATAGTCTTTAGTAGGTATATTAGATAATATCTTTATTAATAAAATATTATTAGAATTACTAGTATTTTTTATATTTAATATCTAATATTATAGTTTAGCTTTTTATAGTTTTTATAATAAAAAATACTATAAAATACTAATAACCTCTTTATAATTATAATATAATTATATTAATTATAAAATTTAATATTTTTTATTTTTTATTTTTATTTAGGCTTATAGATTAAATTATATTAAGATTAGTACCTTTTTAAATAATATTTTTAAGTACTTAAATACTTTAAGTTTATAGATATTTAGTATAAACTTTATAACTAATTTTTTCTTTATTTTTTCTATTAGTAAATAAGTAATCTTATTAAAATTTTTAATAAATCTTTTATAAAAGCTTATAAACCTAATAAAAGCTTAAATCTCTTTTATAATACTAAGTAATAGCTAATTTATTATCATTTTAATATATTTTATATTTATCTTAATTTAGCTAGGTCTAATAATAAAACTAAGGAATTTTACCTTTTTTTTTATAAATTTATATTTTTTAAGGTTTAAATATAGGCCTACTTTTTATAGCTTCTTAAGACCTAATAAACCTATTATATATATATTATAATATCTTTACTAAATACTAATATATTATCTAAATATATAATATAAATATAATTAATATCTTTATATAAGATAATATTAATATATTCTTAGAATATTACTAATATACCTATAAGTCTAAATAGTAAAACTAGGTACTTAAAGTATCTAAAGTAATAATAAATATTATCTTTTACTTATTTTCTTTATATATTCTTAATTACCTATATATATCTTTTATATTTAGCTTTATATAGATTTTTATATTTTATAAATAGTCTATAATTTCTATAATTAATAATAATATTATTTTATTTTTTTTATAATTTAATTAAGGCCTTAATAATTAATATATAAGTATGGTTTTCCCCTTTTCTTTAATATAAATAAGATAAGAACTCTAATTAGGCTTATTAATCTTCTTATTTATCTTCTTTTTTAGTTTTTTATTAATAAATTTATATAGTTTTATTAGCTCTTTTACTATAAGTAGGTATATAGGTTCTTATAGTAATACCTTATTATCTTATAGTTTAATTATATATATTAGACTATTTAATATTAATAACTTTATTACCTTATTTAGTAAAAATAACTTTATAAAGTTATAATATTTTCTTAATAATTTTATATATATTTTATCTAGTAAACTTATTTAATTATTTTCTTAAGTTATTATTATTATTATAAATTTTATATTTTTTTTATTATATATCTTACTTTTTTATTAACTTATAACTAGTTTAATACTCTTTCTTATTATTATATAATTCTAATAGTCTATTTCTTTATATATATTTACCTTTTTCTCTATTATCTACTACCTCTTAAGTATAATATCTTCTAAGTAATAAATGACTAAAAAAAAACTTATATTTCCTTTATATATCTTAAGTTATTAATAACTTATAAGGTTTTTACTATTTTTATTATTATTTATATTTTTTTTATATAATTAAATATTTTAAGTAAAAAAAGTATATAATTAATATAAAGTTATAACTTTTTTTACTTTTTTCTTAGTTAAAGAGGTTTAAGTTATTCTTATTATCTATTATTATTACCTTTACTTCCTAGTTATATTTTATTTATAACTTTATTAGTTATTTATATCTAAAATATATATTATAATAAAGTTCTTCTTAAGGGACCTCTTTTATCTTTAGGTTTTTTATAAATTAATTATTTAAGAATATTATTACTTTATTATTAATAGCTACTTACTTAATACCTATTACCTTAGGTAGAAATTACTTATATATAATATAATCTAGTATTATCTAATCTTAGTAAAAGTAATTTACTTTATATTTAAAATACCTTATAAATTTACTACTTAAGTACTATAGTTTTATATTATTTTAATTATTATTTTATTTTCCTTTTTTTAACTATAAGGCTAATATAAGACTTTAGGCTATTCTTTACTCTAATTAATACCTTTATTATTCTCTTTATATTTTTAATATATAATTTAAACTACTTTTATATAATAAGTATATTACTATTACTTATTACTATTTAAACCTTATTATTTAGCCTCTTTATAACTAATATAATATAAAAAGTAAAAGACAATAAGTCTAGTAATTTTATTATTATATTTTCTAAATAATATAAGTACTTTCTTATTAGCTTATTTACTTTATATTTATATTATATTAGGTTATATATTACTTTTTTATATCTTAATATTTATATATCTTAATTCTTCTTTATATTAGTTATTAAAGTTATTTTATATAAAGCCTTTATAAGTTCTTTTTTAAATTTATAATAAAATAATAAGCCTATTATATTTATATTTTATTTTATAAATATTAAGTAATATATATAAACTTTTTAAGGTTATTTATTTAGTTTATTAAATATATTTAAAAAATAGGGTTATAAAATAATTATAAAGCTTATATATTATTAAAATAACTTAATATTAAATATTATATTTAATAGTTTTATTATTATTATATACTTTTTTATAAGATATCTTTTTTAGTAACTCCCTTAGTTTAATTATAACTTTAATTAGCTAGCCCTTTATTACCTACTTATAATAAATAACTAGTATAACTTTCTTTTACTCTTTTATTATATATTAAATATTAACTTATATCTCTTTTATAAATATTATACTAGTTATTATACTTTTAATATTTACTAGTAGATTAAATAAGACTAAGGAGACTAGTTACTAATTACTTATAATAGGCTTATTACTAGGTTATAAAAAAGAAATATTATAGTTAAAAATTATATTATAAATAGCTTAATATCCTAAATACTAAGTAATAATAATAATCTTATAAGGGTTATAGTACTTAAGGGACTTTAGTTATAAGATAATTCTTATAGTTAGGTATAATAATAGAATTATTACTACCTTCTCCTTACTAGTTTATTAATAGCTTACCTTTATAAGTATACTTCCTTATATATAACCTACTTTTATAGTTCTTCTTAGCCTAGTATAGCTAATAAGTTAGCTTTTTTATATATACTAGGTTATATCCTTAATAGATTTATATAGATTTATATATATTTTAGTTTATTAAAAGTTTATTTTTAAATATAATATTATTTAAAACTTTTTAAATTTATAAATTTCTTATAAACTTTTTTTTATAATTAAGACTTTTTTATAAATAAAGTTAAAAATTAAATATGAGATCTTTATTATAAAAATAATTTAAAATTATAACTTTTATTAAAGTTATTAACCTATAACTACTAGACTACTTAGGCTTATAACTATTATAATAAAAATGTAGACCTATACATTTCTTCATGTAAATTCGGCCCTATTTTCGTTCTTAGCTACTCCCCTACCTCTCCTATATAATCATCGTTAACCACTAGTACGCATAAGGGACACGCCGCACTAAACCGCCACTCGCTTGTGCTGTTACTAATGGATCAACGACACCGAGGTTCTGTATGCATCAATTTAATTGACCATGATAAGTCACAAGGACGTGGAACGAGTGGCTGGCGAACTCCTCGCCTATGCCGGACTCGAGCTTCTACACTCCGAACAACTTCAAGCTCTGTGGGCAGGTAATTCAAAAAAGGCCGTTCTACTGTCACGAAACCATCACCTGTGAGGAAACTGACTGTATGTGTAAACTAGATTATGGGTTCATCTATGCTGTGGAGGCGCAACGCATCGCGTCTACCGCCTCGGTTCCGAGCCACAAGTTATCAGTTGGAGATCCTTTGGGGGGTGATGGCAAATTACGGCTCGTGCTCAAGATCATCTTCCCCCCAGATGCGAAAAGCGAGGAAGGTCATCTACGAAAGCTATTTAGCTATGAAGTGGAGCAGTATTTCTACGACAGAATAGCCCCCTTGTTGCCACCTAGTGTCAAAGTGGCCAATTGTCTGTGTTCCACGCGCGATTTGGCTCCAGGCGTAGCTGGAGGTAAGAGAAGGGTTACTGCAACTTTGATGACTGACTTGAGGGAACAATTTCCTGTTGCTGGAGAGAAGAGGAGTGACCTAGCAGCCGCGCAAGTCTACTCAGCCATCAAATGGCTTGCGGACTTCCACGGTAGCTCCTGGTCGATGCAGGACGATCATACAATACAGGGGCTCCTTTTACCACCCTTGGATGAGCTGGAAGCTAGAAGGACTGTCAAAGAATTGCCACCTAGATCCATCTGGCGCAATGGCGGATACACGTACCTGGCTACGAGACAAACGGAGTACGCCTCGCTGGCCAGAAGATCGAACTCCGAATGGTCAGCAGTCTTTTGCAAGCACGAAGGTACAGCCACGATCGCTGAAAAGGTCGCAAGATTTCTCATTCCCAAGGGCCGGCCGTTCGAGACTTTTATACACGGCGATGTCAAATCCGAGAATTTATTCTCTACTGAATCGGGAGACAGCGTTGCCTTTTTTGATTTTCAGTATGTCGGGCTGGGTCTTGGAGCCAGCGATCTCGCCAAACTGTTCACTTGCTCTGTTCCTTTGCACATGCTCGTTGACAGAAGCGCACCACTTCCTGATAAAATAGCCGTGCAGCAAGAGGAACTGAACCTCCTAAAGCAGTATTACCAACTGCTTACCCGCCACGAAACAATTGACGGCACCAGGTACGATTTCTCGGATTTCCAGCGTCATTGGGAAACGGCACTTGTCGATTGGTGCCGGTTTCAGGCTTCCTGGGGTTTTTGGGGCAATACTGGCTGGTTACAAGGGCGTGTTCGGTCAGTCTTATGTGACGAAAGCTGGAGAAATTGGTTGAATCAACAGGAGTAAAAGACATACCGGGTCACAGTAATACGCAAATGATACATGTATGGCATACAATGAATGTTCTCGATGTAACCTATAGTAACAGACACCATTGTATTGTGTGGGACAAAAAGAAAAGAAATTGCCCTTCGTGACTGCAGAGTATACACTCGTATGTGAATAGTCTCATCTATGTACAGCATTGTGCATTTTGTGGTCACTCCCATAAATGGAGGCTCACGCGTTCACCATGGCGTAGTAGTCAATTGCTCGCGGTCCTTGCCGGGCGTTAGGCGAAAGCTCACCCACAGTACGGTCATATACATTTGTGAGATGGTCCGCATCGTTCATTGTGATCTTCAAGTCGGGAACGGAATTGGGACGGAGAATCTCGGTCATGACTTGTGCCCACCTCCAGGGCTCTTGGGTGCCACCGGGCTCGCTATTGAAGTACTCCCAGCCCATCACACCACCAATTTGTCCGTATTTGTTGCGAAGAGAGATGATGGTGGCGTTCAGTTGACTGTATGGAATGTAACCATACCCATTGTCAGAAGAAGTAAGCTGACCGGCGACCACTTTCGACGCCGCAAAGCCACTGGACACAATCTTCACGTAGTCATCGGTGCGGGCCATGGTGCCGAATCCGCTGTAGAACTGACCATTGTAGAAGGAGATATCACGGCCGTTACTAGATTCGAGAGTTTTGTAGTCGAACCCGCTGAGATTTGCGCCATTTCTCAGTGCGGATGCGACTGGTGCTAGTGTGATGATGAAGCCGGCACCGAAATCATTGCGCAATCGAGTGATGAGTCTTGAAATGCCAGACTGACTCATTGGCTGTTCGACATCCAGGTCCATGCCTTGTAGATCAAATTTGGTGATAACATCCCGGAGTTGGCCGTAGTACTTCTCAAAGGTCGCAGCGTCTCCATCGAGAGTTGACGAGTCAAAGGAGCCGGAGGCGGCCCCTCCAATCATTCCCATGACTGTCACACCAGCTGTCTTCATATGCGCCGTCTCATTCCACAGGGTATAAAAGTGAGGGTCACCGGGGGGGTAGTCATTCAAGTGAACTTCCGAATCCTTATTTATATGAAGAGAGCAGACAATGAGATGAGTCAAAGCTATTCCCTTCTCATTGATGAGAGGAAGCATGGAGATTGGATTACCGCGCTGGTCGTGAGTGGTCTGGAAATAGACAACAAGTCTAGGCAATCCGGATGATGCTGTGGCGATAACAGAAGCCTCGGCATTGGCCTGTACATCGCCAACAGGGCTAGCCTGTAGCAGAGGAGCCAGAAGCGACACAACGGAAAAGACGGACCACCGCATCTTTGTGTCCAGTTTGTTGGGGCCGGATGATTATACGTTGCAAGAGTTGGGTGCTACGTTGGCATGAACGGGCAATCCGAGCCTATATATAGAAATCTACTACTCTCGCAGCATAGCGGCCACCGGTTGATCCTCTACGGCACAGGCGAAAGGGAACTGTCTGGGTATGCCGAGGACGCGAAGGAGACCAGAAAAGCACATGGCGTCCTGGGCTCTGTGTAAGAGCTTGGAAAGCCCCGAGGAAACTAACCCCACAACAGTTGCTACCTTCCAATAAGAGAGTAAGCCGACAGATAAATGATGCATTGATCCTGCGGGATAAGGACGCGTGCCTTATGGTTTATGTTCTCTGCCTTTGGGATGGTCTGTTTCGGTGGTCAGGAATGTTTGAGATTTGGGAGCGTGACTCTGTTGACCTGCCGTGGCGTTGCGCTGACCTAGACTGCAAGGATACAAATTAATAAAGGTCTCGGAAAGAGCCCTTGGAGCCGTCAGATGCGGGTGGTGGGGTTCAAAAGACCAATGGGCCTCTTTTCCTCACAACTACATTCCCACAAATTTATTACCATCCGTAGCGAGGATCGATTTGCGGATGCTGGGCTTTCAATCTTCCTTGGCAAGGCTACAGCGGTCTGTCGCGAGGGCTGTGACCGAGGTGCATCACGACTCAGACTCTCGGATGCTGAGTTTTTAGTCAGCTGGCCGTACGTATCATGGGGTTTCGAGGGTCATCTTGACGATCCTGCTGCGTGGCTTCACTCCAAGAGAGGCTGATTATCTGAATGGGGAGGACTGTCCTTGGGCTAGTGATCATGGTGCCAGAAAGATAACCGACTACTCGTACTGCACCTCTCTCTCTAATAGCTACAGAGTACCTAGGTACTTATCGAGGCTGCTGATAATGCGCAAAAATTAGCGCTGGTGCTTGGGCTTAGGTTATTATGACTGCGTTGTGCATGTATTGTACGGCTCCCCCTAGGCGAAGAACAATACAACAACAACAACAGCAACAACAAAGAATGTGCATGCATTGTTCAGTCGCCGGATAAAAACAGCAGTCTCCTGGGATTTGTGCACAGCTCATCTAAACCCCGCAGTGTGCTCGGACTCCGCGTGCTGTATTCGTAAATATTGTGTACCTACTTGCTTGGCACGTGCCAGTTAATGCTTGTCAGCAGCTTCGTAGAAATGACAGGGACTCTGCGTCTTCTGATTCTTCTTATATGTGTTCTTCTGGAACATGTCTTTGCTGCGGAATGCAACGCTAGGATATATGTACTTATACCGTGATCTTGAGTTTTTTTGAGTACTGGTGACTCGCTGTAACTAGTGACTCGTCTATATAAAATTCGCGCTTTACCTAATTTAGTAGGGATCACTGTATAAATCCTTATAGCCTTTATATAACATTTTAATACCCCTAGAGGTTATATACTAGGCTAAGTAGGGGTATTTAGACCTACTAGAAGAGGTAAAGTTATACTTTTTTTACTATTTTTTTTTAAGTATCTTATAAGTCCTTTATACTCCTTATAAATCTAATAACTTAAGTAGGTTTAGTCTAATATCCTTAGAAACCTAGTAGAAATACCTAGCCTTATTAATTTATTATAGCTTATTAATATAGTTAATAATAATACTAATGGCTCTTCTAATAAAGAAGTTAATAATATTAAGAGAAATTCTTAAATTCTTCCTAATAAGCGAATTTACTATAGCTTTAAGGATACTAAAACCCTTTATAAATTAATATATAAAAGGCTTAGTAATAGAAAATTTTATAATCTTTTTTAGATACTAAAGCTTATCTTTATTATACTAATTAAATAACTTAAAAATAATATCTCTACTAAGGACTTTTAGAGGACCTCTATTAAGCTTAAAATTATAATATTTCTTTAGATTTATACCTTAAAAGTACCTTAAAGAGCTATTATAAGTTAATTTAGAATTATATAATCTTATATATTAGGCATTATAAGAGAATTACTAAAACCTATAATATAGTTATATTATAAATTATTAGGCTTTTAGGTAAAAAATACCTATTAAATAATATTAAATTAACTAAAAAATTTATACCTTTTAGTAATATAATTAATATAATTAATAATAAATATATTAATATTTTTATTTTTAGCTAAATAAGCTAAAGGTAATATAATTAGTAAAGGAATATTACCTAGAATATATTTACAATAATAAGCTCTAAAGGGTACTTTACCTTTATATTACTTAGTACTAAAGGGTCTATAGTAGACTTAATCCTCTTACTAAGAGCTATAACTAAGGGCTTTAAAATCTAGTTAAAGAGGTTATATTTAGGAGATACTAGCTTTAGTACTTAATATAAGGTTTTCTTACTATATTATAGAACTTAGTATTATCTTTAAGATTAGATTAATATAGTTAAAAAGCCTTAAAATAAGTAAGAATTATTTAACTTATATTATACCTAGTTAAGGGTAATTATTAAAAATATCTTTAGCTATTATAAGTAAAAGTAGAAGTTAATAAGAAGTATAGTACTAAAATATAGTATTAAGAAATAAGTTAACCTTATATTAGTATTAAACAGGCTTTTTAACTTTATTAAATTAGCTAAGAAAATATTAGAGGTATAAAATAAAGAGGAGAAAGATATACTCTTCCCTAAGGAAATTAAGATACTTTAGTAAATAAAAGAGTAGATTAAGAGTTAATTTTATAGCTTAATAATATATTAGGTCTATAATAAAATAGCTAAAGAGTTATAAAATAGGTATAATAAGTATTTATAAAAATATAATAAGTAGGAAAGATTAAAGAGATTTAAGGTTATAAGTAAGGAAAAAAGCTAAGAAAATATAGTTATCTTAAAAATATAATATTATTTAAGAAAAGTAAGCTCTTTTTAGGTATTAGCCTATTAATCTAAATATATTACTAAAAAACTTAATTTTACCTTTTTATCCTTTAATTAATTTTAAACTACTATAATACTTAGTTCTTTCCCTAAAAAATATATTATTTAAATTATCTAGCTTAGCTTTATCTCCTTATATAACTCTTAATAATCTTAAACTATCTCTTTAATTATTATAGTATTAAGAATATTATAATAATAAAATACTTTTTCTTAATAATAATAGGCTCTAATATACCTACCTAGGTAGCTTATATAGTTATATATTACCTAGGGGTTATTAAAGAGCCTCTAGAGGTATTACCTCTACCTCTTCTACCTCTAGAGATACTCTATAGCGTTAATAGCCTTATTACTAGCGTTAAAGACCTAAAAGGATTATTATTATTATTATTATTATTATTATTATTATTATTATTATTATTATTATTATTATTATTATTATTATTATTTTAGTAACTTTAATAACCTTAATAATACCTAAATTAAGGCTATTACTAGTACTAGTAAGGCTAAGGCTAGGTATAGTAAAAGTACTACTACTTCTAAGAGTTAAATTCTATACCTCTAGTATCTCCTTATCTTTATCTCTTTCTTTAACTTTAATATTACCTTTAATAGCTAAATTAAGCTTATTTTAACTATCTTTAGCCTCTTTATCTCCCTAAATATTAAGTATATTATTTTTAACTAACTTAACTAGCTTAATTATCTTTGCTATAGTCTTTAATATTATAAGAAGCTAAGTATAACTTTAATTAGCTTATTAAATAAAGAAGCTATTAACTACTTCTTTATTAAATATCTCTAAATAGATATTAAGATTCATACTTTTATTATAAGGTATACCTAATCTAATAAGTTACCTACTAACCTTACTAAATATATTCTTAATCTTTTATATATTATTATTATTAAGAAATAGCTAACTAGATTTTATATTAGTTACTATTTTAGATATTACCTTTATTATTAAAATATCTTTTAAATTTATTAAATATCCTTATATTTACTTACTATTTAGCTAGACTATTATAATTAGTCTTTAAAGGTATTTTTTTATTAATTTATAAAGATCTTAAAGATAAACTTAAGTAATATTAGCTTTTTTAAATTAAGATTATTTTTATAATATTACTTAAATAATAAGCTAATAAAGAATAATGTCTTTTACTATTATTATTATAGTATTATTCTTTTTATTTAGGGAGGTATTTTAATATTAAAAACTATATTTTATATAGCCTCTTCTATATAAATAAAAGTAATACCTATTATTATTATTAAAAGTAGTAAAATAACTAATTAATAGTATTATAGTAATAGGGTTTTTATCTAGTAGCTTAATAGGCGGATATAGAGTAGAATAGTATATTAGTAATTAGCTTACTAAAAACGCTAAAAAAATATATATTAAGTTATAAGTCAATAGTACTTAAAAAACTCAAGATCACGGTATTAGACTGCATTGACTACAAGTCTACAACGCACCACGCGGCTTCTTAGCACAGCAGCAGACATATGGACATGTATTCAATTCGTTTGCTGGTCATTACAGTTGGACCCTCCCCCACAAGGCAATGTTGTTTCCACTTGCTAACCAAGATCCGAATTTTCGGTTCCAGCGCTTACTTTTTTTACTCTGCAAGGTACGCTATTTGAATTGATTGGACCATCGCCGGCATAAAGCAACCGAAAACGCGACCCCCCTTCCCAAGTGTGGCCCCGTCGTCTTGAGTTGCACAATGACAATGATTGCCAAATATTGGAGCAAACTCTCGTAGGCAAACCTTTGCCAGATAGGGCACAGAACTCACCTCGTATCTAGAATGACATGTCCTGTATCCGGCAGAGTGAACAGTGAGGTGACCACCATGGACCTCTGATAGCCGAAATACCCCCACAGTACATATTGCCGACAGACACGGGGCTAAGATTCCTAGATGCATTCTCGCATGCAAGACCACACCCAATGACAAATGCGATACAATATAGCCATGCCATCGAGATAGGCCTCCTACCAAATATCGGCATCAACTGCATGTCCCTTTTGAATACAATTCCACAACGCGGCACTTCTACAAGCACAACCAATCCACATCGCGCTGTAGGTGTGTCATCAAAAGCTGCTACCAATAAAGAGCATGCGGTAATCAGATTAGCTGTATCGGGCAATAGCCTCGGCGCTGATGAGACTGGCGACACTTTCTCGCGTTGAGCCACATCAGCTTGAGAAACTCAGCAACAGCACGCGGCCGACTGAGGCACGCAAATACTTGGAATCTTCTGATTGTGAAACAGTAATCCGCCAAGACCAGAGACCATCCCGAGACTGAAGAGAGCAGCGCTGCTGCACATCTCCCCCAAGTGTGCCCAAAAGAGCTGACGACCGTGACAGACAGGTCGAAATGGCGGGGCCCCAGCAACCATCTATCTGCGCGGAAACTGTCCTAAAAGGCCTACTCGAATGACCAACCGTTGTGCAACTTGCCAAAGTAGAGCCTCAATATTACCCTTCCAGTTCTTGAAGTTCTGCCAATCACCCAGGCCAGTGACCCAATTGTCCTTGCAAAGCAGAGTGGGAGTCACGAATCCAGCTAAGTCATCGCCGTTGCAGACGTAAACACCGTCCAGCCATATAGCCGTGGTCGGCTCCGCGTCATATGAGAGGGCCATATTACAGTTCCGTAACACTAGTGCTGCAGGTCGAGCTGTAAAGAGCCGAAGCTTGTCCAAGGATGCACCGCCGTGGTACGAGACCAGTTTCATTTCAGGTCTGCTGCGTTATTCTGAAGCTGTATTGGTCACCACCAAAGACGAGGCAGTGAGTGACTCGCTCAGCGACCCGGAAAGCAGTCGCTGGACCAAAACGCGATACAAGCTATATTGTGAATAAGACTTGACCTAGAGCAGAATTTGCACCCGAAGAGGAGAAAAGAAGTATTACTGTCAGCACAAGAGCAATGCTATCTCATCTACCATACAGGAACGAAACCTGGAAGGACCAACGTTGGTTGACATACGAGTCGGCGACGAATGAGGTACTGGATACATCGGATGGGCATGGGGCTGGATATCTAGATAATCGTTATAGAGCTACGATTAAGCATACATAATATGACTTTATGCTGTTGTTGTTGTTGTTGTTGTATTAGTTATCGCCTAGGGGATTTGACTTTATGCATGATTGCTGTGTGCAGCTTATTATGACAGGGTGGATACATAATAAGCCTAATCATGAGTTTTGCAAAGAACTCGAAAAAATACTCTTTGAGGATGACGCGTATCACACGCCACGGGCTCATACCAATCAGCCATGGTGAAATAACTCGAGTCAAACCTTTCATGCACGTTTTAGGGGCGAGCTGGGTACGGCTACGGTGAAGACCTGGGAGCTACGGAAGGGTCTCATTCAGACGATATATTTGATGGAGGGGAAGAAAGAAAAAAGCCGGGAGCTCGCTATCTGAGAAACAGTTCAGAGATCAAGCAAGATTACGAATTACAAAACCATGCAGAATTAGTCAGGCCAAAGAACGGAGTAGTATCCGACACGCATAGTGGTGTTGACGTCGAGTTATTTCGTCGTCAATCAATATGATTTTGCCTGATCATTGGACAGTGAAAAAAAAAAACCCCTGCCCACAGTGCAAACACGGCCAGGTGACCAGGCCACTCAAAGAAGCCCTAAGAAAAGAAAGAAAAGAAAAAAAAAAAGCACAACCTTTACACTATACACGAGCGGGCGATGTCCTCGAAGCTAACAATTAATTAAGTGAACAAACCCTTTGACACCCTTAGAGCGATCTACGTCGCTACATAATATTATCCCTAAATTTGATCAATAAACCGGGCGGGGTAATCTTTTGCATACCGATGATCAACGTCTACCGTCCGTAAACCGTGATCCATCGATCGTATACATCACATCACTCCCGGCCGAGATCGAGATGCAAATGCAATGAGCGGTGACGCAGGACTGGTGGGCTATCTTGTCGATAGAATTTCTGCAAAAGTAAGACCCCGTGAGGGAGACGTACCGCATCATCATGCTTACCAGCAGAAGCTGCCTCATCGCGTGGGAGCCAGTGGTACGCGACTAGATGACGACGAAGTTGTGCAAACAACACAAGCAACTCTCATCAAACTCAGCAAGACAACAGCTGGAGTTGTGATCAACTCACTTCTTGATCTGCTGGAGGACCTTTCACAGCCTTTCGCAAAAATTGCAACCCATCCTAGCCATGTTCTACAGTCCGAGCTCTATGTTCTGAGCCTCGTATCAGCATGTTGCTCCGCGAACTGGTCAGCCAGGAAAAAGGACGGACTCGCTCCTGAGAGGCTGAGCGAGGAGCTTGTAACTCGCCTCTTTGAAGTATTCAAATCTGTTCTCGAGCCTATACCAGACGATTACGTACTTCCCGCACAAACGCTCTTGGATCAAACATCCGTGGCGAATGTCACAATTCCACGACCGGGCAGAGGGTCAACAGGCGGTACAGCAATCCGGTTCACGGATGGCCTCGAGTCTCTGGACTATCAACTGATCGAAATCGACAGACACGTCAAAGTAATCGTGGAGTTCATGACTGTCTCGAGCTGGACAGTAACCTTCAACTATATCCGCACCGTCATCCACACTGTACGGTCTACCGCTGGGGATTCTCATGCAGATGCGCTCAAAAGTGTCCAGAAGCATGAACGTGGCACTCTGATCGTTTTAAGATTGTTGTCCTTTTGCTGGGTTGACGGGTCGAAGCTCGGACTTCTCATACAGGAGCTTTGCTCTAGCTACCTCCATTTTAGAGGGGCATATCAGAACACAGTGGCTGTGGCGATGCCTCTTCTGATAACGCGATGGATAGACAGATACCCTGACGAGTTTGTCATGCTCCATCGGCTTCACAAGAGGCTGGATGGTGGTGCTGATACCTTGTTCGACATGACGCAAACCGCTACAGAAACAGGCAGGCGCAGAGTATATCTATATCCTCTTCAAACGACTTTGCTCTTTTTAATGCCTGATGTTTTTGAAGTGGCTAGCAACTTGCGGGAAGCCAAAGGCCACAGCGTGATCAAGAAAGTCTCTTTCCTCGATAGTCTGCGAAAAGCTCTTCGGAATGGAAACGAACAGGCAGGATACTGTCTTGTTTCTCTTCTTCGAGTTGCTCGCCACTTTGACATCGAGAGCGACTCGGCACTTGTCAGCTACGCGATGGACGTACAAGACGAAGTGCGAGATGCCATCTTTCGTCCCTCCATTGCCTCCGCCGCCGCCCTGCCAGTCTGGGATCAGAGCATGATAACTGCAGCACTTGTGAGTCTATCCTATCTAAATCTTGACGGCTGCGTCGACAATCTTTATGGCGATTGTATAGCGTCATCTGCCCCAGACGGGTCCAAACTCGCCATGATTCAGGCCTGCTGCTACTTCGCCCAGCTACCTGAGCCGGAGAAGTACGCACAGCTATTTGAGAAATCTATACCCCTGATGAAGATACAGCTAGAGGTACAGCGAATAACTCTTACCCACCTTTGTGGTAGCCGTGCTGATTATGCAGACCGAAGAGTATCGTGACAAGGATAGGGTTGGGGCGAACATGATCTGCAGCATCTTGAAATTCCTGAGCATGGATCAGTCACCCATCATTGGAGAGCTCTCAGGTCCTACTTTAGACTCCGTATTTTTTGAAGGCCTCCTGCTTTGTGCCATCTCCGCTGAGCCTGCCATTCGCCAACAGGCTGCCGAAGTCATTGAAAGGCTGCATGTTGATCTTCCGATCCTGCTGAGTGAATTTGATAGCAGAGAAGAGCCAGACATGCTGAAACTTCGAAGCGCTGTTTGGTACCGCAGGTACCACTCTGATAATGCTTTCTACTTCCAGTACAATGCTGACGAAACCGCACAGCTCGAATACCCTGCTCAAGCTTAGCGAGCGCCTAGTAGATGAAAAGGACCAACCCGCTCTTGCAGAAATCCATAGTTATTTGAAGGATCGTTTGGCTCTTCTTCGAAGGCTTCCCGTAAGACACTGTTCCTTGCCCGCGCTCCGCTGTCGCTTACATTGTTTAGGGACTTTCACAAATACATGGCAGCCCGTCAGATATGGTCGCCAGCACAACGAAACTAGAAACCGCCCTCTTGGTATCTTTGTGCTTTCCAGGCATCGAAGACTGCGAGATCGCCGCGTCTTGTCTCAACATCTTCGTGGAAGAGTGTCGATGGGTGGATAGCCACTCCGAGTCCGCCAGTTCCTGCTCGGCGATCCTTCGAAACGCTGACACATTTCAAGAGATAGCATCGCCAGCTTTTCGATTGACTGGCCTTGTTGCCTTTCAGAAAAGAACAAGAAGTCTCCTTCGGCGTATTAAGTATCCGACCTCAGGCATCGTCCATGCATGGGAGGCAGCATTCGATACCTGGATCTCCCTGGGTAGACAAGTGTCAGTGACATCAGCCGATGCTACGGAGGCCGCGACCCTCTCGCAATGGAGAGATTTGGGCGGTTTTCTCGCCTCAATCGGAGGCATATGCACAGCCCAGCAGGCTCTGACTCTGGGAGAGCCCGCTCAAAAAGCGTTACGGTGGATTGACAGTCATCCTACCGGCGACGGCGAGGAGACTCTCTTGGCGCGGTACCTTCGCTTGGGCATTCAGCTAATGGGCTGTGCAAACGTCAAAGTGAGAGAGACGATGCGAGATATATTCGCACATGAGGTGCCCTCATGCCTGTACCAGCCGCTCTTCAAGTCTCTGGAGTCTGAAGTAGAGGCCTTTTTCACCGGCGCCTTTGCTCCCGACGCAGAACGAGCGCAGGATAGCGAAATCGTCTTTGCCGAGCAAGCTGTATCCCTCTTGAAAGACGTGGTAGAGCGGCTTGAGAGTCCCCAGGACCATGCTGCCGCTTCGTCTGTACATCTAGGCTCGCTCACTCTCAGCTTTGCCAAGTTCATTGCCGACTGCACCGATACAGCCACATCGCTGCGCGTCAAAATTCGGATCTGCCAGTTATCAGAAGCAGTTATGCGCAGGAGAGAGCACTTGAACCTCCGTGATGACGTCCTCATACGCAACCAGCTTCTTGAATACATCATTGGATGGATCCGGACCCCTGGGCCTGCTTTGGAACCGAACCGAGGAACATCTAGGTTGGAAGAGTTGGGTCGTATGCAGAAGGACCTCACTAGAGCATGCCTCAAGGCTCTTTGCGACCTCACTTTCAGATTACCGTTACAGACGCAAGAGATCCAATCGGATGCCAGCATGAGCGCGAAGAAGTCGGAGCTGTTTCAGCGCTACTTCAAACGTTTTCTCGACCTTATCAGTACAGCGCGGCCAGATGTCGCTTCTGAATCAGCGGACGCATTCTCTAGCTCCGAGATGGCAATCACAATTCTGTCGAATCTCCTCAGTGCAAACATCGATGTCGGCTTGAAGCACTCACTCTCCCATGGCTATCACAACAGCGTCGAAGTCCGAACTGTATTCATCAAAGTATTGTATAACATCCTCACGCAGGGGACAGAATTCAGTAACTTGTCAGATTCCGCTGTGAGCGAGAGATACGAGGAGTTGCTTGGGGTATGCGGACCGTGCTCGTGTGCTACAACGTCGCTAACCAGCGTGAAATCGCAGCTTCTTACGAAAGATCTATCGCTGGCCGTGTCCATGAGCGCCATATGCCCTAGCTCAGAGATTGACGAGCTGACCATATGCCTCTTGATCGTTTTCGAACAGAGGGGTCGCACGTTCGAGCTCCTGGAAGCTCTCATCAAAGAAGAAATAGACCAAACAGGTAATGCACATTCGTGCAGTCGAAATTTTACTATTTGCTAACCAAACCAGAGCACGCCACCGAAATCTTGAGGAGGAGTTGTGTGGCCACCAAGATGTTGTCGTTGTATGCCAAGTGGAAAGGCTTCGACTATCTGCAAGAGACGTTGCGCAAGATCATGGACAGGCTTATGATGACCTCGCAGGAGCTGGATCTGGAGCTCGATCCGGCAAGGGTTTCATCTGCGGAAGAGCTCAAGAAGAACGCCACACAGCTCCAAATCGTAGCCAAAGTTTTCATGGACGATATCTGTGGCTCGGCCCCGAGCATCCCCGCTCCTTTTCGAAAGATTTGCAGCATTGTACGTTGGCAAAGAGCCCCGACGTATTCAAATCATGTCCACTATGCTCACACACACAGATCCATGACGCTGTTCTCCCGAGGTTTCCTGATGCAAAATACACAGCCGTAGGTGCGTTTATTTTTCTGCGTTTCTTCTGCCCTGCAATAGTGGCACCAGAAGCGGAGGGCCTCGTCGACGCGCCGCCACCCAAGGAGCTGCGTCGGGGGCTATTGCTTATCGCCAAGGTGATCCAGAACCTGGCCAACAATGTTCTGTTTGGCACCAAAGAGCCGTACATGTTCCCCTTGAATCGATTCCTGGTGAAGAATATTTCTGTCGTGACCGGCTTTCTTCGCACCATATCTGTGAGCTAGTACACTTCTTGCGCCTGCTCTTTGCTGACGCGAGGCCATAATAGGTACCCCCAGCCACCCTTGATATCGTTGTCACCAAAGAGACGACAGACTTCGGCTCCTGCGTGTCCTTCCACCGTTTTCTATATGACCACTGGGACCACCTGCGCCAGACATTGGTTGCCAAGGAGCGCCGAGAGTATCTCCGCCTCCAAGACAGCTCGCCGCGCAGCCACTCCCCTGTCTTGGAGCCTTTGCGCAACCTCATTACGAACCTAGGCCCCCCTCCTCTGGCGATATCCTGGAACAGACCGCAGATTGCTCTGAACGGGCCGCCGCTGTATTCGCGCTTCCAGAACTTCATGCTACGCAACGCCTTCCGCAGCACCGAATCGTTTCTGACGTCGCGCACCATCTTTGACGGCGGCGTCACGCTGGTGAGTCAACCATGTAGGGACAATTTAAGGGTGCAGTCGTTGACTCTTATCTAGGATGGCCTATCGACAATACTCATCATCCTGCGCTATAGCGAAACGGAGGGTATTGACCACGAGACACTGCTGCACTGCTTCCTGAAGGTGAGCTCGACGGGTTGACCGTTTCTGACGACCTATTCACGCGTCTATGAGCAGTGGCTAACATGAGGCAGATTGCAAGCCGGCTATGGCATGAGCCTTTCAGTATCCTTATTGATGCCACTTGCTACAGCGGCAAGAACGACCCCAAGGATGAATTTTTCAAGATGCTGGATCTCCTCATGCCCTACGAGGTGAGGCAGAATCTTGCTCGTATCTACATATACAACATGAACAGCGCCTTCAAGTACGCAGAAGATGACCACATAAGGGGCTACACCTGGCTAACTGACAATTTAGGCGATGCTTCCGACGACTGTTGAGGATTGTAACCAAGAATGAGTCCAGCGCCTTTCATCCAAACAACGTCAAGTATCTGCTGCCTGGAGGCATGAAAGAGATGCAGAACCACTTCCTCATCAACTCGCTTCAGGTTCCGAAAGAGCACTCCGCAATCGTTTCCGACGTACGGTACTTTTTCAAACACGCCACACGCTTATCTAAATCGAAGGGCAAAGTGGACGTCACGATCAAGGTGGGAAGCCACCACGTGCAGGTGATGACCAACAAGCACCAAGAAATCTTCTCCAGCCTGCGGCTGAGCACGACAATCAACGACATTTTTCGCCTCAGTGACATTGACGAAGTGGCGACGGCAATCCCAAATGACGATGGGTTCTCGTTTGGACTACGTGCCGACGGCGGACGCATCGTCATGTGCTTCACGAGCCCTTATAAGGCGACCATCCTCCAAACCATCAGAAGCGCCAAGGCCAAATATAGCAACGATAACCGCATGCACAAGCCTGTAGAGCGGCTTCTTCGACCGCAAGATGTTCCTGGTACGCTGCTGAACCTGGCGTTTATGAACCTGTCCAGCCTCGACCATCAGCTTCGCCTGGCTTCCTACAACCTGCTCGGCGCCCTGTGCATCACATTCAAATTTCGGACAGCCACGCGGCTCGTCTGCTCGCGAGGTAAGAAGCGACGATTAAAGGAGAGAAGAGCCCTTGATCACCGGGCTGACCATGACCTCAGACCTCTCGATTCCCATCGACCCCACGCGCTTCATTGTCAACATTAGCCGAGAGCTCGCCGCTTCAGAGCCTCAGCTCACGTGTGACTTCTTGTCAGAATTCATCGCAAGCTGGGAGACATTTACCGAGGAGCAAAAACCATTGAGCCTGGCGTATATGGCTCCCTGGCTCTCCGGTCTACGAAGAGATGTGCTGACGGGCGAGATGGACGGTGAGAAAGGCAAGGAAAAGGTCGCCGCCATCTTTCGCAAATTTATCGATCTGATCGCGCTGGATCAGTCTTTAAGCTATGCGCTGGACCAGTTTGTTTGGCCTTCCCTCAGCCAGGACGAAGTACTGCTCGACATTTTTCTCGAGGAAGTCATGAAGATGGCCATCGGGTTCAGCTTGCAGCAGGACCTTGTCGAAACAGTGGCGTCTACAGTCGCCAACATTGGCACGGTGACACTGCGTGCGCGGTTTCTTTCAAGACTACGAAAGGCGCTGAACCGCTCCTCACTTCGGCCGACGAAAAATTTGCCCGATAATGCGGTCTGGCCAGAGATATGCATCATGCTGCAAATATGCACATCGCTGTCCTTCAGTAGCGGCGTGCAGTCGCAGCTCTTCCTTCCCGAGATCTTCCACATCGTCACCATGTTGGTGAACACTGGCAGCGCCAACATCAGAGTCCAGGTGCACAGGCTATTGACCAACACGGTCCACGCCGTCTGCACATCATTTATCCTGGACGAATCCAAGTTCACCAAGCTTCGCGCGTCCTTGGATGTGCTCTCCGAGCCCCGGAGCGGCATCTTCTCCACACCGCCTTCTGCTAGGAAGGACGTGGCCTCAGTGTCGGTCGCTGGAGACGAGGGGTCTACGCTCCCGGCCATGGAGAACCTTGTGGCTATCCTGTTCGACATATGCACCGTTGCAGCGCCGTCCATCGACACGGCCAACGCCTGGAGGTCGCGCTGGATGAGTCTGGTCGCGAGCACTGCGTTTCAGAACAACCCGGCTGTGCAGCCTCGCGCCTTTGCCGTCATGGGATATCTCGCCAAGGAAGAGGTGGATGACGACTTGCTCTACCAGGTCCTGGTCGCGCTGCGCAACAGCGTGAGCCAGTTTGGCGAAGATGGGCATAGCGAGATGCTCACGTCCATCATCACTTGCCTGTCTCGGATGATGGCCAACCTTCCATCCGCGTCCCGATACGGACTGCAGCTGTTCTGGCTGGCCATGTCCCTTATCCGCCTCGTGCCAGGCAGCCTGTTCAACTGCACCGCGCAGTTCCTGGAGGCGCTACTGATCAACATCGGCAACATTGGCGGCGTGCGCGGTGACAGGATGATTCCGATGCTACTTCACAGCCGCGGCCAGCTCGAGGAGGCCGTGGAGCCGCTGGATGAGGCTTATGGCATCCATTTCGACGAGGATAACTTTCACTTTGCCGTGTGTGCATGCCTGGTCCGTGGTCTGACGGATAACACAACTCGGCTCGCCGCCGTACGGGTGCTTTGGTCGTTCCTGGAGATGACGGCGCCGGCCTCACAGCTTTCGGCTAAGCTCGTTCACACCATGGTCGACTCACCCTATCTGGCGCTCATGCTCGCTCGCTGCGTCGACCAAGACAATTTCCGCGACAATTTGTGGTTGGCGGGCATCAACCCGGATGGCATCAGCGACATGCTGGAGGGCAGCCGGCGGCGCCACGCCGACGTCATGGAGGATCGAGACTTGCTCCTGATATCCGCGATTGAGCTGGTGGATTTCCAGTATCTAGAAGATACTATACAGGCGAGGACATTGCTGTGGCTCAATGAGCTGGCGCTGTCAAGACGGACCGTCTTTGCCTACCTGTGAGTGTCCCTTGTCTACGACGTGTTTTTGAGCACAGTACTAATGATGACTAGATGCGGCGCGATGCCGTCCATTCTCAATTATGTGCTCATGCACGGGCAGGATTCTGCGGCTCTGGAGGCGGCGCACACACTTGTGCGAACGCTCACGTCGGAGAGGGAGTACGCGAACGCTACAGGATCCATGGAGTCGCTGGAGGAGGCGCTGGACGAGATGGGCTTCCGCGGCTTGTGGAAAGCCTCGTTCCAGGATATGGCAGAAAACAGAGCCGATTGCTTTGCCCTGACGGAGAAATTGATCGAGGCAAGTATCTTGTCCCGCTGCGCGTGTGCAGATGCTAATGAGAGATACACAGCTCATTGTGATCTGAGGAATGGAGAACAGGTCGCGAGGCGGGCATTGTTAGTGGGTAGGAGGCGCTGCACGGAGAGGTACTTCAAATTGAGAGGCGGCAAGTACCTACGTTGCTACGGTCAGGGTTCCTGCCGGGTCTCCACTCTACACAGATTGTGTCGACACTAGGCAAAGCGGGTACAAAAAAATACGGTCGATTCTCACACAGACTCTCAAACTCTAGCTACCAGGATTGCTGATAAATACTCGGTTGAAGTGAGTGTGTTTGGGGGCAGGGGGCCAGGCCCATCCCATTAGTACCTAGGTTGTAAATACTGAGTACACGCTCCACGGCTCTTGAAGTTTGGGTAGAAATCACGGTCTGGCTGCGTCTAGCGAGGTATAAATGATTAAAGTGCCTTGAGTGCCACCATGGCGTGTGAAGCCATGGAGTACCAAGATACCTAGTACACATCTAAGGTGCCTAAAAGGTAGCTTCAACCTTATTATGACCAGGGTGAGCACCATGTCTTCAAGGCCAGCAAGGTATAACAGCATTACTCGACGCTAGATGCGAGAGGACACAATGCTGCTGCCAGAGTAGACCAAGACGAAAAAATGGATAAAAGTACAAATGACATTGCCGCAATTCTGACACATTCTGTGTTCGGACACGGGTCAGTCCTGGGATCATAACGGGTCTCCACCAATCAACCCAAAACCGATACCGGCAACATGCCACTTGGCCACCTACAAAAGTTAGTCACATTCTGAAAGGCCCTACAACCTTCTTGCCAGCTCTGCATTTGGGTATGACAGCTGTCTAAACGGCATTTTTTCGCATCACAACCGCGCAAAATGGCCGAAACGGCATCAACATCTCCCGTCATCATTCCCATTCTAGGCCAGCCCAGTATTGTGGTCGACAATGGCCTCTGGGCGGACTACATCGTTCAGGACCTCTTGGACAAAGTCGCCTCGTCCACCTACGTCCTCATCACCGACACAAACCTGCACGACACCTATGTGCCAACATTTCGAGCGAGCTTTGACACCATTACGAAAGGTCAGGGCACCCGTCTTCTCACGTACACGATCCCGCCAGGAGAAGCCTCTAAGAATCGAGAAACGAAGGGCGAGGTCGAAGACTGGATGCTCTCGCAGCAATGCACGCGCGACACAGTTATCATTGCTCTCGGAGGTGGTGTCATTGGCGACATGATTGGCTATGTTGCCGCCACATTCATGCGCGGCGTTCGCTTTGTGCAAGTTCCGACCACGCTGCTCGCCATGGTCGATTCATCTATTGGCGGCAAAACGGCCATCGACACCCCTATGGGAAAGAACTTGGTCGGGGCATTCTGGCAACCGCGACGAATTTACATTGATTTGCAGTTCTTAGAAACCTTGCCCGTCCGCGAGTTCATCAACGGAATGGCTGAGGTGGTCAAGACAGCCGCCATCTGGAACGAAACCGAATTCGAATTTCTGGAAGCATCCGCCACCAATATTCTTGCCTGCGTTCGGTCACGGGCTGCAGACCGGCTGGTGCCACTCAAAGAAA
This sequence comes from Beauveria sp. NWAFU-1, assembly GCA_024472245.1. Classification (NCBI taxonomy): domain Eukaryota; kingdom Fungi; phylum Ascomycota; class Sordariomycetes; order Hypocreales; family Cordycipitaceae; genus Beauveria; species Beauveria sp. NWAFU-1. The sequence goes on along the minus strand of JANBXD010000006.1, from coordinate 2,010,486 downwards.
CACTGAAGCGCATTGTCGTAGGCTCCGCCGGCGTCAAAGCCGAAGTCGTCTCCAGTGATGAGCGGGAGGGTGGCCTGCGCAATCTCCTAAACTTTGGCCACTCCATTGGCCACGGCATCGAGGCCATTCTTACGCCGCAGCTGCTTCATGGCGAGGCTGTTGCCATTGGTATGGTCAAGGAGGCGGAGCTGGCCCGTTACCTAGGTGTTCTGCGTCCCGAGGCCGTCGCTAGGCTGGTCAAGTGCATCGCTGCCTACGGCCTGCCTGTCTCGCTGCATGACAAACGCGTCCAGCGTTTGACCGCAAGCAGAGCTTGTCCTGTCGATGTGGTCCTTCAGAAGATGGCTGTCGACAAGAAGAACGAAGGTCTGAAAAAGAAGATTGTACTACTATCCGCCATTGGCAAGACGTACGAGCCAAAGGCGAGTGTTGTGGATGACGAAAGCATCAGAACCATTCTCTCACCGGCTGTCGTCATCTCACCCACGATACCTGACAATCTCAGCGTCGCCGTGAGCCCACCCGGCTCCAAGAGTATATCCAATAGAGCACTGATTCTCGCCGCGCTCGGAGCTGGACCCTGCAAGATCAGAAATCTGTTGCATTCGGACGACACCGCCTACATGCTTGCCGCCATTGCCAAGCTCCGCGGCGCCTCGTACTCGTGGGAGGCTGGAGGTGAACTTCTCGTTGTCAACGGCAACGCCGGCAAGCTGAATGCTAGTAGTGAAGAGCTCTACATCGGAAATGCCGGAACCGCGTCGCGTTTCTTGACCACCGTCGCCGCTTTGTGCTCGCCTACCGATGCCGCCAAGTCTGTCGTTCTTACTGGCAACTCCCATATGAAAGCGCGCCCCATTGGTGCGCTCGTTGATGCTCTGAGGCTAAACGGTGTATCTATCGAGTACTTGGAACAGGAAAAGAGCTTGCCTCTGAGGATCAGCTCATCTGGCGGGTTTGAGGGCGGTGTCATCGAGCTCGCCGCCACGATATCGTCTCAATACGTTTCGTCAATTCTCATGGCCGCTCCATACGCAAAGAATCCTGTCACTTTGAAACTCGTTGGTGGCAAGCCCATCTCGCAGCTATATATCGAGCTGACGATCGCGATGATGAAGTCCTTTGGCGTTACTGTGACAGCCTCTACCACGGAGCCACACACGTACCACATCCCACAGGGCACCTACAAAAACCCTACAGAGTACGTAGTTGAAGGCGATGCCAGCTCGGCAACGTATCCTCTAGCAATGGCGGCCATTACGGGAACCACTTGCACGGTCCCTAACATTGGCTCCGCTTCACTCCAGGGGGACGCTCGCTTCGCCGTTGATGTTCTTCGTCCCATGGGCTGCACCGTCAAGCAGACAGAGACGTCAACAACCGTCACAGGACCAAAGCTCGGAGCGCTCAAGCCTCTAACGCACGTCGACATGGAGCCTATGACTGATGCCTTCCTGACTGCCTCTATCCTAGCCGCTGTTGCTGGCGGCAAAACACAAATCACAGGCATCGCAAATCAGCGAGTCAAGGAGTGTAACCGCATCGCCGCCATGAGAATCCAGCTTGCCAGATTCGGCGTTCAGTGTTCGGAGCTCGATGATGGTATCGAGATCTTTGGCATTGCGCCAGACCAATTGCAAACGCCATCCAAGGGCATCTTCTGTTATGATGACCACCGCGTTGCCATGAGCCTGAGCGTCCTATCTGTTGTGGCTCCTTCTGGTGCCGTCATTACTCAGAAGGAATGCGTTGGTAAGACCTGGCCTGGCTGGTGGGATACTATGGCCCAGTCGTTCAAGGTCCGCCTGGACGGCACGGACAAGTGCCACGCAGAAGACGGCGAAAAACCAACAACCGCTGGCAAAAATGAACGATCCATATTCCTTATCGGAATGCGCGGCGCTGGCAAAACTACTGCCGGTAAATGGATTGCAAAAAGCTTAGGCTGGGAGTCAGTTGACCTTGACCATGAGCTCGAGCGCCGCTCTGGTCAGTCAATCCCGGAAATTATTGCCAAACACGGTTGGGATGGATTTCGTGAACAGGAACTCCAGTTGCTACGAGATGTCGCGGAAAGGCAGCCGCTTGGCTACGTATTCTCCTGTGGCGGTGGCATAGTCGAAACTGCCGAGGCGAGGGACCTTCTGAAAGCTTACGCTGGCAGCGGAGGCAAGGTGATCTTGATCCAGCGCAACATTGATCAAATGATGCAGTACCTGGAGAGGGACAAGACACGGCCTGCATACAGCTCAGAAATGAGAGATGTGTACAACCGCCGCAAGGACTGGTACAAGCAATGCAGCAACTTCAGCTACTACAGCATTCACACGCATGAGCCCACCATTAAGAGTATCATTCCGAAAGACTTCTCACGCTTTGTGTCCACCATTTTTGGCAGAGAGATACAGCTTCCGCAATTGTGCAAAAGAGACCAAAGTTTCTTCGTTTCTTTGACGCTCCCGGACTTATTCGCCGCTACTGATCTACTGCCTAAGGCAGTCGTTGGCTCGGATGCTGTCGAGCTCCGCGTAGATCTCCTGAAAAGCCAAGACCTGGATTTCGTAACGGAGCAGGTGTCTATTCTCAGACAGCACACTGGCCTGCCCATCATCTTCACCGTCCGCACCGCATCGCAAGGTGGGTCGTTCCCTGATGATGCCACTGAGGCTCTGTCAGCGCTGTACCATCTTGGTTTGCGGCTTGGCACAGAATATCTCGATGTGGAAATAACAACACCGGATCATATACTCGAATCTGTCGGCCTTGCTCGGGGTTACACGAAACTGATTGCTTCTCACCACGACCCACGCGGCACGCTCTCTTGGAGAAACGCGTCTTGGATTGCACACTACAATCGTGCTCTGCAGTACGGCGACATCATCAAACTTGTGGGCCTGGCTCAGAAAGTCGAGGATAACTTCGATCTATCTCGGTTCAAGTCTAGGATGGCATCTGATGGAAGTCCACCTATCATCGCCATCAACATGGGGACGGCTGGCCAGCTCAGCCGCGTCCTGAACGGATTTTTGACGCCTGTGTCACACCCAGCATTGCCATTCAAAGCAGCTCCTGGGCAATTGAGTGCTACAGAGATTCGGCAAGCGCTTGCACTCGTCGGACAACTGGAGGCCCGCTCTTTCTTCCTCTTCGGAAAGCCAATTTCTCAGTCGCGATCGCCTGCACTCCACAACGGCTTGTTTGCTCAATGTGGCCTCCCACACCGGTATCATCTGATGGAAACTGACAACGTAGCAGACGTTAAAGCTACACTGCGCGACCCTAGCTTTGGCGGTGCATCGGTTACCATACCTCTTAAACTCGACATAATCGACGAGCTAGACGAGCTCACAGAAGCGGCGCGTACAATTGGCGCCGTCAACACGGTGATCCCGTTGTCCGGTAGTGTAGGAGACGGCACAAAGCGCCTCCTCGGAGACAATACAGATTGGAAAGGTATCGCCCATGCCCTCCGTGATGAAGGGCTCGGCGAGATCTCCAGCGATTCTGCTGCCATGGTGATTGGATCAGGAGGAACTACGAGGGCTGCTGTGTTCGCTTTACACTCTCTCGGATTCAACCGCATTTACGTGGTAGGCCGCACGGCCAAAAATGTAGCGGCCATGATTTCTGAATTTCCTGGCCACTACAACCTGCAGGCAGTCACCGATATCGCGACAATTGCAACGCTGCCCAACGTGATTGTCAGCACAATTCCCGGCGACAAGCCCATCGATACTATCACCGAGAGAGTCATCAGTGGTGTCGTCAACGCCTCTGTTACAGCCTCGTCACGGCGTGTTCTCTTGGACATGGCGTACAAGCCTCGCGAGACTCCAGCTGTGAAAATTGCTGAAAAAGCTGGTTGGTCTACCATTCCTGGGCTTGAAGTTCTTGCCTCTCAAGGCTGGTACCAGGTTAGTCATGTAGACACGGGCACAATTGTATACTTGTGGAGCATGCTAATAAAAAACCAGTTCCAACTTTGGACAGGCACCTGTCCGCTGTACGCCGATGCCAGACAGCTCGTTCTTGGAAACGAGTAATTCGCATACCCTCAAGCAGCAAAGCATTTCAAAGAGTCAGCTACAGAGTGTCATTATGAAAAATGAGGATATAGATTTCTATCGGGAATATTTTGTTGATTTAGCAACATGACAGTAGCCTTCATTGTTTCGTGTTGTCGTGTGTCTATAAAATACATTCTCAGGTTCTATATCCCGGTACCCGTGTTCGCCTAGCCCAAGAAAAAATTAATATGGCTTCCAACTAGTAAGGTTTTGCTCCAACCCAATATGCAATACAAGACAATGACAAAACTCCACACAGCGTATGACGTAGAGATGCAATCGAAACAAAGGTGACGTGGAATTTCCTCCTTTTTCAATAATAAAAGCTCCGAAGAATGCTGACACAACTATGATGTAGTTTTGACCGAATCAAAAAGAAGAATTAACAGAAACAGCAGCTACAGAAGCTGTGACATTGCCCGATGGGACGCTCACGATTGAAACTTGGTGTCGATGATGTAGGCCGGTTGGGGTGATGCGAGACCCCAAAACAGGAAAACAGGGCCGGCGCGAGATTTGCTTCTTGGCCCTTGCCTTCGGACACCAACGTGATCCTTGATCCTGACCAGGGGGGGAGGGGCTAACAGGACAAGTCACTGCGCGATGATGCCAGTGCTGGCGCGCAGACAGGATGGCTTGCTTTCAAGTGGCCGAATGCGAATAGATTGCGCTGCGGTGATGTCAGCCCACCAAATGGCTTGACGAATAAGTGACGTCAGCGGTCTGGATCGGCGAGGACCCTGCAGCTGGACGAGACCAAAAGCCCCATCATCCTTGCTCTGATTGGCTCATTGCCCAACCATATGCAGACAAGCCCCACTACTGACAAAGGGTTCAGTACCGCACCCCCCTCGGATCCGCTCACGCCCTGTAATGACCGGCTCAATGGCCCGAGGCTGCCGATTCGCAAGCAGGCTCAGTGGAAGCATCGTCATCAGACCAGTCGCCTGCGTTGCTTTCCTGGTAGTTCTGCTTCGGGATGGCACACACGATAGTGCCTGGTGAGTGCGTCAGCGCGGCTGAACGTTTTCTCAACCGTGCAAAGATCGCACTGCACTTTGTGCTTTCGCTCATTGTGGATAGTGTCCTCGTGCCGGGTCAAATCGTAGGGGCGAGAAAAAATGGTGTTGCACGGCTTGCCAGTGCTAGGGTTGATGCGATCGCAACGGTGCGGACCAGCTTGACTGTTCAGTAGGGACGTTGCGAGGCTGTTTTCTGGTGGACCACCGAGATTCTGCGACTGGCGGTGTCCTTCGCGCTTGTGTTTCTGTAACTGGGCAGGTGTATCGAAACGTAAAGTGCAACCATGATATGTGCATGTGTATGTGCCACTATCAGCGCCGACCCGTGCTGGCCGATTGCCGCTTGCATCAGTCCGCGTTTCAGAAACGCTGCTTCCCGACGATCCCAGTCTTGGGGGCGGGGTAATATCCTTGCTTTCCTGTGCGCGTGAAACAAAAGGATACTGCTGCGGTATCCTGTTCTGGATCGATATGTCATCGTAATTTCTTTGATTGCCTTGCGACTCTTGCGCTGGGGCTAGGTGAACGTGGTTGGATCCTGTATCCTGTCCCATGACTTTACTATAGGCGTCGAAGTCAAAACCGTTGGAGCCTTCTGGGAACAAAGAGAAGTTGGATTCCCCGTCAACCCCAGTGAACTCTATCAAAGCATCACGGGGAGAAATGGTTTTCGGTGTCTCGGGCTCGATGCCGGCATCTGTGTGTGCTCCAATGACGGCTGGGTGCTGTTCATTGCTCCCGTGGCCAATCTTCTGATGAGTTCCAAACGAGGTGCTAAAGTCTTGCAGCTGGGGCGGGGCGTATGGCGAGGTTGCTTGAAACGGTGAAAGACCGCGAGAGGCTGTGGAAGATGGCGAGTGCGCGGCATTCAAATGTTGGCTATTGGCGGCGCTGAGGCGCTGACTGAAAAGGTGGTTGCTTGTCGTGCTTGCATTAGCGGGATGTGCAGGCGATGATGATGTGATGGCAAAGCTCGGATTGTACAGCTCGTCGCCATACACGTCCGTCAAGGTACGATCAAGCTTGGGCACATTCCCGTAAGCTGCTGCATACCGATATCGTGAGCGCTGGTCAGATGTGGCGGGTTTGGTGTCTCGCATACCTCTCCTGCGGTCGAGATGGTCGATGTCGCCCATGCTGGGCGTAGACGGCGAGTCCCCGGCAATGGAACTGGCCACAGAAGCTGGGTGAGAGCGGTTTAACAGGTGGCTGAACTCAGGTGCTGGTAGCAGCGAGCGATCGGTCCGGTGACGGTTCATTTGGCCTGGCAGCGCAACTGGGTAGGCCATGTCAGGAGTGGCAGCCTCGAGATGCTGATATCCTGAGAGGGTATCCATGGGCTTCGAAAGCATATGATACGCTCCCGCATTATGGACATTTGTGTCGTTGTTGTACATTTCGCAGAAGGGTTCCGTCGCCGAATCGCTGATAGCGATTCGCGGGTTGGATATGGTTTGTGTAAAAGGCGACGCTGGTCCAACGGAGCCAAGAGATGACAGTGAAGATTCTCTCTGGTGTGAACGGCGGCCCGGTTTGGGCGTAAACTGGGTGATTGCGCCTGTAGCGTCGGACTTCATAGGCGAAGGTCGGATGAAGTCTTGAAATGCAAAATCGAGCGCCTCGGGCGTGGAATGTGTTGGATCCCAAGTATTGTTTTCGAAGACGAGACCTAGAGTAGCTTGTTCGGCTTGCAGAGCGGCGGAGTGTTGCTGTGAAAGATCGAAGTGAGACGTGGTATGTTGTAATTTCGAGTTATAATTTGTAGCAGTTGATGTCGATGTCATGGTTAGTTGTAGATGAGGACGAGAGGTAGGGGCGTGGGTGGCAAATTCGTAGAGGCAAGACTCTTTTATAGAAACACGACCACATACGCAGATACCGGCATGGCCGGTGTGTGATACCAGACCCACTTTCCTAAAAGAAAGAGCTGGCGGGGGTGGGCGGGGGGGTGTGTGTAATCCCTGTGTGCCGATGTGTAATAAAGCAAAGCGGCCGATGAGATCGAGTTCTTTTCGTCGTGGCCGACGCAGCATAAAACCGGCCGAGCAAGTTATCAAGAGTCTTGACACCGGTGACCGGGTAGTAGGCTCTTTGATATTTAGGTAAGCTACGGCCCCCGGAGTTTACAGCAGGCCCCTTCCAGCACCTTCGACGCATTTCCATGTATGACTGTGTCGATTCTTCAAGACTCGGGTACTCGGGTTTATCACGTCCACGACGTTCATTTCTGTTAGCAAATGGGAAGCATGCAAACTCGCATCTTGCGTAAAATCTTTGAATGGCTGTGCTCGTTTCCGGCTTCTCCCTCTCTGCGGACCAAGTTGGCAAGTATCTCGGCATACTGCTAGCGCCAAATCCAGCCGGGCAGGCCTCGTTGAAGGGAAAATTTATCAGCCACACTGATTAACTGGCTGGAAAGTTCCAAGGTTACATGGATGCCAAGATCTAAGCCACACGCCTCAGCTAGAATGACAAAAGCAGATCACATGACCTTTACATGTGACTAACCACGGAATCTAGGCGCGCTTGGTAACGCAATCGACCAAGTATGTGCCTGTGTGGTAATAGGCCTCCAAGCCTCCCTATCCAAATTCCAAATCGAAACTCTAAAGCCGGGCAGACTCTCATGCTGCCTGTGACAGTTGCAACTTTGAGCGTAAAAGGAAAAAAAGGGTTATATGCGCGCTACCTAGTTCTAAGTACTGGTCCTGTCACACGCCTTGGTTGTAGGCACAGGACGTTATGAGGTCTCTTCGAGCCTTTTCCGTACAATTTTCCCTCCGTCTTCCTCCATAGTAGTAGCGTGGTCAGTTCCGGAAAGCAGGAGATCTCGGTTTGGCCGGAACCTGTAATCGCCGTGTCTCGGATGGGCCTTGGCCAATGAAAATCTCTGCACGGCGCTACTCCGCCACTATTTTCCAGCATACCGGTGCGCTACGCAAATAGAGCGCGCTGTGTTCTCCTGCTGTGCCTATTATGGGCATCTGCGCCGTTGATGCAGCATTTGGGCAGCCATGGTCACGCACCTTGAAAATTTGGAAGACAAGCGCCTGAGATTCTCGGCTGGCCACGCCATTCTGGCTTGTGTCGGGCACAATGACAAACTACCCATTCGCCATTGTGCTACGGAGTACAACGTTTTTTTCCCTTTGCCGCCCGCCATAGCGGCTTTGCACAGATCAAAGCCGATGCTGCTGTCGAAAGCACTGCCCTCAAACGGTACGGCCTTACCCTACTGGCTGGCTTCTTCGGCTCCCGTAGTCCTTCCGCTTGTACCCTGTATCAGTGAGAAGTACTGTAAAGATTCCTGTTCCGTCATATCAATTGGCAAAATACTAATTTACGTATTATTAACCTCAATACCAACATGAAACCAGAATCCCAACTATAGCTTATACAGCTGTGTGCGTTACAAATATTGCGGCATACGTCCTTCGGACTCGAGCAATACTCGCACGTTTGCATTCCTCGTGAAAATGTATCGTTTCATGTTTGTTATTCTGCATATTCTGACTTGCGCTTCGATCCAGTAGCGTCGTGATGATATTTGGGGGGCAGCTAACCCCTTTGCCATGTCTAACTTGACCACTGACAAATAACCGGTACGCTGTCTTTCTATTTAACGAGTTTTGCGGTCGCATGGGAGAATACCCGATTCAATACCTGCAGTTACTCCGCCCGCTGCATGCCGCATTCCATCAGCACCAGATACTACATGTCGGTAATTGCACGTATTTACGAACCAGCACATCCCACTGTACAATAGTGAAAGCTGCGGCTGGGGCGGTGCACCGAGGCGCGCCACAACGCGTATTCATCCACGAGCAGTTCACATTGCATCAGATGATTGTAGTATAAATAAATAAAATTGCCTATTGGGCTTGTTTCCCATTACCCCAAAATGTAAGCCACCGTTTCCCTTATGGTACATAACACCCAAAAGCATGAATCGATTCCGTGATCATCGTGAAACACCCCGCACACACACTATGCTGTGCATGGGCCAAAACTTGCAAATAAAAACAGCACAATTAACCGCCAAAACCGTACAGGGTACGGCCTTGACGCTTGAGGGCGTAGACAACGTCGAGGGATGTGACGGTCTTGCGCTTGGCGTGCTCGGTGTATGTGACTGCGTCACGAATGACGCCCTCGAGAAATGTCTTGAGAACATTGCGGGTCTCCTCGTATATCATGGCGGAAATACGCTTGACACCGCCACGGCGCGCGAGACGTCTGATGGCGGGCTTGGTGATACCCTGAATATTGTCACGAAGAATCTTGCGGTGACGCTTGGCACCACCCTTGCCGAGGCCCTTGCCGCCTTTGCCGCCTGTGGTTATGTTAGTATTGTATGTCTGCTGCGGCCGATGGTGGTTCGATGATACTTACGTCCAGTCATTGTGATGAGTTGTGTGGTTGTGTGTGGATGTGAGGGATAGGAAGATAGATGGCACTAATTGGCGGTTGATCGAAAATGTGATGGGACAAAAGTGGTGGCCGCTGGCTGGCTTAAGTACCGGTGGGCCAGATCACAGATCAGTTGGGGTGCAGAACTCGGCCTAGCCACTTGAGAACGCCAAAACGCGTCCGCACAGGGGTGCTGTGCAAGAGAGGGGCAGATACCGCATCAGCCTTCAGAAATAAACAACAACAAAAATGCGTAGTGGAAAATACGCCATGGGTGGATCTGTGACATATTTTTTCATTTTCTTGATTGGCCAACTATGATTAGCTTGCTTCGTGGTTGCACCCGTCGCGCCAGCTGGCTTTGTCGCACTTCCTCAGGGTAGGGCCGACGGCTTTGAGCTACAACGGCGACTTGATCGATCTGGCTTCATGGAGTCGACGGATACCCGTAGAGGCATTGCCTTATGCCATTTGACGTATACTTAATCCGCGCATGACTGCAGTCTCTGAATACATGTCACGTCTACTTGCTCCATGACGGCAACTTGCAGGTTTAAATTATACCCGGGTTGTCCACGACGGGCAGTTCGTCCTGTCAATGTAGCTTATACTATCTATCGACGCATAACTGATCAGACAATAAAGCAACACATCACAATCGCACGGGCATGTATCGATGAGCACCGGTATGGACAACCCCCCCGTCCTACTGCACGTGTTATAGCAGTTCCACCAGGCGAAAAACCATGTCAATCTACATCACGCAACGGGTACAGGGTATGCATAGAGTTGCTTTCTGCTCAACCGCACGATCATGTAATGTATCAAGGCATATTGCCACTAAGAGCCCAGATCAGAGCCGAAGCCGATAAGCAGACATAGGACTAGACACCGAGAAAAACAGTTGATCGATCCTGCTGTTACGACAAGCCGCCTAAATTCCTGCCAATGCAGGTAAAATTAAGTTATTAGGCGAGCAAACTTCCACAAGAGAGACCAAGCAGGAACCGGCGGTGTACCATGGCGAGAGTGGCGCAGTGGAGGACCACCAAAAAGAGAGCACGCTTGAACCACGTACTCAGCCAGCAATAACGGGGCAAGGAGCGTCAGATCCAAGCGCCAACAAGTAACTACTGCATTACTCAGAATGGTACGGATTATTGCGGCAAATAGTGGTGATAGTTAATACTGACGCGGGTTTGAAATGGCTCCAGACTTTGCCTGATTAGGAAAGCGCTCTCGAATCATTTATGGTCCTGAAATTTTTCGGCATGCGGAAACACCAATTTTCGTGCACCCAATCAAATTGCCCTGGTCAGTCGCGCACGTCTCCACACCGCGTCGCCTCAGATCAGCCGCCCCATTTATGGCCAGCAAGCCATAGGTATTAAAAGGCTCCCCCCGCCTCCTAAGTTCCCGACCTTTCCCTCCTGCATCAGACATCCACTTGCTGAGCACACCCCCACAACCACACTCTTAACACCTATACAATGGCTCGCACCAAGCAGACCGCAAGAAAGTCCACTGGTGGCAAGGCTCCTCGCAAGCAGCTTGCCTCCAAGGCTGCCCGCAAGAGTGCTCCTTCCACCGGCGGTGTCAAGAAGCCTCACCGCTATAAGCCTGGTACCGTCGCTCTCCGTGAGATTCGTCGCTACCAGAAGTCCACCGAGCTCCTGATCCGCAAGCTTCCCTTCCAGCGCCTGGTAAGTGACCAACCGACCGCAGAAATGCCAAACAGAATTGCTAACATGCAACAGGTCCGCGAAATCGCCCAGGACTTCAAGAGTGATCTTCGCTTCCAGTCTTCGGCCATCGGTGCTCTCCAGGAGTCCGTCGAGTCCTACCTCGTCTCCCTCTTCGAGGACACCAACCTCTGCGCCATCCACGCCAAGCGTGTCACCATCCAGCCCAAGGACATTCAGCTTGCCCGCCGCCTCCGCGGTGAGCGCAACTAAGCATGGAGAGGATAGGGTGAACACTTTACGACATTGCTTTGATACGATGGAATCATGGATTTTCGGGGGTTAATCATGGCGTTACTACGAGAACTTGCTTTACAGTTGGGATGTATATTAAGCCACGGGCAGCCGGTGAAAGCTGCTGGATTGCAATGAATTGAAATTACTACGAGAATCGCCGCGCAATTGACATGAAGCCGTAAACACTGGCCATGGCGGACCGCGCACACCCAACCCAATGCGCGCCGCAGCAATGCTCGCATCCCCGTGCCTCATCTTTGGCCGTGGACGACGCCCACATCAACAGTGAATTCTTCGTAAATATTGTGAGCTGCATTCGTGGTGGCTCACTAACTAGTGAAGATTTCAACCGTATCGGTAATCCATCAACATGCATCAAACAGTCACCCTTGCTGCCTGCCCCCACCATTGGCCTCTCGTGATTCATCACCATGCGTATTCTTGATCTTTGCGCTACTCGTTACAAGGCAGCCTTCGAACCGGATGTAGCTGGCTGCTGCAGTTTTTAAAAGGTCGCGACATGGAGTCTTTCGGAAACTGCACCTGGCTGTGACTGTTCGGGCAAACCCTCCAAGACACGCCAAAGGCATCATTCTTGAATGCGTCCTTGGCTTCCTTTCTAACCGTCTCGGCGACTTTGGTGGCATCGGCCTCCTCGGGACACGGCTCGGGGACGGCACAAAATTGCTGGGCTGTAAGTTTCATTGCGTCTCTGCCATAAGCCCCCGGGAATGGCGTCGAGCAATTTAATCAGTCGAGCCTAGTTGCATCCGTCATCACGATAGAATGCCGCATCACGAAGGGTGTCCTTGGCGGGATATTCGACGCAAGGGCATCTTGAATCTCGTATGTCCACAGTTTTCAGTGTTAGATGAACTGATCTGTTGCCACGTGTACAAGTTGTATGGGTACGGTCTGCGGCCGGACTTGTATGTGCTCGTGATCTCGATTGATGCAGCATTTATTGCATGAATTCATACAACCCCCCCCCCAGGAGGAGGATTCGAACATGCGTAACTTCCTATTTCGTAGAGGCGGGGTCATGCTCAAGATGGCATTAGCATAACTGTTGTGCGAAGTCAAAAGGCATGCTGCGAGCATTCGCGCAATATGTGATTAGCATGAGATCTAAAGGACTCGCAGTATCGAGGTAGACAGTGCTTTTGTAGAGCAGCCATGATTAGGAAAGAGCGCTCAGTGGAAGAAACAGGCTGTTGTTGAGTACGCAACGGTAGTTAGGGGATGTGGTAGCCTTCTTCGCCTACTTTAGCTGACTCGTAGCGCGGGCTATTGAAATGCTAAATCAATATTTACACACTCGACCGTCTCCAGCTGGCACGACTTTGTCAGGACTACAAAACCCGACTGAAATAAAGGATTCCCACCTAGCGTCAGTCACTGCCTCCAGACACACTCGAGGGCATGCAGGTCGCAATGCAAAGGTACACTCGTGTGCAGGGGGACACCAAAACTGGCACAAAGGGACTATTCTGCGAAGAAATTCCGCCTGAAGTCTACCCCCCAAAAGAACATCGTTGATTGAGTTTCCTGTCTTCAGCGCTGTTCATGTTTATTAACCCGCCGTTGAGGCCTGAGAGAGAGGCTGTTGACAGCCAGCCAACTAGCCTAGCCAAGGCTCGGATACCTGGCTCCTGCTGTGGAGCCGCTAGACCCACTCAGCACAAGCACGTATGCATAGCTGAGGGAGGACGAATAGTCAGTTTTTGACGATGCAGACGACTTCACTCCAAGTGCCTCGGCTTTAATCTAGCACGATTTGATTCTATGCCATCGAAGAGCGATACGAAGCATACGCATGCGATTGATAGAATAAGGTTGAACTTGCGTCGAGAGGCGCAACGAGCAGCCTCACGCTTTCAACCTAAACAACCACACAGCGACACGATCAGGACTCTTTACAACTACACACGGCGAAACTAAGTATGGAGCGCCAGTCGCAGCCATCAGGGCTTGGCGCAAGAAGTGATTTATCCTCCAAGGTACAGAAACCAGAGTTAGCAGCAGACCGCCTGGCTGCTCTAAAGGCCCGAGTTGCGGCTGCGACTGCGACCAGTAAAGCGAAAGGCGGCTTGAATGTTGGTCTACATCCGGCCCTCGAGGACTTGGCATCATGGAAGCCTCAAAGCAGGGAAAAGAGCTCGTCAAACGTTGGGAAGAACATCCGTTACAGTTCCAAAGGGCCAGCTGCAGCTGCAGTCAAAGGCAGCGACGACCTTGGTACCGGTCGGCGCAACCCGTACATTGACGAGTCCACGGCAGCGCAGCCATCTATCGGCCGGGTTCGCGAGCCAAAGCGCCTAGTATTCAATCAGAAGGGTAAGTACATCCAACAGGCCAACGCCCTCAGGCGCCAAGAGGCGCTCGAGGCGATGAAGAAGCGCATCGCCGAGCAGACAAGAAAGGCCGGTATAGATGAGGATCTGGATACGGAAAAGAACTTTTTGGTTGAAGAACCACCGCACGTGGAGTGGTGGGACGAGGGCCTTATAGATGGGCATTCTTACGATGCACTCGATCACGTCAACAAACTGAAAATTGATTCATCGGACAGCATTATCACGGAATATGTCCAGCATCCCGTTGCGCTGGAGCCGCCGCAGGATCGCTTGGCCCCTGCGCCAAAACCCATGTATCTCACATCCAAAGAGCAATCGAAGATCAGAAGACAACGGCGAATGGCGGAAGGGAAGGAGATGCAAGCAAAGATCAGGCTGGGCCTCGTGCCAGCCCCCCCTCCTAAAGTGAAGAAGGGCAACCTCATGCGTGTTCTTGGAGATGGTATGTATGCAACTGTTAGGACATGCTGAATGTAGTTACTGACTTGTATTGCATTAGTTGCTGTGAAGGATCCCACCGCAGTCGAAGCCCGTGTGAACCGAGAAATCGCCGAACGCCAACAGAAGCATGTTGACACCAACGAGGAACGAAAACTTACAAACGACCAAAGACATGACAAGCTAGCGACAAACCAGCAGAAGGATCTCGAAAAGGGTATCCATGTCCTCGTGTTGAAAATCAATAGCTTGGCGAACGGGCAGCATCGCTACAAGATTAGTGTTAACGCAGAACAGCTTTCTTTGACTGGTACCTGCATCATGCACCCGAAATTCAACTTGCTCGTCGTCGAAGGTGGCTCTTGGGCTATTAATAAATTCAAGAAACTCATGCTCAACCGCATTGAATGGACTGAAAATGCGCCATCTCGAGATCGTGATGGCAAGAATGCCACACGCGATTGGCTTCTAGCAGAAGATGCAAAAGGCGAATTGAAAGACATGTCGCTGAATCGATGTACGCTAGTGTTCGAAGGTGAACAGAAAGCTCGTGGCTTTCGTAAATGGGGTAGCAAGGTATGCGAAACGGACACAGAGGCCCGCGCTGCTTTATCGCGGGCCAAAATGGAAAGCTTCTGGACGCTGGCGAAAGGGATGGCCTAGTTGTGGTCAGTATACTGTTGACAACATTAGAGGTATACTCATTGGAATGAATGTGGTTTAGAGTGAAATTACTATTCTCAGTACCTGGCTATGAAATCGGTGTAGGCTCGTGTTTGAAGCTCATTAGTAGAATGCCCATGGTTTTCGTAGTGGAGTAGCAAGTACGCGAGCTGAACATAAGGGCTCGCCGTGCATTTTATGGCGAGACGTAATGTTTTTAGATTCGTCCACACAATCCAACATACCAGAACTTGCGCCTCTTCGTGATTACTCGGCCAAGGGGCTGAAAAGCAGATGTGCGTGCATTGTCGATGACGGCAAACATATTTGCAGCCACTAAATCATTAGTTTGCCTGCTATAAAGGCGGCTTCATCACACTGCTACACAGGTGACAGGCTTGCACGCCACATAGAAGATTGGTGAACATTTTTCTCTGACCATCGTCGAGGGCGGCGCTGTCTCAATAGTGCTGTAGCATTACGGGCGCTGGGTTGTGGATCTGCGGCCCTCCTACTGGAGGAGTGCATTGCTAACCCTTGATGAACACTAACTCAACATCTGGATCAGACGGCATGCGAATCCGGAAATCGAACCCACCATGTTAGCCTGATAGCTACAATATTGAAGTTGACAGATATTTGGAAATTCTGCAGCCTCCCATCGGCCAGCGAAGCTCTGATACATCCCACTTAGTCGTAACACCATAAGCCGAAGTTTAAGATAGCCTCTATCCTTAAACCATCGCCTACTATGTTTATAGAATAGCCTTCTAAGACCTATAAAAAAGCCCTACGATTTTTCGCCTTATAAGGGGCGAGAAGAGTAATAGAAATTTAAGGCAGCACTCATGGTAGTTGCTTAGATGCCCTATGTAAGCCTCCCTGTGAAATATTAACTATTTAGTATAGACTATCTATATGTTCTTTTTCAAGGGGGGTATGTATTCCGCTACTCGTCATCACTTGCTTACCGTTTTCAGAATGTCCCTTTTTGGTCAGAAGATTGTTCGGAGTTTTTCTTTTTTGACTGGACTTTGATGCATTCCCGGCACAAGTACGGAGATACTACGAGAATATAATTGCCAGTGACGAGCTATGAGTGCATGCTGCTTTTATCGTAAATCCGTCCTCATTACTGCTCTCTATTAAGCAGATTATATACTATTGATATATAACTTGCCAAATCATAGACCAGTGATGTATGAAACCTTAGCAATGGCTAGCGAGTTCGAGGGTAGGATAGAGCAAGTGTACACCACGAGCCACATGAATGGCTCAAACATGCCGTTTGCTACAAGAATACGTCATATAATACGGTTCAATAAATCATCTAGACACTATAATACAATGGGGGTTCAAATGGGCCGTTTGTCACTCTCTGACAGCAGAACTCCAGGCACAGACGAAATAGAGCGTGTTGGCCCTTCTCAACCCGCCGTTCTGCATCACTCAGCCACTAGCCAAGGAACAGCAAATACATACCCAAAGAACACTCGCTCAGGAAATATCTGGGTGTTTCGGAACAGTTTCGGCACAGGAATCAGCATTTCCCAGGCAAATGCAAGCTTTTGGTGTCCCGCGTGGGCTGCCAACAACTTGTTGCTTACTCGCTACGACTACTGATAAACAGCGCTAGAATTGTTTCCACCAGCGTACTGGTAG
Organism: Beauveria sp. NWAFU-1; assembly: GCA_024472245.1. Classification (NCBI taxonomy): domain Eukaryota; kingdom Fungi; phylum Ascomycota; class Sordariomycetes; order Hypocreales; family Cordycipitaceae; genus Beauveria; species Beauveria sp. NWAFU-1. Next base: position 1,993,888 of record JANBXD010000006.1, on the reverse strand, counting down.
AGCAGCGCAAAATCGGCCTGTCCCGAACGTTGATTCACACTTTGAGTACTACCTAGCTGACCAACTAGGTACGTTGCGTCACTAAATAGTAGTGTGTGGTGATGACCGTGCGTAGCGGTGCGGTGCTTGAGATAGCATGCGTGGTTATTTATTAGCGCCAGACCGGATGGGCGTTGTCGTCGCACTGCGACGATCTTCACTTGTATTCGTATCTGGATACAGCCGCACACATTGCGTCGTGGCTGGGTCTCCTGCTGCTCTCGGACTTTCTCTATTTTTTCTGTTACCTTCTGTTCTTTCCTGGTGATTGCAGTGGAATTGCTGATACGGGCCCCCTGTACAAGGCATCATGACAAAGAAGGCGGCGGGTGTCCCGCGTTCCGTGGTGTTTGGCACCTTCACATTACACTTGCCGTGGCGGCAATGACGGCCCGGTGCTGCCAGGGTGATTCGTGAGTTCCTGATTACCAATATATTTGGCAGGCACCGCCATCATGGGCACAGTCACAGCTACAGCAAATGCAGATCCACCTAACGTCGGGCACCCACTTGCGGGCCACACCCCCTTGCGGGCCACCTCTTGCCACTAAAAAACATAAAAATACACCTTTTTTAACTAGACTTTCTAGCCCTACTATAGATATAATAATTATAGAAATTTTCTAATAAAATAGTATAAAGCTTATTCTATAATACTTAACTTTTCTTTAAAGATAAATAAATTCTTATTAAGTAGTAAATATTATTATAAATTTACTTTAGCTAGACTATATATCTATCTAGTACCTCTATAATTTGTAAGTATAAGAAAAACTAGAGTCCCTAGAGGAAAACCTATACTCTTATAGTAAACTATAGTACTATATTAGTTTCTAGTAGAGGCTAGTAGGGCCCCTCTTCTTAATTAAATAGAACCTATCTTAATTCTTTAGCTTATAGCCCTTTAGATAGTTAGTTAGACGCTTAGATACTTAGTTACTTAGGCCTAGGCCTAAGCTAGGAGGGCTAGGGGAGGAATCTTTAGGCTATAGGGGTATAAAGGGGGGGGGGAGGCTAGTTTAGTTATAGTATATTCTTATTTTATTATAACTAGTTTACTTAAAGGCTCTTTTACTTATTAAATACTATATTAGGTAATAGCCTTTATATATAATATTATAATTAATATAATTAATATATTATATATATATATTTATTATTTTCTTTATTTATATAATTTATAAATAATATATAAAAGATATAATTTTAGGTAGTATATTACTAGGGTAGGGGCCTATTAGGCTAGGGGGTTATCTTTATTTAATAATTCTATACTAGTTACTAATTTATTAACCTAGTTAATCTAGCTAATCTAGCTAATCTAGCTAATCTAGTTAATCTAGCTAGTAAGCTAGAATAATAAATAGGCCTTAATTCCCCTAGTTTTTTTCTTCTCTTCTTCTCTTCTTTAGCTATATTACTTATATATTTCTCCTTCCTTTCCCCTAGCTTCTTCTAGTTATTATCCTTTTACCCTTAGGTTACTCTTAAGATATTATTAATATAGCTAATATCTTATAGGAATATCTATACTACTACCCCTTTATAAGGTAAGTAACCTAATCCCCTTTTACCCCTAGACTAGGCCTAGTCTTAAATATTATTAGCTTTCTATCCCTAAAAATAATCTAAATAATAATAAGTTTACTCTTATCCCTCTTTAGATCTACTCTAGGTTTATACTAAATATTAACTATATTTAGCCTACTACTTATAGAGCCTACTCTAGTACTACTACTACTACCGCCCTAGATCTACCTATACCCTATATTAAGCTACCTTATAGTAATCCTAGATTAGTCCTATATAGTCCTTATCTAGGCTAAATATCTTCTACTAGTATTATAACTTATTATAATTAGTAAAGTAGTATATCTTATTTTAATCTTATTTTAGTCTTATCTTATATTAATTATATAGTTAATACCTATCTTTATATTATATATATAAAAATAAAGTAATATTACCTTAGAGTAAGTCTAACCTATCTTTACCTTAATATTACTTATTAACTATATTTAGGTTATAAAGGCTATTATCTTTATTACTATTATATTCTAGTAGTAGTATCTTACTAATACTAGTCTTAAGTTAGATATAGCTTAAGAGAACCTTAAGTTTAAATACCTTAAGAGAATAGTATTTAGTGCCTAGTCTAATACTAGTAGTTAGGCTACTAAGGGCTCTAAGGACTAGACCTAGTCTATAAGTAAGATAAACCTATCTATTATTACTATTACTACTACTACTATGTTTATTATTATACTTATTATAGCCTTAGCTAGGGGCCTAGCCTTACCTAATAAGGCTCTCTTCTCCTCTATCCTATAGGAGTTATATATTTATATATATCTACTCTAGTAGCTAGTTATAGCTAGTATAGATCTAGTAGGGTCTAATAGGGGTAAGGATTAGGAGGAGGAGGAGGAGGAAGAAGGGGAGGAGGAGGAGGAGGGAGAAGGGGAGGAGGAAGAGGAGAGAGAAAGGGAGGAGGAGGAGGAGGGGTAGTAGGCCTATAGCCGCTAAGGGCCTAGGTTAGGCCCGTTTTATAGGCGTTTAGGTTTATCTAAGTCTTTATATTAATAGGTAGTAGGGTAAGTAAATACTAGCCTAACCCTAGAGTAGTTATAGTATAAGGCCTAGGCTTTACCTAATATATTTTATTTACTATACCTTTATAGTTCTCTCTATATTTATACTTATCTTATCTTTATCTTATATTATATCTAATTAGTCTCTAACTCTTATATAAGTTAGTTATCTTATACTATATACCTACTTTATAATCTTTTTACTTTATATTAGGTAGTTAAGGGTAAAGGCTATTATATATTTATCTTATAGTATAAATATACTAAGATTAAGCTAAAGCTATATTTAGTTATACTCTAGTATTAGGTAGTAGATATCCTTAGGTTTTCTTTTATATTAGTATATTCTTAACTTAAACTTAGGGACTTATTACTTATAGAAGAAGGTATTTAACCTTATTTTACTAATTTAAAGTTATATTATAATTAAGCTAATATAATAAGGAGAATTAAGTATTAGGATTACCTTATCTATATACTAAAGCTAGGGTAGTTTATAGACTAGAAAGAGAGTAAGATATCTTACTTAATATTAGCTTTTTATCTCTTTATATTCCTATTTTATCTACTATATCTATTCTACCTACTAGACTAGTATATACTAGTCCCCTTATAGGCCCCTATTAGAGGCCTTTAGTATATTCTTATAAAGCTCTTATAATAGGGGTTTAACTTTCCTTCTATTATATTATCTATAGATAGGTATAAAGGAGGTTACCTAAGTAGATATATAGTAGAGCTAGGTAGCTACCCTATTAGCTTCTTACTAAGATAGTATTCTACTTTTCTATATTATTAGGTATATATCTAGTAGTAGGACTCTTAGCTTAGTCTCTATATAGTATATTAGAGTAGCCTTAAAGGCTCTCTTAACTACTTAAAGATATCTTACTTATATCTTATATAAGGGCTATACTAGGCCCTAAGTAGCTCTTAGTATAGGCTAATACTATATTACTACTTTAAAGGTTATAATAGGCTAAATCTTATATAAATATAGGTCTCTAGTTTCTCTAACTTTTAGTCTCTATAATTTCCCTATAGTCCCCTAGAGGGCCTATACTATAGCCTATACTTTCCCTATTATAGCTTTAACTTATTTTCTCTAGCTAAGGCTACTAGATAATATTACCCTTAGTAGGTATATATATATTACTAGGTAGACCTTATCTTACCTAAGCTAGATTAGGCCTAGGTCTAGGGTATATCTTTACTAGAAGTATATTAAGTTAAACTTAGGTATAAAGAAGTTAAGATAGTTAATATATACCTATTTCTTATAGATTAACTATATTAATTTAAGCTACTCTTTAATATCTCTATAGGTCTTCCTTATTAATAGGAGGTTTATATTATCTATAAAGCTAATTATATATAGGCCTAGGGCTACCTTAAGTACTTTATAAAGGGAGGTTATAAATAAGATAAAGAGTATTAGTAATAATAATAAGCCCTATAGTATACCCCTCTAGACTACCTACTCTATAGTTATTTTATTATTAATATATAGCTAGTTAGACCTCTTACTTAGGAAAGATCTTAGTAGCTAAAGGATCTTTTCTAGGTAGCCTAGATATCTAAGCTCTTTTATAAGAAGTCTATAGTTAATATTATTAAAGGCCTTAGTAATATTAAGCTATAAAAGTAATATTACCTTACCCTAAGACTAGGCTATCTTAACTAATTTAACTATTAGTATAATTACTAACTTTATTAATCTTTATCTCTAATTACCTATTTATCCCTCTAGGAGGAGCCTATATACCTCTTTTATAATTATAATATAAGTAGCTAGTATCTTCTTAAAGAGTTTACTTATAGTATTAAAGAAGGTAATTAGCCTTTAGCTACTTACTATATATAGCTTATCTAGTATCTTCCCTAGTTTCTAGAGTATAATAGTAGTCCTAAGGTAGTATTATATAAGGTACTATCTAGTCTTAAGAGAGGCGTTATAAAGTACTACTAGTACCTTATATAGTAGGGGGCCTAGCGCTCTTAGGAAGCCGTAGGGGATGCTATCTAGGCCTAGAGCGTTCTAGGCGGCGTAACCTCGTAGTATTATTATAATCTCTTCTTCTGTGATTAACGCTAAGATTTCTAACGTGTCCTAGTTAAGAGAAGGAAGGGGGGGAAGTGCTGTGCTCGTCTGAGGCGGGGCCGGATCGTTGCCCGCCTCTACTGGTGCGGGGAAAAACTTAGAAGCTAGGACCTCGGCCTTTTCTTCTCGGGTTTAGGTAGTAAATATTAGTTAAAGTTAAAGAAAACCTATTCCTAGTAAATTATATAGTAATTTTAACTTTTTCTTTTTCTTATATAAGTTTTTCTATTATATATCTAAAACTATATAATAAATATAATAAATATAATAAAATACTATAAGATTATAGAGTCTTACTTTATAAATTTTAGGTTTAAATTAATATCTTAATAATACTTTATAAATTAAAGTAATTCTTCTTCTTTTTTCTCCTTCTATTTTAAACTTACTTTTAATAACTTAAGAACTATTAGTTAAAAAGACTAGAAATCTTAGTAAAAGACTTTAATTTTTATAAATAGTTTATAGTAAAACTTTTAGAATTTATATAAATCCCCTTAAATTTTTAAAGTTAGTATTAAAGTATTAAGGATTATTAGTACTTTCTTAGTAAAGCTTAATATTTTTTAAAAAAAACTTTAACTAATTATATTAATTCATTAAGATTTACCTAGACTATAAAATTTCTATATTAGAAAGTCTCTTATCTAAGCTATTTAAAATTTTTTTTTTTTTAGATAATTATAGTATTTCTTCTTATTTTATTATATGAGATTCTATTTTAGTATAGCTACACCAAAAATGGTGGCCTAAATGTGGGTGTGGCCCGCAAGTGGGTGGTCGACTTTACCTTATTAGGTAGCAAGGTAGGTACACAGGCATTGACCCATCATCCTTTTATCATCTCATTTACCAGTACGGATGTACTCCGTGCCCATCAATTTGTTTGCAGCCTGAAGGCCAAGACTCGCATCCAATCATCTCCAGCCACACTGGCCGTGACCTGGTTGCCCATCTATTTTTTGAATGATTTGTCAAGCTGGCACTCAAGCACTCTCATAAATAGTCGCTGGAATGGTGAAGAGCAGGTAATAACCTAAGTAATACTTAGATATTAGGTTATTACTACCTAGTATCACCTAAGTATTACTCGTAATTAGGTATTTATGTAAAGAACTCGGGCTCTATAGCCTACCTTTCCTATACTCGGCCTGAGGCCGTAAGGAGCCGAAGCGGGCCTACACAGGCTATACTATAATATTAGTATTTATATAGTTAGCTTCCTTCCTATCCTCTTTTCTACTCCTTAAGAGAATTATTAATTATAACGCCTATTTATAGTAGCCTAGGGCTAGTCTATGATAATTTAAGTTAATTATAGTAGTATAGACTATATATTATTAGGCCTTTTAGTTATCTAGCTTTAGTATTTCAATAACTAGTAGCTTATTAATTATAATACGTCTTCTATTAAGACTATATTGATAGTTAATAGGATTACTTAGCTACTAGTATTATACTAGTATATATATAGAAAAAGTAGTATATAGATTATTAGTTCTTCTAATTAGCTAGAACTATAGACTACTTAAGTAAATACTTATTACCTATATATATTATTATTAGTAGTAATAATATAATATAATAAATATTATAGTATATATAGTCTTTTATATAAAATTAGTTATAGGTATTTTTTTATATTATTATTAATATTTTTAATTTACCCTAGTTAAGCTCTAATAACTTATATAGAACCTTAATAAATTATAATAATAAGAAAAACTATAACTAGAAGACTTATACTAGTACTTTATGATACTAGGTATTATCCTAGTCTAGGTAAAAAACCTACCTTCTTTTATATTATTTAGTATTATATTATAAATACTAAGAAAATTATAATTAATATTTATATTCTAATAAGCTTTTTTATATTAATATTACTTTAATAATAATATTTTTTTAATATTTAAATAATATTAGTTTTATTATATTATATAATATTAAATAGTATAATAATAAATATATATCTTTTAACTTTTTTATTTTATATTAAACTAGACTTATAATTATATTATCTTATATTATTTTATATATTTATTATTATTATTTAACTAAAAAAATATCTTTAATTAAGTTTGAATTAATAATTTATATATTAACTTATAAAAAAACTATTTAATAAAAAAAACTATTATATTATAAAAATAATTTTTTTTATTAAAAATTATAAAGTTTTTTATTAGATATTTTATATAAAATTCTACATGATAATAATATTTTTTTATATAATTAATTAAATATTATAATTAATTTAAAACTTCTAAAAAAGTATTTTTATTATTATAGACTTTAAAAGAAGGTATATTTTAGTATAAAAAGGGTATCTATAACTAAATTTTTATAAGGTGCTGTACCTGCCCACCGACCTAAAGGCACGGCCCCACTGAAGCTACACCACGTCACGAGCTGATGTCGACACAGTGACAACCAAGAGGTTCGAACTCATGTCTGCCTTTTGCCAGCGTTCCGCGACAGCGACAGCGACCTTCCGCTTGCCACTGAAAGACCCCTTAAATATACGCATGGGCGTATTGAACTCGCTGTCAGCTTCTCGATAGCTGACCGTAATCGTCATTGGGCGCAATGGTGCTCGTGGAGCATACTTTCGATGCCAGATGTCGGCAAACCCCCGTCAACCTCCCTGACAGGGACGGAGGAATGCCGCCAGTAAAGGCACAGTTCTTCTACTCTTCCTCGATACCTATAGATGACCCGCTCTTCGCGAGCTCGCACACGGCAACCACCGATTTTAAGAAATACAAGGAGCTACTGCGACCCTTCGGCCGAGGTGACAACAACGCGCTGGAAACAGCGTGGATGTCTCTATCTACCACTGAAAATCGTAGTCGACACGAGGTCCTGCGCTCCGGAAAGGCAAAGACTGGGCCATTAGCTGACAAAGATGCAAAATTGCGAGAGGAACTCGTGCAGAAAGCTGCTGAAAAGCACGGGAAAATTCATCTCGGAGTCAAGCGCGACCAGGACCTCACAGCTCGCGTCGCAGCCAGCACAAATGAGATGCGAGATACGCAAGAGGAGCTATGCTGCTCTGAGCTGCTAAATGAGATCAAGGAACAGCTCAAGCGCACAACTTGCTCACTAGCGAGAGCTGTTGATCCGTTATTTTGTCCAGAGGCTATTGCCACAGATGTATCAGCATTGATACGCCGTCGTCAACTACACCAGGACAGTGAAGGATGTTCAATATTGAACTCACTTGAATCGGAAACTTCCAACATGAACTTTAGAAATATCGATATAGGCTCACGGTCTCGGCCACCAACGCCGAAGCAGTTTCATGTCGATGATATGAGGAGTTTCAGGATTAGCCAGAGCAAGTGTTCCTCCTGGGCGGGAGGTGAGGCCAAATCTCGCATGCGATCTGACTCTCAGCTATCCGATCATTCAAACAGAACGAATGAGATGCCTAGAAACTCGGCAACGCGCGATGGAATCACAGGGAATCCCTTCGCAAGAGTCAATGGCCCAGGACCAGGATCCGATTTTGTGACTTCTTTAGTATCGCACAGTCAATTTATGTCGAACGATTCACAGAGTCTTCTGGCGCAGACGCGGCCGAAAACTCTTTCGGGCAAGCATCACGAAAATAAAAACCCGCATGAATCACACTACTCGCTCGCAACTGATTTCAAAATAGAGGAGCTTCCAAAAGCACACATCACTGTTGGAATATCCAGACTGCATCTAGTTGACTTACCTGCTCTTCAAATGAAGCCAATTTACTGGTCACCGGTCAACGATGTTGCAGTGGTGACCAGATCAACATGGTTTTACAGGCAAGCGATATAAAATTCACTTTGGCTTCTTGAAACAACTGTTTTAACAATCAATCAGGGACACAATGTTGCCCGTATCTACGGCAGTGGCTAATCAGTTGGAAGCTGGATATCAAGAAATGAAGCCCTGGACAGAGACTTGGAAGGAAGAATTGGCATGCGCCCTGGAAGTCGGAGCCGCAGGCGAAGAGAAAGTCTCATATCAGCTGTGGCCCAAGCACCACCGTCCACCGAATGGTATCAACTCGTGTGATCCCGAGCCGATCATCTCATCTGACCTCTTCTGCGCAGCACGGTGCTTTCGGGGAGACGCCGCCGCAAATGGCTCCATACGCTCGCTCAATATGGAGAAGCAGCTTCCCAACCGTCCCTTTGCCAGATATCAAGTCATATACAAAGATCACAAGACGGCATTCCTATTGAAGTCTAGTCTGGCAGCATCTTCATACCACGGTAGATGCCCCGTTGCAAAGATACTGCGAGGTTTGACTGTAGGGCTGCCTGTCGTCCGTGGCTTCGATAGACGCTCCTGGAACAGGCACCAGGGCCCTAAAAAAGCTGCTGTAACAGCAGAAGAGGTACCTGCTGCAAATACCCAAGAGGAAGTATCAAACGAATGTCCTGCTTGTACCGCCGAAAAGGACCGCGGGCAAATCACAGACCTTGTTCTAGTTGCCCACGGTATCGGACAAAAGATTGCAGAAAGGGTAGAAAGTTATCATTTTACGCATGCTATCAATAGCTTTCGAAGAGCTGTTAACATCGAGCTTGGGAACCCGACTATCCAGAACGTCCTTCGCGCAGACCAGAATGGCTTCATGATACTGCCACTCAATTGGAGAGTCGGGCTTTCATTTGATAGCGATGATGCGACGCGAAAGGGGGTCAAGGACACGACGGGGTTGTTCGACTTGAAGGACATCGAACCCAGCACTATCCCCGCGGTCCGAAGCATGATCTCCGATGTCATGTTTGACATTCCATTTTACATGTCTCACCACAAGATCAAGATGATAACAGCTTTGGTTCGCGAAGCCAATCGCGTTTACAGATTGTGGTGCCGAAACAACCCTGGTTTTTCTGATAAAGGCAGAGTTCACTTGATTGCGCACTCACTGGGTAGTGTCATGGCGGTTGACATTCTATCTCGGCAGCCTACGAGCGTCCCTAGGTTAAATCTCTGCACGCCAATTGCGCCAGACGATCAGCATTTCGAATTCAACACTACGAATCTCTTCTTGGCGGGAAGCCCGGCTGGCTTCTTTTTATTGCTGGAAAAGGGTGCACTGATGCCCCGCTGTGGCCGAACAAAGGCTGGAGCGGATGACGGCGATGTAGTCGCAAAAAACGTGGTTGGGAAAGCCGGCACATTTGGGTGTCTGGCCGTGGATAACGTATACAATGTCTTGGCTAAAGAGGACCCGATTGCATACTTGTTGACTGGCGCAGTTGACCCCTCCTATTCTTCGAGCCTTAAGGTCGCCTACGTACCCAGCGTCACACCCTCGCTGATGAGCACTGTCAGGGACGCCATCAGGCAGGTGGTGCCTGGTTTGAATCCGGAGCCAGATCCGCTTGCTATCGAGCCCCAAAGACCAACAACAGCTCGCATGCCCTCGCAGCTAGAGCTAGAGATTCACGATTTTACAAGAGAAGAAATCGCCGAGAAGAAGGCGTATCTGCTCAACGACAACGGTCAGATTGATTGGTTCCTACGTTCCTCTGGCGGACCTCTCGAGATTCAGTACTTGAACATGCTTAGTGCGCACACCAGTTATTGGACAAATCAAGACTTTATTCGCATGGTGTGCTTGGAAATTGGCCGGAAACCAGGCCGTAGCCACACGTTCCCAGCAATGAGGGCAGTTAAAAAAACGAAGCGAGACGGCAAGAAATAAATGACACACTTTTCGTGGATTTTCATTCCCAATCGTGAGTCCAATTCACTTGAGCGATGGCTTCTTAGTTGATGCTGTGCCCGCTTTTTGCTCGACTGCAGATCCAGATAGAGAGAAAATGAGACGTCAGTTTTTGCTCCGCCCTTGATACGTTTGTAGATGCTTTTATAAGTACACGGCCTAATAAACGAGTGGTCACAAATATCCCAATGTCTGAAAAGGAGGTTATACCCGTAGTATGTGCGTATACACTACGAGGAGTCTGGCGTGGTGGTGCAAGAGCTAGAAGCCCTCGAGCTCCATCATGTCTTGATCCAAATCGTCGTCATCGAATTCGTAGTCATTGTTGCTGCCTTGCATAGCCGCCATTTGCGCCGCCTTAACTGCCGCCGCCTCTTCCGCCTTACGGGCCTCTTCGCGATCCAGTGCAGCCTTGCGCTCGAGATCCTCGTAGCCCCAGGTACTGATGCCCTCTTGCTCCTTAGCGCGGAAGGGCTGTGCCATTGTCTTTAAGAAGCGTCGGGCGCTACTTACAGCCATGTCCGTGCTCAAATTGACATCAACATCCATTAGGCCCTGATTGATCCACTTGGGCAGCTGTGGTCGCTTCTTCTGGAACCGTCTGTCGGCGAGGACCATGATTCCGTAGTCGTCCTTACCTCGCAGGACGCGTCCTAGACACTGAGCAGCATGCCGCATGGCATCAAAAGATAAGAAATCGTTCTCTTTGATGCGGTATGTCTCTCGCAAAAATTCCAGTCTTGCCTTGAGGATTCGCGATTCCGTGTACTGGAAAGGAACTCCAATGCACAAAACAGTGCGACCGTATTGATGATCAAAATCAATACCTTCTGATACTTTGCCACGAGCGACACAGAGCAAAATGGCGCCTCGACCGTTGCAGCAAGCTGTTCGGTAAGTCTCCAGAGCCAAGGACGTCTCTTGTGCGTCGGGCGTCTCAACCAAGATCAATTTGTATTTCCAGACCTCGTCAAGAATGCCCATTCCCTGCCACATACTAATGATAGATTCCATGTATAGATATGAAGGGAAAAAGACAACCAAGCCATCTGGTGTAATCTTGGCGAATTCTGTCAGCAAGTTTCCGTAGTTTCGCACCACACTGGGCTCGTTGCGAACTTGAAAGCTGGTTGAAATCGAAGCTTGATCGCTTCCTCTCGTCACAATCATTGGCAAGAAGGAGCGGCGGGCAAGAGTCATACTGTAGGACTCTTGAATAACAGTTGAGAAATCGAGCATTTTTGGATACATTTCCAGAGGCGAGATGGTTCCAGAGGTGATGATGACGGAGTAGAAACGATCGAAGACTGGCCGAATGGCGATTGCCGCATCCAGGCAGGTGAAGTGGAGGATTGGATTGGGGACCTCAGCTGTATCTGATTCGTATGGCTCCAAGATCAATAAGAAGCCCTTATCGTAGGTGGCGACAAGTGTGGCGAATGTCGCGACCTCTTGTAGAGGTTGGTAGTCTTCTATATTGGTGAGCTCCAGAGTTCTGACGAGTGAAGTTAAACGCTCTGCACAGAAACCCAAAGGCTTCTTTTCGATAAACGTGTGCTCTTTCAGGTGCGCAAGAAAGGACGGGGGCGTCTCTGAGATGACCTGACGAACTTTCATACGTGTCTATCTTCTAGTTAGAATTACGGCGCGAATGCGAAATCGGAGCGCCTGCCTTCAAATATTCGATGAATCGCTGCAAGAATGACACGAAATGCTCTGCTCTGCGGATATTTCCCGGGACGGCTTCCCTCAAAAGTTCCTCAGGAAGCACTAAAATCTATCGGTAAGCCTGTCTGCCTTGAAGGGTTCCAAAGTGCCGGAATATTACCTGGGTTTGCCATGAAGGCATCTTCCTGCCTGGCTTCATCGGCCTCTCTCAGGCCCTGAACCAGCTTTTCATATTCATTTTGCAATTGCTCCTGATCCGTTTCGCGCATATCTGCAATTTTTTGCTTGAGATTTTGAGCTCCACGTGTCGCACGTCGTAATGACTCTTCCGTGATATCAGTACTCAGTGACTCGATACATACATTGTCGATGTTATGTGCTTCATCGAACACGACGATGCAATCTTTGGAAAAGTCTTTGGAGACACGTTCTGCGATCTTGGGGTCTAAGAGGTAATGGTAGGAGAAGATGACAACGTTGCAGTATTGCATCTGGAGTAACAAAGTTAATGTATGCATGTAGTTTATATTGTGGTTGGAATACGTACCATGCGACGCGCGGTGAAGTATGGGCACTGTTTGTGCTCCTCCCCGTAGCGCAATATGCCGTCAAAAGTCCAAACACCATTCGGAATAAGGTTGTGGGATTCGAGTAGATCGAGATTCTGTTATAGCCCGTGAGCGGAGAAACAAAATGATCCGCGAGCAAGCGAAATACGTACATCATGATAGACGCATAGGTCCACGTTTTCACCGCGTTCCTTCTTTTCCTTGACAAAGCCTGCTGTCAAGCTTCGACATCGAGCGTCAACAACGGACCCGCTCTTTTCACGCTTGACAGAAGGGTGAAGACACAAGTTCTTTCGGCTTGTTAGGCCAAGACCACGAAAGTCTTCTTCATATCCCAGCTGTTCAGTGCGGTACTTCATCAAAGCCTCCAACTCCATCAGCGCCTTTTCGATTTCGGACATGGTACCTGTGAATGATCTATGAGTAAATTAAATATTTTGAATTTCGGAAAAGGTTCGGGCACGAACGAGAGCAGTAGATGAGCTTGCGCTTCTCCGGCATAAATTGTTGATAAGCGACGATTAGAGACAGTAGCGAAACCGTCTTTCCGGTGCCCGAAGGCATTTCAAGTACGCAGTGGCCCCCTGCGTCAAGAGTCTCTGTGAGTTCAGAGTTAGACACAATAGTTGTACATGATGAGTAGGTAGATAGGTGAAAGCTGGACTTGTCCTGACGAAGCAGGAGGAGAGCATACTTTTCAAATCACACATGTACCTTGTGTATTAGGAGCAGTGTTAGTGCATTGGACAAATGACTGGCCGTACAGGAATTTGACGTACGAATACTGCTCTAGAATCAACACGCCAGGTCAGCGTACAAGGTGGCGCATGGTGAAGCGAGCTCGACAAACCGGGGTAAATTCTCGGGTAAGGAAAGAGAACGGGAAGATCCCTGAATTGGTTAATTGATCCACGAAAAATCAGAGGTTGGGATGAAGTAGAGATTTACCCGATGTAGAACTTCATGTTGGAGTATTGACCGCAGAATGCGGATCTGAGTCGAATCGCAGTGGCGTAAGTAATTCAAGAAGCAGGTTTGACATTGGCGGACGCGAAGCCTACCAGGCAGAACGCCAGAGGTCACGAAATCACGTGATTATAACCGCAGCATGCGAGTGTGCAACAGAGCGCTGGAAACTTTTGTTGATCGAGTGAACGATGCTGACCATCTGAAAGTTTGCCCATGGAGTAACAGGATATACTTGCAACGTCATTATCGAACGCTGATGGTGGACCAATGATTCTCGGAGGCAATGGGGCTTTTACCAATCCGCGGCAAGGTGCGCAGACAAAGTTGGGTCTCGGTACCTAATGATCTGGTTGGCCTGCCGGCTTGCGCTAGAGCAGCACAACTGGACTGCTTTTGGTATTCAATGACAGGTCGGCGTTGTTTTCTGAAGTCAATAGTAGCGATGTTGTGAAGACAGAGGCCTAAAGTGGCACGATACTAACACTTTGAAAATGCGGCTGTTCTTCATTATAGGTAGTCAATTTGTAGCGTTTTGCCACTAGAGGAGAGCGCGGGGCCAAGCTAGGGCGGTAGTCGAGCCTATATGTTAAGTACCTAATAAAAAGTTAGTTATAAGTAGCATTTTTATATTAAAATATATCTTTCTTAAAAAGCTAATATAACTTATTTAAAAGTATATATAAATAAATAAAATTTAATATATTTATATAAAATAATTAACTAAAAATAATTTAAGATATAATCTTAAATAGTAAATTAATATTCTATTTATAAAGAACTATTAATTATTAATAAATACTAGAATTATAATATAATAATAAATAGTATAGAAGAAGATAGGTTTTTTCCTAGACTAGGGCTATACCTAGTATAATAAGGTACTAGTATAAGTATAGTTATAGTTTTTCCTATTATTATAAATTATTAAGGTTCTAAATAAGCTATAAGCTTAACTAGTATTCTTTAATAAATAAATAAATAAAGTAGTAAATCTAGAACTTTATAAGTATATCTTAATATAAAAGACTACTTATAATAAACTTTTTATATAATATTATAGGTAAGTATATAAACTACTTATACTTACCCCTTTTATAGTAATAGAAGAGTATTAGACCTATAATAGATTATCTAGTACTAACGTCCTAAAGGTTAGGAGTAGCTAGTAATATTACGTCTATAATTAACAATAATGTTAGTAGTATTATAGGTAATAAAGCTTAATTCTTACTAGCTAGTACTAGCTAGTTACTAGCTACTTATAGCTATATATAGGCTATATATAGTATATATACCTACTTAGTTAGAATTAACTACCTAGGTCTAATAAGTACTATTAACTAATAAAAAGATAATAATATCCCTATTACTAGTTTATCTATCTTTCTATAGCCTCTTTTATTATCTAGTCCCTTATTTAAAGTATATACTTAATCTAGTTAATTTAGTAGCTAAGGTCTAATAGCTAGTTAGGGCCTAGTATTAGTAGTATAGGAATTAATAGATAAGATATAAGAATTACTTAGCTAGCTACTAGTAACTATAATAAGACTAATAGTAATAGTACAGAAATTAACTAGTTAAGTATAGGAATTAATAAATAAGATTTAGGAATTAACTAGCTAAGTATAAGCTATAATTATAGCTTATAATAGTATTATATTAGTAGTAGTCTATAATAATAGCTTAATCCTAGTCTATAGTTAGTCTATTTCTTAGGTAGTAAGTTAGGTTTAAAAACTATAAGGTAATAGTAAGTAATATCTTTATAAGGTCTTATTAAGAGTAGAACTCTTAAAACTAATTACTTAGAATTACTTAAATTAATTAGTAGAGATCTAGACTACCTAGCTATAGGAGTACCTTCTCCTTAAGTACCTATCTATTTCTCTACTATAGAGACTAATTACCTTAATTATCTAACTATCTATTAATCCTTAATTATAGTAATTAATAGGTAATCTATTAATTATTCTTAATATAGTTATATAATTATATATTCCTTTCCTTCTATACCCTATCTATAGCTAACCCTATTATAGTATATATTTATACCTTAAGTAGGAGTATTTATAATATAATACCCTTCTTCTATTAGTATAAGGGTTTAGAAAGACTTATTTAATCTAACTAATGATCTTAATATAAAGAGGAAGAATTAACGAGTAAGAGGAGGAGATCCCCTAGGTCTCCTCTATAATATCCTTTTCGTACGTACTAACTATCGCTAGTAGTTATATAGGCAACGAGGTCTTATACTAAGTCTAATTTAGGGTCTAACCTATAATAATACCCCCCTTTTATAGCCCCTCGTTAGAATTAGGATAGTGATCTAGAATATCGTTATCCTACTTATCTTTATTATTATTATCCTATATTATCCCTATTCTCCTAGCTATTATCTTTATCCCTATTATTACTATTACTTTTATCCTTGCCGTTATCCTTATTATTAATACTCTAATAGGTGATACTCCTCCTACTAACGAGTATAATAAGGATTAGTTCCTTATTAGGTTAAGCCTATATTTCTATACCTAATAACCTAAATCGCTATATTATATATATTTACCTTAATCTCGCTATTATTATTATTAGGCCACTAATGCCGCCGGTGCTGCTTTTACCGCTAAAACCTTCGTTAGTTCCTATTCTATTAATCCTTATTAGTATATTAGGCTAGTCCTATAGTAGTCTCTAAGAGCTAATAATATTTATATAAACTCGTTATAATTTATAGGTAACTAGAGCTAACCGCCTAGGCGTTACTTAACCTCCTTATTTAGACCGCCTTTAAGTATAGTTATCTTAGTACTGTCTAGCTGTTACGGGCTGGGCTATACCCAGCACCTTCCTATTTGTGTGTGCGCGACCGTCCTTATAGGCGTAACCAGGCAACAAGTGGTCGACTTGTTATTACGAATCCTTTTGCCGTAGTGGTATAGGCTTTTGGTCACACAACCAATGATGGCAGTAGCGTCCTGGTTAGCGCTATGAGCCCCGCCCGGGGTCAGTCCGTCACACTAGCTATGTGTTTGCTCCTGCTTTGTGGAGTGTTTGTTTGAATCTTAGTAGGTATGCTAGTAATGGTTTACCGCCCTATTTTATTTTATAGAGGTGTTGCCCTGCTTTCTTTACCTTATTAGGATCCTTAAAGATCCGTTCTAAATGCGCTAATAGGCTTAAGGGGCTCTAATTAGCCTACTTCTCAGCCTATTATATAAATGCTAGAACTATTAATTAGATACTTAAGTTAAGGGAGCTATAGATATAATAGAATTATATATTCTCGTCTCTAATCGCTACTCTATTAACCTAAAGCTTAGCCTTTACTACTAATACCTAAGCGTCCTAGTCCTTTACTTAGCTACTAAATCGATCGGGTTCTAGGAGAACTTGCCGTAGCCGTGTGGCTACCTATTAAGTTATTACTCCTTGTAGTTCGTTAATTTAGGCTTATAATCCTTTAATTATACTTATTAGTTAAGCTTCGTGTTAATTAGGCGTTATTACGCCTTATTAAGTTCCTTATATTACTATTAAAAAGATATTTTGCTTATTATATAAGCCGTTGGTTTCTTAATGATTTATTTATTTATATTAAGCCCTTAGTTTCTAAATAACTTACTTATTTATATTAAGCCCTTAGTTTCTAAATAATTTACTTATTTATATTAAGCCCTTATGCCTTATATACCCTTATGTCCGTTTATAAGGGGAATTCTTCCTTATATAAGGGTTTAAAAATACTTATTTAATCTAACTAATAATCTTAATATAAAGAGGAAGAATTAATAAGTAAGAGGAGGAGATCCCCTAGGTCTCCTCTATAATATCCTTTTTATACATACTAACTATTACTAGTAGTTATATAGGTAATAAGGTCTTATACTAAGTCTAATTTAGGGTCTAACCCGTAATAATTAGTTTTATCCTTAAGACTATAAAATAGGCTACCTAAGTAATCTAGTATTTTCTCCTCTTATATTCTTATAATCTAATATACCTACTAACTATATTACTAAATAAAAGTTAAAAGCCTCTTAGGTATTATCCCTTTATTATAATAACCTTCTTATAGCTATTCTTATAAACCCCTTCCTTCTAATAATACCCTCCTATATTACTTATAAAGATTATAATATTACTTAATACTAGGTTTCTCCTTTAGACTCCTCTTAATATATAAAGTATATTTATTTAAACTTATTTTAATATAATATCTAAGGTATTATACCTATTTAACTATAGAATATTACTTTTTAGTATATTAAGCTTAAATATAAGTTAAAAGAGGTAAAAGAGAAAGTTCTTTATCTTTAAAAAATAAAAGAAATTATAATTTAAGAAAATAATATATATAATTATATATAATATTAATAATATTAAAGAATTAAAATATATAAAATAAGAGAAAGTAAAATAGCTTTAGAAGACTATAAGGGTCTTTCTTACTCCTATTAAAGATTTAGATCTTATTCTTATTTATTCTTTAAATACTAAGTTTAGTATTAAGTTACTAAATAATACTTATATAAATAATTAGGATATATTTCTTAGGAATAGAACTATTTAAGTAGAATTAAATAATTTATAAGGTTTTTAATTAGTTCTTAGGTATTTTTTAGAGTTTAAGTATTCTTTTTTATTTAATAAAATAATAATAATTTTTAATATTTCCTTATACTTAAAGTATTTTTTTTAACTTTATATTTATTAATATCTTTAATTATAATTTTTTATAATAAATATAAAATTATTTAGTACTTTCTTAAGTAAAGATATATAAAATATTAAGTAGATCTTTATTTTATTTAGTAATAATAGTTTATAATTAATAATTAATATTTTTTATTTAATAAGAAATAGTCTAATTTTCTTCTAGTTAAGTTTATTATTAGGTTATTTTATTTTAATATTTTTATAAATAAAATAAACTATTATAGACTAGCCTTAGGGTATCTATAGATAAGCGTTATAATAGTTATTAAATCTCTTAGGGAGAGGTAAGAAGGAAAGGGGGAGAGCTTCCTCCCCTACCATAGCTATAGTATAGGAATAATATTTAGCCACGTAGCGGCCTAGCCCCCACAAGCCTCCGGCTATATAACGGCGGATGTAGGCTTTTAGCCTGAATCCTTCACATAAACCTTATATTCTTCCTCTAGGATTAATACTAGTAATCTCTTTTTATTTATATAATATTTAATTTAATTTTATAGAAATATCTATTCTTATTATAAATATTTTTTATATATCTATAATAGTATCTATATATATAGTTATTATTAATATATTTATAATATATATTATAATGTTTAGGGAGAACTATAAAAAGCATATAGTATAAGATACCACATATAAGGTCATTAGGTCATTTATAATACTTTAATAATATCATCCCTCTAAGGGTTAGTATATATATTTAATAGGATTATCATTTCCTAATTAGGACTATTATATATATAGAATTATAACTTATTAAAAAGGGGGTAATTAAAGTATTATTATAGAATTTAAAGAGTTAATATAAAAGAAGATATTATTAGAAATTAAGAGTAGCCGCTTAAGGGCTCTTAATTATAAGGTAAATAATAGAAATTAAGATAAAAAGGCGAAAAAAGTTATTTTTTATAAAGCTATAGAAGGGGACTATCCTTTTATCTATCTTACTAATCCTTAGTATCTAGTAAGGGTTAAAGTAACTAATATAATCTTCCTTATATAGTAATAAAAAGAAAAACGCTATAGAATAAATAGTAGGTAAATAAATAAAGCTATTAATTATTACTTAAGCTATTCTTAAGACTATTAAACTCCTATATCTTATTATAATAGATAGACCTAAAGAAAGAAAATAGAAACCTAATACTAAAATATAAAAGATATAGTAAAGAAAGCTAAGTTAAGTAAAGAAAGTATTCTATATTTTAGATTATCTTATTCTCTATCTCTAACTAGAAGTATACTTTTTACCTTATATAGTAAAGTCCTTACTAGGTATACTCTTATCCTTTTTCTTAGTAGCCTTTTTTATATTCTTAGCTCTCTTTATAGCCTACTTTCTTATAATCTCCTATATACGCCTTTTATTATTAGGTTTAGCCTTAGCTTAATACTCTAGGCGAGATATATAAGAAACTATAGGAATAGAAGGTAGATAATAATATAGACTAATAGCTTTCTAGACGTTAGACTATATACTAATAGTAGTTAATCTATTTAGGATAAAGGGGATTAGGGTCTATAAGTAAGTAATATAGTATAACTCCCTAGGGGAAACTTTAGGTACTAGTCCTATCTTTAGAGGCTATAGGACTCTAATAGCTCTAATTTTTAACTTCTTAAGTATTACTAAAGCCTTTTATAGTCCTTCTTTAAGTAAAGCCCTTAGGACTATACCTATATTAATATCCTTAATAGTATATATATACTACTTATAAGGAAGAGAGCTTTATATAGCCTACTCTTTAATACTTACTATAGCTATATTATTAGATAGGTTATTATTAGCATTTTTCCTAAGCTAATCCTAGATATTCTCCTACTAGGTAGCTAGGTTAATCTCCTAATTAGGGATATTAGGATCTAACTAAGTTAAAGCTTTCGCCTTAGCTACTTACTAGGTAAGTATAGCTAGTATCTTAACTTTTTAGCTTTTAAGGTACTTCTATAACGCGGCTATTACTATATCCTTTTAATTATAGATCTACTAAGAATATATAGAGATTTAAGAGGTCCTAATTATAATAGATCCTATATAGAAAGAAAAGGCTCTCTAAGGTAAAGGTTATTCTTAAGCTAATAACTTATTACTTAATACTCTTTTAGGCCTCTAATCTAGAGGTCTTATTATCTTATATTAGCTAAAAGTAGGTAGGGGCGGAGATATATTTAGTTAGTTAATTAGCTAGAAACCTAATATAGTTTAGGTGACTTTTAGAGATGCTTTTATTAAGCTTAGAGAGGTAGTATCTTCTCTTACTAATCGCCTAGATCCTAGTGTGTCTATTAAGCTTTTATAAGTTTATTATTAAGATTCCTCTAGTATTATCTTAGGACTTTTTCTATTACCTATACTTAAGAGGTTATTAAGTAGTATAGCCTCTATAAGAGGGGGGTAGGTAAGTATAAAGTCTTAAAGGCTTATAGACGTAATTAGAGTTATTAGTATCTTATACTACTTACTTATATTAGTATTAGGGAAGATACTAATCTAGTCTTTAAAGAGCTTAGCTCTTAATTTAAAAGGGGTAAGACTACTAAGTACTAAATAGCTAGGTATCTTTATATTTTAAATATCTACTAGGGTATAGCTAAGAAACCTAAGGTTAGTTATATCTAAGATAGTAGTCTTAATCCCTAGTTTATTAGTAAGTAGGTAGTTTAGGATATCTTTAAAAAGGTTCTTATTTATATTATAACTCTAGTATAGCCTATTATAGTTAGTCTAGTATAGGTTATATAAGTTATTCTTAAACTTCTCCTTAAAAATAAGGTCTAGATTAGTTATTATTATTTATATTATGTCTACTAGCTTCTTCTTACCTCTCTATCCTTAGAGTACTTTACTTAAGGTATTACTAGAATATCTTCTTAGTAGTAGTAGGATATTAAAGATAGCTAAGTAGCTATAGGACTATTTATCCCCCTAATTAGTAATAGGAGGGCTAATTATAAGGAATAAGTAGGGAAAATAGGCATAGCTAAGCTATTATCTAAATATTAGAGTAGCTACTTTTATCCTAGTGTCTTAACCTAACTTAATAAAGTCTAAGAACTAGAGAGTTCTAGATCTTCTATTAAATACTATAAAGGCCTAGTAGCGTCCTTTATAGATATTAGCTTAGTCTATAAAATTAACTAGGTAAACCTAAAAGTAGTACCCTAGTAGTCTAGACTATTTTAATCTTTAGCTATAAATAATATAATTAAATATTACTATTCCTTCTATAAACTCCTAATTAGTATTAAGGCTACTATAAGGCTCTATTATCTTTATTATCTTAGGATATAGGTATCCTTTAATTAAGAATTTAGTATTAATTATATATATAGTATTACTAAGACCTTAGGTTATAACTTATAGTATACTAATTAGGGTATACCCTTTAGCCTATTTACTATTTATAAGTATCTTATAGAGTCTATAGTACCCTATAAGGTACTATAGTAGCTTATTATTAGGAATATTAAAAAAGTTTAGGATATCTTTAAATAATTATATAATCTTATAGTAGAGAGGTTCTTCTTAATCTATAGGCAGCTTTAGGTCTTTACTTAGCTATTCTCCTTATAGGTAGAATACTAGTAGGAGTTATATATAGAGCTCTAGAATTATATACTTAACTCTTAATACTTCTTATAAGAAGTAATACTTCTAATTACCTCCTCTACCTTTTATTATAATAATATAAAGCTTTATAGATATTATAAAAGAAAGAATAGTATAGTAATATTTAGTAAATAAAAATAAAAAATATAAAGAAAAATATAAAGAAAAACCTCTATAGAGTATAGATTAGGACCTTAAAAAATAGTAAAGAGAAAAGAAAATATATAAGAAAAATAGTAGGAGAATCTATAAAGGTATATAAAGTAAAGGAAAATAAAGCGGCTTTTATAGAATTAATTAGTATAATAGTTAATAGAATAAGGGAAAAGGGAGTATAAGTAGTAGTTTAGAGGGTTAGGATTAGGAGACTTAGCTTATAAATTTAGGTACTAGATAATTTAGAAGAGATATAAGAGGGAAAAAAGGGATTAAAGGCTTAGGGGGTAGGAAATATAGGCTTTATATAGGCGCTATAATTAGTAAATTTATAGTAATTTACCTTATATAGGGTTACTAGTCTACGCTAGCTAGTAGCTTATTATAGTAAACGTGTATATAATTAGTAGTATACTTATATTTCTTTACTTAGCTAGTAATTTCCCTCCTTTTATAACCTCCTCTTTACTACCTCCTTCTTCTTTCTTCTTATATCTTCCTAATCCTCTATAGCTTTATCTTACTTTTCTCTTTTAATATACCTAGATAGTAGCTCCCTAATATTCTTAAGCTCTTTACTAAGGAGCTAGACGCTTTATCTTTTATAAGACGTTATCCCTTATTCTAGACTTATAGTAGTATATTTACTATTAGCACTACCTAGATTAATTATATAAGTACTCCTCCCCCTTATCTTTCTCCTTTCTAGACTAATAATCTTTAGGTAATAAGTAACCTTATTCTTTTTATTCTTAGTAGTAGAGGTCTTAACGTCTTTAGATATCTACTCTACTTTAAACTTACTTTTAGTCTAGTTATCCTTAATAATTAAGAATATATAATAAACTTCTAGCTTAACTTTAACTCTACTAATTAGGTTTTTAATATTATAATTAATAAGTATACTCTTATTAGTAAGGCGTAGAGCGTCTATATTCCTATAGAGGCTAGTATTCTTATAAGGCCTATCCTTAGGATAATAGGTAATTAGGTTAATAAATAAAAAGCACTACTAATCTAGATATATAGCTATTAAAATCCTTAATTCTATTCTTATTACTTATCTAGTTTTATATTAAATACCTCTTTATCTTTCTTATACGTTATATATCCGTTTTAAGACTACGTCTCTATCCCTAGTACTCTTAATAGGGCTTATAGCAACTATATCTAGTAGGTTATTAGATCTAGCTATAAATAGCAATAGTTTCCTAAATACTAGGCTCCTCTATTAAGTACACCTAATAGAGAATATTCCCTCTATAATATTAATAGTAGTAAGTCTCTAGTCCTTCCTCTTTAACTAGCCTAACTTACTTAATAATCTATACCTTATCTTTATTATTAGCTTTTCTTAGAAGACTCTACCTCCTCTTCTTCTATACTCGTAGCTTATTAGAAAGCTCTTCCTCTTAATAGTCTAAGTATAACTAAGTAGAAATATTAAAAAATAATCCTCTTCTTACTTCTAATCTAGGGTTTCTTACTATATATTTCCTTTTAGATAGTAATTTAGATACTTTAGTTTATCTTTACTTATTCTACTACTATCCTCCCTATAAGTTTCTTCGTAATAGCTAGAAACTCGTAGATTAGACTATAGTTTTATAGTAATCTATATTATCCTTTCCTATTATTAAGGTGTCTATAACTAATCCTTCCCACTTAAAACTAGGTCCCTAGGGCCCTCTCCTTAGTCTTTAATATTATAATTTATTATAATTATTAATATTATTATTATTATTAGGGTTATAGATACTTCCTTCTTTATTACTACTAGAATTATATTCTAAGGCGTCTATTACCTTATCTTCTTTATAAAACTACTATCCCTTATTATCTTTTTAGAAGACTTTTAGCTAATTAGTAGTATATATTTTAGGCAGGTTAATTTTATCTAAGGTAATAAGGCTATAGGCTTTTATCTTACTATCTTACCTTACTACCCTATAGGGACCTTACTAATATAATTTAACCTTTATATCCCTAGATAGATTATTATTCTTTATATAATTATATACTAGGACGAGTATACTAGGTAGTATTAGATTCCTTTATAGTTAGAACCTATTTTATTAGTCTATTTATTCTACTAACTTTTTTTAAAACTTTAGAATACTAAGTTATATAAACTTAATATTATCCTTATACTTTAAAAGAACCTAAACTCTTACCTTAAGTAATAAAAGTTTATTATAAATATTATCCTAGTTTACTAGCCTCTAGGTTAAGATAGTAGATTCTATTAGTAATATTAGGTAGTAACTAAAAAGTAGCTAGTATAGTAATCTCCTATAAGAAGCCCTTAGGGACGTCTAATCTATAAGTAGAATAGTATTAAGTAAGTACTACTAGGCTATTATTCTAGGCCTAATTATCTTTACTATAATAGAGATAATATTATAATAGCCTACCTCTATAACCCTATTTACTCTTAGATTATATTTTAAAATTACTATATACTTATAGCCTCTATTACTTAGAATAGTTAGGAATTCTCCTTTAAATTTAGATCTACTATTAATAACCGCTTTTATAAAGACTCTATACCTACCTAGTAATTTTCTAATAAACTTAGATATAGTAGCTAAATTATAGTTTCTAATAGGTATTACCTTAACCTAGCTAGTAAGATTATACCTAGCCTCTATAAGGAACTTATACCCCTAATTATTAGGTATATATTATAAATTAAAGTATATCTTTTCTATTAGTTATATAGGTTCTATAAACTATATACTCTCCTTCTTATAGGTAGTAGCCTATTTCTAGTATAGCTTATAGGAGTAGACTACTTTCTATACGTCCTTATCTATACCTAGCTAGAAATAGTAAGCTTTTAGCTACTTACTAGAGATCTTAAACCTATAATATCTAAATAAACTATAGGCTTCCTTAATAAGTATCTTTTTAGTATTAATATTATTAACTAGTAGGACTAGTTCTAGTTACTTACTAACTATTTAATATAAATACTTATTATAGAAGATATATTAATTTATATTATTTCTAAACTAGTACCTCTAATTAGTAGTTAGCCCTTCTAGATACTAAGCTTTTATTAGGAACCTTATTATTATATAGCTCTTATTATTATATCCTTTCTTAAAGAGTAGAATATTATATTATACTAGGTTTAGTACTAGGTTAATAAACTCTTCTAGATCTCCTTTATACTTAGCTTCTAGGGCATCTAAAGGACTAGGTGGTTTTTATAATAATATATCTATAACTAAATTCTTATCGCCTAGTATATATAATATAGTAAAGTTAAATAACCTAATATAACTTAGCTACCTTATAATTAGTACTCTAGTAATATTATTTACTCTACTATTAATCTATTATTTTAAGACTAAGGCATTAGTTTCTAAGAGGAAATAAGTACTATAGATATACTTATATAACTATTATATTATATATAATAGTCTATAATATTTTTACTTTATCTAATTATATCTTGCTTTTACTATAGTCTAGATACTACTCTTAAACTATGCTAGTAATCTCCTCCCCTCTATTAGCTATATTAAGATAGCCCCCTATCTAGTTAGTAAAGAATCTACCTAGAGAATAATTAGTCCTACTCCCTCTTTATAGCTTAAGGTGATTAGGATTAGGGCTATTATAAGTTACTTCTTTAGTACCTCTATCACCTCTTCCTATTCTCCTCCCTACTTAAAAACCACGTCTTTCCTTAAGAGCCTTATTAAAGGTTCTATAATATCTAAATAGCCCCTAATTATAGGTTTATAACTAGCTATTATACCTAAAAAGCTATATATATCCTTAAGATTATAATACTTCTTCTACTTAAGGATCTTTAATACCTTATATTTAGTAAGGCTATAGCTAAAGGTACTATAAAAGAACCCTATAATTACTACTCTCTTCTAATACTAGTAGCTTTTCTTTCCTAAAATTATATAATTAGCTAATTTAATATTAATAAGTACTCTATTAAGGTTATAGATATATTTAGCTATATAGCGCCTAATCCCTAGTAGGACCTCTTTATTATTATATATACTATTAGACCCTTATATAATAATATTATCTAGGTAAGGATAGTAAATTTCTAATATAAGCTCTATTAGTATTCTTATTATAATATATATAAATTATATAACTAAGTTTATAGTACCTTATAGGAGTATATATATCCTTAATAGGCTAATTAGGCTAGGAAAAGTTATTAAATCCTGACTTCTAAGTACTAGGGGCACCTAATTATAACTAGAAAAAAAGTCTAGTAATAATAGGATCTTATATATTATAAAGTCTTTAGTAATTTCCTTATAGATAGGGGGAATATTAGTATCCTAAACTAATACTATATTAATACGCGTTATAGAATTAATTAGTCTTAGCCCTCTATCTAGCTTTACTACTAGGAATATTAGATTTCTATAAAGACTATAGCTTTCTTCTAGGACTCCCGCTTTAAGCCTTATCTTTAGTAGCTAGATAAACTTTAGTAGGATTCCCTTTAGGATTAGGATCAATTTAGCACACTAAGACTTATAATTAACGACCTTTAACTCCTAGGGTAGTATAATACTTAGGTTAAGTTAGCTACTCTCTTTAAAAGTCTAGGCTAATATAGCTTCTTAATTATATAGTATTATAAGGAATATTTCTCTTTCTTACTTAGTTAAATTACTAATCTATTTTTTAATACTATATAGCCTTTTACTATAAATATAAATACCCTTCTTAATCTTTAAGAATTTTCTTATTAAGAAGTTAGTATAATTATAAACCTACTTAACGTTCTTTTCTACCTCTTTCTACTTCTTCTCTTACTAATGTAGATTACCTTTAGGTATAGAACTATTAGATAAGTCTAAAGGTTCTACCTTTACCCCTTTCTTCTTATAGAAAATAAAGACTTTTATCTCCTACTAGTTACTCTTAAAGATTACTAGCTAATCTATCTTTAGTTATTATAACTTCCTCCCCTACTATAATTTAATAAAGGGTCTTCTTAACCTCTACCCTATTATCTTCTCCTAACTTAAAAATTATATCTTCTTCCTTAAACTCTCCTTTTAGTATATCTTCCCTTCCTATAAGCTCCTAATTAATAGCTAGAGTCTATATTTATAAAGGCTTTTCTCCTTACTTAAGTAATTTACCTATAGCTTCTTAAGTAATAGGTCCTACTACTAGTATTATTACCCTAGTATTACTAAACTATACCTATAGCTCTATATCTTCTTAATCTATAAGATACTTAAATATAACTTAAGCTAACCTAATAAAAGGCATTCTTAAGATAAAGTCTATAGAAACTAGTCTATCTATAATATAGATTTTCTACTAAATAAAGGTATTTCCTAAGTAGACTTATAAAAGAGTAAATCTAACTATAATAACCCTCCTATTTAAGTAAGATATTAAAATAACTTAATAGGGTTTTACTATAATATTATACTAGTTAGCTAATTCCTAGCTTATAATATTACCTTTAGCTCTAGAATCTATAAGGGCTTCTATTAGTAACTAGTTAAGAGTATCTACTTTAATATAGATAAAGGGTAAGGACTATCTAGCTACTATAATATACCTTATATTAAAGATATAGTTTATATATAAATTATTAGCTCTAGGCTCTTAATCCCTAACTCCTTTATCCTCTACTCTAGTAATTAATAGTACTAGTTATATAGAAATTATTTCTATTATTATAGGCCTATCCTTTCTATTAGTAATTACTAAATATTCTCCCTTTTATACTAATATAGGGGTTTCCTCTATTTTTATATAAACATTACTCCTTCTAATCTAGACTATACTAATATTTATTATTATTAAAACGTTCTTAAAGGCTTATTCTATAGCTTCTTATTCTTTAATAAAGCAAGTAGTAGCTATTAGCGCCTAGGCGTTTTTTATACTAGCTAGTATAGTAGGGACTACTTCTATCTTTTAGATCCTTTCTACTATATTAAGGACTCTTTATATAAGTAGGCGGCTAATTAAAGGATTATACTATATAACTTCTATAGCTATTATACTTATCTTCTTTACTAGAATCTCTTTAACTAGTTAGTACTTTAGATCTCTAGTAGCTAACTTATATATCTCTACTAGAATCTCCTCTCTATAGGCCTTTAGTAGATACTTTTTAAGGCTTATTAAGGAGATCTTTAGTTTCTAATAGGTTATTAGAAGTATAAGATCTCTTTCTTAAGTATATTCCTATACTAACTATATTAGTAATTAGGGGATTTTTATTATAATTAAGGAGAATTATATTTATATTAGGTCTACCTTTATTATCTTCTATAAGTAATATCCTCTAGCTTAGTAATAGTTAACTCTATATATAATCTACCTCTTCCTACTCTTCCCTACTAGGGATTAGCTTTTACTTTAATACCCTATATAAAGTTAAGACTTATTTTATAAACTTTAATATTAGGACTTTTAAGGCCTAGAGAACTATAAGCTTCCTAATAGCCTACCTTCCTTAAAAGTAAACTAATATATAAGGCGGAACTAGATACTTATCTAGCCCTCTAAGTAAAAGTATATAAGTATTTAAATTATAGGTATAGAAGTATACTATAGTATCTATATTTACTAGTTTATAGTTACTAAGGTAGTAATTTAGCCTAAAATAGTACTAGTAATATCTCTCTTTATTAGGTCTTATAGTATTAATATAGAAGTCCTAATTAGCTTTACTCTAGTCTAACTCTAACTTAAGGCTATTAATCTTAATAGGCGGCTTATCTATTCCTTAGAGGATTATATTATTTTATTATCTAAGTCCTTTAAACCCCTCCTTTAAGATATTTAAGTTATAGATACTTATTCTCTTAACCCTCTTTATTATATCTATAAGGTTAGCTATAGTATTAGAAGCTTAAATATCCTACCTAGATACTAGTCTTATATCCTCTACCTTCTCTATTACTTCTCCCTTTATTACTACCTAAACCTTCTAATTAGTAGCCCTTTTATATCTTTCGTCTTACTAGAATTAGATATAGTCCCTAATAAACTAAAAAATCTTCTAATATATATCCTTATATAGTATATTATTAAATTAAGAGGGGTTCTATTATACCTTACTAACTAGATCTAAAGACTATATCTTTCTTCTATATTATACTTAAAGTAATACTTAACTAATTACTTCTTTACTTCTTTCTACTTATAGCTATATATAAGGCACCTAACCTCCTCTATTATATAAGGTATAGTTACTTTTAGTAACTCCTTAATTCTATAGGCGCTTAGGATACCTCTAATATCTAGCTATCTATTAAGCTTCTTTAAGAAATCTATAGAGTTATTCCTATTAAATTTATTTTTAAAAGCTATTTTTAGCTAAAGATTAGTATAGATTAGGGTTATAAGAAGATCCTTACTATTAGTTAAATTAAGGAAATTAGAATTAAGGCTAGTAAAGTCCTTATTAGTACTCTTACCCTACTAGCCTCCTTTAACTCTAAGTCCTCCCTTCTTTCCTTTTATTAGAGGTCTCCTCTTTCTACCTTTATCTAGACTATCACTTAGCCTATCCTTTAAACTATAGTCTTTAGTTCCGTTAGTTAATTTATTAATAGGGGTAGCTAGGTCCCTTATTATAGTAAAAGATTCTCCTTTATAAGGCTTTAGTACTCCTATACTACTAGATAGTATAAAAGATATTATAATTAATAATTAAAAACTTTAGAAAAGTTATAATAAGATAGAATAAGGGTAGTATCTCTTTAAAAGTTTAAGTTACTTTAGTAGTTTACTCTTAGCTTATAGTAAGTAGGTAGGTTATCTATTATAATAAAGTCCTTTATTCCCCTTTACCTAGCTACTAAGCTTATAATCCTTAGTACCTAAATATAATCTTATTAATTACTACCTTAATCCTTATCTAATCCTTCTTTATATAATTTCTTTTCTTAATTAGGTATATCCTTATAGGCTATCTACCTAGTATCCTAATACTATAGAATAATATAGACCTTACTAGGATTATAGGTATATAAATATTCTAAAAGAGGTTTTTAGAAGATTAGAGTAAGAGTAGTTCTATATTAAACTATATAGTAGTTCTAGTTTACTTTATATTCTACTATAGGAGCTAGGCTCTTTATAGCTTACTAGTCTTATAATTACTAGTCTCTTAATACTTATTTAGCTAGAAAGCCTTAATCCTTATTCTAATCCCTTACTTCTTAACCTATATCTTATTCCTTAGATTAGGATATATCTATAGGTTATTAACCTAGTACTCCTATACTATAAGATAATTTAGATATATACTATATTATAGTACTTAATATAGTAGAGTTTATCTAGATTAGAGTAAGAATAACGTCTTTCTAGGTAGTATAGTATTTTCCTAACTACTTTACGTTCTACTATAAAGAGTAAGACTCTTTATAGTTACTAGTCTTATAATTAGAAGATTCCTACTACTTTCCCTATAAGCTATTACTTTAATCCTTATCTATCTTTATATTCTTAGGCTATATTCTCTTCCCCTAACTAGGGTACCTCTATAGGTTATTAGCCTACTATTTCTTTATCTATATCCTAGTTTAATAGTAAAACTTTCTTAAGATTATTAGACTAGATAGTCTATTTATCTTAGGTTAAACTATCTTATAAACTCTCTTTTCTTATTAAGCTTTTTAGCTTCCCTAATAATTTTCTAGGTTCTTATTATAGTAGCTCGCTAGTACTCTTAATTAATAATTAGGAGTCTCCTAACTTTTAATTAAGGTATCTCCCTACTATAACCTCTATTATAATATTTAAGGAGAATTATAAAAAGTATATAATATAAGATACTATATATAAGGTTATTAGGTCGTTTATAATACTTTAATAATATTATCCTTCTAAGGGTTAGTATATATATTTAATAGGATTATTATTTCCTAATTAGGACTATTATATATGTGGAATTATAACTTATTAAAAAGGGGGTAATTAAAGTGTTATTATAGAATTTAAAGAGTTAATATAGAAGAAGATATTATTAGAAATTAAGAGTAGCCGCTTAAGGGCTCCTAATTATAAGGTAAATAATAGAAATTAAGATAAAAAGGCAAAAAAAGTTATTTTTTATAAAGCTATAGAAGGGGACTATCCTTTTATCTATCTTACTAATCCTCAGCATCTAGCAAGGGTTAAAGCGACTAACATAATATTATATATATATTAATAGTAGGGTTAAACCTATAGTTTACTTTTATTAGTAATATTTTTATAGTATTAATCTTAGAGCTATTATAAGCCTATTATATAAGTAGTAGTTATACTACCTAATTATCTTATTAACAGTTAATAAAGCTTTATAGATATTATTTAAGTATTTAGTTTAAAATCTCTATTTAACTATTTAATTATAAGTAGAATATTATAAATAGACTTTACTTAATTTTTATAATTTCTATAAGGTATTTCTAGAAGTTAGATATAAATAACTTATTATAATCTAATATAAGCTTTATTAGTAATCTATATTATATCAACCTTCGCAACTAGGAAATGGTACACGACTATATTACGCCTAAAACGGCGATAAAATTAAAAAAAGACCTTTTATATAGTAAATAACACTTAAAACTACCCTAAGATAATAATAGCTTAAGGATATAATAGTAAGGGTAGTTATAGTAGCTAAAATATTATTAGGGATATGCCTAGATATATTACCTTAATAGAAATATACTAAAATAAGCCTAAGGTAGAAGTAAACTAATAGTAATAACTAACTAAGAGAGAATTAATTAATAAGCTCTTCTTCTTAATTAAAGATAATTATAAAAATAAAGTAAAGAAAATCTAATAATAGTACCTATAGATATAAGCCTAGGTAGAAGCTAGGATAACCCTAATAGCTATACTAGTTATTAGGGAAATAGTTTAGTTTATTATCTAGGAGATAGTTATATAAATACTTAAGTAAAGTTAAAGTAAGTCCTAAGACTAACCTCCTTAGGTAAAATTATAGGCTAAGGTAATTATAGGCTAGGACTATAGGGCTCCTAAGGTAAAGCTAGTATTAGTTAGATATAAATAAGAGCTAATAGTTAAAGCCTAGGACTACCCCTAGGAGATAAAAGACTAATTATTATAAGAAGTAGTAAGAGTAGTTAATAAGGCTATTTAGGCTAATACTATAGTAGCCTTATAATACCTCTTATCTAAAGATATTATCTTTTTCTTTTACTAAAGAGTAAAGGAATATACCTAAGATAAATATTAAGTAAAGACCGCCTTTAGACTAGAAGTTACTCTATCTTATAAAATCTATTTTATAATAGTTAAGGTAGTTTTACTTTATAAAATCTCCTAAGATATTATAGACCTAGCTATAATACTATTAGTCTTTAATAAGGTAAATATTACTATAATAAGAATATATTACCTCTAAATTAAAGGTAAAATAGTAATATTTATAATTATAGGTACTTATAATATAAGGATAACTAACTAATTATATAAATAAAGAGTATTTTATAACTTATAGGTTTTTTAATATAAGTCCTTTAAGGAGATAATATAGTCTTTATAATACTTTTATTATTACTAATATAGCTATATTAAGAGATATTATAAAAATAAAGAAAGGTATAGAAGATATATATACTAGGTTTATAATAAGACTAAGATATACTTAGTAGAAAGAGATAATAAAAAGGAATAATATATTAACTATAAGAGAAGCTACCTAGCTTAGTCCTAGACCTACCTTATTATATAGTAGTACTAAGGCTAAGTATAAGAGGTATACCTCTTCTACCTTACTAAATTTAAGTCCTACTAGTAGATAGATAAGTTAATAAGGTCCCTAAGGGTATCTTTACTACTTAAAAGAGCTAGGAGTATATAGTACCTAAGGGGCTACCCCCCTAGACCTAGCCTAACCTTATCTTAGAGACTTTATATAGCCTAGTCTAATATACTAAACTTTAATAATACCTAAACTAAAATATTAAAACTACTAACTCTAATAAGAATCTTATAAAGAAACTAGCCTATACTTAATATAGTCTAAAGGCTAACCTAGGTATTTTTTTATAATATAAGCTAAGAGATACCCCTCTTATTAACTTTAATATTAGACTATATAATATAAGCTAACCTAGATATACCTTAAAATATAATAATAACTAAACTAATATTCCCTAGATAAATAAATAAAGATTTTTTTATAAAATATATATAAAAATAAAAATAAAATTAGATTAGCTATTTATTAAAAAGATAGCCTAAATAATATTATAGTCTAAGAAGTATCTCTAGGTAGCTTCTTATCTTCTCCTATTATAATACTATACTAGTACCTATAAAGGAGAGGCTAGGTAGTAACTTATATCTATAAGAGAATTAATAAAGTAAAATAAGAAGTAACTTTAGACTAAGACGTCTATTATATCTAATTCTAAGACTATCCCCTAATTATTACTAATATTTACTTTAAGCCTAGATTAGACCTAAGGCTCCTCTTATATAGCCTCTTATTAGCTATAAGTATCTTATATATAGTAGTTAGAGATTTTAATATCTACTACTTATTATAAGATCTATATAAATAAAAATTAATATAGGTAGATAAGATAATTAAGGTATTAGACTAGATTAGAACTACCTTAGTAACTCCTCTAAGAATAATAACCTAGTTTTATTATAATTAATATATAAGTACCTTAGACCTTCTATAGGTAGATCTATTACTTAATACTAGGTATAAAATACTAGACTAGGACCTAGCTAGCTCTAATTATACCTTATAACTTCTAGAGTTATAGGCATACTTACCTAGCTTTAGTATACTTATAAGGAAGTAAGGTAAAATAAATAAGTCTATTATAGAAGTAAAGGTAATAATCTAGCTCCTTAGTAGGGCTAAGCTCTTAATAAATATACTAGAAGATATAGAAGAAGCCTATAACTAGTTAATAGTAATATTAAAAGAGATTATAAAGAAGGTAGTACCTATAATAGGCCCTCCTTAGGGATAATAGCCCCCCTAGTAGATAGGTATAGTATAGATAGCTATAGTTAATACTAAGAGAGTATAGAAGAAAGCCTAAAGGACTAGTAACTAGGTAGACTAGGAAACTATAAGAGAAGTAAGATTAGTATAAGCCTAAGCCTTAGCTATAATATAAAGAATATCCTAAAGATCTTATCTTAACTTACTAGGAGATTTCTTAGGGCTATAAAAATATTATAAGTAAGTAAAAAGATATATTATAAGGTATATTATTAACTTTATTTTAAACCTAATTTACCTAGACTATAGCCTAGGTTATAAGATATTAGTAAAAACCTAAGAAGAAAAGGCTAAGGTCCTAGCTTCTAAGTTTTTCCTTATATTAGTAGAGGTAGGTAATAATCTAGCCCTATCTTAGATAAATATAGTATTTCCATTCCTTTTTTCTCTTAACTAAGATATATTAGAAATCTTAGTATTAATTATAAAAGAAGAGATTATAATAATACTATAAGGTTATACCGCCTAGAATACTCTAGGCCTAGATAATATCCCCTATAGCTTCCTAAGAGTACTAGGCCCCTTACTATATAAAGTACTAGTAGTACTCTATAATACTTCTCTTAAGACTAGATAATACCTTATATAATATTATCTTAGGACTATAGTTATATTCTAGAAACTAGAGAAGATATTAAATAAGTTATATATAATAAGTAGCTAAAGGCTAATTACCTTCCTTAATATTATAAGTAAACTCTTTAAGAAAATACTAGTTACTTATATTATAGCTATAATAAAGGTATATAGGCTCTTCTTAGAAAGATAAATAAGTAATTAAAGATAGAAATTAATAAAGTTAATAATTATATTAATAGTTAAATTAGTTAGGATAGCCTAGACCTAAGGTAAGGTAGTATTACTCTTATAGTTTAATATTACTAAGGCCTTTAATAATATTAACTATAGACTTCTTATAAAAGAGCTTAGATACCTAGGCTACCTAGAAAAGATCTTTTAGTTATTAAGATCTTTCTTAAGTAAGAGGTCTAACTAGTTATATATTAATAATAAAATAACTATAAAGTAAGTAGTCTAGAGGGGTATATTATAAGGCTTATTATTATTATTAATACTCCTTATTTTATTTATAACCTCTTTTTATAAAGTACTTAAGGTAGCCTTAGGCCTATATATAGTTAGTTTTATAAATAATATAAACCTCTTATTAATAAAAAAGACTTATAAAAATATTAAAAAGTAGTTTAAATTAATATAGTTAATCTATAAGAAATAGGTATATATTAATTATCTTAACTTCTCTATACCTAAGTTTAACCTAATATACTTCTAATAAGAGTATACCCTAGACCTAGGCCTAATCTAGCTTAGGTAAGATAAGGTCTACCTAGTAATATATATATATCTACTAAGGGTAATATTATCTAGTAGTCTTAGCTAGAGAAAATAAGTTAAAGCTATAATAAAGAAAATATAGGCTATAATATAGGCCCTCTAAGGGACTATAGGAAAATTATAAAGACTAAAAGTTAGAGAAACTAGAGACCTATATCTATATAGGATTTAGCCTATTATAACCTTTAAAGTAATAATATAATATTAGCCTATACTAGAAGCTACTTAGGGCCTAATATAGCCTTTATATAAGATATAAATAAGATATCTTTAAGTAGTTAGGGGAGCCTTTAAGGCTACTCTAATATACTATATTAAGACTAAGCTAGGAGTCCTACTACTAGATATATATCTAATAACGTAGAAAAGTAGAATACTATCTTAGTAAGAAGCTAATAGGGTAGTTACCTAGCTCTACTATATATCTACTTAGGTAACCTCCCTTATACCTATCTATAAATAGTATAATAAAAGGAAAGTTAAACCCTTATTATAAGAGCTTTATAAAAATATACTAAAGGCTCTTAATAGGGGCTATAAGGAGACTAGTATATATTAGTCTAGTAAGTAGAATAGATATAATAGATAAAATAGGAATATAAAAAGATAAAAAGTTAATATTAAGTAAGATATTTTACTCTCTTTCTAGTCTATAAACTACCCTAGCTCTAGTATATAGGTAAGGTAATCTTAATACTTAATTTTCTTTACTATATTAGCTTAATTATAATATAACTTTAAACTAGTAAAATAAGGTTAAATACTTTCCTTTATAAATAATAAGTCCTTAGGTTTAAGTTAAGAATATACTAATATAAAAGAGTACCTAAAGATATCTACTACCTAGTACTAGAATATAACTAAATATAGCCTTAACTTAATCTTAATATACTTATATTATAAAATAAATATATAATATCTTTTACCTTTAACTACCTAATATAAAGTAAAAAGATTATAAAGTAGGTATATAATATAAGATAACTAACTTATATAAGAGTTAGAAACTAATTAGATATAATATAAGATAAAGATAAGATAAATATAAATATAAAAAGAACTATAAAGATATAATAAATAAAATATATTAGGTAAAGCCTAGGCCTTATATTATAATTACTCTAGGGTTAGGCTAGTATTTACTTACCTTACTACCTATTAATATAGAGACTTAGATAAACCTAAACGCTTATTAAATAGGCCTAACCTAGGCCCTTAGTAGCTATAGGCCTACTACCCCTCTTCTTCTTCCTCTCCCTCCTCCTCTTCCTCCCCTTCCTCCTCCTCCTCCTCCTCCTAATCTTTACCCTTATTAGACCCTACTAGATCTATACTAGCTATAACTAGCTACTAGAGTAGATATATATAGATATATAACTTTTATAAGATAGAGGAGAAGAAAGTCCTATTAGGTAAGGCTAGGCCCCTAGCTAAGGCTATAATAGGCATAATAGTAGATATAATAGTAGGTATAGTAGTAGTAGTAATAGTAATAGTAGATAGGTTTACCCTACCTATAGACTAGGTCTAGTCCTTAGTGCCCTTAGTAGCCTAACTACTAGTATTAGACTAGGTACTAAATATTACTCTCTTAAGGTATTTAAACTTAGGGTTTTCCTAAGCTATATTTAGCTTAAGGCTAATATTAGTAAGATATTACTACTAGAATATAGTAATAGTAAGGATAATAGCCTTTATAACCTAAATATAATTAGTAAGTAATACTAGGGTAAAGATAGGTTAAACTTACTTTAAAATAATATTACTTTAATTTTATATATAAGGTATTATGATGTTCGGGGAGAACTATAAAAAGCATATAGTATAAGATACCACATATAAGGTCGTTAGGTCGTTCGCAACACTTTAATAATATCGTCCCTCTAAGGGTTAGTATATATATTTAATAGGATTATCATTTCCTAATTAGGACCATCGTGTACGTAGAATTATAACTTATTAAAAAGGGGGTAATTAAAGTATTATCGTAGAATTTAAAGAGTTAATATAGAAGAAGACATCGTCAGAAATCAAGAGTAGCCGCTTAAGGGCTCCTAATCACAAGGCAAATAACAGAAATTAAGATAAAAAAGGTAAAAAAAGTTATTTTTATAAAGCTATAGAGGGGGACTATCCTTTTATCTATCTTACTAATCCTCGGCATCTAGCAAGGGTCAAAGCGACCGACATAGTATAAGGATAAGTATTAGCTATATAGTTAGTATAAGATAAGACTAAAATAAGATTAAAATAAGATATATTACCTTATTAATTATAATAAGTTATAGTACTAGTAGAAGATATTTAGCCTAAATAGGGACTATATAGGACTAATCTAGGATTATTATAGGGTAGCTTAATATAAGGTATAGGTAGATCTAGGGTAGTAGTAGTAGTAGTACTAGAGTAGGCTCTATAGATAGTAGGCTAAATATAGTTAGTATCTAGTATAAACCTAGAGTAGATTTAAGGAGGAATAAGATTAAACTTACTATTATTTAGATTATTTTTAGGGATAAAAAGCTAATAATATTTAGGACTAGGCCTAGACTAGGGGTAAAAGGGGATTAGGTTATTTACCTTATAAGAAGGTAGTAATATAGATATTCTTATAAGATATTAGCTATATTAATAATATCTTAGGAATAACCTAGGGGTAAAAGGGTAATAACTAGAAGAAGCTAGGAAAAGGGAAGGGGAAATATATAAGAGATATAGCTAAAAAAGAAAAGAAAAAAAGAAGAAAATTAGGGGAATTAAGGCCTATTTATTATTCTAGCTTACTAGCTAGATTAACTAGATTAGCTAGATTAGCTAAATTAACTAAATTAACTAGATTAGCTAGATTAACTAGATTAACTAGATTAGTAAATTAGTAACTAATATAGAATTATTAAATAAAGATAACCCCCTAGCCTAATAGACCCCTACCCTAATAATATATTACCTAGAATTATATCTTTTATATATTATTTATAGGTTATATAAATAAAGAAAATAATAAGTATATATATATAATATATTAATTATATTAATTATAATACTATATATAAAGGCTATTACCTAATATAGCGTTTAATAGGTAAAGAAGCCTTTAAATAAGCTAGCTATAATAAAATAGAAATATATTATACCTAAGCTAGCCTCCCCCCCCTTTATACCCCTATAGCCTAAAGATTCCTCCCCTAGCCTTCTTAGCTTAGGCCTAGGCCTAAGTAACTAAGTATCTAAGCGTCTAACTAACTATCTAAAAGGCTATAAGCTAAAGGATTAAGATAGGTTCTATTTAATTAAGAAGAGGGGCCTTACTAGCCTCTACTAGAAACTAATATAGTACTATAGTTTATTATAGGAGTATAGGTTTTCCTCTAGGGACTTTAGTTTTTCTTATACTTATAAGTTATAGAGGTACTAGATAGGTATATAGTCTAGCTAGAGTAAATTTATAATCTATATTATATAATAATAGTCTTAAAAATATATATACTAAGTCTTTAGTATTATTTAATTTTATATAAAGAATATAGTAAATATATTTTATAAGTTTATTTAATATAATTAAAATATTATTATAAACTATTCTTATTATAAGTTCCTTAGACTTTAGTAGCTTAATAATAAAGTTTATTATAATTATTTATTATATTCTTTTAGATAATAATATTAGTTATAATTTACTATATAATATATATTATACTACCTTTACTTTTTAGTAAATATTATATTTATTTATAACTTATTATATTATTTTTTTTACTTTTTAAGAAGTTATATAATCTTCTTAACCTACTAATTATCTTCTTTATACCTAAATATTTATATAAAGAATATTTATATATTTCCTTAATAAGCTATTCTTAGAGTATATTAAGTATATATTATTACTTATTATATAAGAAAGTCTTATCTTCCTTAAATAAGTATATTTTTTTTTCCTAATTATCTAGGTAGTTATTTTTTCTTTATATATAATATAATTCTATATATCTATATATTATTTAAGTTAACTTATTAGGTTATATTAGCTTCGTAAGTACTTAATATAAGGTTTTTATCCTTAGTTATATATAATAAAGGTATATTATCTACTTATTCTTCTAATTTTAAATCCTTTCTTTAGCTAAGTATATCTATTCTTCTATTTTTAGATTTTTTATAATATATAATCTTAAAATTATAATTTATAAAGGTTTTATATTATCTAATTTATTATTTATTTAAATCTTTTATAATTATAAAGAAGATTAAGTTCTTATAGTCTATATAGACCTTAACTTTATAATTTAATCCTTTTAAATAGTATTTTTATTCCTTAAAGGCTTTAATAATAGCTATAAGTTTTTTATTATATATATTATAATTTAACTTTTTAGTTTATAAAGTTTCTTTAAAAAAGAAAGCTATTAAATATAGTTATTTTTTATTATATTATTATTTAAGTTACTTACTAAATATATAATCTAAGGTATTAGTCTTAACTTTAAATAGTTTATTAGAATTAGTTATAAATAAAACTAATTTATTTAAGATTCTTTTTTTTAAGGTTTAAAAAGTATTAACTTCTTTTTTTTATCTATTAGAATTTATTATCCTTTTTTAATAAGGTTAATAAGAAGAATTATAATTTTATTAAATTTATAAATAAAATATTAATAAAAGTTTATAAATCTAAAAAAACTTCTAATCTCTTTAATATTAGTTAATATAAGCTAATTTTAAATATTTTTAATCTTAAATAGACTTATCTTAATTTATCCTAATATAATTTTATATCCTAAGAACTTAACTTTATATTAGTAAAACTAACTCTTAGTTCTTTTAACTAAGAGATTATTTTCTTATAGTATTATTACGGACTAGCCTTAGGGCATCTACAGATGAGCGTTATAATAGTTATTAAATCTCTTAGGGAGAGGTAAGAAGGAAAGGGGGAGAGCTTCCTCCCCTACCGTAGCTATAGTACAGGAATAATGTTTAGCCGCGTAGCGGCCTAGCCCCCACAAGCCTCCGGCTATATAACGGCAGATATGGGCTTTTAGCCTAAATCCTTTATAAGTATTTAGAATATCTTATATATATATTTCTTATATTCTCTAAGTATATTTAAATAAATAAAAATATTATTAAGGGAAATAATAATAAACTTATTAAGTTATTTTTATAAAATATTATTAATTATAGTTTAAAATATTACTAGTATATTAGTAAGGCTAAATAATATTATAAGATACTTAAAATATCTTCTTATAGTTTAAAAGGTAGTTTTTTACTTATAACTTTTAGTTATATAAATTAGATTATAAGCTCCTTTTAGGTTAAAAATAATAAACTATTAAGCTTAGCTAAGTTTATTTTATATTTTTATAATAAATAATAATAGGTATTAATTCTTAATTATAATCTTATTTAATTATTAGTAATTAATATATAGTAATAGTTTCTTATTTTTCTTTAGTACTTATAAGATTAAGTATCTTACTAGGGACTTTAATAGTTATATATATTCCTTTTATAATATTTCTTCTAAATACTTCTTAAGTACTTTATTTTATTTAGGGTTTTAAGGATAAATCTTATTAAATATTAGTTTAATACTAGGCTAGAGTTTAATCTTATAGTCTTAGTATAAATACTCTAGTAGTCTTATTCTTAGCTTTTTACTAAATAACTTATTATACTTTAAGTATTCCTTAAGAATCTTTATTATATTAGCTTTTAGTTCTTTAGTAATTTTATATATTCTTAAAGACTTATTATAATTTAATTAAAATACCTTTTTATAAGTTATTTTTATTATTATAATTATATTTTAATAAATCTTATTAAAAAAGTTAATTAGTTTTTTTAATTAACTTAGGGATTATTTACTTATAACTTAGGTATTCCTAATATAATATTATATTTTAAGATCTTTATAATATTTAAATTAATTTAGTAATTTATTTTTTTATATATTAAATAGAAGTTATATTACTTTTATATTAACTACTCCTTAATTATATTTTATTATAATATCTTTTATAATTATAAGTTAATAAGGCTTATTTCTTTCTTTTAAAGTAATTATAATTTATTAATAAGATTTAGTAAAATAAAATTTTCTTATATTTTATTATTAATTATTAGTTAAATTATTTTTTCCTTTTATAATTAGGTTAATTATAAGGTATACTTAATTATTAATATTTATAATATATAAAGACCTATTAGATCTTTATTAAAAAGCTAGTCTTATTAATAATAATAGCTATTATTTCTTAACTTTTTCTTAACTTCTTTAACTTCTTAACTTACTTTTCTAAGTATTTTAAAGAAGGTTAATTTTTACTTTTTTTCCTCTTTTTTATTCCTCTTATCTTTATTATTATTAACTTTATATTAATATATTAAAGCTTTTTTTAGTAATTACTTAATCTACTAGCTATATTAATTAAGTTTAGACTAAATAAACTACTTATAAGTATATTATTTCTTTTATTTATATATCTTAATAATATAATATAAATAATATAGGTATTTTTTATCTTTAATATAATAATCTTCTTTAGGGTTTTTAATAAGAAAAATAAAATCTTTTCTTTATTTATTAATTTTCTAGTATTAGAGTTTATATTTATTAAAGATTTTATTATATAGATTATAACTTATAAATATTTAGTACTCTAGTTTCTTCTAAAGGTAGTATTTATAGCTATTATAAGAATAAGAAACCTAAGATAATATTATATAATTTCTATATATAAGTCTAAGTTCTAAAACCTTTAGGTTTTTATAGATTTATTTCTCTTTATTAATTAATACTACTATTAGTATAGTAGAGTCTAAGATATTTATTCTATAAATAACTATTATATCTAGTTCTTTATTTATAAAATAAGATTATCCCTTAATTATATAGTTACTAGTTAGTTCTAATAATATTATTAATATATAGATAAAGCCTCCGTAGTATAGTAGTTCTATACTAGGGAGTTCTATGTGGGTTAGCACATAGATCGTAGGTTTAAATCCCGCTAGAGGCACCCTATTTAATTCTCTATCTATCTCCTAAAAGTCTAGTATACTATAGTAACACTATAAGGGATTAAATAGCAGATAGGGTATAAAGCGGGGTAACTATAGAGTTAGTTTAGGTAAAAATGTCGTTAGGCGTACGCTAACTACTACGCTACGACGGCTATTATAGTAATAATATAAAATTATATATAACTATTATAGGTAAAAAGAGTTAAGGACTTAAGGGGACTTAGATATTATATAGTAGAAGGGTAAAATTAATATATCTAGTAATATAGGCATCTTTAAGAAAAGTAGAGATAGTATATATATATATTAAAGGTATAGCTTAGGTCCTTACTATTAGAAAATTATTATAATAACTATTAATACCTACTAGAAGTAGAAACGTTAATATAGATAGGCGTAGGAGTAGAGGTTTTTACCTAGGTTAGGTATAGGACGGTCGTGGTAAGGCACTAGAACGGCTAGGCAATGGTTTTTCCTATACTTATAAGTTATAGAGGTACCTAATGTCCTATAGGATAATAGGAGTAAATTAATAATAATATATAGATAAATATGTTTTTTATATTTAACTTAGTAATCTTAAGGTTTTTCTTTTTACTTAGAAGTATTTCTAAGACTATATTAGTATTTACTTTAATTTCTAATCTAGTTATTTCTAATCTTATTATTTTAAGGTCTTCTTCTTTATCTAAAATAAGTTATATTCTTAAATCCTAGTCTTTATTAAATATAGATTTATTATATATTATAAAATAATTAGTATCTAAAAAGTATTTTTTACTATTTACTATATTAATATTTTAAGTAGGTAATTTATCTTAGTTAGCTATATTTAGCTTTTATAATTTAGTTATAAGTTTTTAAACTTTCTTAAAGGTATAATACTTATTTATAAAATACCTAACCTTATTATAATCATAATAAGTTTTACCTTTTTCCTTATTTATAATATTAAGTTCTATTAAAACTAAGTAAGTCTTATAAGCTATAAATCTATTTTAATATCTTCTAGTATTTAGCTAATAATATTATAAAGGGTTACCTTAATAGCTTATTTTCCTTTTATTATATTTAAGTTTTTCTATATAAAGATAATTATTAATCTTAATAACTTACTTAATAAACCTATTAAAGTTATTAGGTTAATCTT
This sequence comes from Beauveria sp. NWAFU-1, assembly GCA_024472245.1. Taxonomy (NCBI): domain Eukaryota; kingdom Fungi; phylum Ascomycota; class Sordariomycetes; order Hypocreales; family Cordycipitaceae; genus Beauveria; species Beauveria sp. NWAFU-1. The sequence continues at coordinate 1,950,181 of JANBXD010000006.1, read as the reverse complement.
TTTTAGTAATTTTATCTTTTATATCTTCTTTAAGTTTATTATAAAAAAGTTCTATTTAGCTATTATTATTTTAATTAATAATAATAATAATATATCTAAACTCTTATATATAATACTAAGTAGATCTTATTTACTTAAGTACTTTAAGCTTATATATAGTAATTTAAATCTTATTAAGGTCCCTAAAGGTAGTTTTAAATAGTTCTTTAAAATTATTATAATTATTAAAGATTTAAGTAGTCTTTACCTTAGGTTATTTATTATTAAGATAGTCCCTAAAAGTTAACTCTTATTATTTTATTATTTTTCTTATAAAAAGGTTTTTAATATAAAGAATTTTTAAAGAATTTTTATTAATAATAATATTAACCTTTAAATAAGCCTTAGCCTAAGTAAAAAAAGTATAAATATTTCCCTTAGTTTTATTAAATACCTTTAGTTTTAAGAACTTAAGTATAATATATATAACTCTTCTTTTAAGATTAACTTAAAGTATTTAAACTTATATAATTAAGGCTATAATCTACTAATATATTTATTATATTACTTATATAAGGTTAATAAAATTTTTACTTATAGTAGATATTATAAAAGGTTAATTACTTAAGTTTTAAAAGTAACTTACTAAATAAGACTTATTAAAATATAATAATAACTTAATCCTAGTCTATAGTTAGTCTATTTCTTAAGTAATAAGTTAGGTTTAAATACTATAAGGTAATAATAAGTAATATCTTTATAAGGTCTTAATAAGAATAGAACTCTTAAAACTAATTATTTAGAATTACTTAGATTAATTAGTAGAAATCTAGACTACTTAGCTATAAGAATACCTTCTCCTTAAGTACTTATTTATCTCTTTATTATAAAGACTAATTACCTTAATTATTTAACTATCTATTAATCCTTAATTATAGTAATTAATAGGTAATCTATTAATTATTCCTAACGTAGTTATATAACTACGTATTCCTTTCCTTCTATACCCCGTCTATGGCTAACCCCGCTACGGTGTATATCCGCGCCTTAAGTAGGAGCGTTCGTAATATAGTCCCTTAGCCTAGTAATTAAGACTATTAATATATAGTCTTTAATCCTAGAAGTAGCTCTTAAGGTTATAATAGTTACCTTTTAAGGTATAAAATTAACTCTTCTAGTATTATATTACCTAGTCCTTTATTTAAAGTATATACTTAAGTTAATTAATATAATAGCTAAGGTCTAATAGCTAATTAAAGTCTAGTATAATAATTAATAGATTTAAATATAATAATATAGGGATTATATAATTAGCTATTAGTATTATTAGTATTTTTAATAAGCCTATTATAGAAATTAATAAGCTAGTTATATGGACTATATAGCTAACTACTTATAGCTTATACCTAGTAGTAAGATAAGGTATTTAAAGGTATTAAAAAAGCTAATTCCTTAATAAGAAGGTCTTTTTATAAAGACTATATATATAGTATTTTTAATCTTACTAATATAGCTATTATACTTAAAGGTACTTATATTATTATAGTTAATTAAGACTTTATAATAAGCCTATTATTAGAATTAGGTAATAAAAGGGTAGAAAGGATATAAGAAGAAGGTAAAAGAAGGTAAAAGGGGGTATTATATAGCCTAGTAAAAGGTATAACTTATTATTTAGTTTATTAGTATTATATAGTTACTAGTATAGGCCTTTAATATATAGTATTTAGTTAATTAGTAGGCTTAGAGGTAATACTTATACTTAGTTAGTACTAATATTACCCCTAATAATATACCTAATTTAGTAGTTAGTTATAACCTTAAAGTAATATACTTATAGCCTAGGGACTAAATTAATAGTTTAGTCCTATTAGTTATATATTTATTACTAGTAATTACTACTACTTATTATATCTATAATTAATAATTATAGGTGATAAAGCTTAATTCTTACTAGCTAGTACTAGCTGGTTACTAGCTACTTATAGCTGTGTATGGGCCACATACGGCACGTACACCTGCTTAGTCAGAATCAACTACCTAAGGTCTAACAAGTAACTTATTAATGCTAATAAGTCCTTTATTTAAAACTAAACTAATAGTTAATAGGATCGCGAATCTAATTATTCTATTACTATACATAGTGTAGATAGAATTAGTAAATAGATTAATAACTCTTTACTATCCTAAGGGACTTAAGGCTACTCTATATATGTGCTCCTTATTGCACGTGTGTTGAGTCAATCCTGACGGTGCCTGTGCCAGGATTGAGTGTAACAAAGAGGCTCCCTAGTAAATCTGTTCTATAGCTAAAACCGTCATTCGCATATCAAATTTATTATTTTCTTATACTATTGAGTATAGAGGTATAGATGAAGGGCACGTTCTACAAGATACATGGGGTATCAGTGGTGATTTGCTCTGAATTCCCTTATACCCACTGTACTGAATAACCGTTTTGACCTCAGCGGCCCAATAGCTCTGTCAACAACAAGGGGCAAGGTACATACCCAAGAGGCTTGCTGATTTATTTCTTTGCATATTGGACCATTGTGCCGTTGTAGGCAATGGTAACTAAACAATTAGCAAACTATTTAGGGAGGTAGGCTAGTAAAGTAGCCAAGCGTGCTAAGGTAAGTAGGGCGGTACCTACCTAGTTAGGTAGGTACCTACCTAGCAGCCTAGCGTGCCTAGGTACCGGTGGACCGGCGCCGGTATTAATACTTATTCTGTTCAGCACAGAGAGGCGCGTCGCAGATGTCCTTACTTCGACTAGATTACTTGTTTTCACTATTTCCTTGCTTCGGCCCAAAGGGTTGACCTTGGACTGCCACCGCTCCGGGGGTTTAGAGTAGATGGTATTACTGGTAGAGGCACACGATTACCAGAATTGAGTTTCCCCCGCAAACCATATGTATCACAGTTAATTGTGTGGCTGTCACTACGGCCATTTGGACTGCACCACACCACGCAATTTTTCGAGAGTCCCATGCTTGTCAGGCAATCTTCGCTCCTTGCCATTCCCAGACAAGCGCTGCACTAGCTCTGGCAGGGAAATGTCGATGATAATAGCGAGCCCGGTTGCCTGGTCACCAAAGCTGCATGTGCTCAGTAGAAAGCAGATACAATAGGAGATCTCACTTGTAAATTGCACATCATCTTCTACGCGGGCAATGAGGCAGCGATTTCTGGGAAGAAAAGCGACATGGCTTGTCCAAGAAGAAAATGAAAATGACAATGACAGGACAGCCCCCGCCTTGCTCTGGTGGCCGCTAGGTATCACGCACTAAACTTCGTCCACTACGCCAACTACACACCATCCACACCAAATCCATGCGTGAGACGTGAGCCGGTCCATTGGCCCATCTTCTATCCCACCCTTGCCGCCATAATGCTCTGGAAACTGGGGGAGGGGGGGCCTTGCGGCAGTCGGTGGCTGCGTTATCACCCAATCCACACCGTTGAACAGCCGTGCAGCCCAACTTTTGTCGGGTCTTGTCTTGTGTCTCCTCAACTTGACCTTGCCGCTGGCGGCGTCCCTCCAAGCCTCCAAAAACAAAACACGGCCGCCCTTTGTGCAACCCTTACATCTCACCTTACCTCTGTCCTCTCCTTCTATCCTCCCCCGCTTTCATCGTCGAGCCTTTCAATCACGGCCATCTCTGACCTCTCTTGTCGCCTGCCGTTGCTAATACCAATCTCTCTACATCTGATATCGGCCCTTACAACACAGCTACCGCTCTTTCCGCGCTGGTAAACCCGGCCTCGCCAAATTCTAGCCTGCTGCCGTTTGACGGCCTCAGCCTACACTCTGGCACTCGTCGCCGTCTCCCAGCTAGAGCTGTCGTCTTGCTTTTTCTTTTTCGCTTGCCGTACGCTTTCTTTTATCGAATTGGTGGCGCCCGGCTTCCGGTGTATGCAATGTAAGGCATGGCGCGTGTCCTCGACCCATTTTTGCAGCATTCTCAGCCGCTCCTCAAAGCTACTATATGCTAACAAACTCCGAGTCGCCGTCGCGCAATCTTGAGTCTCCCCAAAGGTTGCCAGGTGAATTTCACATTTACGAGGCATGTTTCGCGCTAGCAAATCATATCTATCGTGTATGACGCCCCTGTGTCCCGCAATATGGTCTATCTAGCTGACCCCACATCATCAGACCTCGACTGCTAGTATTTAACGACCTGGCCGCTATTCAATTATACCGTCCAACCCTTATTCAATCAACTCAAAACAGGACAGATGGCCACTCTTGCTGTGCCCAGACCTATTCCTCCTCACCGTCCTCCCTCCACAATCGATGTTGACGCCGATAACATCACGCCACCACCCTCTCTTGAATCGTCTGCGCCGTCCGGCTCGCCACAGCATACTGCTCTGCCAAACAAGCATATTCCGGTGTGCCCTCCAGGGCCTGCTAAATATACTGACTTAGTTACACCCCCGCCCTCTCCAGGGGGGGCGCAAGAGTTCCGCCAAACATCGCTTTTATACCCTCCGAAAAATTATGCCAAGACTGTGGCCGGAACACTAGCGATATATGAGATTGTTGCATCGCAGGTTGCTGAAGCCTTGCACTACGCGGCTAGCCAGTCGCTTCCTGCCGCGTCTTGCGTCTTTCCATGGCTACACGGTTTGCATCCTCTCAATCACCTGCAGCAAACATTTTTCACGGGTCGCCGAGGTTCACATCTCAAACCTCCATCCGGCTTTAGAGCAGTTACCCTCGTCAAAGCCGATGGTGATCTTGCCAACAGTCGCCTCAAGGGCGCTATTGGTCCTGACGAATTCATGAAAAACAGCCCTACAGCTGAGTTCATAGATCCTGACCCTATGGACGGCTTCTCCGTGCGAAACTTTCATATTCAGGTTGCCAAAATGGCTCTAGTTTCTGATATTATCGTTTACGGCGATGACGTTTCTCAAACCAGGCGAATGGCCTGGGACATCGCTGCTGCGCAGAAGAGGTGGCGAGAGCAGAACGACATCCACGCAGATGGCATCCAAGATTTTAATTGCTTTGTTTGTGTCTGTCCATTTTCAGACTTTGAGCGGCAACATGGCGATCTTGTCGCAGTAGATGCCGCGGGTTGCCTGACTGGTCAAGTCTTGGACTTGGTTCGCCAGGAAAGAAAAGAAATGTGGGATATGACACTCGCATCCGAGATATCACACAATGTTTACATGGGACCGACTCCGGAACCAGGAAGTTTTGAGGAGCAGCGCTTCGACATCTTAATTGAATGCAGCGACCTCGGTAAAATGAACCCCGAGTCGTTAAAGCAGGTGGCCAAATGCCCCTCGGAAAAGGAGCCCGAGGTCTTCCACGAGTTTCCGTCCTCGGGAAGCATACTTCCTCCCACTTACTCACAGACCGAAGCTGATGGCATCTTGAACACGTGCAAATGGTTGTATCACATTTCGCATGGGATACTCCCAGACTGCGAAGATTTTGAAGATCTTGAAGTTAAAGACGGGGCTGCAGAGATGTGTTTCGACGAAAAGAGGGGCGGCAGCAACACTCGAGCTCGCAAGATCCTGATACATTGTGCCGATGGCTACACCGAATCAAGTATGCTAGGAATAGCATATTTCAGCTATAGCTCCGGGCTCACTGTGCCAGATGCATGGCTGAATCTCCACACGACGAAATTGCGCAATTTTTTTGCCTATCCCACAGATGTTGCCCTCCTGAAAGCTATATCTCCACGCCTCCTTCGCGAGTCACCAAAATGCGAGAAAGAAAACATCAACGATCTTATGGCACTAGTTAAGAAAGAACCCGATTGGTTTTGCAGTCTAGATGGCTCACTTCCTAGCCGCGTCCTTGATTACCTTTACCTTGGGAATCTCGGACATGCCAACAACCCGGCCCTGTTGCGAGAAATGGGGATTGGGCAAATCTTGTCTGTTGGTGAGACTGCTTCTTGGCGCGAAGGAGACTTGGAATCCTGGGGAGAAGAAAACGTTTGCATCATTCAAGGAGTGCAAGACAATGGTATTGACCCACTAACGAACGAATTCAAAAAATGCTTCGAGTTTATCGGTAAGAACGGAAAACATCAATTTGATTCGTCTTTTATCACATCGCCTGACCAATTGCGTATTGTAGATCGGGGGAAACGACTTGGGACCGCAACTCTGGTTCATTGTCGCGTCGGCGTTTCGCGAAGCGCGACCATCTGCATTGCCGAGGTCATGCGTGCCCTTGGGCTCTCATTTCCACGAGCATATTGCTTTGTGAGAGCTCGCCGATTGAACGTCATTATACAGCCGCACCTACGGTTTGTATACGAGCTCCTACAGTGGGAGCAATCCATCTTGCAGACCGACGATGACACAGGAACGTTTACTCGAGAACTCGAATGGGCAGAAATTGCGCGAGAAATTGCGTTGATGAATAAGCCATATTCACGGTAAAGGGGGAGAAGAGGAGAAAGAACTCGAAGTTTTGTCAGCTATACTGTGAAACATCGTCATGGGTGAAACAACATCTGCATAGCAGATGGCGAATGAAGTTTTTGTTCTGGCGTCCGGCATGTTTCGTCGGGAACATTGGGATGCCTCTCACACGTTAATGTTTACGAGGAAAACTCTATTCATGGGTTATGATGGGCATGAGATTCTTTTTTCGTCACCATGAAACGACTGCAATACCTGAGTAAAGGTAACATGGGTATGTTTTATTCATGCTTGGTTGGATGCTTTCGTGGTCCTGGCTGACATCACCACTGCAGCATTAATATACGATATCTTAGGCACATGTATATAGCATCAAAGTTTGTTGTAATTGATGGCGCATTTTTCATACTTAGTGATTGCCCTACTTGAAAAGGCCCGCTTAGGCTGTGGCAGCGCGGCTAAGGATGCAATCGACTGTTTGATTGAAGTGTGGTTTGATGTTTGTGAAAAGTACATGAAATCGGGCAAGGCAAGTACAAAGGATTCCTTTGAGCTACCCTTAGAAGGAAAGAAGACGGGAAACGGGAAACTGGGAGATAGGTCATTCGAAAGACCCTTGGTGTATATGTGAGGAGGTGAGTTACTTAATGCATAGACGGCCACGTCCGAGGAAAGAAAGGCCAGCATGTGCGCATCTTGGTCAGTAAGGTTACGTGCTCTATTTTATTCTGTCCTTCCACGCCTCAGACGCCGTAGGACGAAGCGTCAATCTTGTCGTCTCCTTCGAGAACACTGCAATCACAATTCGTTAGCCGAAAGTATCATAAATTGCACGAAGCCGTGGTGGCGGAAGCGACTCACGAGAATTGCTTGACGAGATAGCCCTCTCCGCCATTCTCCATATCAATATTATAGACGTAGAATCCGCCGTCGCTAGTTACCACCATGACCTGAGGGCTACTACTGCTCATGGCAACGACGCTACGTAAAGGGCCGTTAGGCGAGCCGCCAGTGTAGCGCGAAGTATTCGGCGAGGCCATCGATTTAGGGATCTTGATGAATGCAAAGTCTCTGATGGGCTCCCACATCTCGGTGACCGACTGCGGAAGATAGGTGCCCATGACGCCTGCAACACCTCGCCCCATGATCTGAGATGATCGACGAAGTATATTGCTGAATGATCCACTTTGTCTTCGATTAGTGGTCTTGCCAGGGTTGTCAGATAGCTCTGCCACCTCACTTCTCGGCGACTCAGCGGCACTGTCGCCTGGAGACCACCCCTCGTCGTGTGGTCTGGCACGCGACCAGCGATCTTGTCTTGGAGACCCAAGGGGCTCAATAGGCGCACCCGCTGAGATACTATTACCTGGAGGTGCTCCCAGACGGAAGATATGGACGGTATCAGAAGTTGAGGAAACACAGAGAAGCGTGGAACCCAAGTTGAAGGACATGCTGTATATGGTTGATGGGTATGTGCCGCGTCGGAACTGATACAGTTTCTGGCCACGAGGGACAGAAAATACTCGAATGATTGTGCCAGTCTCACTAGCTGTCGCGAGCAAGGTTCCATCGTTGTTGAGGCATATACTACACAGCGGCGAGCGATGCGCCTCAACCACATTCACAGCTTTCAAAGTGAGAGTATCGAACACGAGAACATCGCCTGCAGTCGGAGCTACATATGTCGATTGAGGTGGCGCATGAGCAGGTCTTCTGGCATCGGGATCTTCTCGTGGTTTTGGTAGCGGATAGGCGATGAAGCAATTTTCAGATGAGGGCGATAGGGCGCAGATGGCTGACGGGTTGGGGGATGTGGGTATGGTGTAGATGAGACTCATGTTGCTGATATCGTAGAGATAAATCTCGTCCTCGAGTACGACAGCAAGGCGCTTCCGGTTGAGGCGAACTGCGAGAACGGCAGAAGGGAATGTGAGCTCGCAAATGACCGAAGCCCTCTGTGGTAGCACAGAGTCAGCAATGAGCGCAGTTAAACGTGATGGTTCGATAACAGACCTTGGTGTTTTGTATAACCAAATGGCGCGGAGATAGAATTAAGGCGACAAGAGACGTAGAGAACAGCATCTCAATGATTGCAATATTGCCATCGTCGCTGCTAAAGATGCGAGAGAATGGGTCGGTGTGGTAGATTCGGAAGCCTTTTGAGGTACCTGCGAGTGGTCAGTCCGACGGCATCTTGATGCAACAAAGCTAATGAGAACGCAGCTGCAAGATAAGACGAAGACCACATACCGACAGCTAGACAGCTGTAGTCCTGGTTGAAGGTGATGAAGTTGAGCGCCGGGCTCGCCATGATGGACGGCCCTCGGCGACGACAGTATTGCGCAAGGCGGCCGGTGGGTGGATACGCGCGGTTGTAACAATTGCGTGCGTTTTGGCGGTGCTGTTGGAGGCTTCGAGATGCTACAGAAATGGTGACAAATGAGCGCGGAGACGGCCTATAGGTACGTTCAACGACGGGCCACAATGCAGTCAAGTGACGAGGAGATGCACACTTGGTGACTTGGTTGTGAGGTTGGGAAGCTTGAGCTGCTGCAAGGAAGCTCGGTGGTGGTGGCGTCGCGATCATAATAGGTGGTTTACCAGTTGTGGGGTTTGACTTGCAGGTGAGGGGAACGTCACGGTGCAGCCCTTCCAGGCAGGCAGCCAGAGAGTGGCAGCGAAAAGCACAACTAGAAAGGCTATTTTCTTCTCTTAAGCGCGCAAAGACATCAAAACCTCTAATCTACTTGACACATAAACATCAACTGCTTATTACAGTGTTGCGCACCGACGAATGCAAAGCAAGTATTCGCGGCTAGACGTGCTGTATCTCCAGCGGCCGTTCTAGCCAGAACCAGCCTTAACCTTGAACACCTTTCCGGAAACAATCAGCAGATCTTGGTCAGAGATGGCCAGCACGTCGGCATCGGCAACAGCGTGTAGAAGATTGGCTCAAAAGAGTTTTGGCTTCTTCTGCGCAATAATCTGTGGCGCTAGGTCGACCGCGTTCTTGTGATTGACTGCCTCGCTGCACGTCAGCGTCATGCGGCGACGACATCGTGTCGAGTGGATAGAATGCCTGCCACGATGTTCGATGATACGGTCGTCACGCACCACGCTAACCCCAACGGCGCCACAAATTTGTTCTGCAGCGGCCCGATGAGCGCGATCAGCTTGAGTGAGCCGTAAAGATCAGAATAGAAGCCGCGATAGACCATGGTGCCCCAGAGAGAGGGCATGGAACCGCGGTACAGTCCCATACGTCGTCGGAGGCAGCGTCTTGCGATATACACCCCATGATGATACCGCTGAGTTGATGCCTCCTCTGGGGCATCGTTGGCAAATCGGTTTCGTGCACAGCCGAACGAAGTAGAAAGAGAGAGGGCCAGTCCATTGTCTTGAAAACAACAGAGCAGGCACCACCCACTGCATACTGTTCATGCTGCAATCTTCAATATAGAAATGAGTAGACATACTGAGAAAGTCGGAAGCAAGGTGTTGGTAAATTTAAAAGTGAAGAAACTTGTCAGCATGGTCATTTGATTCTCTTCTATCGTATGCTAATTACCGACTTACGGGCGTTTTTGCCACGGGAAGAAGACATGACGAAAATGAGCTCAAGTACAAAATAGTCTGACATAGGTCGTATTGATCTCTGTTTTTGGATCAAATAAGTAAAAATTATTTTCAAAGGCAATTAGGAAGACATGGGCTTAGGGCAATCCTTGTGATAACCTTGTGATGCTATTTCCTTACGCTGCTATGAGCAATGTCGGGCGGATTGACAAAATGAAGGATTTCTGATTCACGCGACTCGTAAGCGTAACGATAAGAATTCCCCGGATATAGGCCAAGCCATAGGATGAACATTTTAATCTTCTTTGATTGAACGCGTCGGGGTGAGGTCTAGCTACTATTGGCCCCAAGCGGGCAACACAGACACCCACTCCTTCTATCACAACTTATTAGTGATATGCTTAATTGGGACTAATGCCGTGATCTTAAGTTTTTCAAAGTACCAGCGAATTGCGACCTAAGTAGTTTTTTTTATATAATTCTTTATAAAGTTATATAACTTTAACTATTAAAAATAGGTTACCTAATAAAGACCTTTTATAGCTATTAATAAGCTAATAACTACCTAATATTATCTTATAAGACTATAAAATTAATTATATTATTATATTTTAATTAACTTAGTTATAAGATATAACTAATATATAACTAATATAATAACTTATATAGTAGGTTAATAAGGGGGTTTTTTATATTAAATAGAGTTTTTTTTAAGTTATTAATATTATCTTATTTCTTTTATAAATAAGATATAATTTTTCTTAGTTAAAATATAAAATAATAAGGTTAATAATAATATCCTTTTTCTATATCTTCTACTAGACTCTATCTTTTATATACCTATTAGTAATTACTATATAAATAGAAGATAAACTATACCTAGCCTAGTCTTACCTTAGTAGAATAGTAAACTAATATCTAATATATAATACCCTCTTTCGGTATACTTAGTTCCTTTAGTCTAGTTTAGACCTAGTTAGATATATATAAAGAGTAGTTAGAGGTATTAAATAGACTATAGGGTTTTTAATTAATAAGAAGAGCTATACTAGCCCCTACTAGGGATAGATATAGAACTAGAGTATTATATAGGAATATAGGTTTTTCTCTAGAAACTCTAGTTTTTCTTATACTTATAGAGAGTAGAAGTACTAGATAGATAAGCTAGTCTACTTAGGGTAAATAAGTAATATAAATATATTAAAGAAGTAAAGATAGTATATATATATATATATATATTAATAGTATAGCCTAAAAATTTAACATTAGAAAATTATTAAATAATAACTATTAACCTTTACTAAAAGTAATAATATTATTAAAGAAAGGGAAAGAGTATAGGTTTTTACCTAGGTTAAGTATAGTATAGGTATAGTAAGGTATCTTAATATCTTAGTTTTTCTTATACTATTAAATTATTAAAGGACCTAAAGTCCTTAAGATGATAAAGGTAAGTTAATAATTAAATATAAATTTATCCTAAGAAAGATCTAATACTTAGCTACTAACTCCTAAAGGACTTAATTATTTAAGTAATACTAGGTAAATAATATTATATTACTAGGTAGATAGGTATTGTGAAGGATTCGGGCTGAAAGCCCGTATCCGCCGTTGTACAGCCGGAGGCTTGTGGGGGCTAGGCCGCTACGCGGCCAAACATTATTCCTGTACTGTAGTTACGGGGGAAACCTCTTCCCCTTTTCCTTCTTACCTCTCCCTAAGAGATTTAATAACTATTATGACGCTCATCTGCAGATACCCTGAGGCCAGTCCGTAACAGGTATATATAATAGCTTACCTAAGATTTAAAGGTACTTTATTTTATATAGTAATTATATATAAATATAAGTATCTTTAAAAAATTCCCTATATTAAGATTTTCTAACTACTACTACTACTAATATAACTACTATATCGGTCGCTTTAACCCTTACTAGATGCCGAGGATTAGTAAGATAGATAAAAGGATAGTTCTCCTCTATAGCTTTTAAAAATAACTTTTTTTGCCTTTTTTTATTCTAATTTCTATTATTTACCTTATAATTAAGAGCCCTTAAGTAGCTACTCTTAATTTCTAATAATATCTTTATCTTTATTAACTCTTTAAATTCTATTATAATAATTTAAATACCTCTTTTTAATAAGTTATAATTCTATATATATAATAGTCTTAATTAAGAAATAATAATTTTATTAAATATATATACTAATCTTTAGAAGAATAATATTATTAAAGTATTATAAATAACCTAATAACCTTATATATAGTATCTAATACTATATACTTTTTATAGTTCTCCTTAAATATTATACTATCTTCCTTATACTACTACTACTACTACTAAGGCTCTTACTACTACTAAAGCTTTTAATACTTACTAATTTACTTAAAAAACGTATTTTTACTATTTTTAATAATTATATATATATTAGACCTAGATTAATAATTCTTCTACTACTACTAGCACTACTATAGTAACTACTATTATAGTAGCTATTATTACTAGTAAGTAATAAAGGAGGGAAAAAGGAGTAAAATATAATAGCTACTATTAAAGTTAATAGTAGCTAAATTAGGTAAGTCTAAAAAGGTACTTTACTTATAGTAGGTATATTATAATATTTAGGGAGAACTATAAAAAGTATATAATATAAGATACTATATATAAGGTTATTAGGTTATTTATAATACTTTAATAATATTATCTCTTTAAGGGTTTATATATATATTTAATAAGATTATTATTTCCTAATTAAGACTATTATATATATAAAATTATAACTTATTAAAAAAGGGGTAATTAAAGTATTATAGTAGAATTTAAAGAGTTAATATAAGAGAAGATATTATTAGAAATTAAGAGTAGTTACTTAAGGGCTCCTAATTATAAGGTAAATAATAGAAATTAAGATAAAAAAGGTAAAAAAAAAGTTATTTTATAAAAAGCTATAGAGGAGAATTATCCTTTTATCTATCTTACTAATCCTCGGCATCTAGCAAGGGTTAAAGCGACCGATATAATATATGTGGAATTAGAGGTACTATGCTAGTATAGCGTAGGTAGGGTGTTATATGCACCTATCTATCACGGGCTGGGCTATGCCCAGCCCCTTCCTGTGGCGCGGCCGCCTTTATAGGCGTAACCAGGCAATAAGTGGTCGACTTGTTGTTACGAATCCTTTTGCTATAGTGGTATAGGCTTTTGGTCACACAACCAATGATGGCAGTAGCGTCCTAGTTAGCGCTATGAGCCCCGCCCGGGGTTAGTCCGTCACACTATCTACCTAGTAATATAGCACTATCCACCTAGTATTACTTAATTATTTTACTCTACTATAATAAACCTTCTTTCTTTAATCCTTATCTCTAAAGGGCCTACCTTCCTTATATCTTCTATAGATAAATAGAAAGACCCTTTAACTAGAATGAATATCTCTCTTATTAATATAATTACTAGAGTCTATATTATAATTATTAATATTATCAATCTCACCGGCTTCTACTAAGAGTAGCAACAGGATAGTAGCGGATCTACATAGTAGATTAGGTTTTCCTCTAGGAACTTTAAATTTTCCTATTCTTTTAAAAAGCAGAAGTACTAGACAAGCCATAGAGCTTAACTAGGGTAATTTACTAATAATAATATTATCAATCTAAATACAGATATAGACCTAGAATGCCTATTTATTTATTATATTAAAGACTTTAATAGATAGACCCTTAAGATCTTGAAGAAGGCTAATTAATAAGTCCTTTAATAGTTCTAAGACTAGATCTATAACTATAGCATCTTTATTACTAGATAGCTAGGCTACCTAGTTATAAAGGCCCTATTTAACCTTACTTATTAAGATATAATCCTCTAAAAGCTCACTATAATTAAGGCACCTAAACCCCTGACTATTAATACCCTCTAAAGTCTTATTAAGGTATAAGAAAAAAAGCTTATTAAGGTGTTATAAGAACTAGAGCTTAGTAAGGCATAAGAACTAGAGCTTGTTAAGGCATAAGAATTAGAGTTTGTTAAGGCATAAGAACTAGAGCCGCTAGAGGTAATAGAGATCTAAGTTAAGGTAAAAGAATAAGAGCTTATTAAGGCACATACCCCCCAGTCGTTAATACCCTCTTAAAGCTCGTTAAAGCGGCATAAGAATAAGAGCTTACTAAGCTATAAGTATAAGAGCTCGCTAAGGCGGTATAAGAACTAGAGCTTATTAAGGCACTTAACCCCCTGGCCGTTAATACCCCTTAGGAGCTTATTAAGGCACAAAAACTAAAGCTTATTAAGGCATATAAACTAAAGCTTATTAAGGCATATAAACTAATGCTTATTAAGGCATAAGAACTAGGGCTCGTTAAAGTATAAGAACTAGAGCCTCTAACGATTAAAGGCAATATTTAAGAGCCGCTAGAGGCAATAGAGATATAGATAATAGACCTCTTTTAGCTTCATTGATAACACATCTAGCGTTAGTAATACCCCCTAATTTAATAGTACTAGAAGTAATAGAAGAAGTAATAGTGTGTCGGTCGCTTCGACCCTTGCTAGATGCTAAGGATTAGTAAGATGGATAAAAGGACAGTTTCCCTTTATAGCTTTTATAAAAAATAACTTTTTTTACCTTTTTTATTTTTAATTTCTATTATTTACCTTATAATTAGGAGCCCTTAAGTAGTTACTCTTAATTTCTAATAATATCTTTATCTATATTAACTCTTTAAATTTTACTATAATACTTTAATTACCCCTTTTTTAATAAGTTATAATTCTATATATATAATAGTCCTAATTAGGAAATAATAATCTTATTAAATATATATATAAACCCTTAGAGGGATAATATTATTAAAGTATTATAAATAACCTAATAACCTATTATAGACTAGCCTTAGGGTATCTATAGATAAGCGTTATAATAGTTATTAAATCTCTTAGGGAGAGGTAAGAAGGAAAGGGAGAGAGCTTCCTCCCCTACTATAGCTATAATATAGGAATAATATTTAGCCGCATAGTAGCCTAGCCCCTATAAGCCTCTAGCTATATAATAGTAAATATAGGCTTTTAGCCTAAATCCTTTATATACCCCCCCTCTCTAGGCTCCCCCCTATCTAATATAATATATATAATTATATAGTATTTCTATTTATAAGTATATATAGTAGCCTAATATAATAATTTACTATCTATTAGTAGGTATTTAGGATTATAGTATTAATCTAATAAGGAAAAATTATAAAGTAGGTCTAGTTTATTAGTATAATACTAGCTATATCTCTACTACTTCTAGGTATTATAGGCCTAGTACCTTTACCTACTATAGCTAATTAGGTCCCTTTATATTTATAATATACTTTACTTCCTATATAGTCTAGAGGACTAGTATTATTATAGTAGTATTACTATTAAAGTAAAGTAACTATATACTAGTAAGATATTACTAATCTAGCCTTCTTATTATAGTCTATTAGAAAGTTTAAGTTACCCCCTTTCCTAGCTTAAATCCTTTATCTTTCTAATATTATAATAATATAAATCCTCCTTATAAACGCCTATAAACCCTATAATAAGAAATATTATCCTAAAACTTAAAATAATAACTATACTATATTATATCTACTATAACTACTCCTCCCCCCCCTCCTCTACCTAAAGATAGTAGTAGTACTAGTCCTAAAGGATATTATTAGCCTTAATATAATACTAGTAATATTCTTATTATTAGGGACTTAGGTAATAATAAGTATAATTTAGAAAATAAGGTTAATTACCTTTACCTTACCTATATCTAGAGCTTAATTAAAAATATTAAGCTAAACTATATACTAACTATATAAGGGGCTTATACCTCTTATTATAAGAAGAAGAAGCTATATTAGTATAATACTACTTTATTTACTAATAACCTATAGCTATATAATATTATTAATAGAATATAAGACCTTATTAACTAAGGAAAAGCTATTAGTACTACTATAGTTAGAATAAAGTATAAAAAGGGTTATAAATACCTTATTATAAGTCCTACCTTTATAAAGGTAGTATACTACTTTAACTATACTCTAGATTCTATATAGGCGAGTCTTAAGCCTACCTTAGATGCCTATATAAATAATATAATACCTACTACTAATTTAACTATACTATTACCCTCTTAAGTAGTAGTTACTCCTTTAATATCCTAGGGCTATAACTCCCTTCTTAATATAAGTAATATTATTAATACTATTATAACTAGCTTTTAAGTTATAGCTATATATTTCCTTTATTATTAGATTATATAATATACTAATACTATATAAGTAGATAATTAAGTATTCTAGTAGTCTATTATTACTATACTTTAGCTACTATAGATGCCTTATTATATTACTATTAAGTACTATCTTACTAACTCTTAGGAATAAGACTCCTACTATTCCTCCTATATACCTAGTTTATCTTATTATAGAAAATATTAAATCTATTACTATTATAATTCCTTATATTATTTATACTCCCCCTACTCTCCTATATATAGTTATTATAGCTTATATTATAAGTATTTCCTTTTAGTTATATTAGTCTCCTTAGAGGGTTACTAGGGGTCTAAGTTACCCTTATAATACCTAAGTTATAAATATAACTTATATTATTAATTAAGTATTATTCTTTCCTTTTATTCTTATTATAGTACTAATATACGTCTAGTATACTAGGAGGTACTATTTTTTATTTATTTTATTCTTAACTATATAGGTATAGGCTATATATATAGAAGGGCTAGGTATAAAACTAAAGAAGCTATAAGTCTAAGGTACTATCCTTATAGATAAAATATAATAAATATTATATTATTCTTAAATAATATTATATTCTTCCTTATAAGATTATATATTACTACTATTATATTAATATATAGTAATATATTATATATAGACTATTATTACTTTAGGTATTACCTTATTTTAACTTAAATTCTTTAAGGGCTTTATAGTCTACTAGTACTATTAGTAGCTCCTATATAGGCATTAGGTAGCTAGACTATTTAACTAGGAGTTCTTTTACCTTTCCTTATCTATAATAGTTCTTTATATATAGTATCTTCTTAATATTATACTCTAGTACTAGGCCTAACCTAGTACTATTATCTACTAGAATTAGTTCTAGGGCCTAGTTATTATATACTTATAATAATAATAGATTATTAGTAGCCTTCTCTACTAAATCTATATAAAAGGTCTTATATAGGTCCCTTAATATATTAAAAGTAATAGTAAGTAATATTAAAATATCTATAACTATATATTTAGCTTAGACCTAATTAAGCTTCTTACTTAGCTATAATATAATAATATTTCTAAGTAATAGCTAAATATAGTCCCTAACTTAAAATACTTCTACTAGCCTATATAACTTATTAGTAGATTCCTTTTACTATTATTATATATATATAATTATAGCTTAGGCTAGCTTTACCCCTTATTAGATTTAAGTAAAGAAAGCCTATATATAGCCTACTAGTAACTTTAGGGGGGTATTAAGGCTATAGAGTATTTAGATAAGCTTTTTATTATAGCTATAAAAGAGGAAGTTTAGGCTAAATCTAGTAACTAAAAAATCCTTATTATTTAGTACCTATTAAGTTATTAGAAGTTATTATACTTAGTTATATTATAAGTAAGATATTATTATTTATAGTATTACTTATACCTCCTAGTTTACCTTCTCTATTTTACTATCTATCTAGGGGTAATATATAGTAGAGAGGAGTTACTCTATACCTATTAGAAGGTATAGTATATACTAGAACTTACTAACCTAGTCTAAGTTATAATTACTAATTATTTATATAAAGAACCTATAAAAGTACTACTAATAAGATAAGAACTATATAATATAGTCCTTTACTATTATTATAGTTATAACTTCTAGTTAAATAAACTTTAAGAGTTAGTTAGTTATTATTATAAAGAATTAGGGTTTATTACCTCTATAAGTAGGTAGCTTAGTTATAAAATCTACTAAGATCTATTACTAATACTAGTCTATTACTAAAATTAGGTAAAGTAGGCTCTATTATAGTTATTATAACTTATAAGCTCTATAATATAAGTAATTATAGATATAATATATAATATCCTTTAATATATTAGTCTAATAGTAAAATCTTATTAGTATTAAGAAGGTTATATTCTTCCCTAGGTATATTAATATAGTATCTATATAGATATATTTAATAAGTACTATAGTTAGAGGTTCCTAATCTAGTACCTAAAGTTAGCTATAATATTAAAGGTAATAATATATTAAGATTATATAGTTAGCTACCTAGCTCTTTATATTTACTTCTAGTAAGAAGGTATAGGTACTATCTTAAACTATAGTAATCTTTATATAATAGCTTATATCTACCTCTATAGTAGTCTCCTAGAAGGCATTTAAGTTCTTATCTATAAATAGTAATAAAGGGTCTATATATTCTATCTAGACCTTTACTATATTAATATTAATTAGTTATAAGATCTTTATTAGTAGCTTATCTAATCTATCCTTATAGACCTCCTACTAACTTAAGGCGTCTAGCTATTACGCGAGAGGACTAGGATAGTAGTAGAGTTAATAGTAAAATATAGATAGGAATTCCGCCTAATAAGCCTACTATTCTAAAATAACCTAAGGTTTAGTAAAGTATTTAAGGTTCTTATAGTCTATTAGTATAGTAAATAAGAGTTCTTATCCCTTAAGCTCTACTTCTTATATATAAAGGGAATTAACTATAGCTAATAATTCCTTATTATATATAATATAATTATATTCTATTACTATTAGTTTCTAAGAATAGTAAGCTACTAGTTATAATATACTATTATTATTTATCTATAAGAGATACCTACCTAGACTAATACCTAAGTAATCTATTTCTATAATAGTATCCTTTACTAGGTCCTAGAGTACTAGGTAGGATTCTAAGAAGAATAGTATTTTTAGTTATTTAAATATTAGCTCTTTTAGTTCTTCTTAAGTAAACTATATATACTTTTATATAAGCTAGGTTAGTAGCTCTAATATAGAAGTAAAGTCTAAGAGGAATTCCTAGTAGAAGTTTATAAATCTAAGGAAACTCTATATACCTTTTATACTTTTTAAGGATTTTTAGTTATAAATTACTTATATCTTCTCTAGGTTAGGTATAAGGGAAACTCTAGTTATAATTATAAACCCTAGGTACTTTACTATTTTTACTAAGAACTTATATTTATTTAGGTTAAAGTAGAAGCTAGCTTTCTCTAGCTTCTTAAGTACTATTATAACCTTTTATTTATAGTCTTCTTTATTACTAGAACTATAAATAAGGATATTATCTAGATAGGTAGTAATATAATTATTAAATATATCCCTTAGGGTATAATTAATATAATATTAGAATATAACTAGTATACCTAATAGCCTAAAGGGATATATAAGCTATTTAAATAGTCTAAAGTAAATATAGAAGGTTATATACTTCTTAGAGCTAGGCTTTATCTATAGTTTATAGAAGGTAGATTATATATTAAGCTTTATAAACTATTTTATAATTAATAAGGAATATAATATCTCCTTTATTAGTAGTAATAGATACTAGTTATCTTCTAATATTATATTAAGTTCCTAGTAGTCTATATAAAAATACTAACTACTATTTACCTTATAGACTAATAGGACTAGTATTATAGCTAATAATAAGCTAGCTTAAATCTATCCTTTATCTAGTAATATAATAAGCTATTACTATAGTTCTAGGAGCTAGTTATAAGGTATATAGTATAATTAACTATATAAGAGTTATCTAGGAGAGCTATTTATTATTATCTTAATCTTAATTTTATAGTTAAAACTATTATAATAGGGTAGTAATACTATAGTATCTTCCTCTAAAAATAAATACTTATAAGCTTAGTAGTATCTTAGGAGTTCTTTCCTAGCTATAAGGGAGTATTTAATAATTATATTAATCTTATTAATACTTATTATAAAGATATTTATCTCCTCTTAGGTAGTTATAAAATCCTTTTTAAGTAGCCTATAGAATTACTCTCCTCTTAGAAGAACTAAGCTTAGTAACTTCTAGTATTAATCTATTATATAGATTATCTCTCTTAGTTTTAACCTTAAGTAAATATAACGCCTTTTAATATCTAAAAGTAGGCTATAGTAAGTTAGCTATAATAGCCTAAGTATTATCTATTATAAGAAGGCTAAGACTATATAGAAGAAGATAGGGAATATTTATTTATCTATATTAACCTATACCTTTACTATTTAAGTAACCTAGAGCTTAGGTAAATCTCCTATAGCTACTTTTATAATATATTTTAAGGGAAATAATATTTACTATAAGTATAATAAGTCTATTATATCTTTACTAACTACTCTATAATATTTATATCTTATATTTACTAGGACGTCTATAAGGGTATAGGTTTATAAGATAGCTAGTATAAAAAATAGCTTTATATTTATTTTACTAGCTATTTCCTCTTATTATTCTAAGGTAATAAAGGAGGGACTTTACCTTTCCTATTAGGGTATAGTTACTAATTACTTACCTAAGGGGAGTCTTTTCCCTAGGCCTTATTTTTTCCTAAGTTACTTATTCTCTTATCTAGGTCTATCTTAGTTCTTACCTAGTATACTCTTATAGCTAGTAGTTTTATAAAGAGTAGGTGATAATATTATATATTATATCTATCCTAACTATAATATAAGTATAAGCTATTCTCCTTTTAGTTCTAGAAAACTTTAAATAAAACCTAGGTAGCTTATTTCTTTATCTTAGCTCTTATAAAAAGGTAGGAGTTTAATAGTATAAGGAACCTTAGGCTATTAATACCTATTATTATAATATCCCTATCTAGGTCTATCCTTATCTACTAGTTATTCTTTTATAATTAAGGGTAATATTATTTTTCTATTTAATATAATTCTAGATCTACTAATAGCTCTTATAGTTCTTAGATTATATTATTATAGCTTATCTTTAAGACTTACTAACTAACTATAAGTCCCCTTATTATATCTAAGAGTACTAGTTATAACTTTATTAACTTAACCTTATTATTCTAAAGGAGTCTACTAGCTAGGGCTAGTTCTTATTTAAATTAGATAAAGAAATAAGAGAAGAGTTCTTTCTCTCCTTACTTAAGGTAGTTTAGTTATATTATTATAATCTTATAATAATAAGAGTCTCTAAATACTATTTCTAAGTATATAAGGAAGGTAATTAGGTCTAACTTATTACCTTACCCCCTAGCTTTAAAGTATATTATAACCTTTAACTAGGCTAAAGAACTAAGGTTTATCTAAATATATATAAATTATACCTTAAGGGGGCTAATAAACTCTATATTAATTTTAAGCTTATATATAATTACTTATTTTTATTTTATAAAGGCTTTTTAGTTACTATTAAACTTCTTACCTTAGGGAAGTAGTTTCTTCTTTATAATAGCTATTAGGGGAGCTAGAATAGGGGGAATAGTTAGAGGGGATTTATTAGAAAGAAGGACCTATATTACCTATAGGAGTATAAACTACTTAGTAAGGAGCTATATCTCCTCTACTTATCTAGCATTTTACTCTACTAGTATTATATATTACTTCTATAATTACTTATAAGTCTCCTTAATATCCTCCTATAGGTCGCCTACTCTAGGAAGGTCTATCTTAAGGAGACTCTTTTTCCTTTTTTTTTTTTTTTTTTATAAAGAGATTTAATTATTATAGACTAGCCTTAGAGTATCTATAGATAAGCGTTATAATAGTTATTAAATCTCTTAGGGAGAGGTAAGAAGGAAAGGGGGAGAGCTTCCTCCCCTACTATAGCTATAGTATAAGAATAATATTTAGCTATATAGCGGCCTAGCCCCTATAAGCCTCCGGCTATATAATAGTAGATATAGGCTTTTAGCCTAAATCCTTTATATAACCTTATATATAGTATCTTATATTATATACTTTTTATAGTTCTCCCTAAATATTATAATAGAAGATTAACCTTATTAACCCCCTTAACCCTAGAGTAGAAAAACTATATATTAGATTATATATATATTAGAGGAATCTTATTTTTATTACGTTTTTAGTATTCTTAGGCCTTAAGAAGAGAAAATCACTAGTGTTATAATATCTAGCTATAGCCCTCTTATTAGCCTAAATTAATAATAGACCCACTCTTATTACCTAGATCTTTCGTTACAGCCTAACTAGAGCCTATAGCTCACCACAATAAGTCAATAAGTAAGAAACACCAACCAATCAGCCCGTGATAACGTACGTTATTTCCCTGACGGAACCAACAGTAATAACAATTACTTTTTATCTCCTCTATTGCAATTGGTTTTGTTATCTTAGTCAATTCGTTAATGTTTCCATTGTTCTCCGCTTTCTCATTTTCCCCGTCTTTTCTCACCTACATTGGCCTTTTTGTTGCTAGTTACCCCTTGCCCGCGGAGGATGATCGCGGCGGCTCCGAGTTTAAATGCAATGTCCTGAGAGCATGCCTTGTTAGCTCTAGCGGCTAAAGCGTTTTGTAACGAGAGTGTTTAAATATATCAGAAAATGCAACTAAATATCCAATCATCGATGCCATATTACAGCAACGTTGGATAATGAGTATCTGATTGCTTCAGCGATTGTGCTGGCTGAACGCCATTCGATCGCGTTACCTAATCAGGTTGGCACAGTGGCCCGCTCGACCCAAAAAAAAGCCCTGATCGAGCATGAGAAAGCTTCACTTGGCTCGTAGCCGTCTACGTGAAACTTTCCGAATCATACTACGTCACATGAAGTCCGGCGCCTTGTTTCTCAGTTTATTATCACGGGAAAATATGGATTCGGCGGTATCGTCCACAGCGACACCTCCCGCCTCTGCCCGGGCGCAAAGGTCCCAGGCTCTAGACGACTTGATTATGGGTGTAAGTATTCCAGTTTTTGTGCATTGCCGCTGCTCGGCCACTGAACTGTAACAACAAAAAGGCACTTACTAATCTTACAACTCGCCAGACCAACAGTAGCAGCATTGTCTCCAAGCGCAGCGTCGAAAGGCTCTATTACCCTGACGAACCTCACTATTTTCGCTACTTTGTGAAGAAGTTTCAGCGACGAGCGCCGCTGATCAATCGCGGGTACTGGTTGAGACTTAGAGCAATCGATGCTATTGTCAAACAATTTCTGAAACGTTCTAATGGGCGAAAAGTTGTCATCAATCTCGGATGTGGAAGGTGAGCAAACGTGCTCTGCCGCTGGATTGCTAATATTAAAACGGCGAACAGCGATGTTTTGCCATGGCAGACCAATACCCGATGTGGAGACAAATGTAGCGATGCATTGTTCATTGACATCGACTACGCAGACCTCATGCGCAGGAAGAGAGCTGTGGTTCTAGAGACTCCTCAGCTGAAAGAGCTTCTTGGGTCATCTTTTGAAGTTTCCGAATCAGACAAAGATACTGTGCTGCTGAAGAGTGCAAGATACTGCCAGATTGGATGCGATCTTCGTGATTTACAAGCACTTCGCCAGGTGCTTGAGACTCTGGTCGATTTGTCGGAATGCCCTGTTCTCTTCGTTGCCGAGGTCTCCATTACTTATATGGATACAGAATCTGCGGATAGATTACTTGAATGGGCTAGTTCTGTTGGTAAGGCCGAGTTCTGCCTTCTGGAGCAAATTTTGCCCTATGGTCGTGGTCATCCGTTTGCCCAGACAATGCTCCAGCACTTTGACAAGCTCAAGACGCCACCTCGGTCTGTCGGGTGTTATCCGACCATTAATGACCAGTCTCAGAGGTTCAAGAGCCGCGGATGGCCAAGTGTGCGGATATGGGATCTGTGGGATGCCTGGTCCTGCGGCGAGTTTGTGAATGCCCAAGAGCGGGTCGCTCTCGACGACATCGAGCCATTCGACGAATGGGAAGAGTTCATGCTCTTTGCACGCCATTACTTTGTTCTTCACGCATCAGCAATTGAGGAAGGAGACGTAACGAAGGGAAAGACGGGCATCCAAGTTAATCAACAAACAAGCCAAAGCCGTAAAGTGCAACCTTGCCAAGAGCTCAGTATGCAGTTTACTACGTTTGCTGGCAGCATCAAGCGCCGATTTGGAGCGTTGGCAACACTTCAGGATGTAGAGGGGCGGAAGTTTGTATTGAACATGATGGGACTCGGCTCTAATGCCCGCGAGGATAGGTATGATATCTATTCTCTCGACGGCGGAGTCGCATATTCCCCAGCACTACCTTTGACAGGCCCATCGCCGCGCATGTGTTTCACTGTCACAGACTTGGGATCCTACGGCATCTTACTTGTCGGAGGTCGCGGTTCTCCAGCCAGCGCTTTTTCTGATTGCTGGCTCCTCAGAAACGATCGTGGCCGGAGCTGGCAGTCGACGTGGAAGCTGCCGGTTCCCCTTTACCGCCATTCTGCGTTGCGACTAGCTGGAACATCACTGGTTCTTGTAGCTGGAGGTAAAATAAGTCCCTCGCGAATCTCCGAGTACTTTTACGTGTTGAATCCCGAAAAAGGCTGGCTCCAGTGCAAAGTTGCTGGGGACATGCCAAAGCCTTCCTTTGGCTCCATTCTATGCAACAGTCCGGTGGGCTCTTCGAATGGAAAGCCTACAGGACTTCTTTGCGGCGGAATCGAAGCATCGGGCCTACTTGCTCAGAAGAAATACGAATGGACACTGGACATCGCTTCTAAGCACGTAAGTACATTTCTCACCTCCTATCCAAACCAGCTCAGCTGACCAGTGATAAGCCCACCATCACATTTGCGACAATGCACCAAAAATTTGCCCCGGAACTGTCTATATTCGGAGCAAGCTCCATCGAAATTCAAGGAAATACACTTGTCTGCGGAGGCATAGGTGCAGACCAGGCCATCGATGGGCAAGCAATGTATTGCCTGACCTCATCAGAATCCAAGGTCGACCTCACTAGAATCACGCAGCGCCCAGACGATGCAGCTGTCAAACCATTCATGATTGGCGCTTCGGTATTGTATAATGACGGTCGCATTGTTATTGCCGGAGGTGGTGCGACCTGTTTTTCCATGGGTACATTTTGGGAGACGAATGTCTACCAAGCCCAAGTGCCCACGATCCTTAACAGTGGCCGAGTGGCCGCAGATGGAAAATTGATATCTACTGAGATCAAATTGATTGCTTCGCAGCGCGTCATAAGCAGTACTTCTGCCCACAGAAGCGATAGTGAACTAGGCAGACCTGATGCAAAAGCCAGAATATCAACGATCGCACGCGTTAGCTTGAGCTCGGAGTCCGATTTTGAAGATATCATCCTGCGCGGCCAGCCAGTGGTAATCGAGAATCTTCAACTGGGCGACTGTCTCAAGAGATGGACCGCTGAATATATGACAGAAAGGGTGGGAAGCGACAAGAAGGTAAGTAATTCCGCAGTCCTGCCGCGGTCGTTTGCCCCTGACCCCTGAACTAGGTGGTTGTACATGAATGCCAGCCGGATGATTGCACAATGGATTTTACCACGAAGAATTTTCGCTACGTCACTGATGACTTTGGCACTATTTTGGCTAGAGCCAGCAATGGCGAGCGTCTATACTTGCGCTCACTGTCAAACGAGAAGCCAGCCGAGCAGCCAGCCAAGCTGGAAGACGACTTCCCTGACCTGGCCACAGATTTCGTTCTGCCAAGACAGCTTGATTTTGTCAAAAAGAAGCTTTTCAGTTCCGTGTTGCGAGTGTCTGGCAAAGTCAACATGTGGCTTCACTATGATGTAAGTCAGAAGCTGCCACTCACGTAAGCCTTGTCTCTAATTTCGGAATAGGTCATGGCGAATGTGTACGCGCAGATCATTGGAACAAAAAGAATGATGCTTTTTCCACCGAGCGATGTATCTCATCTAGCATTTGCACCTGGTGCGTCTAGCTCCAGCGTCGATGTATTTACGTTGCTTGAAACGCCCAAGCTAGCTCATACACGCCCTCATGAAGCCATCGTTGGCCCTGGGGACGTGCTATTTCTACCACCTCTGTGGCTGCATACCGCAACACCCACAACAGACATGAGTGTTGCGGTAAATATTTTTTTTCGCGATCTTGACGGCGGGTACGCCTCCGGACGCGATGTGTACGGCAACAGAGATCTGGCCGCCTATGAAAAGGGCAGACAGGAGGTGACCAAAATTGCAAAGCAATTCCAAGTGCTACCAGAAGAGACACGCAAGTTTTATCTCGCAAGGTTGGCAGATGAATTACTGCAAGCGGGGGAAGGCAATAATTGATCAATAGGAGTGTACAGCTGCCGCTCAATATATAGGCCAGCATGAACAGCCGCATCAATTTACACAAAATGAGAAGACACGAATGATACTCTGCGGACCAGAAGAAAGCCGTGCTTCCTTCTGCCCCCTTTTGCCAAAGCACCAGCCAGGGTCGAATGTGCGCTGAGCAGCAGGTTCAATTGTGCGAAAATGGAGCAGTGGCCAGCTGGCTGCCAACCCGTCTACCAGCCACCAGTCCAAGTGCAGCACTTGCACTGAGCTAACTACCTAGCTTCATGCCATCATTTAGTTCACAGCGGGGTCGCATGCGTTTCGGCGACCAAATTGTTATCTTTTCATCATCAATTCATCTTGCTAGCGCTAGATGAACTACACCCGAGCTTGTCGTCAATAAGAGGTAGCGGAATTATTATCTCGT
Organism: Beauveria sp. NWAFU-1; assembly: GCA_024472245.1. Classification (NCBI taxonomy): domain Eukaryota; kingdom Fungi; phylum Ascomycota; class Sordariomycetes; order Hypocreales; family Cordycipitaceae; genus Beauveria; species Beauveria sp. NWAFU-1. The sequence goes on along the minus strand of JANBXD010000006.1, from coordinate 1,923,534 downwards.
GAATCTGTGAGCCCATCTGGCGATCTGACACCAGCCCACATCTCGTGGGAACACGTCTGTCGAGATCGCAGCGCGGCAGAGGAACAGTCTGCCCGCGACGAGGAGCTTCCGAACGGAACAACCACCACAAGCTGCGCTTTTATCTGCTTCGATTGACTCATTTACAGATAACGGAGTCTCCTGCACACGGCCGCCGACATGCCTGCTGCTGAACGTTTGCTGCGTCGCATGCTGCTTCCCGGAGCTGCCGTGACAACGGGAGCTGTCCTGGTCTACAGCTATCGCCCACGAAATATCCCTGGCCATTCATCCGCCGCAGTGCCACCACCAACGTATGCCCTTGATGGCTCCTTCACGATGCCGCGCTTCCCGCACGTCAAGTCCCGCCAGGAGCAGCTCGACGCTCTACGCCTGAGCGGAAGCAGCTCTACCAATGACGAATATGACATGCTTGTGATTGGTGGCGGAGCTACCGGTGCTGGTGTTGCTCTTGATGCTGCGACTCGCGGTCTCCGAGTTGCTGTCGTGGAACGTGATGACTTTAGTAGCGGAACCAGTAGTAAAAGCACAAAACTGGTTCACGGAGGTGTTCGGTACCTTGAAAAGGCTGTCTGGAACCTTGACTACAACCAGTACAAGTTGGTTCGCGAGGCCCTCACGGAGCGCAAGTATTTTTTGCAGACTGCGCCTCACCTTTCCATGTGGCTGCCGATAATGTTGCCTCTGGACAAATGGTGGAAGGCACCCTACTACTGGGCTGGAACCAAGTTCTACGATGTTCTTGCCGGAAGCGAAGGCATCGAAAGCTCCTATTTTCTTACCCGCAGTAAGGCTCTCGAGGCCTTCCCGATGCTCAAGCAGACGGACCTGGTCGGCGCTTTGGTCTACTACGATGGTGCCCACAACGACTCCCGTATGAACGTGTCTATCGCCATGACAGCTGCTCTCTATGGCGCCACCGTTGCGAATCACACCGAAGTCACCGGCCTTCTTAAGGATGAGAATGGCCATCTCTGCGGCGCCAAAATCCGTGACAATATTGCCGTTCGCAATGGTAATCCTACCGGGGACTTTACGGTGCGCGCAAAGTGTGTCATCAACTGCACAGGCCCCTTTACAGATGCCATTCGTAAGATGGATGACCAAACTTGCAAGGAAATAGTTGCACCATCCTCGGGTGTCCATATTATCTTGCCAGGCTACTACAGTCCGGGCAAAATGGGTCTGTTGGATCCATCAACCTCTGACGGCCGTGTGATTTTCTTCCTGCCCTGGCAGGGAAACACCATTGCAGGCACCACAGACTCGCCTTGTGCAATCACGCCCAACCCATTTCCAGATGAAGAATCTATTAAATGGATACTCGATGAAATTCGAGGCTACCTCTCCCCCGAAATCCGTGTCCGCCGCGGTGACGTGTTAGCCGCCTGGTCGGGTATTCGGCCACTCGTCAAAGACCCCAAAGCCAAGAATACCGAGTCGCTCGTGCGCAACCATCTCACAGACGTTTCTAGCTCTGGCCTTTTGACTTGTGCTGGCGGCAAATGGACAACGTATCGTCAGATGGCCGAGGATTGCGTTGACGTCGCTGTCAAGGAGTTTGGTCTCAATACCAAAGCAGTCGAGAACGCACCGCGAGTCAGTGGAACTAACCATATAGACGATGGTGCCATCCTTGATGGCAAGTGTCAAACCCACAACGTGAGATTGATTGGGGCACATGGCTTCAGCAAGACGCTCTTTATTCCCTTGATTCAGTACTTTGGCGTGGAGACAGAGGTCGCCAAGCATCTCACTGAAAGCTACGGGGACCGTGCCTGGTCAGTTGCTGCTCTTTGCAAGCAAACAACCCAGCGTTTTCCCGCCCGCGGCGAGCGTATCTCCCAGCTCTACCCGTTTGTGGATGGCGAGGTGCGATATGCTTGCCGACACGAGTATGCACAGACGCCCGTCGACATCCTGGCGAGACGCACACGCTTGGCCTTCCTCAGCGCCCAAGCAGCCCTTGAGGCTCTCCCCAAGATTATTGATATCATGGCAGAGGAACTGAAGTGGGATCATCGCAGACAAGAAAGGGAATGGAATGATAGTACGTTCGACTACACCCCGCCTAGCCCCATCCCTGCCCCGGTGGTCATTGATTAGTAGACTGACCTGTTATTACCGACAGCTGTCGACTTTCTCAAGTACATGGGCCTCCCCCAGCCGTTGCTGTCTGCCACCCGTAAGCAGGTTGAGCAATGCAAGCTCGATTTTGCGAGTTCGCTTGAGTGGGACATGTACTCGCGGCACGATAAGCCCCAGGAAGACTAATAATAATAATAAAGTCTAGCTATACTGGTGGTGCTCTGTACTGAAGAGGGGTCTGCGCTTTGTGCCAACATCGCACCCATTGCGGAGAGGGCGGTATCATGTCGCTCCGTCTTCAAACTGTGGCCATGTTCAATATTCGTACAGCGCGCCCTCTTGCTGGATTGGCAGAAGGGCGATGTTTGGGTAGCAAGGCAAGACGCGCTCCTGCCTAGGCTAGCGAGTCATAAACCAAGACCCGTGTTTCGACTTAGACCTCTACGAACGCCGACCAACTTTCCCTTCCTTCATGACCTTTGATTTGCGGGACTCAGGAGCAAAGGGAAGCTAACAATAACGGCTTTTCACAAATACTCAAATAAGACTCCTCACTTTGATTACGACGACGAGTAGTAGATGGAAAGCAAATCCAAAGGGCGCTCGCTGCCGGCGGCGCAACACCTCACACTCACCCCTGCGCACTTGAACACAAACGGTTCTTGTACCCCGTCTGACGCAAGGTTTCCTTTTACGGCAAGATGCAATTTGCCTTGGCGATGCAATAATGGGACAAAACATGCTCGGCATTCATGTGTGCGTGTGCATCTATCCGCGTGATTGCATGTCATAATTTGTCTCATCTTATTCTCGAATTCAGTATTCCTTTGTATTTTCAGCTCAACTCTGTAAGTATTTCTATTGAATCTGTGTAGTGGGTATGTTGAAGGCGTTTGCATCAGAAATTAGAACTGTACTTATCGAGATATGCAGTGAGAATAACTTGGTAGCTGATTTCAAGCATGGTGGCCTTGTCCATTCCCACTGTCTGTCGCCCACGTGTTTGCCTGCTAGGTACCTATGTCTGCCACAAGCTGCGTGGACTAGGCATTTACTTTAAGCGAGCTGCCTGTTGGACTCGGCTGCCTGCCGGCCGGGCTGGTACGCGTCTACAATGATGCGCCACAGTGCCACCAGTACAAAGATCCGGAGGGAACGAGAAGGAAACCGATTCGAGATATAAGAATTGTAGTGGTCCGGTGCGTACACGCAGAGCCAAAGTCTCATTTGAAAGAAATAATTTGCGCCCTGAAAACATGCAGGCGTCTTGTGCAGCGGGTGCAGAGCAAATGCCGAAAGGGCAAACGTAATGTACAGCAAGAAAGAAAGACTCCCAACTCCAAGTCACCATGCCAATGTCCTCTAAAATGTTTAACAGTGTCGCTCGCTGGGCAATCAGCTTGAAGTCAAAAGTAAATCGCAAGCCATGTCTAGAGGTGGGAAAAGTCGGTCATCTAATGGAAGAATGAAACTCTTGAACAAGAAAAGCGTTTCGCACCCACGGAACTCCCGGTAGATCAATCACCTTCAGGTCAGTGTCGTGTGTCGTAAAGCCATAAATAATAATCGGATGGGGAAAATCGCAGTCGCTTTGTAATTGCGCCATCATTCAGCTTCGCAGCCGTAAAAGTCGTCAGCGGCGGGGAAACTGCCTGTGCAGGGTTGTGACCGAGCCCTGCAACATCGTAATCATCGAAATGTTGCACAAAGTTAAGGATCGCTCGCGAATCGCAAATAACACGTCAATCGGTTTTGGCAGCGTCGTTGGGCGCGGTCACGACCACGCACCTTCATAAGGTGTTGCTGTTCCCGCTACCACGACGACTATCGAATCCGCTCGAGGACGAAGACGTGGCGTTGGGCCGTCGGCTGGAAGCCTTGCGATTAAAGCCCAACTTCTCGCCCACCTTTTTCCAACCCTTGTTGTGGGCGGCGACAGCACGCTGCAGCCCGCCGGGGGATGCATTGAAAGCCCAGTCCGAGGTGGTAGGAGGAGTTGTAGGAGGGGTCATGGGCTCATTGGTGGACGGAGAGTTACCCTCGCTATCATCGGTGAGGCCCTCAAACTCGAGGCTCTGGCTGGTTCGGCTTTTGGCAGTGGTGTGAGATCGGGGAGAGCGAACCTGCTCGTCGCAATACTCAACGGGAAGAGGGACAACAGATTCGAGAAAAGGGACCAAGAGCGAGTCATTCATAAGCTCGTAAATGATGTGACAGGCCTCGTCTAGAACAGAAGGGTGGGGAGGCACGGGGTTGTAGTGCGTCATCAGCAGGCGATCGCGGACTCGCGAGGGTATATTGACCTCGCGAGGAGCGCAAGGAACAATGTACACCTGCATGAGCTTCTGCCAGAGAGCGGATAGACGGGTATTGGCATCAGCGGCAGATTTGGCCTCGGAAGCAAGGTTTTGGTAGATGCTGGCGTAACGCTGGGCATCGAGCGTGAACTCGAGCGTCTCCATGCAGTGGTTTTGAGAGAGGTATGCCATAAAGGCAGTAAGAGTATAAGGCGGCGGCGAGTTATCGGCAAGAATGTCGCGAAGCGTGGGAGGTTGATGGGCAGCCATAATGTACCTGGGAGATCCTGGTCGTGAGGCGAATAGCTCGCTGTTAGAGCGTGAGTATGTGCCGATTTGGTAGAAGTCTTCGAAGGCGGAAGAGGGTCTCGGAGACAGTTCAGTAGGAATGGAAGTCAAGTCTATCACAAGGCTAACCATGTCTACTTTTGATCCCGGAGGGATTGTGATCCTTACTGGCGGCCAAGCAGTGATTGCAACAGACCCAGGCTATTTGGAGCAGATCGTCCAGGAGGGGGGGCAACAGAGGCCGCGGTGAGAGCGAGGAGGGGGGCGTGGCCGACTCGTTTTGTAGACTGCAAAGGCAAGCGGAGAGAATATTACGCTAGGTTTGCGAGCACGCGAGGCGTAAGAAACGAGGGCGTACGCATGCACAGAGAGCGGTGCGTGCGACCAAGACGTCTGGACCAGAATCCCGGTAACGGATGTTGGGGAGGAGAGGCGAGAGAGGGAGAAGTCGCTTGCCGACGTCGGACAGCAGGATCGTTATGTACGACAAAGGACGTGTAGCAGGAAAAAGGTGATGGTACAGTGATGAGGCTGCTTCGTGATTTGAGAATGGGAAGAGGACAGCGTCGGGGGAAAGTAGGGTCAACAACAGTGCGTGAGTGTGTGAGTGCGTGCCAGCAGAGACAAGATCGGAAGCGACGCTGGGAAGCGGGGAGGCGACGGTATTAGAATGGTGGTGGTCGTGGAATAGTGTTCTATTTTGGTGGCTTGCAGGGGTGATGATGCTGCTCTGGCGCTAGACAGGCGGTCGTCTGCCACTTGGAAAGTCAAAAAACGGGAAGCAGTTGGTGAAGGTTGTGGGAGCGACCGAGTTTTGTAATGGAGGAGGGGTTTATTAACTTACAAGCATGAATAGTGCTGAGATAAATTATTACCAGTAACCAAAAATGGACGGGACGGGAAGGGGAGGGGGCGTCTGATGAGGCAATCGAGCATACACCCATCAAGGTTTAGAACATTGGGCGAAAAGTCGAGTAGAAGCAGCAGCGAAGATGGCGTAGAAGAAAGAGGAGAAAGGACGGGGGGGAGGTAGGCATTGGCAGGGTGGGATCGGAGCTTTTTCTTCTCCCTCCCTGCCTCTGCCTGGGCTGTCTTAATAGTCAACAGCCCAGTCCGGGGAGAGCGAGAGGCAGAGGAGCAGTTTGGGGCCCCTCTTAGCCCATAGCGCTCTTGCGCCCCTCCTTCTTCTCTCCGCTTGGCCCTCAAGCCCTCTGGAACTTTGGGTCCTCTCCTCTCCCTGGTTGCTGGGCTAAATCGCTGACTGGTCTGCTGGTCTGCAAAATGGGTCTTGCTTGGACTCGTGGACTCTTGGACTCTTGGAACAACAAAGCCTGCGGATGGCGCTAACTTGAGTAATAGCGGGCCAAACTTGCTACTTACCAGGTAGTTATCACTTAATAATAATTTATCAGGTGCCAGCCAGTATGTAAAAGTTGTGACAGTTTGACAGCCTATTTTGTGAAAAGAGAGGAGCAACGGGCGACCAATATCCAGAAGCGATTGATGAGTACCATGGCGACTAAGAGACGCACATAAGATTCCAGTCATTCCTTTTTTGCTTCCTTCCTTTCATGACCATCGTGGTCGCTCGTCCACTCGGTCTACCTCGACGCCTGGCCAGACAGGCCAAGGCCAAGGCCGCCCGCCCTTGAATCACGGCTACTGGCAGTTTTGTACCAGTACCAGCCAGCCGACAGCGTATTTACTACCCACGTACGTACTTGCGCACAGCGATTGTTTCTAGAACGCCTGTCAGTGAGCCAGCCGCCCGACATTGCAGGGATGGCCCTACCTTCTGTCGTGCCACTCAACATTTCGCGCGCCAAGCCAGAAGGGCAGCATCGAGCAGGACATATGCATCGTTTTCTCGACGTGCTCAGTGCTGTTGCATGCTTAGACCACGCCACCCGCACACATCTTTATTGACTGCAGAATATTGCCGTGGTATTTCACCATCTCGACATGCAGCCATGCAACCATGATGGGACCATGGGGTGATGCACGCATCGAATGGCGAGAGGCCTGTGGCGCCTCAGTGCCGGCAGTCGTACGCGCTGGCCAGGGCCGGGGGGTGCTGGGAGGTGCGGGAGGTACTCGAAAGATGCCTGTCGTGTCGGCGCCTCTTTACAAAAAGAGTCATGTACCTTATTCTTCCAAGTCCGCCCCGACTTGGCGCCCATCCACCCAGTGCTGGGTACCGCAGCCCTGTGCGCCGAGGGGGCTTTCTGTTTCTTTACAGGTGGCGCCGATCCCCGTACCGGTAAATCACGGATAGGTAGCGCTAACTTATTTCGTATCAATTACCGTAGCCATCATGCTTTAACCTACGGATACGGAGTACCTAGCTACAGCCTAAATACCTATCCGTTGGCAGGCACGGATACTGAGTTTTAGCCAAAATGCTCACAAGGCCCTTTCTCAAACAGTAGCACTCAATGAAGGCACCTACATGCGTACCGCGCCCAGCTTTTCGCTGCTTCATAAGATGACAGTAAGTGTCGGCAGGCTCCGATATTTAGATGCCCGCCTCCCCACGTAGTTAAACTTTTCTTGTCTATATCAAAAGGTGTGTTTAGCTATCGCGAACGCCCAGTTCCAATCCTCTGAAACTGATCATCAGTGAGTCGAAGGAACAGCAATGAGAGGCGGATTAAGGATTTAGACCCATATTTCTGACGCAAGTGTGGGCGGCACTGGCTGACGATTGGCCCATCTTACCAAGGCAGCAGGTGGCAGGGTGTTACGGATTTTTGCAACGATACGGAGTACGCAAACAAGCAAGCCCTCAGTACCTAACTAACGTGTACCGCCGGAAAGGTGCGAGGAAGAGTTGTAACAACCGCTTTTTCTCGGTTGCCGCGCGCGGGCCGTCAAGATGCAGTGCTGTGGGCATTCCAATTGAACAGGATGCGCCAGTACAGTTTACAGATGGTGTTGCCGTAACTATGACTGATGCCCCCAAGAGTCGTCAAGTAAGACCCGCAAACGCCTATCAGATACGGGAGACGAAAGAATTTGACCCTGTGCTAATAGTCCGGGTCCCATCAGCGAGCCCTTGCAGAGGCAAGAGGCAACGAGTTTTGCGACAGCACCGGTTCGCAGACCAAAATAAGAAGACCAGTCCCTTTTTGGCGGGTCTCGGAGTGGCTCTCAGAGTGGATCGCCTGGTAAGCCAGAGAACGGAGCAACAGCCTGACGCTAGAAGGGCGCTAGAAGTTGCGAGCCCGAGCATTTTGTACAGTGGCCCATGTGGCCCAACAAGCAATGATAATGTCCCATCAAAAAGTTCTTTCACTCAACATTGCAATAATTTTAATTGACGCTGTTCGTTCATTGATTGAAACATTGACCAAGTCGCCAAGTACTTGTCTAGGTGTGCGTGCCAAAGACAAGTACGGAACAGAGCTTCTGACGTCAATACCTATGAATACCTGCCTACGGATAGTGCCACGGAGTGCCTTGTGCGGCAAATGACTAAAAAGGCCTGTGCTGGTGAATCAAGATCTCCGCAGAATATTCACGGACCTAATTTACGAAGCCCGGACAACATGCGAATCTCTTCCGCATCTCATCCTTGCTCCGAACAGGGGAAAGAGCCCGCAAACAAGAAGCTTTCATCATGGCATTTGTAACACTCAAATCTCAGGTAATCATAACCACTCGGTGACCGAGGTTATGGGCTACCTGCGAGCGCCGTGCCCGCTGCGCAGCTGCTCCTTGATCAGCCACTTTATATGGGCATGATGCGACTGAAGGAGACGTAATGGAGATTGTGGCCGTCGCCATGGGAACTCAATTACCAGTTGCAGAGTTTTCAGCGACTCAATTCATTCCAACCACGAAACATTAAGATACAACTCTGAGATTGAAATTCAGATAAGGCTGCATATCAGTAGGTACCTCGGCGGCTGGGCACCAACGGGAACCATCAGCGGCCGCTTGGCTCTTGGCATTCTAGAACAATGGATGAACGCCGCGACACGAGTCAACGACTCAACGCACGTCACCCTTGATTGTCAGCCAGGCAGTCTCGTTCGCTGCTGGATTGCTGCGTGCTTGACTCATTCCGTAGGTATTTAGGCAAGTAGGCCAAGTAGGTTAGGTAGTCGACATGGCGTGCGATTAGCCCTGTAGTGTTTTGCTGGCGGTCAGGGCGGCGTTGCCCACCCGTCGCCGCCGCCGCTAACAAAGCCACTACCTTACAGTGGCGAGTCACTTTCTCAATATCAACACGTCACTGCAGTCCAGAGTTATCCTGAACTACACGGCATTCCCGGATGCCTGTAAAACTCCCTCTGCGTCACCAACCGCCCGCGGTTCCTCTATTATTTATCAACCCCCACGGAGAATAGAGGTCCTGCCATGCCCTCCTCAGGGCCTAAGCCCCCACACCCCTTCATGTTCTGGCCAGTGGCCCAGTCCACTGAGCGCTTCTCTCTCGTGTCTCTCGTGCCATTTGGTCCAATAAAGCCCCGTTGGCAAGAAGGGCTTTTCGTGTCCGCAGCTCCAACCGCGCCCGCTACCTGAAAACACGCACTACTTCGAAAAAGCTTAATTCCCTTTTACGCCATTGTTCATCACGATAAATTCTACCTGTGGCCTTTCCTAGTCCAGCGCGCGTCGTACGAGCGTCGGTCATGCCGTCTTTCGGACCTCGCCCCCCAAAGTCCCACCACCACCTTGGCGACGCCCGCTGTCGAAATGAACGCTCGCTTATTACGGATACTCGGGTTGAATTCTGATCAGAGGGAACATCCAAATTAATATACGACCATGTTGATTGACTGACCGGCTGGCTACAAATACTTACATACTGACAGCAACCCTCTGAATGCACAAAATGCCGGCATTGCAGCTGCCTTCAACTCCCCGAATAGTGACAAGAGGCGGCTAATGATGCATACCCAAAAAATGTTTGCTTTCTTACCGGGTCTGGCCCAACGAACTACTATGCAGCGCCCGTGAGTGATTAAAGATCCGCTGTCGGATCAAATCTGTCCTCGGCGACCATCCGAATTGTTGATGCCGAAGGTACTCGTCGTTGGCATATGATGAGGCTTCTCAACTTATCAAGTAGCAGCTTGGCCTACGGCATGCCTTTATAAGCAATGATATGCAGCGAGCCTAGCGATGGAGAAGAATGTCTAGTTGCGCTCTTCAGGGTACAGAGAGCCACATGACAAGCTTGATTACACACCTGGCCTATGTTTATATCTAGAAACGGTAGTCGCCACGACAACTCTGTTTGTACGAAATGACTTGCCATCGAATCTCATCAATGAAGTATTGGTAGTTAGTGTTCCTTCCTAATGAACTTGGCGCCTGTGCTTCCTTCTCGGTCATGCCGGCTACAAATGCAACACTATCGCTAGATTGAAGCCGAGGAACCTTTGGGTTACTCGGTCAACTAATCCGTACAGCAGCTCACTACTGAGGCCACGGCTGAAAAAAGGACAGGTGCCGCCGTGCCTTCCTTCCGTGCTTCTCTCCAAGGTGTACTGGTGATGCGTTAAGTAGCGATGCTAAGAGTCCAAATTCTAGTAACTTTTATGCAATAAACATGAGTGCCGAGTTCCGCTTCGTTTCTCCGCCTCGACTGTGACGCTCCAAGATTATCCTTCTCCAGCGTTACATTGTACGTCGTCCCCAGCCCTGCTTTCACATTCACCTTTTGCCTTTGGGCTAGCAGTTTTTGGCCCCTCGAAGCGGCCCACTCAGAATGATGGTCTGAATTGGATGAGCAGAGGCGGGCTGGCGGGCCATGCAACCATGGTGTAAAAGCAACTCGTTCGACTCGTCCCACGCACGTTACTACCCTGCTACCGTTCGCTATATCTTCCCCTCACCCCGTAATATGAACGATGTGCAATCCCATCACCATCTGCGGAGCTCCGTTTCGGGCACCATCCCTAGAACGTGAAGTCCTGCCGTTAGGGGGGTGACCTTGCTACGCCGAAGGAAGGTACACTGACCACAGCACCGTTGAGCGTTCACATTTGCTTGCACACCAGGGCACCCGAATCCGTACTGGAACCTACGCGGCCCAATGTGGACCTGAACCAACTGGGTGTGTGTGTCTCAGCCACCGCGCAAAGGGATGTAGTTCGTTCCAGTTAACCTGGCACTTCGTCCAAATTTTAATGACAAGCCTTCCCAACAGGATACCCTTCAAAACTAACGAAGGCGTATGTTGAGAATTATGGCAATTTGCAAGCCTGGATATTATCGAAGAAACCTTTCAGTCACAATGTTGCCACAACAGTTCGTGACGATGTAATGCATATATTCGTATGAGGCGTTTCCTCTTGTCGTTCAAAGAGGTTTACGTCAAAAGGCCCATCGGAAGGAAAACAGAAACCACAGTGGCGCGGTCGTGATACTAAACTGCATGGTGTGCACCCGTGCCAGTAACATCGCACCATCACTACGTCACAACGAGGCCACCCGTCGAGTATGAGCAGATTCATCGAGAAATTAAACTTGCAGCTTATCAGGGAAAATACTCATGTCATCTGGGCTCGGCATTTGTCGAGGGCATAATCGCATCGCAACACACGGTGTCTGCGAGTTACATTGGCTGTCACACTCGTAAAAGCCACTTAGCTAGTCCTGATCTCCTGTGCAGCAAAGTTTTTCTTTCGACTTCTAATCAAGTTTTCGATGAGCATTTTGACTTGCGCTCTGAGACGTAACTTGCAGCCGGTCTCACAATACGAAGAAGGACATTGACTGGTGTGACTGGTTGACTGGGGGGACTGGCAACTCTGGCTGTACTGGTGATCGCCATGCAACAAAAACAGGAATCAATCCGGTCGGTTGGACGTTATCTGCAGCCGCCGCTTTGGGCTGCCTTGCAGCAAAAGGTTCCTTATCAGGCTTTAGGCAATTAGCAGACCACAACGAATACTCCTGAGACGGCGTGCACGGGAAGCTCACAGCGCTCCCCACCAACCCCAGGAGCCCGTTTCAGATCATGGTAATAAAGGCAAGCAAGAATTTTGATCCCGCGTCGGCGCTGGCTAAAATGGTTCGAGATTGTGGCAAATTAGTTGCCGGCAAAGTGGGTGCCGGTTCTCTTACAGCGACACTCTAACAAAAGGCGGCCATTTTCTTTGGTACCCGCCACCCGCTTGCCCGGTTGGAATCGGTAATGTCCATACATGCAATTATCTGCGCGAAACTGGGGTTGATAAACATCGTTAATTAATTGGGATTAATTAACCCAGGAAACAACGAAAGAACACACGAGCTAATAACGCACGAGAGGCTTTTTTCTCGATTGTGGTCAGCGCTATTGAACGACGCCACCACCTAAGAAACCACGCTGTTCCCAATGAGGCTCCAAATGCTCAGAGCAGCGGCCACTCCGGTGTGACCGCTTGCGGCGAAGGTTCCCAGTGGTGTTGAGACTTGCGACGAAGTGTGTGATGTGTGCAAATTTATTAGTCGCTAATAGTTTGACTCATGCAAATTCGACGTGCATTGAGATTAGTTTCCTCTTCGGCTCCGACAGCCCCGCGCTCGTGCAGTAGCTCGCGCAACATCGACCTGGCGGTTTGTGTCGTTTCATTCGAACAACGTCTCAGATCTCATGCAAACGTACAGTCGGGCTTTCAGCAAGGTAGGGTGGGCGGCTTCAAAGCTAATTCATAGCACGCCACACATGAGTAGTTGAAAGCGAATACTATACTTCCTCTTTTCACAAAGGCATCAAAAAATCAATTACATAGTCTGTTAATCGGCCAGCCCGTTCCTCTCTAGCGCTGTCACAACAGCAGCCACGCCCTTGTTGCTGACCACGGCCATCAAAATCATTCATTGCGAGAGCTTCTGCAGCAGGTCATTTGCGCCCGGGAACGGCTTGATGAGAGGTTGCGCATGTAACACGTGCAGCTCGCGGTATTTTACCGTCCACTGAGCCTCCATATCCTCATCAAAAGGGACACTAACCGATGCCGTCAATGCGCGGAACAACACCGAATAGACTAGCGCCAGTAGAATTTCTCTGCATGCCCGACTCCGATGGCGACCAAGCCGGAGAAGAGGGCGTGAGAAGTGAACTTGATGCTGAGCGAAATTGTCTCGTGTGTATCGAACAGCGTGCCGTCAAAGGGAGAGAAGGTATTGAACGTGATCCAGCTTCTACAAATTGTATAGTCCCCATTCTAAGACGTTTCTTTCTCAAAGTTATCGCCTTCAACTTTAACCATTCTGCGCCGCACTTGGCCTTGAAAAAAAGACAAAGCATCAATCCCAGGCACATCAAGCCGACGAGTCGGATCCGAATATCTGTACGACCCGCAATGGCTGTCGAAATCCTTTGCCCACTTTGCCCACACACACACTGCGCTAAAGAAAAGCTTGGCAGCCATCCCAGGCATTGCAACAAGAAGAGAAGCTTTTGCAATCCACCGGGCTGAAGCCAAAATCCATCGTTTCTCTTACTACGTCAAATCTTGGGTGCACCACCAATCTTCCACCAACCAGAGCTCGTACTCTGAGTCATCAAGCTGTTTCAATCTGGACACCCCTTTGATTCGGCTACCTGCGGATACTGAAGCTGTTCTGCTTGCCGGCTGTCAATCGAGGTAGTCGCTGAAACTTATGCTCTCGGGACTTTGACTAGTTAGCGAGTAAATCTGATAAGAACGTTGACTGCTGCAACCGGGCATTGTTCGTTGCAGTGAATTGTAGGCAATGCCTGCTCAAGCATATGCGGATTTATATTCGATAGAAACATAGGGATATCGATGCTGAAGAGCAAATAGTATAATACATGAACATACTTCTATGCCTTGTCGCGCAGGCGGGTTTCAAAATCCCAAGAGATCCAGCTCTCCGTTAAATCCGCCATTCACCAGCACCGCCGACATTTGCAGTCGCAGTGCAGGCATTTCCACAGCTTTGTAGGCCTCAGATGGGTCGACTCCCACAGCAAGGCAGATTGCGTTACATATCGTATGTACACCGCAGTCGTACCCGTTCGTCTGCGCGGGGTGGTCATACTTGACCGTTGACCACTCCTCGGACACAAACCTTTCATCCAATGCGTCCTTCATCCACCTCAAAGCAAGGTCTACGACCGATTTTGTCCCGCGCGGATTTAATGAATCGACATGAGCCACCGTCTTCTTCGACGGATTGATGACCATCAACGTCCAGTGCGAGTGCTCGCAGATTGGTAGCAAAATCGTGTTGACATCGAGCAAGTTATCTTTCGTAATTCCCTTTCGCTTCAGCGTTCTCTGTGTATTTTTGCAAGCTGTTTTGATTTGCTTGTAATAAAATGATGTCATGATCAGGCATTTCCTGGTTCGCGTCTTGGGGTCGTCGACGCCGCCAATGTGATTGACCGCCTGGTCCAGCCAGGACAAAACTCCATTGACAATCTCGTCATTAAGCCACTCTGTTTTCGGTATGACTTTGCGAAAGTCATGGCGACGCAGCGGGGTCGAATCAGCCGCTTTTGCGAGCACGGCATCTGGGTTTGCATGTACGGTGCTGGTTGTTCGTTTGCTCATATGATCGGATAACGAGAGCAACAATGGCCGACAAGGAGCACGAACGCCGTGTAGCTGTAGGTTTGTGATGTAGTCGCGTGTTATTTGCACATCGGAGATCTGCGTCTTGCGCTGCGCCTGAATGCTCTCTTCCACCGCGGTGCTGAGCTCAAGTTGCCATAACTGCTTTCCACCCAGAATGGCATCGATTTGGTCATCGTGGTTGACCGGAGCTTCATCGCGCGTTTTTGAATAGCTTGGTACATAGTCATATGTCTCCGATACAGAAAAAAGTCGATCGGCAAATCTCTTCTCCGCTGCTGTTGAAACTATGGGTTCCGTCTCGAGAGAAAGGTTTTTGAAATCAGTAAGTTCATCTGCGACTAGACTAGTCGGCTTAGAACGCGCTGATCTCTCCACCCGGTCTGCAAATCTCACAGGCATGGGCAGCCGTGACCTCCCAGGCCGTTTTGGCGCCTGACGTGAGGCAGCCCGCCGTTTCGCTTTGAAGATGTCTCTGGCTAATGATTCCGTGTGCGTTGCGTCGAAGGCCGCGTCAAGACTCGGCCCTGGTGAAGTTTGAAACGAGTATGAGCGAAACTTCTCGAGAAACCTGCGCGATTTGCTGTTTGGCCGACGCACGTCGCGCTTCGTCGGTGAAAGTACTGGTGAAGGTAGCGCATGGCTGCCTACGCTCCCATCGCTCCCATCGCCGGCGCGGCGATTTTCGAGCGCATCTGATTCTGAATCCGAGACTTGATGAAATAATGCTACCTTGACTTCCTCGTAGCTGTCTCTGTTGCTCTCGACTGGTGCGGTACTGAGCTTGAGGCGCTTTGCGCTGGGAGACTTTTCTTGATTTTGCACGGCAGTGCGATCATGACGAACTGGAAGATCAGAGTCATGATCACAGAAGCGTAAGTTCACGACTTACAGAACTTATTGACGGCACCCTCCATAGAGGAGAGTGCCGACCGAAGACTTCCTATCATGCCTAAGAAGAAGTAAACTTGAGCGCAAGGGAGGCTAAGATGTCATGGCTCGTAGACCTTGCAAAAAGAGCTTGCGAAAGGGCCCCCAGATCAGTCCTGATGTATATGCGGCTATCCTTGCACTGATTTGGCCATTTGGCCGAAACCCGGAAAACGTCTGATGGCGGTGTAAAGTGAAGGAGTTGATGCTATTTAGGTCTTGGCGTTGCTACAGTAGAGGATGCGCCGGTTAAATGTCGGCAAGGATATTACAGCAGTATACTACTCCGTAAGTGAGATAGGTACGTATCGTATGCCAGGCTAGTACCGACAAGGAAGGGCGACGTATCTACAGGGCTAAAGGTATTTTATTAGATAGGGTTCAATTTTTAGTTCCTTATTAGTGGCTTGATTGTTACCATAAGAGAGGTGATAACGCAAGATCGAGCACTCCCCAGCCGGACAACACCGCTAGGAGTAGAAGCGGTTTCTCTAACACAAGCGCAACTCTACATGAGCCGACCGTCGAGGTCGAATTGGCCAGGAAGGGAGCCCTGGAAGTTTTTACATAGTTAGTATTGATTGACTGGCTAGCCGAGCTACTTTGCAATAGTACAGGTAGTCACAAACAGGCACGCAGACATCATCAACAATGTCTGATAAGCTGTAAGTAACAACTCTTCGTGCGGTCAAAAACTCAAAAGAGAAAACCATTCAAGCGCGTCGTTTAAAAATTCTTCCACTTTCGGTGAATAAACTGGCACTAAAGTGGTGCACGTAATAAGATATCTACGTTATTGAAACAGATGCTCATGTACCTATATTTTGTGCATCGGCCATGCTTAGATCATTGATAATAATCAATAACTCAACAACTGCCATATACTCTCGTCCGACGTCCGGTCCAAACACAATGAGCTCCCTAAATAGAAGTTTCTTTCCAAGTCAAACTTGGAGCACCCGCCAGGGCAAGGCAGACGATTTATATTGAAATTCCGGGGGTGTCCACAGGCCTCCAGCCTCCGGTGTCGATGCATCGCGATGCTGCTGTGTCGTCCGCGCTAGGCAAGAACGTAAGTTTCCGTTTTTCATAACGCCGAAGGCAAGAATACTTACAAGTGCGATAGACCGCCCATGTTCTTTGTACAAAAGGCGGAAAAGTACTCGTTTAGAGCTTCCACTGTGCCGCTACCCTCGACTAGCCGGACCACCATGCCAACGTAGCCATCAGGTCGCACAACGACTACACCTCCCTCCTCCGAGTCCAGTCCCATGCGAGCATGCGCAGTGGCATCAGAGTTGGGAAAGTGGCGATCGCATCGATCATCAGCGTAAATGTGATCTCGGTATCGTGCTAGAAGAGGAGGAAGCTGCTTGTCGATTTCGACCTGATGACGTCTTGCCGCGAGAATGGTGCAAATGGTGAAAAATTTGCTGTGTGGATTGTGTATCTCATGATGCGAAACTTGGCTAATATCGTCTCGCAGGTAGTTGGCGTAGAAGGAACGCTTATCCTGCATGTAGTGAGCGAAATCAGCGACTGCGGTAGCAGTTTTGCTCGGGTTGCCGGCGAAAAGGAATAATCTGAAAGATCCATTCCACGGAACTTCCTGTTCAAGATGTACAACATTTGCGTCAGAAACTCTTGTCACATCGGAATTCTTGAAGATTCTACCCGTGGTGAGTGTTGTTCCGGCAGGGTGGATCAGTGGTGACTGAGCAGCATGCTTCGGCGACCAGTTGAGCTCATTGGGTTGATAAGAGACACCGTAGCCGCTCGTGAATTCGCAAGACTCCTTGAACGTCTTGATAAATTCGCTATCAGTCAATTCGTCCGCAGCAGGCGATTTCGATGCCGCCTCGACGTCACCCTGTTCAGGGGGCCGTTGGGAGAACAGCTTGGCGTAGCGGTTATCAAAATCTAGCAGAGCTTGAGCAACACTGCGACGTTCCGTCTCATAGGTCTTGAGGATATCACGGGCCGCGAAGCCGGCCTCTACGGCATGTATCTTCCACGCCAAGTTTTGTGCATCGAGGAAAGCCGTATTCATGCCCTGGCCAGCCTTGGGCTATGCGAAGGTCAGCATGCTTGTCTGGAGAGAGAAGAGGTACTTACGCTATGGGTATGGCACGCGTCGCCACCAAGAAAGACACGCTGGTCTAAAGAATAGCGATCTGATAATCCCTGCCCAATTGGGTATACGGAGTACCACTCAACGCGCTCCCACACAATAGAATACGGCTGAAGAATCTTTTTGGCGGATTCCTGTACTTGTTCTGCAGTGGCCGTTTTGCGGGGATTCCAGTCTGGATCGGTTGACGACGCAATTTGGATATAGAGACGAACCATGCTATTCTCGCGAGGAATCACCATGATGGACCCATGATGGCTATGAATGGTACATTTCATCTAATGTTGGGTCAATACAGCTGTCGACACCATCGAATAAGGGCAGCTCACCTTGATGTCGGGAAAGTTGGTCTGCACAACACCATCCATGACACCCCAAACGTGGTGGATGGGATCCTTGTGGCGGAGTTCAATATTCAACTGCTGGCGAATCCAAGACCTGGATCCTTCGCCGCCAAAGAGATACTTGGCGTGTATTTGTTCCTTGGTGGTGCCATCTACGTGCTCGAGCTGCACCGTGACTGGATAGCCTGGATGTTGCGAATCGTCTGAATGAAAGCCGGCAATAGTCCATGGGCGCTGAACCTCGACACCATGTTTCTCTAGATCCGAGAGAAATACTCGCTCAATGTGACCCTGATGCAGGAGGGTGGTGAATGGATAGCGCGCATCGATAAAGTCTGGGCAAGACGCCCAGGTCCCCGTTCTCTGAATACCAGATATCGAGTCAGAAGCGTCCCAAAACGCAACCTCGAAAACACGCGCAGGCTTGTGTGCCATTATGGCCGACTTCAGGCCCATATTTCGGAGTAAATCAAGAGACCGGGGTTGGATGCCATCCGCGCGTCCTGTGGCAGTCGGCTCCGGGCGTTTATCGATATGCTTTATTCTATAACCCCAGCGAGCAAGGCATGTCGACAGCATTAAACCAACAGGACCAGCTCCGACAATGACTGAGAGGAAAGGTGTCAGGATTTGTAATACATGGCGATCCAAGCATGGCGGCAGAATGCGTACCAAGGTCATAGCAGGAAAGCTTTTCTTGCGGCAACGCCATGATGCAAATGTCAAACGGTGCGGCGTCGATATGTACAGTCGAAGAGACCAAGCAATGCCTTCCTTTTCAGCTGAGAATTGCTCTAGCCAGTATTTGAAAGGACAGGAAGGTGGTAAGACTAGCATCAGACGGACAACAATGTCGCATCCCATACCAGTAGGTCGGCGCTCCGAAGTTATTTAACCATTTTCGCAAGAATAGGATGGTGCCCAATGTGGTTAGAGGATCCCTTGGGCTTTGTGGAGGGCCGCAAGTCGCATCGCTGTCACAAGGGAGCTTGGGAGCCAAGGAGCCTATTGGCGATGGGGGTGCCGGATATGCAAGACGGAATACGGGAGAACTAATTGAACTGATGGTGGACGAGTCCACCAGCCCCGAGAAGACCGGGTGGATCACGGGTGCGAGCTAAAAGCCCGGCAGCAGATTCGGGAAGTGAGTAGGTACCTAGACCCCAGGTAGGTAGGCACTAGGCAATAAAGTTAATCATTTTGAGACAATGGTACGGAGTACATGTGCAGATTTCAAGATGCCAGGAATATGAACAGCGCCACTCGTCGACGCTACCAGGGCCCGTCGGTCGGCTTTCTTCAGTCAGCGCATTCAGGGTGAAGCAAGCGGTCGACAGCGACCATCCGAATGTTCCAGTCCGCGCCTGGCATTTGCCAAAAGTTCTCGACAGAGGCTTAATGGATCAGAGACAGTGAGTGGCATGAGTCTCCGGAGCTTTGCATATTTCTGCGCGGGGGGCGGTTTTGCGTAGAGTCAACAATGCGGGGAGATGCACTGGCGAGCGGCAACGGGAAGTAGAGTCGGTAGTCTCGCAGGTACGCATGACGCACTGCATCCGCCGCAACTCCCGACTCGCCAGAGAATGATATCAAAATAGTTGTGTGTAATGATAGCGTGCTGCTATTTTAGCGCCCTTTCTTGGTTTTCTTCTCATTACGAACGAGCTGATTTGCTTTCGTCCATGCCGCGTTTCCGCTTCCTTGTGCCCTGTCCTCTTGCTAATGGCCAAATTAGTAGTTATCGGGTTAGGAAAGGCGGCAGAGACACTCGACTCCCGACGCTTCATCCGACTGTGCTCTATCAAACGCGCCATATTTCGCTTCCCAAGCCGCGACCCGTTTCGAAGTCAAAGAGTCTGAGCCAGCGGGTTTCTTATGGATCTTTACGTAGCCCACGTCATCTACCAGCGTTTCTAGGTCCTCACCTTATCACCACCCACCGAGATGACTGTCACTTACCTCAGTCATTCAAACCATGTCCTTGGTGCTTGGACCTGATGTATAGCCTGCCAGAGATTATGTAGATTCTTGGCTCTGTCCAACAGCCGATCACTGGTAATGTGTGTAGGTCTAGCTAGGCCTGTCCACGGTAAGCACTGGCCTCTGTATAACAATTGCCCTTGTTGTTCCATGTAATCAGTTCAAAGTGCACAGATTTGGCAGAGTGCTGGTAGAGCCTCCGCCATGCCTCGTCACAGCGACATCGCACGAAGTAGCTAGACAACAGCGGGCCATGACCCAAGCGTTATAACTTTCGTATTTTTTTTGTGAACCCGAGGAGACAAAGGGTCTTGTGCAGCACCCGGTACCCAGAGGCAGATACTGTTCGCACGCGGATGTTTCACTCTCCACCATCGACGGATCTCCCGGGAACTGATTCGGTACTTGAGACATCACTTACATGGCGTCCTTCAGGCTGTGGTAGTTGACCATGCAACAGTATGCGGCATATCTCGCTAGGGCGTTATTTGAGGTATTGCGCAACGAGTTATCTCAGTCCTTGCCTTTCAGATTATGGCGCTTCCCAAGTATGATCGGCACGACTAGCTAACGCGTCGCTTTATTGCGAGCCAAACCATTGAACGTCAAGAGATATACTTACTAATACTTCGAGATGTGATCATGATAATTCAATACACAATATTCGCTGAAATTTGACTATACGCAGTCATCAGCGTCCGTGACACTGCATCAGGAAGTTACATTCGAGCAACCATGAAGGTGTATGTTCGAGCGAATCCCGTAGGACAGGTAGCTAGCCGGCATTCGATAAACTTTATATTTTACCTAACAGTTAGCTCTAAGTATAAAGCTTTCAGAATGCAGCTCCGTTTGCTTCTTTCTGCCAGCTGTCAAGCGGCCCGACACGCCGTTTGCTCAGTTTCTTATGCCTTACTCGCTTCCTGAGGCCCCTCTCAATTATAGAATTTGTTGGCAGGCATGAAAGACTCATAGAATTAATTTCCTCTTATCTGAAGAGGAATGAAGGTGAGGACCAAGTCCGACACCTGTACATCCCCTTCGTTTTCAATGTCGTCCGTCCCACGAAATACCACGCCCTTGAAACGAGGTTTCGGCCCAGAATCCCCCGTTGTGCATTCCATCAGGTCTTCCTCGTTGCGTAATTCACCATCTTCGAGATCAAAATCACTTTCTCCGCGAAAACGCAACCTCAACCAGCCGCTGCATATACGAATGAACCTGACGGAGACGCAAATGGACAAAATCACCGACGCGTAAGATAACTCAACCCGCTCAAGGTCTACTCTCATTTTTGATAGTTTCACTCAAAAGTTCAGCACGAGTCGGCCGAGCCGGGCAGAGCCATGCATGATAAACGAGGGCAATAAGCAATCACCTCGAGATCAGCCCACAAGTGTCGAGTCGGGGTCCAGGTCGTCTGGCTTACAGGCCAAGCCCTACGAAACCATCAACATCGTGTCTCCCACTTTTTCAGAGCTTATGCCTCGTACAAAGGACGAATCTCTGGCGGAAAGGCGACAAAAAGCGGTGCCAGCCCAGATTGACGTGCCTGCTCAGAATCGAAGCGCCACAAAACCACAAAGACGGCAGATGAAACAGGTTGATGTAGCCGTCTCTCCGTTAAGTGCAAATCTTTCTATCAAAAAGGACAATAACGATAGACCACCTTCATCTTCTTATTCCTCTCATGGCACGGAGCTGCAGCCTCCCAGACCGTTGAACATACCGAGCCAGAGAAGAAGCCAGCAGCGGCGACACGGCAACGATGGAATGATAGACATCTATAATGAATGGACGCAGATCTATAGGTCTGGTGTATCACCACTTTCTCCCGAGCCAGTCAGACCACGTGTCAATGAGCCTCATCATCCGAGAAGGTCCAAGAGCCTAGCAGACGGCATAAGGAGACAGCAAAGTCCCGCAAAACCGCCACAAGACCCCGAATCAGGGCGACAGACATATTACCCCCCTGACATGGTCTCTGAGAGTCCTATGTTTTCGCCCTTGCCACTTTATTTCCGAGGGCAAGGCTTTCCCACTGTCAAACAAGGCGGAAAGACATTGATTGGCAATAATGGTTGGCTTGAGAAAACTGGGCAAGATGGCCTTGGGCTAGATGGAGCGAGCAAGTCTGCTCAGAAGAAAACCGGGATTTTTGACAGCATCAAAAAAATTGCCAAAGACATGGTACGTGATACTGTTTCGTGACTCTAACTCCGAACTAACTTTTTAGACTGAACTTCATCATCCACATCGTCGACTTCCACATGCGAAGGCCTCTGGTACACAGCTTCTTATATCTCTTGATCCAAGAGAGCAGAGCCTGCTCTATTGCGAGTTAGAGTATCACCTCACTTGTGCTTTGAACAACTACATGTCCCGTGAGCTCGAAAAGGGCCGCCTCGTACCTACCAACTTCAAAAAGGTTACCGACGCATGGTACCAACAAGGCCGGCCGCGTGTGGTCGGATTTCGCTTCGACCTGGAGACGCAAGTCGACCTCGTGGCGCTACACATCAACGAGTTCACTTTTTGCGGCCGCCGTCAGTGCAACCCGGTCGAGATAAGCAGCCTTCTGCATACGATAAAGGTCAACGCGCGTGCGATGCGCGTCCGTACCTTTTGTCAGCCCGACTCGGTCATCGCGAAGCAGTTGGCGGACAGCCAGTCTCTGTTTGATATGATTGGGGCTGCAGAAGACGCAAGCAGAGCTCTGTCTGAGATTTTTCACTTTTTCAAGGTCATATGTGAGCGTGAGCATAAGGTCCTTCAGCAGCGGCAAAAGGAGCATAGGCGGACTACCGTCGTTGGCGCCTCGTCACCCTTAGCAAAGGAGAATATGGATCGCTTGTTACGTACAGCTGACTAGATCAGTAAAATTACCGGGTAACTCGGAAACTAGAGAAAAAAAGGCACTGAATAGGCATGTAGGCAGCTTGTACTTGAATGAGACATCAAAGACTGTTGCCGGCACAATACACAGCGTGATTGAAGTCCCTCCATGCTACAAAGCTTCCTGTCAACTTCAGCAACGAAACAGCAATGAGTTGGCCGTCGTAAATCATTATTGTCATGATCGAGGTATCTAGGCCATTTATCAGTCTCTGTACCTTCTGTGGTCGTCACGTCGGCGGTCGTCGTGATCCTCATAGTCATCATCACGTCGCGAGTGGGAGCGTCGGCGGTAATAGTCGCCATCATCATTTCTACAGAGCAAAGTTAGCAAGGTCTGGTCCCTCCTTCTCTTATCCTTGCCATGCAACCATACTGGCTTCGGTGTGGACGCTCGCGCTCACGCCTCTTTTCTCGCTCTCCCTCGACGTGGTGCGCGAATGCGTTGGCACCCAAACCACCCGCAACGGCACCCAGAATCGTCGATACCGCCTTTGGCACCGCATGGTCGTCATTGTGGTGGTGCTGGTGACCACCCTTTCCGCCGCGGTTGTACGCCGCATCAGTCGCCTTGTTGGCTACAAGACCTCCAACAACCGCCCCTAGGATACCCGCACCAATACCCGCTGACGAGTTGCTGAAGTTATCCTCCATGGTGTTGCGTGCGCGGCTCATGGGGCTCGGAGAGCCGCGGCGGTGATCCCGGCGCGACTCGCCGTCGTCGTCATCATAGGCGGAGCGTGAGTGCGAGCGCCGGCTGTGGCCGCCGCGAGAACGCTCGTAGGGCGACTGGGAGCCATCTCGATATGCTAGCGCGTTGCTGGGCGGCACCGAGTTGGCGCGGCCGTGGTTTTGAGCGGGCGGCATAAGCGTCATCTCCTCACGCTCAAAGGGCTCGTCGTCGCGAAAGGGACGGCCAGGATCGCCAAAGCCCACAGCAGGGCCGCCTCCTGCGCCTGAGTAGTAGTCGGGGGATCGATTTCGACGCGAGCTGTGCCCGCTGCGGTAGTCGTTGTCGTCGTCGTAATTGGAGCGCGGCATATTGGAACGCTACTTGAGAAGTTCAAACTGCGATGCGATGACGGTCGCAAAGGAGGGGTTATCAAGGTGCCAGTGTTGTAGATGCAGATGGCTGTCGCGGTATCAAAAACGGAAGGATATCTAGCTTGAGCAAGTCAAGATGTCATGAACTTTATGCTTCCAACAGAAGGACATGGCTGAGAGGCTGAGACAAGAGATACATATGGTACCGTCGGGTCAGCCGTCAAGGCGCACAGCCCCGGTGTTAAGCAGGCGGTGCTCGTGGGTACGACCAGTGGTTGGCGGGACGCTCGGATGATCGGTTTGCTGGGCATGGTTGCATCGAAGTGGGCTCTTCTTTGCAGCGGCGCGATTTGTAAGTTGTGAAATCGAGGAAGTTATGCTTGGGGAAACGTGTTGGTGCGGTGGGTGAAGGTATCACGAGCAATTTGCGCATGAAACAAGTAGAAGGCAGCCCGACCAAGACAATGTGAAAGACGCATAACGACAAGTCAAGCCGCTGCGGTCCCAAGATGTGGATTGCTTTCGACTTCTATTCGGTGGGCTTCGGCCAGGCCGCCAATACAGATATTAGTGAGCGAAATAGCTGTATGCAACGAAATCATGTTTGTCCACTTCTCAAGGACCGTTTACTAGAGATGAATCTTCTCTACAGTATTCATCATCAGGCTTCTTTTGCACCTCTCGTCAATCACGGTTGAGCCAAGTACGCAATGGAGCTGTTTGTGAAGCTCATCTGGTGTCGGGCCGATAAAATT
Source organism: Beauveria sp. NWAFU-1 (assembly GCA_024472245.1). Classification (NCBI taxonomy): domain Eukaryota; kingdom Fungi; phylum Ascomycota; class Sordariomycetes; order Hypocreales; family Cordycipitaceae; genus Beauveria; species Beauveria sp. NWAFU-1. The sequence goes on along the minus strand of JANBXD010000006.1, from coordinate 1,899,201 downwards.
CGTGAAGTTGGCTGTGAAAAGGGCGCAAAAGCCGCAGCAGGGATCAGCGCCACCCAAGGGTCTAGAAAGGAGCAAAATGAAGGGGAAAAGATGAAGTGGCGATTTAAAGTGATGCGGGGCTAGGCACGGTTGTGTAAGCTGCTGTCTTTCATCTGTGTTTCCCTACGATCCGTCGTCTTGAATTGCCTACAAGATTATTACGTGATGTGAATGAATGTGAATACGGCTACTGTATACCGTCGCGTCGCTTTGAACCCGAAGACGCCTGTCTTAAACCTTGATAAGGAAAACCAGGCGTTTGCTGGGATCGTACCATGCCGAAGTATCTTCCGATGAGAAGTCGGCGTCATCGCAACTCAGTACTCGCTGATACGCTTCCCAGGAAAATTGATGGGCTGACCACCTCGTGAATAAAAGCAATGCGGAGACATTAGAAGAAAACAAGCTTGAATCAACATAGGGAAAAAAAAATAACGAGGCAGTTGACGTAGACAAGAAAAAGGCCATACATATCCGTAGAAAAGTCGACATGCCCGGCTGCATGACCCCACAAACGAGCATCGCCCGCTCTCCGCTACCAGAAACGCCAATACTCTGGGATCAAGCAGGTGCTAAAAAGACAACTAGAATAAACAGCAGGTTATTGGTCCCTTTCCCCCGGACCCTTGTTCCGATTGTATTCCCGAGCTGGTCAGGCCTGCATCTGTCTGCCCTCTTGTGAAGGGTCGGGGGCTCGCGCCCGTCTTCCTGCTGAACATTTTCTCCGGCCTGATACATTCCCGAAGCCGATTAAAACATTGCATTTCCTCCATCGAAGTTTTGCAATCTTCTTTTTCTAATCTAATCCTTGTACAAATCGGTGCCCGGTAAGCGACATCGCTGCATAATTCTTTCACCGCCGTCGGAATTTCTTGTGGCCCGCGCCACTGGATCCTGTGCCAAACCTCCGTCTTTTCATCTTCTCAGGCAACGACTCGACTCTCGAACTTAAACCTATTGCGTGTACTGCTGAACGCTTTGTCTTGGCCAGAATGGCCAGCTCGCTCACTGACAAAGGAGACTCGTTGCCCACAAGCCAGGCCGAGCCCGTTTCCCATACTAAGCCCGTCTCAGACACCGAAAAGGCAGAGGCCAGCAAAGTCACGCAACAAGTTATTGAAACAGGTTGTTTGGGTCTAGGTAATGATACCGACTCTTCAGCCGGTCTAGAGCGTTGGAATGGGTCACGAAACAACACGGCTCGTTTCCTGGTCGTCAACCTGGCCCTGTTCATCATGGGCATGAACGATGCCTGCTTAGGTGTACGTGCAGCCATACTACTCTTCTTTATTCACCATAAAATTAACACTTCTATAGGCACTGCTTCCATATGTATGTCACAATGTCAACTAGTTGGCTCATTGCTCTAACTATCCAGATTGAACCATACTACAAGGTCAACTACACTCAAGTCTCGACTCTCTTTGCCGTCCCCTTCGTTGGCTACATCGCCGCCGCCCTCTCCAACAACTGGATTCACTTCAAGTTCGGCCAGCGCGGCGTGGCATTCATCGGGCCAATTTGCCGCGTCGTGGGCTACCTGCCCATGGCGCTGCACCCTCCATTCCCTGTGTTGCCCGTTGCCCTCCTCGTCGCCGGCTATGGCAATGGCATAGAGGACAGCGGCTACAACGCCTGGGTGGGCAACATGCACCAGGCCAATGAACTTCTTGGTCTTATTCACGGCGCCTACGGTCTCGGCGCTACCATCAGCCCCCTCATCGCATCTGCCATGGTGACCAAAGGCCACCTCCAATGGTACACGTTCTACTACGTCATGATAGGTATGGTTGGCTGTGAATTTGCTCTCGGTATGCGGGCTTTTTGGCCCCATGACGGTGCGACCTATCGTAGACGGCTGGCATACGATGGCGAGAGCAAGGAGCGCATCACCACACGACATGTCCTCAAGCAGCCGCTCACCTGGGTCGTGGCCGTTTTCCTGCTCGGCTACGTTGGCGTTGAAGTCAGTCTTGGGGGTTGGATCCCGACATTCATGATCAAAGTCCGCCATGCCGAACCATTTCTAGCTGGCCTGTCAGTCACTATGTTTTGGCTGGGCTTGACACTTGGCCGTGTCATCCTGGGTTTCGTCACTGGCCGTATTGGCGAGAAGCTTGCCATCACTGTGTATATCCTCCTCAGTATCGCCTTACAGTTATTGTACTGGCTTGTGCCAAACTTTGCCGCGTCGCTTGTCTTCATCATTCTTCTAGGCTTCTTCCTCGGCCCTCTCTTCCCCGCAGCCATCGTGACAGCCACCAAGCTGCTTCCACCCGAGTACCATGTTAGTGCAATCGGGTTTGCAGGCGGCTTCGGCGGTGGCGGGGCCGCCATCATTCCATTTGGCGTTGGTGCCATTGCTCAGAGCAAAGGTGTGTCTGTGCTACAGCCCATCGTTTTGGCCTTTCTCATCTTTGATCTTGTTGGGTGGCTGATCATGCCCGGAGGCTTTAAGAAAGGTGGATTGAGGAAAGCACGCGAGGAAAAGACACCCGTTGGAGGCGATTTGGTGCAGGCCGGTAGGTGGTTAGCAGCAAAGGTACGAAGAGACTAGCATATGCCTGAAAGTTGCTTTAGCGAAATGTAGAGTTATTTTGTACGTCAGTGAAGTTTGGTTTGTGTCTCAAAGTGAACACTTTCGGAAGCAGCCGATCGCTTCCCTTAGTCTGCGATTGATTTTCTTTATATCCTGTAGAAGCCTCCATAGTTATTTCATTTTTTCACCTTGTTTAAAGATTTATGCTTCTTCATCAAAGTGTCGTGATGATGAATATCGTCAAGGACAGTTTCAAGTCCCCATCAGCCGCGCACTGTCTTATTCTACTTCGCGCCTCAAGTTTGAGCGTGTAAACGCTCGCCGGGCGGCCAGCATCTCATTCACTCTTTCGCGCGTTGGTCCAAGCATCTCTTAGACGAGCTTCGTAGCCTGGCTTTGGAGCTAATTGTGTGAAGAAACATTTGCCAGTAGAAAAGGGAGACGCAGAAACCGTAGTATGACGATTCCACTTGACCGATGAGACGAGAGGCCCCGAAGTGTACGCGTCTGGTCCAGAAATCTTTCAATTTGGTTTACAATCAATAGCCTCTATGAAAACCAGTTCAGAACCCTATTGAATGTGGCTTACCTTTCCTCATAGCAGGACGATCTCAGCGCCTTTTCAACGCGGAGCGCACGCGCTACCAGAATTTTGGCGGGGCCGAGTGCAGGCAAACGTCAACGGAGCCCACCATGTAGTCATGGCCCAGCACCTAACGCCCAAGAATCTTTGACGTCTACCTTCTTGTCCCGACCACACTCGCTCGCCTCTCGATATACCACCGTTATTAAACTTGATCAGTCGCCCCTACAACGGAACAGCTCCAAGTCGCGCACCACTGCCCCCGCCGCACAACTATATCCCGCTTCGAAATCTGGATTCGAGGCTGGGATGCAGCCGACTTCGGGGCCCTCGACAACGAGCGCGGCCCAGATCGTAGCTCTCGCGCCGCTCAAGCCTGACCTCTGCGAGCGCGCCTGGCAGACGGCTGCGCACCCGACGCTTCCTCTCGTCGCCACCGTCCACGGCAAGGGTGTGACCGTCTTCTCGCTGGCGACGCTCTTCTCCCACAGCAGCCTCACCGGCGGGCACACGCGGTCCGTCCGCTCCGTGGCCTGGAAACCCAACCTGGCCCCGCACAAGCTCTGTCTCGTCTCGGGCAGCTTCGACGCCACGGCCGGTGTCTGGCGTTGGGACGGCGACCAAGCCGGCGACGGCGAAGCGGCGCTCGAGCGGGAGGTCACCTCTGCGCACACCCGAAACGGCAACGATGACGACAACGACCACAATAGTCAAAACTCAGACTCGGGCGAAGACAAAGAATGGGAATTTACACTCGTCCTCGAGGGCCATGACTCCGAGATCAAGTCGTGCGCTTTTTCGCCGTCGGGCGCGCACTTGGCCACATGCTCGCGTGACAAGTCCGTCTGGATCTGGGAAGACATTGGCGCCTCGGAGGAGGATGACGAGTGGGAGACGATTGCGGTGCTCAACGAGCACGAGGGCGACGTCAAAGCCGTGTCGTGGTGCCCCGACGTGCCGGGCCGCAACGCTCGTCGGCGGTACAGCCCGGACGTGCTGGCCAGCGCCAGCTACGACAACACGGCGCGCGTCTGGCGCGAGGATAATGATGGCGAGTGGGTGTGCGTCGCCGTGCTCGAGGGCCACGAGCAGACCGTCTGGGGCGTCCAGTGGGAGTCGCGCCCACGCCCCGGCGACAAATTCCCGCGCCTGTTGTCCTATTCAGCCGACGCCACCATACGCATCTGGACACTCAAGGAAGATGAAGAAGGCGACGACGGCGAGCAGGGCGGTCGCAGCGCCCTCGGCGGGATCCCCAATACGATGCGCCGATCCCTGCGCGAGGAGTGGGTATGCACCGCTGTCCTGCCAGCTGCGCACCACCGCGACATTTACGCCGCTGCGTGGAGTGCGCAGACAGGCGTTGTGGCCAGCACAGGCAGCGATGGCAAGATTGTGCTGTATAGAGAAGATTTTGAGGCAGACGCTTCTACAACAACGGTGGCGGCAGGGCCCGACTCCGATCAGCCCATGACGGACGGAACAGAGGCGCAGTCACTAGCTGTGCAACAACCTCCATCAACACTTTCTGGCTCTACTAGATGGAGCATCATTGGCGCGAAGGAAAATGCCCACGGGCCGTACGAAGTCAATCACATCATATGGTGTAAGCGATACGATGGCGGTGCTATTGCGAGAGGCGAGGAGGAAATGCTTATCACAACAGGTGATAATGGCATTGTTCAGCCATGGGAGGTATCTTTAAACCAGGAGTAAAAAAGCATATACCAGCAGCATAGGTAGGTGTTATATCCTTGGTTCAAAATAAAATGGTGTGTGTAATTAGAATGGGTGGAAGGAACATAAACGTTTTTTGCATTTGATGTGTGCAACTATTTGGCATAAACAAGCGATACTATCAACAGCCCATGTACTCCGCTCATACTTGCACAATGCACCACATACAATTGCAAGTGATTTCTTTATTCTCAAAGGAAGGGCTATGATACAATGTGGTACACAGAGGGGATGGCTCCCTCCCCTGAAAAGGTAAACAGTGAAAGCTCCCTTTCCTTATCTCTATTTTCATCAACTTCCTCTATCCCTTCAAAAACATCCTGCCTCGACTGCACAGCTTCCAACGCGGCTGAGCATGCCTTTTTTTATTCGCCCTTGAGCTTGTCCTGCTTGACAGTAAAGGCCATCTCCAACAACTCCTTTTCTTCCTTACTGTGGACGTGTTTCAGACCAGTAGCAACAGATGCGCTGGGGCTACGGCCAGCGTACATGACGTGTTTGCGGTCGTGGTACTTGGTCTGGTTGAGCAGGGTCTCAATACGAGGTTGGGTGAAGCTCCAGGCACCGGCATTAAGGGGCTCCTCCTGAGCCCAGACGATGGTCTTGGCGTTGGGGTACATGTCGAGGTTCTCCTTTAGCTGTTGCCAGGGGAAGGGGTTCAGCTGCTCGATGCGGGTGAAGGCAACATTATCAATCTTGTTGTCAGCACGGTACTTGTGCAGCGCGGCCCAGACCTGACCAGTGCAGAGAATGACGCGATCAATCTCCTCGGGAGACTTGATGGCGCCAGTCTGGTGCTCAGGGTCCGGGATGATCCACTGGAAACCAGCATGCTCGGCAGTGAACTCGTCCAGGCTCGACCGAGCGAGAGGATGGCGGAGGAGAGACTTGGAGAAGAAGATGATGAGGGCTGTCGAATGTCAGCATTGTTCGGTTAAACTGGTGGATTTCACTTACGCTTGCGGAACTGGCGCTCCATCTGCCGGCGCAGAACGTGGAATAAGTTAGCAGGAGTAGTCATGTAAGCGATCTGCATGTTGCAGTCCTGATGCTGGCGAGCGAGCTTGTCCTCGGCAGGGAAGACACGTGGATCCTCGTTGGAAAGCTGAAGGTAGCGCTCGATACGAGCAGAGGAGTGTTCGGGCCCCTGTCCGTCGTAGCCGTGAGGCAGAGACATGACGATGCCGCTGCGCTGCATCCACTTGACCTCACCGGAAGCGATGAACTGGTCGATGATGCACTGGGCGTTGTTGGCAAAGTCACCGAACTGGGCCTCCCACATGACGAGGGCGTTAGGAGATGACAGGGAGTAGCCATACTCGAAACCAAGGGCACCAAACTCACTCAGGGACGAGTTGGCGATGACGAACTTGCCCTGGTCCTTGCTGATGTGCTGAAGAGGCGTGTACGTAGCCTCGTTCTCTTGGTCGTGGAAGACGGCATGACGCTGAGAGAAAGTGCCACGCTCAACATCCTGGCCGGAAACACGGACATGGTAACCGTCGGTGACGAGAGAGCCGAATGCCAGGGCCTCAGCAGTGGGGAAGTCAATGTTCTTACCCTCGACGACCGACTTGGTACGGTTGTTGAGGATACGCTTGAGGTTGCGGTGGACGGTAAAACCTTCGGGCGCGGAGCCAATAACCTCACCAATATGCTCGATAGTCTTTTTGTCAACGTTTGTGGGGTTGTGGGGAAGAATCTCAGTGGCCAGCTCCTTGGGAGACTTGAAGCCGTTCCAGGCAGAGGTGGTCCATTCCTTGGACGTGGCGGTATAGTCCTTGGACTTGGCGAAGCTCTCTTCGAGCATGCCCCAGACCCACTGCTTGTGCTCGTCGATATCCTCCTTGGTGAAGGTGCCTTCCTTCAGCAACTTGTCAACATAGACATCAATCTGAGGAACCTGAGAGTTGATGCGCTTGTACATGAGGGGTTGGGTGAACGAGGGCTGATCAGTCTCGTTGTGGCCGTGCTTGCGGTAGCAGATCAAGTCAATCACGACGTCATGCTGGAACTCGGCGCGCCAATCAGCAGCGAGCTGGCAGACGAAGTTAACAGCCTCGACATCATCAGCATTGACGTGGAAGACTGGGGCATCGATGGCTTTGGCGATGTCCGTGCAGTAAGCAGTAGAGCGAGCGAAACGGGGATCCGTAGTGAAACCAATCTGGTTGTTAACAACCAGGTGAATGGTACCCCCAGTGGAGAAGGCAGGCAGAGAGTGAAATCCCAGACATTCATAAACAATACCCTGGGCAGCGAAGGCGGCATCACCGTGCAGGAGAACGCTCATGGCAGTGCGATGGGACTTTTCGTCGTTGTTGTAGTGCTGGATGGCACGGGTTTTGCCCAGGACAACAGGGTCCTCAGCCTCCAAGTGGGAGGGATTGGCGACGAGAGAAAGCTGGACACGCTTGCCGGAAGGAGTAGGACGCTCAAAGTTCATACCAAGATGGTACTTGACGTCGCCAGAGCCCTCCTCGGCGGTATCAGTACCGCCAAACTCGCTGAAGATGGACTCGTTGGGCTTGCGGACGACGTTGGAGAGGACGTTGAGACGGCCTCTGTGGGGCATACCAATAACGATGTCCTTGACGCCGTAGTCAACACTGCGATCGATGAGGGCCTTCATACCGGGGACGAGGGTCTCGCAACCCTCGAGACCGAAACGCTTGTCGTTGGGGTATTTGGTCATGAGGAAGGATTCGAAACTCGAACTCCAGATGAGTCGGTCGAGGATACGCCGCTTCTCGTCAATGGAGAACTTGAAGGGCTGAGGCACCTCGAGGCGCTCGCGGAGCCAGTCGCACTTTTCGCGGTCGGGGATATGGATGAACTCGACACCGTATGAGCCAGAGTAAATCTTTTCGCAGGCAGCGACGATTTCGCGAAGGGTCATCTTTTCGCGACCATCGCGCTTGAAACGGGGCAGGATACCAGGGCCCAGGGTATATTCAGTATCCAGGTCCTTCTCGGTAAAGCCGTAGAAATCGAGAGTCAACTCCTTAGGTTTGATGTTACCGAAACCTTCGGCGGTGTTTCTGATGCCAAGAGGGTCGATGTTGGCCTTGTGGTGACCACGAGCCTGGTAGGCACGCACAAGAAGCTGAACCATCAAGTGGTTGGTGACATCAGAGCCATCCTCCATAACAAGACCATCACCAAGGCGAGGGACACCGCCGGTCATGTTGGGCACAAGATTGGGAGGAGGCTGGAAGGCCTGGGAGATGGGCATGTCGCCACTCTCCATGTTCTTGAAATAGATCTGCCAGGAGATGTGGACGCTCTTGGGATCTTTCTTCCACTGCATGTACATTTCATCAATGTAATTGGCAGTGCTTCCGGTGAGGAAGTTGTCGTTGGGGTCGGGGGCCGAGTGGGAGGAATCCGTCGTAGCATAGGTGCGACGAGACGTGAGGGTCAGGGAGCGGCGAGCGGCCGCGACGTTCCATGATGAAGGACGAGCGCAAGCAGTCGAAAGCGAGGAGATGGCGGGCGATACTCGGGCGCCGCGAAGCAGCTGCGAGCTGGCTCTACAAAGAGAATTTCTCAACATGGTGTAATGAAAAGCCTCGCGCAGCTTCAGGAGACTTTTTTTTCTGGGGATTGAGGAATAGACACAGGAGGAAGTATCAAAGACGGCCGACGAGAGGCATCCCAATCTCGCGATCGTAGGATCAGGAACAAAGAATGGCGGAGTAAGTCTTTGAAGACGGGAGAGCTAGGGAGCAGAAGAATGAAGAATGAAGCGAGAAAGAGCTTCTAACAACGGGCCAAGCTGGAGGCTCCACGAAAAGCATGACGGGTGCACGGGACGGGGAGTCAGTCACCTTGCCCATTTGGTGCGTCGGCTGGGTATTCTGGGGTGGCGCTGTGGCTGGGGCACTGTGGCACTTTACGGACCTCTGGGGCTACGAAAGGGCTGCAATGCAACGCTTGGTGCCATGCTACGGTGCCACGGTGCTACCCAAGCACCAAGCCCAGAAACCCAACGCAGCTACAGTCTCGGACACGTCGGGAGCCTTGCCACAATAGCCCTTTCTGTATCCGTACGGAGTTGTTGTTCTGTCATCTGCAGTAGCCGACTTCTATCCTCCACTGGCCGCAGTGCGCAGTTTGCACCAGGCCAGCCCAGACTAAGCCAGTGGCCATCAACTCGCCGTCTTCCCGGGAACTCTCTCCTGCTGGTTACCGGAAAACAGTGCGCGTTCCTGGGGGCTAGACTGTAGACTACGTGGTTTTCGCCACGTTTCATACAGTGTCAAAATTCACACGCGTATCGTTTCCGTCTCATTCCGGTCTTTCCCCAACCCACCTCAACTTCCTCCATTCCTTTCCAGCCCTTCCGTGAGCCACCTGCAACCTGAGGCTGGTGACTGGAGGGTTCAGCAGCTCACGCAGTTGGCGCCACACACCCCCAGTCCCACCTTATATGCACCTGTCATTCGCCCTCATCTAGGCGAACACTTTTGTTGGAATACTTTAATCGTCATCACTGTGCATCGTTTGCCTCGACGTCAACACCCGTCACGATTGTTCACAAGTGATAGAACTCGGCGACTAAATCCCCGCTCTCCTCAGCCGCCGCCGGCTTTTCAGTCGACAAAGTATCCCAAGGCAGAAACTTGAGGCCCTCACGAGACTCCCAGTTGCATGAGCTCACATACGCGCATGTGTTTGCTGTGAAGTGGATTGAGTCATAGAGGTAGGCGCCACCAGGCACTGCCAGGCACTGCCAGTGCCTGCTCCACGCTGCCATGGCCACAACTCCAGCTGGCCGTACTCTGTACAAGAAGAAAAACGGCATCTTAACAATCACCCCTGATCTTCAAACCGTCACATGGACACCCAACTCTGGAGGTCCTCCCACCGTGTCGTTGCCCGTGCCCAAGATAACCAGTAAATTGCTCCAGATTGTTCAAGCTCCACGTATATGCTTGCTGATCAAAGATGTCCAGACTTGCAGCAGACGCCAGATGGAGCTCCTAAGGTCATGCTCAAGATTTTCGAGCAGAATCCCAAAGGCGGCGATGCTATTACATATCTCTTTCATTTCAACACTGACGAGGCCAAAAAAGAGGCAACCTCTTTCAAAGATGTTCTCTCGCGATTGCTCTCGGAAGCGCGCAGTGTTGACCCCAGTGTTCCGCGCCCAGCTGGTTCATCTACGCCACAAGGAGCTTCTGGTGCTGGCGGCAGTGCCTCAGCAACAATGGCCTTCGCAAGTTCTGTCAATACAGAGCAGTCTTCGGCTCGCTGGTTCGACGACCAGCAGCTCAAGGCCGACATCGAGCTGCAGCGGTCGCTCATGAAGAAGGATTTGGGTCTCAACGAAACGTACATGGATGCACTCTCCACCAAGCCGGAATCCATATCCGTCGCCGCGTTCAACTCGCAGTTCTGGTCTACCAGAATAAATCTTCTACGAGCACATGCTATCGAGTCCAATCAGAAAAAAGGTCCCTATAATGTCCTCTCGACAGTCAAGCCACGAACAGTGGATGGGGAAATGAAATTGAACATCAGCGTCGAACAGGTCCAGATGATCTTCGCGCAGCATCCGCTCGTAAAGCGCATATATAATGAAAATGTCCCAAAGCTCTCTGAAGCCGACTTTTGGTCCAGGTTCTTCCTGAGTCGTCTATCAAAGAAGTTACGAGGAGAGCGCGGCACCGAAAATGACACCACTGACGCCATCTTTGACAAATACGACATCAACGAGAACTTGCAACACGTCCAAAGCAAAATTATGTCCCAGCGAGTCCCTCACATCATCGATATCGAGGCAAACGAAGAGAACCAGGGAGGATTCAGAAGCGGCAATGCCAAGGACGTCGAAATGCGGCCTAGAACGAATATTCCCATTGTTGAAACACTGAACAGTCTCAGCGAGAAAATCATGGCAAATGTCGCGCCTTCAGATACTCCAAATGACGACAGAGCCGAGTACTACAGGGAACTAGCGTTACGTGATTTGCGCGGTGATGCTCGGGAACATCGCATTATACTCAGTGTCAAAGAGCAAAACAAGTTCTTTGCAAAGCACGATTCCTCGCCATCCAGCAATATTAAAGTCTTTTCGAAGCAAAATCCTGCCAGCGTCTTGCTGAAAATGCAGGGCGTGTTCAAAGGCGTCGCTATTGATGCCACGGCTGGCATGGACCTGCAAGCGACCATTAATTTCGACGACGGGAGTGACAGCGAGGAAGACGAACCCCCCAAAAAGAAGCAGAGTAGCTCACGGCGCGCCATCATCGGCGCTGAAAAGGACGTCTTGAACGGCATCTTGCAGCAGCGCTCGCAAAAGTACGGCCACGCCTCGGACGCCAAGACGCCCATGGGCCTGCCCGCCACCATCGTGGAGCGATGCACACTGACGCACGCCACGACCGTTGAGTTCCTGCACCAGTTCTGGGACGCGTTCCTGTCCGGCGACCCGGACCGCGCAGGCGAGCTGCAGTACCTCGCCGAGTCGCTCAAGCGCTCGACGAGCCGCATCCAGGTCGTCGCCCACGACGCCGCCGCAGAGCGCGACGAAACCATCCGCAGGACTAAGCAGGAGATTCGCGATCACTTCGAGAAGACGGGCAAGAAGATTCGGTGGAAGTCGGACATGGTCGGTGGCGGCCGCGACGCCGTCATCAAGATGATGCAGCCCACGCTCGACGCCCTCGAAAAGGCTCAGGCCGATTACGCGCGAGCGCTCGCTGCAGAGGGCGTGCAGATATCGAGTGAAGCATGATTTGGCGTTTTATGAGGGGTCAAAACTATAATGTCGATTTTACTCAGCCATCAAGCCTCACCCAGGCTCGATTAATTGTATTTTAGGAGGCAAATAAGCGGCATATTCTATTTCACTTCATATACAAATAAATGGCCAGCTTCTGGCAAATCTGTGTCCGTCATCTATACTACTGTAACAAGCAACGGCTGTTCGCTGCGCAGCCCTATCGATCTAGAAATACAAGAGTCGAGGCGTATGCCACTCTTATGCATGCATGTTATATGTACATTTTCAAATCATTGTACTTATACTTCCCCACTGCCTCACCTGCGAATGCGCGCCTCATTCGCATCCGTCAGGAGCTTCTCATCCAGGATGCCAAAGCCCATCGACTTTTTCTTGGCTCGCCTGCGATTCCCGAACTCCTCATCAAACTTGCGAATCATCTTGAGCGACATCATGTCCTCGCTGATGCTCGCCGGGATCTGCTTCAGTGCGTTTTCAAAGTGCTCCTTGCGCAGGGTGCGCTTCTCGGGATACTCGAAGGGCTCCGGACCCGTATGCTTCATGGCCATTTCATTTTCCTCCTCCACGGCAGACATGGCAGCCGCCACGCAGACGTTCTTCAGATCAGAGCCCGAATAGTACGGTGTCTGCTCGGCATAGTCGTCGATAGAAACGGAGCTATCCAGCGTCTCGTCGCGAAGCAGCAGCCTGAGGATAGCGGCACGGTCATCTCGCAAAGGAAGATCAACAAGGAGCTTTCGCGGGAGACGACGAAGGACGGCGTCGTCTAGGTCAAACGGCCTATTGGTTGCGACCATGATAAAGGCATTCGTTTCCTCCATGCCATCCCACTCCTTCAGAAATTGGTTGATATGCTCACGATGCGAGGGCCGGTTACTGAACATGCTGCGATTGGCAAGCAGCGAGTCTGCTTCGTCGATAAAGACAACACAGGGCGAGTATTTTTTGGCAAGGGTGAAGACGGCGCGGATCAGCTTTTCGCTTTCGCCAACCCATTTGTCATTGATTGTGGCGCCGCTAATTTCCAGCATGTTCGCGCCGCTCTCCTTGGCCACCGCTTTGGCGAGCATGGTTTTACCAGTTCCAGGAGGGCCGTAAAGCAGACAGCCTGGTATCTTGTCTGCTGCCAGGATACCATATGAAAAGGCGTCAGGCCGTACCAGTGCCAACGAGGTAAGGAGCTTCAGAGCAGTGATAGTTTCAGGAGGTACATGTACATCTCCAAAGGTAGTTCGTAGGTTCTCTTTGTTAATGAGGCCAGATTGTATGCGTTTCTCGTATTCATTCAACTTGGCTGGGGCCCTGGTTTCCGATTTGGCGTCTTCGTTCGAGCCTTGGCTTTCACTAGTTGTTGATTTTCGATCGTGAGCCTCATCATCCAGGTACTTCTGGCCTGGTTGCGGTCGCAAGGGCCCCATCATGGAACGCTCCATGAATGCGCTGCGAGCAGAGCTCTCGATATTCCCGCTATTCGAGTTCAATGCCTGTGCGAGATGATATACTTCAGGAATTGGCAGAATACCTCCTCTGAAAGTTGACGGCTGTGTATTGGCTGAGCGCAAACACTCGAGCAAAGCCATCTCAACGGATTCCGCGCTGACGTGGCTGCTTGGTTGAAGAGCTTGCATCATTCGTTGAATGTTGTGGATGTTTTCGAAGAAGTAATCCGTAGTCTGCAAGTCAGCAGGGAATTCGCCTTGCATCTTCTTGCAAGGCCTAATGATATTGGTCTGGTTCAGCTGGAGATGACGACTAACGACAAAGTCCCCAAAAGCCAGATCGCGGACGGCATTCTGATAATCGTCTGAGGGGGTTTCACTCGAAGATGTGGCAAAAATGGCGATCTGAACACCATTTTGCCATGCAGTATCGACGAGAGCACGTATGCGAGCTAAAATGAATGATCCTTCCAGGGTCATGGATAGTTCAATGACGTCGTGCAGATGAAGTAGCACTGGCCGGCTGCTTGCTGGTTCTTTAATTTTGGCGGATTGAATAATTTGGTCCAATATCTTGTCAATCTTCAATGAATCCCATTTGCCAAAGCACTCAAACCCGCCTTGCTTGAGCTTCTGTAGGTCTTCTTCTAGGTTTCCTGCTGCTGCAACCCGTGCGCTCAAAATCGATTCAGAGTCCATGTCATCGTCTTCCGATGCCTGCCGGTTAGCAAGTTCCGGGTCTTGAAGCAATTTACCGTTGAGTTCAGCCGCGCGGAAGCCCATCATAGACAATGCGCCACGGGAATACGCCCAGTGCTGGCCAATATATTTCCCCACAAGAACCGATAGATCCTGGGCGTCCAGATGTATTAGATCAAACCCCCCATGAGCGATCTGTGTGGCAATCGATTGCGCAATAGCCTTGCCGCCATATCCAGACAGCGATAAGATATTGAGAGGGCGCTTGCCGGTCTTGGCATCGAAATTTGACGGCGCTTTCGCATTAAGTTCACGCGCGACAGCACGTTGTATCGCCACAAATGTATCTGCATGGAATCCGGCCAATGCATGTGAGAGTGATATATCCAGATGCTCTCCAGCAGTGAGATTGTGGTCAAGTGATACACCAAGGGAGACGAATTGGTCGCGAAAGGTATTGCTCCGATGGTCAAAATCTCTGTGGATGTGCCACCACCAAAACGGCCTTTTCTTGTATGTATATTCTGCTTGGCGGCCAGGATACAGAGCATCAGTCAGATGCCATGAAGCGTCCAGTATCATATCCCATATTCTGACTACTTTGGCAATCTTCTCTGGGGCCTCCCATCTGGTCTTGTCGTCCTCTGTTTGACATTGTATAAAGTCGGTAGCTAGTTCGCAATGCCGTAGAAGCAGTTTTTCGAAAGCGGTTTCGAAGTAACTTTTCATGGCTTCATTCGAGCCGTGGACGTCGGTGCTCGGCGGAAGGAACAGACGAGATACCTTTTCGCGCTGGGCATCTTCTGCTAGAGCTGGCGGAAGCCGAGGCTGGCTTGCTTCGTCATGTATTGTGACGTTTCGTTCGAAGAAGCTGCGCGGCAATTCGACCGGAGGCAGGGCAGAGGCTGGCCTGCGACGAGTCTGTCGACTTCTCAGTGAACTCGCAGGTGTTGCCCTCGATCGTCCACCAGAGGCTTCTCCGCTACCTTGCACCTCGACCTCGCCATCGTGTTCGGCCGCTGGTTCTTCGGACGGCCGGCCGCCGCTACCGATACTACTAAGACGGCAGGCTGACGCATGAAGTTGACGGCGCGAACCTCGGCCTCTCTGCGCTCCAGCGACGAGCGCACCTGGTAGGCCAACTCTGAGGCGCGGGAAGTGCATCTGAGCAGTGAGCCGCCACCAGCGCAGGTCGCGTTGGGGCCAAATAAATAAAAGAATGCTCACGAGCCTAGGAGTTGAATGCACGGATTGATTTGTTTTAGGTATCGATTGTATTCGGCTGGCTTTGCTAGTGGCCAGAATCGAATGGCATGGTCGATCTGATAAAATAAATTCGCACACATGGGTTGGATTACGTGAGCGAGTCCATACAGCTCTAACGTCTGAGCCCGTGGAACAACACTTGGTTCGACTGGCTCTGAGCATGGCAGGTGCAATGCGATTTCAGCGCGCAACTATTGGGTTCTTGTCCTCGGATAATCTATCTATTCTGACCTTGCTTATTAGCGTCGAGCTGACTCGAAGGTAAGTTCTCTTCCTCGCTAAACGGTGGTTACAGAGACGCGCCAGTTATTTGGTGTGCAATCCCGCATAGTTACTGGTGGATACTTGAGCGTGAACAGCCCGGAAAGGCGCAAGTAATAAAGTACAATAAAGCAGTTCATGAAATACACTCCCAAATCAGCCAATGCTGCTCACAATTGCGCTTGATAACACACAGATCCGGCCTTGACTGGAAAGAGGGCCATCGCACCGCAATCGCTTATGGTACTCGTTCGCAAGCCTGCCGGGTATTAAAGCATAAATAGCCAGCCACGAGTAGGTCCTTTCGCTGGCGATACTCTCGTGCTCGCCCCAGAGTACGGCAAGCAATTTATTAGTCGCGACCCACCACTTCCATCATACACTGGCTGACTGGCACATGGCCACTCGAATAAAACTTGCCCAAGCTAGGCTAGTGGGTGCGGCGAATGAACAAGAGCGGCCTGTCATTATGAAAGCTCAGCCTCGTTGCCAGCTCTCGATTTCTGCGCTGTTCACAAGAGACCGCTGTCGTACAGCAGTTGACAGGAGAGAGCAGGATTAGCAAGTCCAATACAGCCTCCAGCTCGTGTCATGCCATCTGATTGTAATTGGCACTACGCCCTCTCTTGAGAATGAAGCTCCGGGTAACCAACCGATCCTACTTACCGTGGATCGCACTCGCGACTGACAGCTACGCTTCCCAGTACCGCAACCAAGCATACTCCTCCAAGTTAGCATCTCTTGAGTCCATAACGCTTGCACAATGTCGACGATGTCGCCGGATGGCCGGACTCAGTTGCCCGACAAGCCGTTTCACAGCAAGAGACCACACAGAAAGACAAGGGCTGGCTGTGTCAACTGCAAAAAGCGCAAAATTAAGTGCAATGAAGGCAAGCCCAGCTGCAGTGCTTGTCTGAATAGGAGAGAACACTGCGAGTATCAACAGGCGATGCTCCTGCGGGTCCCACAACAGCAGCCATATCAACAGGATATACTTCTACGGCCCCGGCAGCAAAGCCCTCCACGACCTCATCCGCTTTCACTTCCGCCGAGTCATCTCGGGGAGTTTCGACGAGAGTTGCTCCCGCTACTAGGGACACCTTCGGCCCCGAAGCAGCTCCAGCAACAGGAACCCATAGAAACTCAGAAGCTGAAGCAGCTCGCGGATATAATTGAGTCCGAGAGCGCTGTCTCAGGACATCTGCAGTATTACCAGTCTCATGTAGACTGCTTCAACTCGGAACAAGTTGACGCCATATTTGCAAAGCGCAAGGATGCACTGTGTGCGTTACTCGACAATTTACGGATGATCGGCATACGCAATGTGCACCTTTGCGACAGTCAAATGCGGTTACATCCATTTCACATGCCACAATGCTCGAGTATCGAGACCCAAGGGCATTTTTTGCAGCACTTCCAGTTACACACTAGCAGGTCATTCAATGTCGATCCTAGAGACAGGCGACACTCTGACAGTATTCTAAGAGAGACTGCCATTCGCTGCAGATTTGAATTGACATCTCTCATGAACTGTGTAATGGCATTATCGGCTCTCCACATTAAACGAAGGGAGACCGCGGGAGATCCTGGCTTGATATCACGATTGGCTACTGAGTACTCCTATACTTCAACGACCCAGTTTCTAACAGACGTGGAAGTGGCCGACCCAAATACGCTCCCGCATTTGGTGGTTGCCTCCCTTCTGATGACGGCTATATCAGCAGAGCAGTTCAGAGATGAGCATTCGGAGTTCGACCTATTCATTGTCAATTGGATGAAAATCTGGGGCGGAATTGGTATCATGATGGACCGTATCACAATTCCCCGCCTCGTAGAGTGCGGTCTTTCGAAGTTGTTTTACAGACCGCCACTCGACCTCAACGCAGCTGACGAACATGTTCCTCAAGTGCTCAGACAACTAGTGGATGATTTCCCCGATGCTCAGTACCATGATGTCTACCACGCAACAGTACGCTATCTTGGTACGCTGTATCACAATTTGAAATTGGGACTCAGTCCAATGATGAAGTTGAGAATCATAACATGGATCACTTTCATCCCGAAACAATTTGTTCAACTTGCGATGAAGCGGCACTGGAGAGCCCTGGTGATTGTTGCGCACTATGCTATATTCTTGAAGCTCACGACTCGTATATGGTGGATGGAGGGGGTCGGCCAACGATCTATCAAAGACTTGGTTGCCTGCCTCGGGCCATCGAAATTGCTCTACATCCAAGTGCCAATCGCAGCACTGGAGACCGAAGATTTTGATCATATTGGTCGCTTGCTCTTAGTCGATGGAGCCTGGGAACATGAACCATCAACACGGGCGTTCACTTCAGAGGAAATGCTCTCATTCGATGCTCGCGACACCCACGTTGACGACAGAGGACGAGCCACTCTAAACGGGGAATCCTGATCTTGTTTTCATTGAGAATGTGCAAGGAGGGTTTGACCTGGCGCGAGCCCTCCCAGGAAGAGTCGAACCAACCGAAATGGCCAATACAAAACGATTTCGCCGCTGCACGATGCCTGAGAACTGTGATTGTCGCTGCTTCAATAAGAGAACGAAGCAGGCCCAGTTTCCTATTTGTTTTTTACGCAAATAATTATATTGGCCTTCATGCCCTTGATGTGCCGCGTTTTGCTTTCATAGAGAGTAGCTCTAGTTACTACCAATACAGCAGCATAGCAGCCGGCCTTTGACGTATGATAATTCGCCATGCAGACCCCGAGTCGCAGCGCGAGTACGACTTCGGTTCTGAAGCTTCTCTAAGCAGTCACGGTTGCACAAGCAAGGATTCAAAACTTGGGAAAAAAATAAATGTTAACAAAGGAAACTCCATTCAATACAAGAGGAATTTTGTTGATTTCTTGGTACACAGCCCACAACAGAGACTACTTAAAGGAGCTTTAGAAGAAACCGCGCCGGCTTCCGTTCCTCTGATCTATACACAGGCCCGTCTTCTACACCTCTGGTATTATTATAGCAAAGGTCGCTTCTTAGTTCTTCTCCAAATCGGCAAGAATCTTCTCACCCTTCGTTCTGGCGGAGGCCAGATCACCAACCATGTAGAAGGCACCCTCAGGAAGGTTGTCACCCTCGCCAGTCAGGATAGCCTTGAACGAAGCAATGGTATCCTTAAGGTCAACGAGAACACCCTCAATACCAGTGAAAACCTGCGCGACAGTGAAAGGCTGGCTCAGGAAACGCTGAATCTTACGGGCACGCTCAACGGTGAGCTTATCGGCCTCGGAAAGTTCGTCCATACCCAGAATAGCAATGATATCCTGGAGACCCTTGTATTCCTGGAGGATCTGCTGGACACGGGTGGCGGTGTCGTAGTGCTCCTGTCCGACGATACGGGGGTCGAGCATACGGGAAGTAGAATCGAGAGGGTCGACAGCAGGGTAAATACCCAGCTCGGAGATGCCACGGGACAAGACAGTAGTGGCGTCCAAATGGGCGAAGGTGGTGGCGGGGGCGGGATCAGTCAAATCGTCAGCAGGGACGTAAACGGCCTGGACAGAGGTAATAGAGCCCTTCTTGGTGGTGGTAATACGCTCCTGCATACCACCCATGTCGACAGCGAGGGTAGGCTGGTAACCGACAGCGGAGGGAATACGACCAAGCAGGGCGGACACCTCAGAACCGGCCTGGGTGAAACGGAAAATGTTGTCGATGAAGAGCAGCACATCCTGACCTTCCACATCACGGAAGTACTCAGCAATGGTAAGGCCAGTCAGGGCGACACGGGCACGGGCGCCGGGGGGTTCGTTCATCTGACCGAAAACCAGAGCGACCTTGGACTCGCCGTCGAGCTGAATGACGGAGGTCTCCTGCATTTCGTGGTACAGATCGTTACCCTCACGGGTACGCTCACCGACACCAGTGAAGACAGAGTAACCACCGTGAGCCTTGGCGATGTTGTTGATAAGCTCCTGAATAAAGACTGTCTTGCCGACACCGGCACCACCGAACAGACCAATCTTACCACCACGGGCGTAGGGGGCGAGCAGATCGACGACCTTGATACCGGTGATCAGAATCTCAGCGGAAGTCGACTGGTCGATGAACTCCGGAGGCTCAGTGTGGATAGGCAGGAACTTGTCAGTCTTGATAGGACCACGCTCGTCAATGGGGTCACCGGTGACGTTGATGATACGACCGAGAGTGGCAGGGCCGACGGGAATGGTGATGGGGGCACCAGTGTCAGCAGCCTTGGCGCCACGGACGAGACCCTCAGTACCTGAATTGGCTAGGTTAGCACAAGCTCATGCCAAAGAAAGGGTTTAAAACGACATACCGTCCATGGCAATGCAGCGAACGACTTTCTCACCCAAATGTTGCTAAACAGCGTTATCAGCGGCAGGCTCCTTTAGCTCCTCAATTCTCGAAATACGTACAGCGACCTCCAGGACAAGCTTCTGACCGTTGTTCTGTGTTTCCAGAGCGTTCAGAATAGGGGGAAGCTTGGCGGTGTCGAACTTGACTGTAGAAAAGGTTAGTATTTACAGATTCGGATCTACGAGAGTGCAGTTGCAGCTCGTCGCTGTCGGATTTCGAGACTGACCGTCGACGACGGCACCAATGACCTGTTTGTTGTGGTTAGCCATGGCTAGCTCGGAGCCTCGTTTCCGCGTCTATCAAGAGTTCTCACCTGGTAAATCTTGCCATCACCAACACCAGCAGTGCTCGCGAATCTGCTGTTCAGGGGAAATCGAATGGAAGCAGGTCGGATGGCGCGGCGAGGAGCCGCCGTCGCGAAGGACGGGCGGGCAGCGCGGGCGAAGGAGGAAATGCCGCTACACGGGGGGGTCAGTCAGCTTCGTCGTCCCAATTGGCGCAATGAACGCAATTGGATGGTCAAAAGACGCTTCAATGGGCTTCAACTTACCTCTTGAACATCTTGACAGATGACAGAGAGCGATCAGTGATGGGAGTGGAGAGAGATTGGTTGAACCTGGGGATAACTTTTGCGAGTGAGCAGTTTTGCTCCGGAACTGAGGACTTCGTCGGTTAGAGCTTTCTTACAAGTCACGTGTTACGCTAACCTGAAATTATGTGCCAGCACCCCTTACAGTGCCAAAAAGTCCGTAGTCGCCAGCCTCCGGGAAATCCCTCTGTGGAAACAAATACAGTTTGACTGTTCGGAATGCCAATTAACTTTTTTTGCTGTTCAACAGACACTTGAGCTATCAGTTGACTATGCCGTAAAGCGTGTTATGATTTTTCTGGCTAAATTTCAATGCACGGGCACAGTTTGAGGGCCAAACTGAGATACATGTTTATCTGTGATAGCTTCACCAGATTCGAAGTACACAGTGCGACTCCGAAAGTCTCGGCGAATTTAGGGAGTTCCGACCGTAATACGGATACCTGTGGCCACGCTGCAACTTCCCTTATCCTGTGGTGCCTGAGGAACTCTCTCCTGACAGCGCTAGCGCCCCTTGCCGAAGACCGAGTGAGATTAACTGTATTATTTCCACAGACTGACTGGCTCACTCAGATCTCTTGACTCAAGCTGCTGAAAAAGCGGCCTCGACGTTCGTTCTCAGGCTGCGAAACCATCTCAGAGAAGTAGATCAAGCTCAGTATTGATTATCAGTGGGCAGCGCCATCCTCGCGCGCCAGAACCTGCAACAATTAGCACCATTCTCATCGCCCACATCCAATACGGCGTGAACTTGAACTTACTATTGCCGTTCTGGTCGGAATATAGACCTGCGTCCAGTTCTTTCGACCGTTCCATTCCATTGGAGTAGTGAAAAAGCGAACATCCTCGTCGATTCTGCTATGACCACCGACGTCCTTGCCGTCAGTCTGTAGGACAACCTTGTACGTGCCGGCTACGTCGACACCGATTCGATAGTCGCTGAAGCTCTGATTCGGATGGAAATTGAACACGAAGACAAGACCAGCTCGTTCGAATACAATCACCTTGTCTCCCTCGTGCTTCAGGGAAATGTATGCCTGGGGCGCATGGAGCCATCCGTACTGTGATTCACAATTGTTCATCAGGCCATCAAATTTGTTCAAGAATTGATAACGCAGCAGATGATCTTCGGTGAGATTGAGCTGACGCCGGGCGTACCAGAAAGAGTTTTGGTTTCCCTCGCGAGGAAAGTCAAGCCACTCTGGATGACCAAATTCGTTGCCTTCAAAGTTCAGATAACCTTCGCCACCCAAGCTATGGGTGAGCAGCCGAATCAACTTGTGTAGAGCTATGCCGCGATCGATCACCGGAGTCAATGGTGACAGAGTAGACATGTTTGTATACATCTCGGCGTCGCAAAGATGCATCATCAATGTCTTGTCACCGACAAGACTGCCTCAGGTTAGTCGCACAGACTATAACAAAGGTGACGATTACTTACGCTTGATCATGACTCTCGCAGTATGCGATAGTCTTCTCACCATGTCGTCGATTTGTTAGAGTGAAGCAAATGTTCGCCATGTCCCACTGCTCGTCTTGCACTTCCTTCAAGATCTTGATCCACATATCGGGGATCGCCATGGCCAAGCGATAATCGAAGCCTACACCGCCAAGCCCTACTGGAACACACAGAGCAGGCATTCCAGATACATCTTCAGCAATAGTGATGCAGTCTGGGTAGAAGGAGTGAAGCATCTGATTGGCAAGCATCATGTAGACGACAGCCTCTTCATCGACATCCACTCCAAAATACTCATGGTAGCCTCCCGAGAAACCGCTGCCATTTGTTAGCTCACTGATGGAGAGGGGAGGGGGTCAGTACTCACGCCCCGATGCCGTGATGGGTGTATAGCATACTGGTGACCCCGTCGAAGCGGAAACCATCAAAGTGGTACTCGTCCATCCAGAAGCGAAGGTTGCTCAGCAGAAAGCGCATGACCTCGTGGTGTCCATAGTTGAAAAGTCGACTGTCCCATTGATCGTGATTGCCTTTGCTCCCACCGTGGAAGTATTGATGATCGGTTCCGTCAAAGTTGTTGAGGCCATCCAGAACGTTCTTCGACGCATGACTATGCACAACGTCTAGTAGAACTACGATGCCCATGCCGTGCGCCGTGTCAATGAGCTCCTTGAGATCCTCGGGAGGACCATAGCGACTGCTAGCCGCAAAGAAATTGTTTATTTGATAACCAAAACTGGCGTAGTAAGCATGTTCCATGACAGCCATGAGCTGTATGACGTTGTAACCAAGCTGCTTGATTCTGGGGAGCATATCTCGGGTGAACTCTTTATAAGTAGCAACTCGTTGCTCGGGTGTTGAAATACCAACGTGAGCTTCATAGACACGAGCACTGTCAGGCTTCTTCGGACGTGGGTGCTTGAACTGATACCTCTCCGATGCGGGCGGGTTCCAAAAGCGAGCATCATAGACAGGCGACACGCTCAAATCTTGTGTGACATATTTGATCCAGGCGGGAATTCTGTCTACTCGTTCACCGTTTGCTAGAACCAAAGATATCTTGAGCAATTGTCAGGATTGCGTTCAAATATGTGTGACAGTGTTGGCCAACAAACCTTGACTTTGGAGTTGTGTGGAATAGAAGGCTGACCAGCATTGGAGGGCACAACAATTGTGAAGGAACCATATGCATCCTTTGCCATCGGATGCGAGGTTTGGTTCCAATCATCTATCTCTTATATCAGCTTGTGAGCTGGCGATCATGTCTAACAGCTACAACTTACTGAATTCACCAATCAAGTATGCTTTGACGGCGTTTGGTGCCCACTCTCTGTATCGAACATCACCGTTGGAGAGGACGTTGAAGCCAAATTCGTCAAATCCCTAAGGGTGAATAAGTCATTATAGCTCAGTGCGGAATCGGCTGGTCTAACGACGTACCTTGGTGTAGCTATCCATGCCACCTTCTGAATCATTGATCTTCTTGATCCGGTCCTGCGTTTTGCTGAATCTGCGCCTGAGAGCATCGCTGAAAGGCTCTAGCCATGGATCCAACTTGATCACCCCTATGAAATGTCAGCGTAGTCAATTTCCGCGGTCGGTAGCCACGGACCGGTGCCATCAGTCGGCATGTCGTAATTTGCAGTAGCTGCCATGATGGCTGCAAGGCAAGCTCCAGTTAGCTGCTCTCAATGACGCGGGGTAGGTAGCAGCAGTAGCAGTCGCGATCAACAGTCGGCGGTGCGGACGCAGTAGTACTTCTCAATCAGAATTCAGAGTTCCCAAGAATCGCCGATATGTAGACGGCTATGACGAGAAAATTTTAATTGAGCCACTTTGAGTTTTTCTTCCTTGGAAGGGTGAAGAAACAAGATTCTGGCAGAGGGGCAATTTCTCTCCTTGGGCGGGTGGCGCTGAGAAGACGGCCAGCGCTAGGTAGGTACCTACTAGGTAGGTAGCTTTCACCTAGGCGGCTGGTAATTACTAGCAGACCGCAGTTACCCACACGCCACAGGGCCACAGCATACAGCATCGACGTTGCAATTCAATCGCCCAACAAATCGCCCCTCCCTGCACATTGTCTGGCCAGCCTGGGTAGCCTGTGGCCTGTCGTGGCAAATTCGCCGTCTGTTTATTCGGGCCATCTATGTATCAGTGGCGTCCTCAGTGTTATCTAACGCATTCTTATCGCATCGGGAATGCGTGTGTGGCGGGAGTTGTGACACGCTGCTTTCGCATACTTGAACCTTTCTGTAATTTCTGTAACTCGACAGGAGATTGGGGAGCTCTTAGCTGAGTTACAAGTGTTCCTCATCGGAACACATCCTCTGTTAGCCGCTGCCATCTGTAGTAGGTCACGGAGTACCACGCACCCTTTCATGACCAGGCCCGCTTTCCCTGGTACCTACTAATTGCCCAATTTGCCAGGTACGCCAGGCTTCCCAGTGCCACGATCTTGAGTTCTCACATAAGGTACTCCGTACTCTTATGACGATATGTGTCCCTATTGACGTACAGAAAATTGGGTCAAATCATCGCAGAACTGGATTATTGGGCTTAGAAGTAACGGCTAGCTTGGCTGTATATATACTGCACATTGCAGGACGTATCTACATACCTACCTACGCTGCACTATAACAATAATTAGATACCACCACCTTTGAATGATGAGAGAGACTGGGATCGACAGTTGACATCAGCCATAGATATATCGCATCGGACAGTACTTGGTTTCTCTAGTGAGAGGTCAGCAAGCCAGTGCATAGGCTAGGTAGTAGGTTTAACTGATTATCAGCGACAAAAACGGTCATGTTAGCGCCCCAGTTCCACTGTAGGTAGCCAACACCCGCCGAAAGTCCCCCCGCATTACACTTTCCACCGAGTGAGCTCGGAGCTCTCGACGGATGCGAGATCGGCGTCACCGCTGGCAAACCTCCCAACGTCAATACAAGGCAGAACCTATCCGCCAACGTGTTGACGCCAGAAACCAGGAGTTTGACCAACTGCATGACTGTCTCCCCTCAAACGATGACCCGGGCCCGCCTTTGACCTGAATATAATTCAAGACATCGCTACGACGTGCTTGGCCGCACCTGACCACCCGTGACGCCATCGACAATCACCGCATCCTACACCGTCAGACCGCCCAACCGGCTCCCATCCATAAATCGATCGAACTCTTGTCAAGTACACCAATATCAATCTCGAGTACACGATAGAATGTTTCGATCCCCGCAAACAGTATATTCAGTAGCCCTGGGCCGCCGGCGTCCTCGGCGACTGGCGTCGTACTCGGGCTGCGCCCGCTGCCTGTCGACCAGTGGTCCGGTTCTTGTTAGCAGACAAGCAGATATGAACTCTGGCTTTACCGGCACTTATGACCCTACGGAGATTTCTGGTCGCGGGCCCATGTTTAACAAACGACGATTTGGTGTGCCACAATTCTATCCCCGAGACCTGAAAAGGCGGGTAGACGACTACGTTGTCGGCCAGGACCGGGCAAAGAAAACGATATGCTCCACCATATTCAATCACTATCAGAATCTGCGCCGAAGACATCAGCACATGCATGAGGAGGAAAGTTTACGCGAAAAATCTATGCGACAGCGGTTCGCTCGTGATCGAGAGCTGCACCAGAAGCGTCGTGAAGCTCACCCTGTTGACGGTACGGCAGTCGAATACTCCACGTGAAAGAGTTGGTTCTAACGGATATAGACGAGTTTCCTGGACACACAGAATCTGTTCGAGAGCTGTACGAAAGCGACAAGTACGAAGCTCCGTCGCTAGATCACTTATACATTCCCGAGGACCAAGCCTCCAACGACCCTGTCAAAATCGACAAGAGCAACCTGCTCTTGATAGGACCTACCGGTGTGGGGAAAACATACATATTAGAGTATGTATCTAAAGTTCAAGAGTTGGGTTGAAAGCTGACAAGGACAGAACTCTAAGCAAGAAACTACAAGTCCCCTTTTCCATCTGCGATTGCAACTCTCTCACGCAAGCTGGTTACATTGGTCAAGACGTTGAAACATGTGTGGAGAGGCTTCTTATAGAGGCAAATTACGACGTCAGAGCTACAGAGTACGGCATTATTGTGCTGGACGAATTCGACAAGCTTGCCAGGCGAGAAACTTCAACAGGGCGGGATGTGGGTGGTGAAGGTGTCCAGCAAGCCTTACTGAAGCTTGTGGAAGGTGCCAAAGTCACCATCAATGTCAAGGATAACCGCTCCTCTCGATCTGCGCCGCCTATTACGACAAATTACAATGCGGGTGGCTCATCTAGCAGCACAGCTCAGGCTACACCCCCAGCCGCCAAACTGGACCAGTACACCATCGACACTACCAACATTCTTTTTGTTTTTTGCGGCGCTTTTGTTGGACTAGATAAGAGTGTCATTCAGAGGGTTGCCAAACCCACTATGGGATTTGGCGGCGAAGTCAAGGGGCGCACCACGCTCTCTGGCGAGCAACAGGCTCTGCCTTCCGAACTTTACAGACACTTGGCCCATCACGACTCTACCTCAAAGTTTACGCCGATGGATCTGGCTACCCCTGCTGACTTGCAAAAATTTGGTTTCATTCCTGAGTTGATTGGACGATTACACAACATTTGCGCTCTGAGCCCACTATCAATGGAAGATCTTTATCGAATCTTGACGGAGCCGCGCAACAGTCTCGTAGCGCAATACACGGCGCTTTTTGAAACATATCCGTCCCGCCTATACTTTACAGAAAAGGCCCTCTATGCTATTGCCCATAGAGCATCGCAGTCTGGCACAGGAGCCCGTGGGCTGAAGATGGAAATGGAGCGAATCCTGGGCGAGCCCATATTCGATGCGCCTATGCCTTACGTACTCATTACCGAAGGCTGCGTCAACGGCACCGAAAAGGCGGGTTATTGGGCCAAGGATGGGCGGTTCGAAGTGGACAGACGAATGGAAGAAGAGCAGCTCAATCGCAGTGCTGAGCCCATGACCACCCTCGAACACCCACAAGAAGCCGGGCAAAGTGGTGGATGAGTCTAGATTGCTCAATTGGAGAGATCTAGAGACAAGGCAGGGCCAGCCAATCTGTATATAATAGCGATGGTTATAAGTACCAATTTTGAATGTATTGAGAAATGAGTTGTGTATTGGAAACAATTGCTTCTTTTGATTCTGTCATTGTAATACAGTATTTACACCTCTTTCGACGGCTTGGCTCAACAATCCGCCAACAGATCTCCAAACGCTCCAGGCCCATGTTACACGCGAGAAAGATTATCGAGATTCCCACGACCTACACATTCTTCTATGACAAAAGGAAAATGATAGAGTGCAGCTTGCATATCGTACGAGTTCGTTTTAGTTGCCCTTGGGAGGCGACTGGACGACACCCTTGCCAGTGTAGCCTTCCGAAGAGATACCAGTGATGGGGTTGGCGGTTTGGTTCTGCACAAACCGTTAGTATATACGCTGTGAGATGAAATAGCGCCTCTACCGGCGGGGTGACATACGAGGAGGAATTCGTTAGACTCTTCCTGGTACTCCTTGGTCATGGTATAAGGAGCGGGCTTAGCTGCGAGGCGGATCGCAGCGAAGATAGCAATCGAGGCGCCAACGCCGAGAGCGACGCCCCAGGCGATGCGGGCGTTGGTGCCGGGGGGGTCGGTGGCGCGGGGTCCATGGGGACCAAAAGCAATCCAGTAGGCTGTTGAGAGGGTTTGAGTTAATTTTGGTCTGTTCTGATCGTAAAGTGTTGATGCAACACTAGCGCGCGCTGTACGCCATCAAATCAACAGCCAATTGCCCAAATAGGCAACTATGCATGTTCTATTTGAACAATCTCAACCACCTGGCATATTCTTCATGGCTTCTGGGCTAAAAACAAAGCATTGCGAGGCGAATTGTCCATCGCGGTCGTTGTTGGCGAAACCATGGCAGGCGTTTCGGGAGGGTGCTAAGCTCGGCAACCCGGGAGGTATTTTCAGGGAACCACAGGGAACATAGCTACAGCAGGAAGACGACAGGAAAAGAGTACAACGTACCGGCCTTTTTCTCCTGAAGGGTCAGCTCAGACCAGCTGCCCTTCATGCGATCACGGAGAGCCATCCACAGGTCGGCCTGCTCCTGAAGGGGCATGCCCTCCCATCTCTTCTCAATGTTCTTGAGCGTCGGGTTGGAAAGGGCCTGGGTGGAATAGGCACGGGGCGCGGCCCGGCGCAGCACATTTGTAGCTTGCGTGCGAAGCATTATGTCGAAGGAAGGATATGTCGATTATGAAGCCGAAACCGATGCAATTGGCGCGTTGGCCGTCGTGAGAGGTCGTTTTTCGGGAGAAGCACGGGAAACTTGACTGGACTTGTCGAAAGAGTAATCTTTTGACTTACGATTTCTCACACCCGGAAGAAGCTTTGCTCCACAGATGACTAAGGAAGCTGGGCTGATGCTGTCACGTGAAGCGTGATGCGGAATCATGCGATGTCTCATTGGTCAATTGGTCTCGAGCTCGAACTGGCGTCACATCCATTCAGGCAAGACGAAAGCCAATTCAAGTCATATAAGGTGGAATACTTATTCTATGTCAGCTATGGTCGCATCTAGCTGCAATTGTGTTTGATCATGAACTTTTGCATTAATTTCACTCCGTGACCTGCTGTGGCTACTGTCTGTCCTCGGGGAATGACGGGACCGTGGCTCGGATGAACTCACATATTGTGGCACCACTTCGTACAGCCGAAAACTATTCTACTAGGGACTCAGCGTTCTGCTTCTTTTTGATCTGAAACAATGGGTCGCAGAACACCTTATTGCGACTCAATGATGAGAAAAGGTATGAAGGCCAGACGCGACGCCATCACACAGCCTTCGCTCGGTGTGTTGAAACATCAGCAAGAGGCTGGAATGCACCACTAGAGGCACAACATCACTGGCAGAAGCTGTGTAGTGCATACGCGCATCCGCCAGTCTCATCTTCTTCCATCTTTACGACACAGAAGCATCGCACTTACGCTGCTGAGGTCAAAACAAGAAAGAAAAGGCGGCCCAACATCAGCCGCATCCAATGTTGACGGTTCAAAAAATAAGAGCTGCTGCCATAAATAGGGAGTACGATGCTAGGCCGTTAGCTCGGCCCAAGGCTGGCCGCCAACCGAGCGACAATTCGATTTGACAGGCCGCTGGTGTTCTCCACACCGATGCAAGCTCTGGTTTAGAGGTCGAGATTGGCTAAAGGGCAAGTGTCCCCTTCACAAACTGTCGAAGCCGTTATGAGGGAGAGATCGCAGCTCAACATTGCCTGTCAGCTTTTGGAACTTCACTCGTCTTATAATAATGGTGCGGGAACGCAGGCGGGTGGAGCGCGACGACTGACAAATTTGTGTGAATGCCCACCCAGAACAACAAGGATGAAAAGTCATGCAACTGAGCTTTGAGCGATGGCCATGCCCCACAAGATGCCGCCATTCAGCGGGTCGACAGAGACAACCGTCCACTAGTTAGCACACCAGGCCAGATGGCCAACCAGGCACCTTTGAAGGAAGCGCAGAGAAGCAACCATTCGTTGGACGCAAAAAGGGACCGCTTGTCACGCCGCCGTTGCGGTTGTAAAGAAGCTGTGAGCTGGACCCAGGTTGTAGCCTTCTTGCTGCAAACCGCCGGGTTCAACAGTGCGGTACTACGCGTAAACTTCTGTGGCTGCGGTCTATCCCTCATTTGTTGTCTGGAGGTCTCAATTCTTTTCCATGAGTCTCTCCGGGTCTTTTTGGATAAGGCCTGTCGCCAAGGTTGTCTATCCCTTTGACTGTCGTGGAGGAGCTCTGAGGTCACGGGACCCATCACACCACAAATACAAAATTAGTACTTCACTACAAAGGCGTCTTCCTTCATTAATAATCTGATCAGGTATTATCTCTTATAATAAAACTATTAATTATCAATCTCACCTTCACCCTCTCTAATTAATAATGTCTATCTCTTCACTTAACGTAGTCGTAGGCTACCTGCGATCGTAGTGACGTGTGTGATGTAGCTGTCTTGTTCTTCTGAAAACCTGTGGTACTTCTATTTTAGTCTGATTTATTATGCTGCCTAGGTACCTGTGGATCTGCTTATGTATGATTGGCTAGAACCCCTGCAAGTGACCTCAAAGCTCCTCCACGACAGTCAAAGGGATAGCTTTTCTGGTCCTCCTGCTTGCGTATCATCCTCCAATGGGACTATACCTTATTGATAAACAAAGGCGAGGCCGCAATCGCAGTCATCGTTCCGCTCCTTGGTGGGCCCATCTGCTAATGACGCCGTGGGGCTACCCGCGGACTTTCCGGATCCCACGGATTCTCACTCATACATCCACCTTTCCCTCATACACCTCCTCGAATCCGCGCCCAAAAAAAGGATTGACCGAGTTTGTTTCCATTGTGGCAGTGAGAGAATCCATAGGGCAACATGGGGCGTCAGCCAAGACAGCGGCCCATCTCATGCAAGCTCTGCAGGCAGCGCAAACTGCGGTGCAGCCGCATCTTCCCCTGCTCTAATTGTACATGTCGTGGTGTCATTTGTGAACACGATGGGCCTGGAACGGCGCGGGCGTCGGCGCCAAGATCAGGCCTCGCGCCTAATTCCAGTGCCAACGCTCCCGTCGCCGTTCCCGAGCAGGATGACACGGACCTGCGAATGATTGAAGGCGAGCAGTCGGTCGCGCCAGCAGATGTACCAAATGCCGAGCTGCTGGCGCGCCTGGAAAAGCTTGAGGCGCTCATCGCTGCTCAGAACAAAGAGGGCATGCTGAACAAATCAGAGCCCACGAGCTATTCAGGAGCTCTGCCGCCAAATCAGTCCTCCGCTGTGGCGTCACCAATGTCGCCACAACTTCAAAAGCTGACCGACGATGCGCTGTGGCTCGAAAGATCGTTTACAGGTCAATCCATATTGGTATGTGTGTGACGCAATGTTTCCGCTAGCCTCAAATTTGCATCCGCGGGTGTCAAGGTTACTACGTGAGACAAGCTCTTGCACTGTGGCTTACACTAACGGGTTGGCGTCTTGAACAGGAACCTCTTTGTGATCCAATATCTTTTCGCACTTGCCCTGTGCGCCGTATTGTCAAGCAGGGCAGCTTCGTGCTACAAAGTGATCCTTCTGCACCTGCGTTTGGTTCGGGAGAGGTGACCAGATGTATATGGCTGCCCCGCCGCGACGAAGCCCGCATCATCGCGCACAAGTACATATCCGATGTCAACCACTTCCATCATGTGGTACACGTACCGACGTTGATGGACACTATTGAGCAGATATACGATTGCATTGACAGCAATACGACACTGGATATCGGTTTGATGACGCTTCTCCTCAGCATGTGCGCTGCCTCCACATATACGTGGTCGCCGCAAGACGATGCGCGACTGCTCTACGGAACTGTGGAAGAGGCCAGAGCTCAGTCGCTGTGGTGGGTGAAAGCCGCGCTCGATGTTATGGACCATGCGCAACGTATTGGGCACGCTTCTTTGGAGTGTATACACGGCATGGTCATCCTTTTTTATGTCTTTTGCAACATTGAAGGCCTCTCACCCCGCGCCAGGAGTCTCAACGCCCGCTCCATCACCATGGCCCGAGAACTGTCACTACACCGGGTTGATGCTCCAAGTAACCGCGAAATGTCCAGCACGGGCAGTCTCCGAGCCGAGATGTACAGAAGGACGTGGTGGTTTCTTGTTGCCACAGACTGGTATATATTCACAGTCATTGTCTCCCGCCGTGGAAGTAGCTAACGCTTCGCAGGATGGTCACACAGTTTGCCTTCCCTCAGGAAGGGTCATTTACTATCCATCCATTCCATATGATGGTACGCAAGCCATCCAACGTGAATGACGATGACATTGTTGATAGTCAGCCTGTTGTCGGACGCCCATTGACAGAACCAACGGATGCATCTGCCTTGATCTATCGCATTCGTCTGGCCGAGCTTTGCCAGAACATGCTTGATAAAGACCGCACATATGCCTTTCAGGCACAACCGGCCGATCACAAATTCGTCATGGAGATGGATGCCAAATTCAGGGTGTACCTGCGAGAACTGCCTGATTTCTTCTCCATGGACAGCACAAATATGCACACTCTCTCTCCGTCGGATCCTCGCCGTGACCCGAAAATCACGATCCAGCGCTACACGCTAAATCTTCTCATATACAGACACCTCTGCAAGTTGCATTTACCGTTTCTCGCAAGAGGTTCTGTGGAGCAAGCGTACTCGTATTCATATCAAGCTTGCATGGCAGCTGCCAGGATGATTGTCCAGACCGAAAAGCACCTGAAACTTGAAGACCTCCCGTTTTCCAGCACGCGATTGAGATCCGTTATTATCCTTCGAAGCGTGTTCCTCGCCAGTATTGCCCTCGTTCTCAATGCCTGCATTGGTAGGCAGACAGAAGAGACTCCTGCCAATGACTCGCATCTCGTTGAGGCTTGGCGTATCATGGATGATGCTAAAGATCAGTCACCTGTGGGGGCAAAGCTTCTTGATTTGTCTGTTCAAGTCTTGAAGCGACATACGCCGAGTCATCCGGCTCTCAAGATGTTCACAGCGCTACCCGCCACGATGCCAATGACACCCGACTCTGCAGGACGAGAGGAGCAGCGCCGGAATTTGCCGTTTCAAGGCTTCGTTCCTGAGCCCGAAGCATCATATATGGATCAGCAATGGCAGGCATTGGAAGGTCGTATGGACCTCAACACTATCGATTTTGATAAGCTGTTCTATGGACTGGAAGCGCCCTTCATCTAGTCGGACCCAACCGATTTTGTCTTGTGTGAGATACTGTGTGCACTGGGATTAGACACAGCACAGACGCGCGATACCTCACGACTACGACTGTTCATGCGTGGTAGTCTATAATTACAATAAAATATACTTCACACTTTATGACATGTGCAGGCATGCGCTTTGATCACAAGTAGCCACCTGTCCAAGCAGTCACCGCTAGTTTACCTAGGCGCATGCCTACGACTATGATGAAGGCTTCGCAGCTCGCGCTTTGGTTTCATCGGCTTTGGCATCCGCTCTGAATGAAGCATGTTAGACTCATGAGCGGATGGGGTCTATCATGTAATTACTTACCCATTAGGATCGGTTGGTTGCGCTGTAGCACGTACAGTTTCCTGTGGCTCCTTGGGCGTCAACATGGGCTGGAAGGTGTAGAAGCCTGTGAGATTGAATCAGTACAATTTCCACTGGGCCTGCAATGACACCACAGAAAGACGCACCACCAGCGACACCGCAGAAGACGGCCAATGCCAGGGGCAATGCTCTTTCCAAGGCACCACCCATTGTCAATCGAACTTTGATGGATTATGTATGCTGCGAAGGTAAGAGCTTAGCCAGAGAGGACAGCACCGGGTTGTGAGAGGTCCAGGGTGGCCAAAAAGGGTGCTGGGCTTGCTTTCTCTGGCGCTAGCAAACCCCCCACCAGCACCAACACTTTGCTTTACATGGCCACTGAATGCGCGAGACGCGTCTCCAACCATACCTACAGCGCGTCTTCACGGTAAAGGCCCGCTCAATTAACAGGTTGTTCAGAAACGAGCTCCGAGTCATACAAATCTCCCCACCACTCTCGAATTAAGAGATGCATCAAAGATCTCCAAAGTTGAACTAATAAGACCTCAATACGCCCATCGTATATGATGACAGGCGACGATCAACCATGGCAGACTGGAAACTATTGGGGGAAGTGCCAGACTCCGAGGACGAAGATGCGTTTGACAGCCAGGAATTGGCCACCGGCCTCGATTCAACGACTACGCATCCAGGCGCAAGTCCAGAGATAAACCATCAGGACATATGGGAATTTATCGGTTCCCAGAAAGAGACCAAACCTGTGCACAATCTACCGAGTCCGAATGGCTCCCTCAGCTCGTCGCCTCTGTCGTCAGCCCAGAGCGTGGACGGACTGCCAGAGCTCGACACTATGTTCCTGGAGGGCAAGGAATTGGGAAGCAGGCTTGAAGATTCAGGTGGAGGACCGAACGACCAGAATAGTTTGCGAACATACATCGACTCGGAAAACCACGCACCGACGACGTCAGCAGACCTCTCGCGCTCCTGCAGCTCCAACCTAGCCGTCAACGAAGACGTTGCCTTACCGAGCCAGGATTTGAGTCTTCTGAAAAATGCGCATGACCTGCAGCGTGAATCTGTGCGGCTGGAACGATCATTAAGACCCCGCAAACCTATCCAAGAACACCCTTATCTTCTGGAGAATGCGCAGTACAGCAGTCTCATTAGACAACACGGCATGCGTCCAGTTCAGATGGCAATGGCTCGTGCTAGAGCCGCGAGAGACGAGAATCCCAAAGATGGTGAGTTTCAGGACGATAGCCAAGAAATCTCTCTCCCGGACCTGAGCAATTCGAGCCAACTGCTGCCTGGCAATGACCTGGACGAGAGTGGAGATCTCGGCATATACAACATCCCTTCCTCTTCACCACCCAGAACATCACCGTGGCTCAGTCACAGACGATCTAGCAATCACGGGAGCTCACAAGGCGACACGGACAATACTAGTGTGCCCGACCAAGACTTGCCCGCGCTACATGAGCTACTGCCAAACTCTCCGCAAAAGATCTCACCTTCCATAAAACGGCCCAACACTACGTCAGGCTCTTCTGCACGAAAGCGAAGGAGATACGACATTGTTGACAGTGACCCTATGGATGTTGAAACTATGGGACAAGATGCTCCTGCGGCCTCTGACAAACGCTTAGCTGCTGGTCCGCTGCCACCGATTCCCCGCCTCCAGCTGAGCGCGAGACGCTCTGTCAATGTTTCTCCAACCAAAACTGTTGTGACGATAGTTAATAGCTCGTCTTCGGAGGCCGAGGAACATGAGGAGGAAGAAACGCGAGAACGACAAGGTAGTATCACTGATGATTCTGTCAATGAAAGACTGGACTACAAAAGGCGCATAAGAGGAGTTCTACCTGCATCTTGGCTTCGACTGGACCAAAAGGCAAGCAGAGACAAGGCGCAGAAAAACCTGCACATCCGACAACGGAATCGCACACCAGAGAAGGAGGTGCGCCGCGGCCTGGCACAAACAAGGACAATGAGTAATGCAGTGGCATCTACAAACTCTACATTGTTCTTTGATGATTCAGATGACGAAGAAACTGTGACACAGCCTGCGACGGCTGTGAAAACGTACCGCAACCAATCACGAGTTTTTTTAATAGCAGATGAAATTCCAGCCTGGCCTAACGACGACCTAGCTGATGAAGGTCTCATAATAGAGCATGATACCATCGATACCATGTTCAGTGGGCCGACACAAATGCGCCGTTCCAATGATGCAAGTCGAAATTCCAAGGTTGGACATAGATCGAATGAGCGCGCGACCACTAGGCCCAAGCAGCAAAAAATTACAGCGTCCCTTAATAGGTCTAAATCTACACCTAGTGATCAGCCGAAGCCGCGACAAGAGCGAAATCTACAGCATTTGGGATCAAAGAGACAATCCGCCCCGCGGCCGACGCCGAAGCCGCTGAGTGTTCTCGACGTCATCGAGCCTGATGCACCTCAGTTTCTAAGAGTCGCAGCACGGACAGCAAAGACAAGAGTCAATCAGGGACGCAGCAGTCCTTCGAAAAAGATCATACGTCTCGCGGAAAGAGTAGACCATATCGATGCCACCGTCTCGCTCAATCAATGGAAGCTCGGTTCTATTCCACAAAGACAGGTCGTTTCTGAAGCGAGAAAAACCAAGCGCAAGCAGGTCTCACAGAAACATTTTGCGGAGCAGGCTGCTGGCCAGCCGACTGCAACACGTACCAAGTCCAAACAACTTCAAGTGACAACTCAAAAGTCACGAAAGTTTGTGAAGCAGACTAGCACTGGGGGATCTGCTCGCTATCTGCCATCTGGCGTTCCACCAAACACTCCGAGCGCCGCAAACATTGCAAGCATTGGGAATAACGACGGTGTACTACCCCTGTCAGAGCCTACGAACTATGTACAACGGAGCGAGAGAAGTCCCGCAGGCATCTTGCGTCCATCGCGGCCGGCAATGTTGGAAGCGGAAGATGTTGAAAGAGTTGCGCCTCTCATATTTCATCGTCAGAAGAAGTTTTTGGATAGCATCTACCGCAAGCATAACCGAGACTCATCTGCGGATGTATCGGATGTCCAGTCTGAAGTCAGCACCGTCAGGCTTTCCACTGCAAGTCTCCCCAAGATCGGTCAGGATGATTTGGGGGGGGGCGAACATACAGAGAGGCAACCAACGCGCCGCGTGCGACCCAAAAAGACACGAAAGCCCGTCCGCATCGATGTAGATGCACCGCAGTACAGTCACGCGGCAGATCCCCTTCCCGACTTATACCCTTTCGAGATTGAACAAACAGGACCGCAAACGGCCAATGCAGAAGCCAAGCTTGCTGGACTTGGCCCATACGGCACAGTGTATTCGACACATTTCGAAAGCTTTCCGTTAGACCCTGGAGTGTATTTTCACCAATCAACTCTTCTCGGCAGTGGTATCATAGAGGATTGCCGAAAGTTCTCGAAGAGGGAAATACTACTGAGTCCGCGACCGCGAGTCACTTTCCAATTTGGTACTTATTCTTACCTCTGGGGTGATTGGAATGCGCAGACATCCTCCGAGCTCGGCATTGTGCTTGACTTGATGGTGGAAGAATTTGAAAAGCCACAAGGGATCACCGTCTTGAGGGAGTCAGCCGTTATTGAGGCATCGAAATTCATAGCGAAGTATGCAACAGAAGCATTGAACTTCGCAGAGCAGTCAGCCGTTAAGCCATTTATCACGAGAGTGCTTGACGTGGTCAGGAGCTTTCATACTCGCCTGTCTGGTCTCATTGCCGGAAGGTCAATATCAGGAAGGGGCCCTCGAACTATAAGTATGGTGTATGACAATTTGCTCATTTTTGTACTGGTAACTCTCATGATTTGTACTGAGGACAGTAGCCTCATGGCGGAAAAATTCCAAGTGGAAGACCTCCTGCGAAGCTTGGCTGAGGTGTCAGTGTCAAACCTGCTGCTCATGGGTATAGATCAACTCCAGGAATCTTACATGCGACTTCGCAAAATCGGGAACCGCGAGCAAGGGTTGCGAGTAGACCAACCGGTCATTCACTCCTGGGCACTTGTGATGCAGATCCTAGAGATCGCTCATATTCCACGCGGCTCTTTTTGGGACGTGTTACGGCAAGCCGCCGCAACCAAGGACGACTCTGCATTTGAAGCAAGAACATATGAAAGTAGATGGAAAGTCTTGTTTACTGTGCTGCCATTGAGCGAATTCAATTCTTCGGGCATACTGATACCTGGAAAACGATACGAAGCGTATAGCGATGGATGGGTGATCGTGCAACAGCTACTTCGACCAGTCTTTTCCATTTACCGAGAGAACACGCGGCAAGCTCCCAGTTTCATTAACTACTGCCGGGCACTGATAAACAGATGCCACTATCTCGTACAACAATGGGGATGGCGGCGCAGTGGAAGTATCATTGGCGTTATCTTCGACTTTTTCGGCTCGCAGAATCTGGAGCATCTGCGCAACGAAGAGGCCAATGCTTCTCCAAGTTTTCTGGAACAACTTGCTGGAGAGCCTTCTTTGGCAGTTGAACCAGGCGACAAGTGCTTCCACGTCTTTCTCAAACTGCTTGCGCTTAGCATCCAGAAGCTCCGTGCTGCCGGTGCTATCAAGGACATTCGCAACCTCGTTGCCCGCATAATTCCTAACCACAACCGCCAACATTTGAAAGAGCAGACTGTACATGAGCGGGACCTGGCAGCTCTCAGAAATCATCACGATCTTTTGGCAACTCTCTTTTGGGCTGCTCCTCCAGATTTAAGACCATCACCTGCGTTGATCGAGCGGCTGGTAGCCCCAGAGACTTCGCATAAGGAAGCAAGCTTGATCAATATTCGTTGTTGGGGCCAAATTGCTCGATTCATCGTCGCGAAGGGCGAGGCGTCATCTGCATTTAAACCATTCCACCTCTGGCGCAACAATTCTTTCCAAAAAATGGTTCAACAATTCGATTCCGCTGCGGCGGACATCCAGCAGCAGCTTCTGGCGTTGCCAAGCGAAGTACGCCACACTATTAGTGAAAACGTCATTAGCTCCATGGTTCTCATGAACAAGGAGGCCGTCGGTGATGTGCTGCAGGCTAGCATTACTGCGTCATTGGATGTCATGAAGCACGCTGCCCACCTAGAAGCAGCGACCTTTTGTCTGAATACTTTGCAGCTCCAGCATGTTTACAAACAATTCGGCGTCTGGCCACCAGAACTGAACTGGAATACGTTGCGAGGAGCGATTTCGACTCTCGACTTATTCGTGGACTACATCGCAGAGTTCAAAGAAAATGAAGAAAGCCAGCAGAGCGAGAGTCACATCCTTGACTCTGTTCAAGGAGATGACGCCCTTCTGCTGTTGGATCATGAGATCTCAGAGAGATACTTCTCGATGGTGCGGTGCATCCTGCTCAATGGCACATCAAGCCAGGACCGAGCAGTGCCCGGCAATTTTGGGGGCATCGAGCAAGGTGTGGCCGTTGCTGCTCGACTCGCGGCTAGTTTTATCAACGGCGGATTGGTCAAACTGCATGAGATCTTCAAGCGTGGAAAATTCGGACTGTTCGACGGCCCTATCCATAAGCTGGACCTTAACCAACGACAGTATTTCGTATTGGTGGTGGTGACACTGTTGAAGGCTGGTATCGACGATTTTACGGACGCAGGGTTTACTTTGTGTGAGCTCTGGTTGCTTCTGCTCGTCAGACCCAACCGATATTTCAAATATCAGAGTCAATTAGCTGAAATACTGCGTGAACGTGGTGAATATTTTCTCCCGTCCGCCGACGATGGGCTCACGAGCTCTCCGAACTACGAATGTAACGGCACACTGTTTGAGTTTGCGATTTCTACTATGCGTCGCTCAATCCGTGATGCCGCTCCGCACCTGAGACGGATCTTGACTGCGGTCCATTCCAAAGCACTGAATCTCGTTATGGAGCAGATGAAGGAAGATTTAAAAGCGGCATCCTCACAGCCAGTTACCCATGTTGCCTACGTCGCATTTGCTCGACGCGTCATCTCTCTCATTCGAACTCATGGCTCCGAGATTTGCGCCCTGGACAGCTTTTACTACCAAATTAGCAAAGACTATTCCCCATCTGTTGAAGATCCTCAGCTGCAAATTGCTGCTATGGTCTCGTACGGCTTGCGTCTGCGCGAAGGCGACCCGAAGGTGGTTCAACAACTTTTCTTCTTCCTGTTCAATAATTTCAAGATGGCCTTGATATCCGACAGCCTCGACGAAGAGAAGAAAATGCTACAGAAAGGAATGGCTCAAGACCGTGGGATCACTCAGTTTGTTCTCGGAAAGATGCTTCCCGCTATATTTGAAGCCACTGCGTCAAAGTCAACCGCATACCCTCTTTTGGACTTGTACGTGTGGGCGGCTGGGAACAGGCTCAAGCGATCTACCACGACATATTGCTTGACTGACGCGGAGCTTCTCGGAGTGAAATCTGTCCTACAAACCATACTAAACGGCGCCGATGTATGGATTGCAGAACAAGCACCACTCACAGATGTGAGGCTACACACTCTCCGAAGCTTCTTTGCTGGGTTCAACCTGCTCTGGCCTTCTATCTACGAGTATTCATTGAACCAGGATATATCAGCTGGACCGTGGAGCGACATTACCGAGCTTATCAGTACACTTGGGCAATACGTCATCTCCAGCAAGGATTCGCTTTGTCATGCGCGGCTACGGAACCCTCCGCAGCGATTTAACGAGTTCTTCGTCGCTGTGGCAGCCGACAGTGCGCCAAATCGAGGCATGGCCGATGTGGATGTCGAGGGGTTCGTCGACAACATCAAGCAAGATGTTGATCGCAATTGGTTCGAGGCAGATGGGCGCATATCTATCCAGACGCCGGGAAAACTACGCGGTGGAGGCGCTTTGCAGGGCGTCCTACAAGCTAGATGGGATGGTGCCGCTCTCGTTGCAGGCATAAAAGTGCAGTTCATGGAGTGGCTACACTGGAAGAAAAAGATGGATGGAGGTGTTAATCCAATGGAGAGGAAGGAGTCCGAAATGAGGATGTTTTGAATGTGCATTGAGTTGGCGTTAAGGCGTTGTCGATTAACTACCAACTATATGGGTTGGATGAAATGTTTGGTATATAGTAATGATGATCACGACTTTTTTTGATGAAATAGGAACTGTAATACCACGCCCTTCAGCATACCATCTCTGGTTTATGTTGGGTGCTAAAGGAGGGACTCACCGTAGAGGCAAATCGTATTTATGCAATTGATTGAAATTGTGATGTTTTGCGACGACATCAGAAAAGTCCCTGTTTCCCAGTTTTGCCGCTCAGCTTGACTTGCACGTACAGCCAGACGCGTGCACCGCGACAAGCACTTAACTTAACTGGGGCTGATTGAACCACGACAACTCAATCCAAGCTACGCAGCCATTGCTTCACATGTTTAGCCCACAAGGACATTGTGAAGAATGGAAACTTTTTTCAAACTACCAGATGAGTCGACATTGAATCCCTTATACCAACAATATCCATGTCGCGAGCACCAGATACGATCTCTAGCCAGCTTGATCAACGTCAGTAGCCAGCCCTGAGCCCCATTGCCCTGTGAGCTCTCGCAAGTTGCGCGGCACAATCTGCTGACAAGACTCTTTCCTGCCTAGCCCGATGCGATTTCTTGCCGAAACCTCGTCATTCACGGCGCCGAAGCTACCGGAAAATCCTGCGTAACAGCCGCCCTTCTCGACCGGCTCTGCGAGCCGACCCCAGACCAAGGCGATGCGCCGGCGCTCCTCAGCCACGCCCGCATCGATGCCGCGCAGTGCATAACGGTGCGGCACGTTTATGAGTGCATCTTGAGCTCTGTGGCATCTGCGCTGCAGGCGCACGACCTGGCGCCGAAGCGCTGCGAGACCATGGCGCAACTCGCGGTCGCGCTCGGCGAGATGCTCCAGGACGCGGGCCGCGACGACCCGCGATGGCGTTTCGCTCTCGTCCTCGACTCAATAGATAGACAACGCGATGCGCCGGCGACACTGCTCCCCGCGCTGGCGCGGCTTTCTGAAACGGTGAGACAATGCGGGCGTTGGGGCAACGAGGCCTGATGGGAACACCATTCGCTGACGATGCCCCTTTATCTTCCAGATACCGTGCCTCACATGCGTTTTGATAGTCACTTCGCCGCCCGCAGGCTTCTTGCGTTCGGCCGGATCGGCCAATCTGCACTTTCCGCCGTATACGAAACAAGAATACGTGCGCATCCTCGCACTCTTGCCGCCCGCGCCTGTCAAGGGCACGACGCAGCAGGAAACGAGCGATCTGTGGGCGAGGTTCTGCGCCGCCGTGCACGACTCGTTGATACGAGCGGCCTCGCGAACGCTGCCGTCGTTCAGGGACTGCTGCCACGCGCTGTGGCCGCGGTTCACCGCGCCAATCGTCGCGCAGACGCACGCGCCGAAGGAGTTTTCCAAGCTGCTCGTGGCCGCGCGCGTGCACTTCCAAGACGAGTCCCTTCTCAACCCAAGCATCGTCGCCGTGCGGCCCAGCGCCGCCGCCGCCGCCGCCGCGCCAGCCAAGACTGCCGGACCCGTACCATCAACCAAGGCCAAGCCCGGCAACGTGGCCGAGCTCACGTCTCTGTTGCCCACAATTGCGCGCCTCCTCCTTCTCGCCGCCTACCTCGCCTCGCACAACCCGTCCAAGCATGACCTCACGCTCTTTTCGACCTTTCACCACGGGAGGAAGCGGCGGCGCGGCGGCGGCACCACGTCCCGCGGCGGGCCCGGCCGCAGCAAACACCGCAAGATTGCGCGCAAGCTCCTAGGCTCGCACGCGT
The DNA here is from genome assembly GCA_024472245.1 of Beauveria sp. NWAFU-1. Taxonomy (NCBI): domain Eukaryota; kingdom Fungi; phylum Ascomycota; class Sordariomycetes; order Hypocreales; family Cordycipitaceae; genus Beauveria; species Beauveria sp. NWAFU-1. Next base: position 1,857,599 of record JANBXD010000006.1, on the reverse strand, counting down.
TTGTGCTGGAGCGCATGATGGCCATTTTTGAAGCGGCACGCACCGAGTGGATCGACGACGGCCGCCCCGTGGGCGCCGCGGGCGTCGACGGCGACGTGGGCATGGCGCTCGCGACGCTGGTCAGCCTGCGGCTGCTGGTGCGCGTGGGCGCGGGCGACATGATGGATCGCTCAGGCAAGTGGAGGATCAACGTGGGCTGGGAAGCTGTCCGCGGCATAGGGCGGAGTATAGGGGTTGAAGTGGAAGAGTGGTTGATAGAGTAGGGCTGTAAACGGAATTATGTGTAGAACGCAGGATCACGGCATGTAGATTGATAGGCAAGCGGCATGTTTTACGAACCGAGTACATGGTTCAGACGGGCGAACAGCCCAGAATCGCTTCTCCTCGATTGATGTTTGCTATGGAATGCATGGTTCGAGCCGCAAGAGATTTTGTACACGTCAAATGATTTCTTGCTATCTGTTCTCTATATTTGATTCAATGGCGCTCATTGCGCAATCCAGGCGTGTTTCTGCTTATAAACATACCACGAAACAAAATACACATCTTGTCAGGTAACTTCTTTTGAAGAAAGATCCTAGGGTTTTCCCATGCCAAAATAAACGCCAAGAATGTGTACACAACGAAGATGTTCACGACGACGAAGTCCCAGACAGCCCAGCAATAGAGAAAAAAAAGCCAAATTGGGGCAGCGCAAGCCTGCTGTCTGCCAATGCGCTGATAATCATGTAGAAACGAGAAGCAAAGTCGACCCTGAAAGAAATCACGACCCTCGTTGTGTCTAGTCATCGGATCTCTTGGAGTCGCCAGCACTTGGGCCAAAGTATCCGTAACCTTGCGAAATGGTGCGTGAGGGCGGGACGAAGCCATTTCGGCCGCGGCCCGAAACTTCGTTGATGGGCAAAAGCGGGGTCCCGGCGCGGGAATCCGTCATGGCTTGGGCCTTGCGGTCGGCCTTATTGCTCTCGCTCGTGCGGTCGTACAGGTAGAGACCGAAAATGGTCAACGTGATGCCGATGCCCTGCAGCGGGGTCATCGGGCTGCGAAACCAGAGGATAGCTAGGACGATGACGAAGACGCGCTTCAGCAGACTGGCCACGGAGTACGTGACGGGCGACACCATCGAGAGGAGAATGAAGGCGAGGATGTTCTGGCCAAAGTGGAAGACGCCGTTAAAGACAAACTCGACTGTCAGGCGGCCGTGGTCAAAGGCATTAGGCTTGTTGCTCAGTTCCACTGCGCCGTCTTGAAGAACGTCGCCTAGCAGGGTGATACCCTCGGCAAAGAACCAAATGGGCAGGGTGAGCACGAATGCCAGACCAGATGAATAGCACAAGAGGTTGAGCTTGTCGAGCTTCTTGGATTGGGCACCGACGACACCGCTTTCGACCTTGGCTGCTTCATTGAACAATTTCTTGGAGAATATGTTTTGCGTAACAAATACAATGGCAGCGAGAAATGCTTGAACGACACCGAGTAGATGTCCTCCAAAGCCGTGCTTTCCAGAGCAGGCTAGCATGACGCCCAGCGTCAACGGTATTAGAGAGAGGTAGGTCGCTTGGGGATAGCGAATATTGTAAATAAATCGGTAGGCAAGGACCGTAAATAGAGGAGAAAGGCCCTTGATTGTATGTACAAGCGATACGGGAATGCGTGACGTGGCGCTTGAGCTGAGAAGATGGCCAATGATCTGAAATGCCGCGAGCGGCAAGGTCGTCATGATCACGTCGCGAGTCGGAGGCCGAATGGGATGTTGAAGAGCGGATATTTTTTCTCGGAGGATGGGAAAGATGGTGGCGAGCCATGCCATGCATATGCAAAGACTGGAGACGAAGGCAAACTGCACCAGGGTGAGCGTCGCAGGCATGTTGAAGGCGTTGAGGATCGATTTGGACGAGGTGTTGGTGAGCGCAGATGACATGTACCACGTTATGCAAAGGATCTGTATGTCAATTAGCATAGAGGCGATCAGGAGTTGCGTGGATTTGTTCTGATCGGGATAGCCGTACAATGAGCTTGGGGGATACGGGCGCCTTGAGCGCATCAGCAATCTCGTGAGCATTTTGGCTGAGGCTGCCATTCCTAGTGCGAATCGTGCGAAACGCGTCACTGAGACTCTTCTGCCGCGCATGGCCGCGAGCGGCACCATTCGAATGGTTCCATATTCCCAGGCCGGGCGGCGGGAGGAGCTGGTGGCCGTTTTCTCTCTTGGTGGAAATTGAGGCGGTTCCGCGGTCTGAGAGGGATGCGCTCCCGTTGGAGTATCCGGACGGCGACTTGTAGGGGCTAGGCGAGCGCACACCGTTGACGGCCTGCGACGTGTCCAACTCAGGAAACTTTTCCATTGGTGCAGGTCGCAGAATGGAAGGGTTGGCTATAGCGAAGCGGGAGGAGCGACTCTTCGCGATCTTTGCGTGTATTGGTCAGAGATTCGGGCGGCGTCGTCGAGGCCAGCTAAGAAGGGATTGAGGCGGACGGCCCGCTGTAGCAGCACTGAAACGATCGACAGGAGAGCAACAACGGAACAGCGTAGAATATAAGAAAAACAAGGGCGATTAGGGCCAACAAGTCATGGCAGGCGTTACAGTGGGCGTAAATAAGCGTACAAGAAAGGAACAGAATGGGAGAAGAGAAAAAATCGTAAAGGCGGTTGTGAACAAAAAGTCAGGAGCCAGCCAGATTTTTGAAAGCGTACCTATCCGTACTAGTAGGTAGGGACAAAAGGTGCGCTGACGCACCGCGCCTTGAAGATCAACCTCGTGTTTGGCCGTGATGCCAGCACCCGGAACATGTTATTTTTGTTAACTAGGTGGCTTTATTGGGGGAGCCTTGGTGGTCGCCGCCGCCACACAAGCTACAGCCTTGCAGCGCCCCAAAGCCTCCCTATCACTGTGGAGGCAATCGGCTGTGCAAAATTAGCTAGCAACAAGAATTGTCACAATACAGAGGTAAATCTACGAAATCATCAATCCACTTGTGAAGTCTTCATTTACACTCATCACTCGATTCGAACAGGGAGCCGAGCGTCTGCAGGAAACGATGGTAGTAGTATGGTGGCAAACACAAGAGGAAGGGGGGGGGGCAAACAACCTCGAGTAGCTTGTCATGATGCTGTTCTGGCCCGTGGACTTCCTGCACCTCTTTATTGCCACCCTTTTGAAACTTGATGAGGAATGTAGCAATCAAGACGATGGCCGCGGTGTCATGTCAACCCGCCTATGCTCGGATGTGGCCCTTACATACTCGATTTAGCTTTGAGACTGATCTCGAATTCATTGAATACCTAAGTCTACGGCTGATAGGTATCTTGGGAGGCAAGCACTCACCGGCAAAGCCTTCCTTTGTCTGCTTGTGGTCGAGTGAGTACCTAGAGACTGAAGACGTATGCACAATGTTATGCCACGCACGCATGGCCCCCGGGCACGCGAGTTCCAGTACTGGAAAGCTGTCGCGGCAGCCTTTTGCGTGGACGGCCTCACACTCGAGGAGTACCACAGCACCGCTACATTACACGGCATTGACGTCTGCGAGGAGCGGAATACATATGATCTGCAAGATTGCCACACCGACATCCATTTTGGGGGGTTCATGTTCAAGGCACTAGACATCGTTGGGAGGAGAGCTAGTGATGAGACGCTGTACAGGATTGACCTGACGGGCAGGGCAGTACGAGGCTGATCGAACAAGAGTACTGCTATAGTCTTGGACGATCAGTTGGCGTTGAGCCACAGACAGAGACACCTACGCTTACTAGGCTAATTGCGGTGATATCGAGCAAAATCCATAGAGTGCTGAATTGCTTGTTGTACTGTGCTGACTTTCATCAAATCAATCTGATCTCGGCAATGATCATGGTTCAGGATTGACCCCATTCATATACTTGGCTGTTGTCTCACATCTCATACTGTTCTTGAGCAAGTTCACGCGCAAACGCCAAACTTCTAAAACTCTCTGCTTTTCCAACGCATAAGGTCAAATTGCCATGTCTTCTCAACCATTGCCTGATCGAGTGAAAAGCAGCCCCTGATCTCGAAACTGGCTGACTAAGAGTGGCTCAGCTCGGTACGCGCCACAGCTCATGCAGCGGCCGCTCTGTGCTTCCTGTCACTACAGCGGCCTCTCCACCGTGGAAATAACACTAGCTTCTTCGGGGTGCCTTTTAATTATTCTCCCACTTTGCTACTGGCTTTCCATCTGCCCCGTCACATCACCAGTCACCACGAAAAGGAATTGTTTTTTTTTATTCGAGCAGCGCGTGTTTTTTCCGAGTCACGCTGGGATAGGCTGTTGAGATTTCTCGGATCCTTGTCTGCCTGGCTTCCGTTCTTCTTGTATCGTTTCCTTGCGCTTGACTTTGAGTTCTCTCGTCTTTCACCCGTCTCTTCACGGCATCACGCCCCCCCCGAACACTTCGACTTTTCCATTCCGCACCCCCTTCTCCGGAAATTCTGCTTGCTTTAAGCCTTCAAAACTCTTGTCGTTCCTGCATTTACTCCTTCCTGTGCTAGCGATCGGACAACCTCTGCGTTTTCGCGCCTCTCCCTGTCTGCGTTGGGCATTGATATCTCGTCCTGACGCTGGCTTGCCCCTCTCCCCCGTCACCGATATTTTAATTAGACGCCCAACTCGGCGGATACTGCACCGTCACACTCTGCCGTCCTTCCAACAGCATCGACTTTAGTCGCTCCTCCATCCCGCTTACGATTTCGAACATCGACCAATAAATATCCATCGCCAAAATGACTGACACTTCGGCCGCACCCCCCGCCTCTGCGCCTTCCCAGAATGGCTCTGGCAATGCCATGGCCCCTCCTCCTCTGCATATTCCTGCCAACAACAATCCTCTCCCCACTGCCATCACCTCTCCTATGGGTGAGAACAGTGGTATCATGTCGCCTACGAGCCCTGGTGGATTCCGACGAGCTGCTCCCGAGCCTAACAAGCGCGCTCTCTACGTCGGTGGTCTTGACCAGCGAGTCACCGAGGACGTCTTGCGCCAGATATTCGAGACCACTGGCCATGTTCAGAATGTCAAAATTATCCCTGACAAGAATGTAAACTATAACATCTCCGCCCCGATACTAGTTAACGCTAACTGTTTCACTTACAATAGGCCAAGGGCTTCAATTATGGATTCGTCGAGTACGACGATCCTGGTGCAGCTGAACGTGCCATGCAGACGCTGAACGGACGCCGAGTTCACCAGTCAGTATGTAAAAGCCAAGAGAATCGTGTAACACGGAGCGTCTAACCCGAGGTAGGAAATCCGCGTCAACTGGGCCTACCAGGCCAACAGCTCCGGCAAGGAAGATACATCCGGTCATTTTCACATTTTCGTCGGTGATCTCTCCAACGAAGTCAATGATGATATTCTCACCCAGGCCTTCTCCGCCTTCGGTTCCGTTTCCGAGGCTCGTGTCATGTGGGACATGAAGACGGGCCGCTCCCGTGGCTACGGCTTCGTTGCCTTCCGTGACCGCCCCGAAGCCGAAAAGGCATTGAGCTCCATGGACGGCGAATGGCTCGGCTCTCGCGCCATCCGTTGCAACTGGGCCAATCAAAAGGGACAGCCATCTATGGCTCAGCAGCAGGCGATGCAGGCTATGGGCCTGACACCCACTACCCCATTTGGCCACCATCAGTTTCCCACCCATGGTGTTGGTAGCTACGACGTCATTCTGGCACAGACGCCTAACTGGCAGACGACCGTCTATGTTGGCAACTTGACGCCCTATACCACTCCCAACGACGTTGTCCCACTGTTTCAGAACTTTGGCTTTGTTGTCGAATCTCGCTTCCAGGCGGACCGTGGGTTTGCCTTTATCAAGATGGATACTCACGAGAACGCCTCTATGGCCATCTGCCAGATGAACGGATACAATGTTAATGGACGTCCGCTCAAGTGCAGCGTAAGTAAATACACATGACAGTCTTGTTGCCATTTTTGCTAACATGTAATTAGTGGGGTAAGGACAAGACTCCCAATCAGGGATTTGACCCTTCCCAGCCCTACAGCCCTCAGAGCGCCCAAGGTCCTGGTTTTCCCGGCTCTTACTATGCTCAGTACGGTGGTGAGTACTTCTCAAATCCAAATTCACAGTACAGTGCTGATGTGATGTCGTCAGCAGCCCAGTACGGTGGTCAACCAGGAAACTACCCAGCCGCTCAAACAGGCTCCCCTGGTGGCTTTGCTGGATCACCCATGGGTTACAACGCGCCTCCACAGAGCGCTGGTGGCTACGGCCGTGGTCAGCCTCCCAATGGTGGCCAGTGGGCACAGCCTCCTGGTCAGTTTGCGGGCTACCAGTCTTGAAATATAAGTGAAGATACAAAAAGCTTTCAGCGATGCGTCGTGCGGTAAGCAGAACATCGCAATAAGTTCACAGAAACATGGGGGTATAGGTTGTGACGCAATTTTTTCTTGTTGTTTTCCATCTCCGATATCCTATTTTCTCACATCTCCACCCTCGCATAGTCTGCCGTGGGAATCATGATGACTTTTTGGACGTTGAATGCCTTTTCTGTTTTGTTCATTCTCCTCTCTTATTTCTTCATACTCATTCAATTTCTTTGCTTTCTTTGGGAAGCGTGTGTATCTTGGTCTCGTTTTTTCCTCCTCTTTACCTAGCTACCCTCGCCTTCGTCTTGATGTCTTTTTTTCTGAAGTGGCTGCAGCGTAAAGCATCTGCGTCAGAGTCTGCGGTTTCCCATTCTCCTTATTTTCAAGTTTTTCCGATCAATTGGGATCAAAAGCTGGCGAAAAGTTTTGGTACCTTGTTTTCCTTTCCTTTTACAAGCATCATCTTGTTTTTGATGACGTTCTGGATACCCTTTAACGAAATTTGCATGCCAGATGGGATATTTGCTTGATATACTACAACAACATGTCATGGAGTGCATACCGCATGAAGCAATCTTTTTGATGGTGGTGAGAGTGGCGGTGGCGGAATAATACCGTCTTATGAATACACATGGTCGGTTGCGAATGCTCTAGTGAAGGAGCACTGAGTACGATAGAGTACTTCGGCGGGCTCATTGACAAAACTAAATACAGTCATCTAAAATTATATACAAAGACCAAAATGTTAAACCGTTTCTCGTCTTGCGGTGGTTATATCTTGTCTAGGGTTCGCTGCAAACGAGCTATGGAACAGACCTTGGCTTGTTGTTCCGTCCTTGCACAGTATCTTGAGGAATCAGGCGAGAACTATATTGAAGATGGGAGATGTCTATTTCAAATTCGCGATGACGTGTATGTTGGGTTGCTTCTCTCATTCCCGTCCTGTTTTGCTCTGACTCTCGCAACTTTTTTTTCTCCTCCGACAGTGTGCTGTGCAAGCTGTTACGCCTGCTGATAACCCACAAAGCCATCACGTACGTACACACTGGGGCCAGCACCATGACGGCGACTTGGTCAGCAACGGCAGAGCGCATGTATATAATGGAGCGCCAGCACACCAGTTTTATGGTCTTTGTTGATAAAAAAATACAATATGTTTGCTTACAGTTTGAGATGATCCGCCGCCTAGGCAACGCCGAAGAGATGCAATGGGCTTCCAACCTCTATGGTGGGTTCCAAGACAACGGCTCTGCTTTTGGGATGGAACCATGCGCGTTTGACATTGACAAGTATTTTACCCGGGTTGCCCAGGTTTATGGAAGAATTTTGGAGCAATTCTTCCGGAAGTACAACGCCGCGCAGGAAGGTGAAGTCGAAGCAGAGGCCCCTCTCCTTGGCCCCAGTCGTGATTGGGCAGCCACCGGGTTGGCAGCACTGTGAGGTCGAACTTTGACAGTCCGCCCGCCATATGGTTCCAGGAAGAGTCGCAGACCAAGAAATTGGTATAATCAAACTCTCTCGTTCTTGACAATGCGATGGCAACAAGAATTTTTGTCTGGCGTGGCTCGCCAAGCTACGTCTAAAGATGCTTTTGGGGGGGGGGATCATTTAGCACCTAATCAGTATGCGGCTGACAGTGTCTCTGAAATGTTTTTGCCGTCTGCGTATTGTAACTGATTGGTAAAGCCATACTGCAAGGAAATCACACTTTTCAACATATGCAAAAAACCTATAACATCACATCTAATAAGCCTGAATTCATCACAAAACGCTTTAAAATATGTTATTTACGAAGAATTTCCCACATAGGTAGTACACCCACTGTATGCCAGAGCAAGCAACTCGGTTTGGTGGCGGGGGGCGACTTGTCCTAGCAGCGACTTGTTGCCTGGGGGGCCTGATTAATACTGGAGGCTACTAGCTCGAGTGTCTCCGCATGGTTTCTATGGTGAATGGAAGAGTGAGAGGAGGTCTGGAAAGAGGCTTTCTCTGGCTAGAGACTGCATTGTTCGAGGGAGGGCCGTGGGCGGCTGGGCCGAGCCAAGTAGAGCTGCGCCGCTGTGAAGGTAACACAAGACGGGGCATCCACAAGTGGCAGTGGCAGCCACTAAACCTGATGCAGGCCGCGCAAGAGCTCGCTCGCTTTTTTAATGCACGAACAGACCTGCCCAGCGTTGGACGCGAGAATGAGAAGATGACGCGGTAGAAAAAGACTGTAATAAACGATTAGTTCTCGTGGCGTTTGCTTTATTTTATCCGATGAGCGTACCTATTGTTAGTTATAGACATGCCCCTGCAAAGGCGCTGCATGCATCACTACCAACTTATCAACAGCCCCAAAAAACGGTGCCAAAGCTCCCCAGCCGTCTTCGTCGTAATAATACCCCAGTGCCATCCTCCTCTCGAGGTACCTCTACCAGCCACTGTCGGCTGCCGGCATCACATGTACCGTGCTCAAACCACCACAACTCACCAACACAACCCCACGCCGCCTTTTGACGCGCGCCATTATACAGCTTTCGCCCCCAGCTTCCCTAACTGCCGTCTCTCTCTCTCCAAACCCATCCTCCCAGGCAGGTCCTTGCCGACGGCTTTGCTTCCTTTTCCCAAGCCCGTCTTGTCTCGTCCCTTTCCGCTGCTCAAGCACCGTACAGCGCTTGTGCCATATTACGCAGCCCACCGGCCCTGTTTTCCTTGCTCGTGTTCCCGGGCGGAAACCTTGCCTGTTGCTTGGTGCGTGGCTTTGCTGTCTGGCTGGCTGGGCTCAAAGATCAGCACAACCGCCAAAGCCCATACATACCACATCAACCCACGAATCGGCCCTCGTCCAACCCACAGCAGAGCAGCACCACGGCGAACTCGCGAATGCTTCATTGATTGTCGAATCACTCCTACCGCTTCTGTCGCCGGCCATTGCCCGCCCACCCGAGCCTGAACGATGGATCCCAACTGGCAGCAGTATCACGACCCGGCCGGGGCTTCTTCGCGCCGTCACAATGGCACCGCGCACATGTCTCCGCCTTCTGCTGCCCAGCAGCAGCACCCGCCACCTACCGGCTACGCCTACGATCAGTATCATCCCGCCGCCGCCGTTCCCGCCGCTGTTGCTGCTGCTCCTGCCGTCCACCACGGGAACCCGGCCGTCTCCCCCATGGTCGCTGGCCAGCCTCGCGACGGAAACGGCGACGTTGCCATGCGCGACGCCATCGACTCCCATGCCGGTATCAAGTATGCCATGAGACCTCATCATCAGCCGCACATGTCGGGTGGTCGCGCCGCCGCCCTGCACTCACCTCACGACCAGCCCTCCTCGGCCGCTCAACGCTACTCACCCATGGAGACGCTTTCGCCAACCTCGCCCTACGGGGCGGCCAAGCAGAGCCAATTTGGTGGCCCTCCATCCCAGACACAGTCTCCTGCTGGCGCCTCTGAATATCCCCAGAGTCCTTACTACGCGGGCCGTCCGCAAAACGCGCAGCTCCCTCCCATGTCGCCTTACGGTCCCAGCGGCGCGGATGGCTACCCTTCCGCCACGGTCGCTCACCTCGACGGCACTTTCAACTCCAAGTCGCCGCAGCGACCCGCGGTCCCGACCATAAAGCGCGTACCGGAGTTTCGCAAGCTGCGCGCAGTCTCGGATCTTCAGCCAAAGAACAACCGCCAACCAGCCTTCCGACGCGCAAACCCCGAAGGTGGCTTTATCAGCGTACGTTACAGCCCCCCGATCATTCTGGTGGGCAATCGCCATACTAAATCTACTTATAGCCTCTCCAAGCTCTTACAGCCCACCTCCCCGCAACTTATCGAATTTGCAACCCCAGCTTCAAGTACGAAACGTCACGAAACCCCCGCAGAGTCTTGACGAAGCCCAGCAAGGGCTTAAAGAATGATGGGTATGACAATGAAGACAGCGATTACATTCTTTACGTCAATGATATCCTAGGCTCCGAGGAAGCTGGCCACAAGTATGGTTGCTTCCAAAATTACCTTCCATGGCGCCACGTCCCTAACCTCATTATAGGAACCGTTACCTTATACTTGATGTCCTCGGCCAAGGAACATTTGGACAGGTCGTGAAATGTCAGAATCTCAAGACCCAAGAAGTCGTCGCTGTCAAGGTCATCAAGAACAGAACGGCCTACTTCAACCAGAGCATGATGGAAGTCTCGGTCCTGGATTTGGTTAGTCACTCTTACTTTCAGCCTCGTCGTGAGACTAATTAGCCTTCAGCTCAACACCAAACTCGACAAAAACGACGATCATCACCTTCTGCGACTAAAGGATACTTTCATCCATCGTCAGCATCTTTGCCTCGTCTTTGAACTGCTCAGCGTCAACTTGTACGAACTCATCAAGCAGAACCAATTCCGCGGTCTCAGTACGACTCTTGTCAGAGTCTTTGCCCAGCAGCTGCTCAACGGTCTTGCTCTCCTCAACAAGGCACGACTTATCCACTGTGACCTGAAACCCGAAAACATTTTGCTCAAGAATTTGGAGAGCCCAATTATCAAGATCATTGATTTTGGTTCTGCTTGCGATGAACGGCAAACAGTCTATACATATATTCAATCGCGATTCTATCGATGCCCTGAGGTTCTTCTTGGCCTACCCTACTCGTCAGCTATCGACATATGGTCTTTGGGCTGCATTCTGGTCGAACTTTTCCTCGGCCTGCCATTGTTCCCCGGCTCTTCCGAATACAACCAAGTCTCTCGCATTGTGGAGATGCTCGGAAACCCTCCTGGTTGGATGTTGGAAATGGGCAAGCAGTCCGGCGATTTCTTCGAGAAGCGTCAAGACGAGTTCGGTCGCCGTACCTACCAACTGAAGAGCATGGAACAGTATGCGCGGGAGCGGAACACCAAGGAGCAGCCTAGCAAGAAGTATTTCCAGGCCAGCACACTACCTGAGATCATCAAGTCCTACCCGATGCCGAGAAAGAACATGAAGCAGAGCGAGATCGATCGAGGTCAGTTGAAGTTCGATTCCAAGTTCACTTCGAAACTAACATGAACAGAAATGAATAATCGAATTGCTTTTATCGACTTCGTACGAGGCTTGCTTAGCATCAATCCTCTCGAGCGATGGTCGCCACAGCAGGCCAAGCTACACCCTTTCATTACGCAACAAAAATTCACCGGTCCTTTTGTGCCGCCGATGAATCTGAAGTCTAGTTCTCTGAATAGATCGCCAGCACCAGGGACGCACCAACAACAGCAAGCCGAGGCCCTCAGTAAACAACGCGCGCAGGCCGCTCAGGCCCAGGCCCAGGCCCAGGCTCAGTCCAACTCGGCGGTGCAAGGACCAGCCTACGCCAACATGCCGCCTGGAAATTATGCACAGGCCGGCCATCAGCAAGCCCCAGTCTATGGAAACAATCCTATGTATGCCCCAGGACCAGCTACACATGGCAATGTAGCGCCGGCCTATGCTGCGCAAGGGCCTCAGTACAACCCGATGGTCATTCAGCAACCTCCACAACCACAGCAGCTGGCCCCGGGACCTTACGGGAATGTTTCGCAGCAAAGCATATATCCTCAAGGAGGCATGCGGACCAACAGACAGCGTGCTTCGACCATGGAGCAGCAGCAGAGCGGCATCCCCGCTGCCATCCAGCGCGTTGCCAGCCACTTGGACCCCACGCAACCAATTCGCTTGCAGCCAAGCCCTGCCTATTACCCTCCACCCGGCGAGATGATGCCCGGTGCCGATAATGCCCCTCGCAGCGGCCGCCGCGGCAGCCGAGCGCAGCAAGGGCGGAGCAATCGCGACTTCATTCGAAACCTAGAGGAAAGAACCCTAGAAGAAGGTTACACCGGCGGCCAGAATCCATGGCATTGAAAAGATCAACGAGGCTAGACCGAGGGGGGTTTCTGCACATCTTTGAATAAGACAATGGTGGATCTCGAACGTCCCCTGTCATCGAACCTTGGATACATGACAGCCATTACCCCGGGTCTTCCAAGCTAAAAACTCGCCCCATACTTGCGCTGTGCGACTCTGCGAGCATCCTGCGAAAGTATCATGGCTTGTGCTCTTTTGCCGGCAGCAAGTGTCAGGTATAGCACTTCTCAGCAGCAGAGACCAAAGACCAAGTTGATTAACGCGTGGCCGTCCGTATATGCGATGACTTTGGAGTCTGCGTCGGTCCTATCCTTGATGACTATCACTCATTTTCAGCTTCGACCGATGCAGGCACTGAACCATGAAAAGTGCACACGAATTCGCTGAGCGATGGCGATAAAGGATAGTATATGTCTGTCTGCCCTGTACGATTCTACTGTGGATTCCGTACGTTTTCTTGAGTCCTCACCGCTAGTATGATTTTTTGATGTTGCAACTTGAGATATCTGGTAAAAGGGACATGAACGCGGGGGCAGTTATTGATTCATTATGATGATGGTGGGATCCGGTTATGGAATGAAGGTACAGGAGATGGTTGCAAGCTGGATTCAAGACGGGAGAAGATCACCTCGTTTATTTGTGACGGTTTCAAAGTCATTTTCTTTTGTATTTCTGTCAGGCAAAACATGCCAATGATGGGCTCTCATAGCGTATAGCATACTTTCGTCGCAACGGGGAGAGGATAAAACGCTTCAAACACCTTTTCTGACTGCTGTTCCGCGCGTGTTGGAGGCTTTAGACGTACAGCACCGTTTGATCATTTGTTAGTCTTTTACATTTGTTGACTGTATAGCCCTGCTGTGCTCTGCTAGATCTCGAATAGTGAGTTCTTTTCATCTGAATACAACGCCAATGTTCCATGAAGATTTTCCGAGAAAGAAGAAAAGAGAAGGATCAAGTCCCATGCGCCAACGACAAAAGAAAAGTAACTACACCCCCCCGCGGCCAGCCATACCTACCCATTCAGAGACGAACGATCAGCGTATCTTTTCACGAGTCACGAAGCGATGGCATACTCAGATGCGTCCTCCCCGACGACCACCGCGGCTGCCACGCCTCCCGCCACCAATCATCTTGTCGCTGAACAGATCACCGCCCTGCTTGCTGTTGTGGCCGGCAACGCTCTGCATCAGGTCGCCACTCGCAAAGCCCATGGTGCCGTCCACGACCTGTTCGTTGCGCTGCTGCCTGCCTCCTTTCGAAGATCTTTGCTGCTGCTGCTGCTGTTGTTGTCCTGTGCTGCTGCCGGCGCTGTGCTGATAACCGCCGACCTTGGGGTATACTTTGAGGATGCGACCGTCGGCCTATATATGAATATTGTCAGCGTGATGAACAGAAACTCCCGCCTGGTCTAAGCGGGGGGAGGGGGGTGCGCACCGTCTTGTCGTTGAACGTGTCGATTACGCGCTCCGCGCCTTCTCGGGACGCAAACACCATCTCCATCATGAGGAACGGCTGCGTTTTGACGACCTCGCAGCGGATCATCTCGCCGCCAATCGGCGTCATGGCGCTCTCGACGTCGGCCGGCGTCGTGCCCGGCGCGAAATTTTGTCCCATGACAGCGTACGGGCCCGCGATGCCGCGGATCGAGATGCCATGCTGTTGTTGCGACGCCGCCGCTGCTGCCGCGCGCACATTGACCTGGCTGCGCGCGGCGGCGGCCCCCTTCTTGTTGCTGTTGTTGCTGCCGTGGCCGAAGTCGTCAATGTCCATGGCGTCGGCGGCGGCGGCGGCCATCTTGGCCTGGCGCGTCGCGGCTCGCTTGAACATGTTCTGGCCGCCGGGCAGCGTCACGCGTGCGCCGAGGGCTGTGGAAGCCGCGCTGCCGCGGACAGTATGGTGTAGGTCGTGCGTCCATTCGCCGTGGACGTTGCCACTGGGGACGCTGGCCCGACGGCCCGAGGTGATGGCGCGCTGTGGGATCTATACGTTGCTCAAAGTCGTCATTGATCAGCCAATTTGTCATATTATTCTCTCTGCCGGAATAATGCAGACCGGGGAGTCGTCGTACCTTGCGGACGCCTACGCGACTGGCGAGAGACGGCCCGGCCGCGGCCTTGAGCTTGGACGGCGCGCTCTGGCGGCGACTCTTGGAAAAGATCTTACTGGCGAGCGCTTCATTCTTCTTGCGCTCGCGTCCTGTTTTTCAAAGCAAGCATTGGTCAGTCGTTGGCTTTGTGGGCGCACAGGAGTGATTATGGGGATCGGAGGGTCCGTAGTACCGTCTTGAATAATCTTGTCGAATTCCTTGGCAACGGGAGCCATGGTGCGGGCAAGGGACACTGCGTAGCAGTAGAAGTAGGTCGGGAGAAAGTGGGAATAATTGTTGTTATCCGGAAGAGAAATCTATCGCTCGATTCCGTGGGTTTGAATTGCTGTGACGGCGGGTAAGCACAAGTATTGACTTTTTGTTAGGGGCGTGGCGCGTCTGTCGCACAGCCTTATCTTATCGTGGCGCCGCCTCCAAAGTACATATGACGGGCGGGTAAGAAAAAAAGTTCTAGGGGTGGTTTCGATATGCACAATCAACCGCTCATTTGAGTCAGCGTTCAAATCAGCCCCATCTCTGCCAGGCCGACTGTCCGCTTCTTCAATTTACAACTCGACAGCAAAACGCCTTTGTGTATGCGCCTCCTGTAACGCTCGTTCGTCCGACCTCAATGTCCGCTCGTGTGCTTGGTGCCGCGGCCTGCCTGCGCCGGGTCCTGCCCAGGGCAGCGGCGCGCGCACCGCGATTGATACAGCCCGCAATCTTCGTGGCAGGACGTCGGTATGCCTCTGCACACGCAGAGACATTTGCATCGGAGCCAGCTGAGCCATTCGCCGCCAAGAAGAGCGAAAAAGCCTCGACCAGGGCGATTGAGAAGCAGCTCGAATATATCAGCGATCCATGGGTCCTGGGCAAATACATTGAAGATTTGCTTGCCAAAGACAAGTTTGACGATGCACTGCAGACGGTCGAGCTTGCGAGCAAGAAGTTGGTCACAGTGGTATCTTGGAACCATCTCATTGACTGGCTACTGAAGAAGCAGCAAATAAAGAGGGCCGTGGCTACCTTCAACAATGTAAGAAAGTTTCGAACGCTACATTGTGCAATTTCCTATGCCTAGAACCCTGCCGCTAATCAGTTTCCTTCCAAATCCAGATGAAGAAGCGCGCACAATTTCCCAACGCCCAGACGTACACCATCATGTTCCGCGGCCTCGCCAGATCGGATCACCCCAAAAACGCCGTCTCCGAAGCTGTCAAGCTCTTTAGCCAGCTTAAAAACGACCGCCGGCTGCAGCCCAACACAATTCACCTCAACGCCGTGCTCAGTGTCTGCGCGCGCGCCTACGACATTGACCAGCTCTTCATCGTCGCGGGCGAGCTGGAGACCTTGGGGCTCGCGCCGACGACCGCCACATACGGCGTCATCTTCAACGGTATGCGCCAGTACATGTGGCGCGAGTACAGCGACCTCGATAAGGAGACGAAACGTGCCAACATTGACAAGATGCTTGCCCGTAGCAAGAGCATCTGGGTTGAGGTCCTGGACAAGTGGCAGAACGGCAAGCTCAAGCTCGACGAGGCGCTCGTGTGCACCATGGGCCGCTTGCAGCTCCTCTCCAAGGAACGCAAGGAGAAGCTCCGCGTTCTGGACCTCCTTGAGAAAACCATGAACATTCCCAACCTCGTCACCAAAGGTAGCAAGCCCTCTTCTGCCGCCTCCCAGGAATCCCCAGAAGCCGGAGTGGTGTCACACTCCCACCGACGCGGCGGCTTCGTCGAGCCCGGCCCAAACACGCTGGCGCTCATCCTCACCACGCTGCTCACGGCTCGGCAGACGAGCGCCGCCGCGCCGTACTGGAATTTGCTCGTGCACGACAGGAAGCTTGTGCCCGACAACGACGATTGGCTGCGCATGATCGGCGTACTTAAAACGTCCAAGTCGAGCGCACAGGCCGCGCAGATTGTTGACACGCTGCCCGCGACGGGCATCGACGTCCAGGCACGCTCGTTTGGCATCGCCATGGAGGCCTGCGTCCGCGACAATATCAACCCGAACGTCATGACGCACGCTACGCGCATCCTGCACAGCATGCAGGCCCGCCTCGCCCCGACACCAGACATGCACACCATGCGCCTCTACCTCCGCGTTGCGCTGGTCAGCCACGCCGCCTTTCGCGGGCGCGCCAGCACCGGCGATCAGGTCGGCGCCAAGGCTGCGTACGGGCGGCAAATCGCGACCGCCCTCGCCGAGCTCTGGCACCCCTACATCGAGCTCTACAACAGACACTTCAAGAGCGAGGACGTAGTGGCCATTTCATCCGGAAGCGACAAACAAGCCGCGAGCTTGCTCTACAATAACCAAAAAGAGGTCATCGCCCTCGGCCGCATGATGGTCGGTGCCTTTTCCAAGGTCGTCGAGGAGAAGATGCTGCCGGGCAACAACAACCGCGACATGGTCATCGCCTCGGCCAAGATAAACAAGGGCGTCCATGCCTTCTTCGCCGACATTGAGCTGCGCCACCCCCGGCTCAATCCCAAGGCGACGGCGGCGCGCGCGAGGAGCGAGGCGGCGGTGGCGGCGGCGGAGCAGGGATCGCCGAGAGAAGACGGGTCCGAGACAGAGAAGAAGTCGCCGTTTGTGATAGACATGCCGGAGCTCGACGACAAGGTCGACGGCGGCGACGTCAAGCACAGGAGCAGGACGCGCCAGGGCGGTGACTTTGTGTGGAACACGAAGAAAGTGGGCGGGGGAAAAGACGCGCGGAACGAGCAGGGCGGGCGGGATGACGATGGGCCGTTGATTGACCGATGGGTGTCTCCTTCCCTCGGCAACATTGAGGCAGTCACGCAAGATCAGACGCATGATGAGGACTTCGTCTCCATCAAGCCTGTGCGTGAAGACACGGAGGCCGACGCAGGCTCACTTCCCGCAGACAAAGCAAAGAATTCGAGAACGGATCGCGCTCTTGAACGCGATGGATCTCTTTGGGCCACTCTCATGGAACAGAGAAGGTGACTACAATGAGTAGAACTGACAGTCTGAGGTCGAGGCCATGTACCATTACCACATGTATAAAAAGCATAAAGAAGCGGCTAATAAATGCATTTGTATATGAATCTATCTAATCGCCCATTGCCACGCATTCGTTTAGTGCTATAGGGACTACTTAAGGATATACCAATCATTTCCTCCGTCGCATTGTCATCCTCGCAACAGGAGAAAGACCAGCGCCGCAACTGGTCAGTGCTGCCGCATCTCTACACTGAGTTTCGTGTCTATTCGATCAAGTTCCCCAGTAGCTCTCGCCTGAGCATCTAAAATACCGCAAGGCTTGATCTCTCATTGCCGGCATTGTCACTGCTTACAGTCGATAGTAGACTATTTTCGTTGTCGGTATCCTCGGACCGCTGGCGATATGACTGGATAAACCTCGAGTTGGATTCTACAGATACTTCGTCTTGCTCTTGAGTGCCATCTGAGTGATGGGTATTCTCAGGTGGCTGTTCCATACGTCGAAACTTGCTTACGAGAGCAGCCACAGAAGGCGCTGAAGAGTTTCTTCCTCGTGTAGCTTCTGTTGGCCCCGGGCCATATCCTGGATCTGCCTCGGAAACTGCACTATCCTTGGTCGCGGCGGAGAATTGATCGCATGACGTGCTCTGCGATAGAGCAGACGCGCCGTCAGCCTCTTTCGAGTGGCGGGTATCCTCGTCAATTGACTCGAGTGCTGAGGCATCTTCAGTGTGGCCAACAGGAGGCTTGTCTGGACACTTGACATCGGGTTTCGCCTGAGCATTATCGGACTCGGTATCGTCAGAGCGGGAGTCGCTTTCCTTCATGCTGGCATCAGTGGATTTGCCTGTAATCTTCGCAATGAAGGTATTGCTTTGAGATCCAGGGGCGGCGGCGGACTGACTTGTCGACTCATTTGCATCAATCCCTGTCTCCATGATGGCGAGATTATCGGTTTCAGATTCGTTGGGTTCAGTATCAATTTTCTGGGAGCCGTGGAAAGGAGACGCACTATCGTCATTGTTCTGTTTCGGACCGTCCGTGAGTGTCGTGGAAGCTTTCACAGTTTCCTCCTGGGACTTCAGTGCAGTCCAGAGCTCGCCAATAATTGGCCGAGCATTGGGTGTGTTACCATAAATTGGTACCATACATCTGGGTTTTGGAAAATTCTTCTCGATAACTGCAACAGAGTTTGTGGGGGAGGTTGAATTAACCAATGTTTTGGTGGAATCTCCATATTTGGTATTGATATCATTGACGGCTTTCTCAAGCCCGTCACGGAAGGTAGATGATCTTTGCCAACCATTCAGCGCGAAATCAGGTAGAGCATCAAGCCTTGGAGGGGCGGAAGATACAGAATGAAGAGGTACGCTTTCATAGGCCATGGAGGCAGAGCGCTCAGGGACTGGAACCGGAAGGGAGTAGCGGTTTGGAAATGCTCTTTGGCACAGCATGGATTGAGAGCCTGAGTATGCTACGGCTGGCGTGTTTGTATCGGCTCGGTCAGGGTCGCGGGCATCAGGGTCCGAATCCTTTGCCATCTTCTCTCGCGAATATTTAATTTTGATGCTGTGAACAAGCTCCCCGAGACTTTTTCGGCGACGAAACTGGCGGATAGGAACTAATGCGCGCAGTCAGTATTTTGTCAGACTAACAGCGTAAATGAAATGCTGATTACTGGGAGAAGCATCATCCGAAGGGGCCTGTTCCGTGACGCCGTCGTGGCCATGATGATCTGCATGATCAACTCCACCATTGTGGCTGCCAGGCTCAATATGCGGAGAGTGCAGGCTGCGGAACCATTTTCGGCTGTCTTGGCCAGGTCGTGAAGTTCCCAAGCAACCTACAGCTGAAGTAGAAGGACGTTGGCGAGATTTCCACAGCCTCTAGCTGCTAGTTTGGATGGTGGACTCTGATGAAGTCGACCGCGCGATGTCTTTCTTGTCGAGGGCGTCGCCTTTGTCACGTTTTTTGAAAAAGAGAGACATTCCGGCGGATATGTATGAAGGATTTAAATACTGGTAATGGGAGGGCGAGAGAGACGAAATGTTCTTGACCAAGGGGGTAGCTGACTTGACTGAAAGATGAAGGACGCAAATGCGAGCGGATACTGGCTTCCAGATCTACGGTGGTGAAGGTAGAGGCATGGGAAAGCTTTTCCCGACGACTGCAGCTACAGCAACAAGGGTCTTGCAAGATTTGAGATGCAGGCACTATTCCAAATTCCGAAGCAGGAGGGAAGCTGGTGGTGATTAAGAGAAAACATGCTATCCAGATTGGGCAGCTACACGTCGAAGACTGCGCTAGTCCATGTTTGGACCATGCACTTTAATAGCAGGCCTCTCAGTGGCGCGTCTCACACCAACGCGACGCGCCGCAGGGACACGCTTTCAAGTGGTTTCTCCCAGTAATAATGTGGTGCGCACGCCCCTCTGCACCAACTCCATCGACAAGCCTGCGTAACACCCAAACACTGGCACAGTCTCTCCGCTCGACAACAGTTCACCCGCTCCATGTTTACGTCTTCTTCCTAAAGGCTGCACCAGTGATCGCGGCCCGCCATGTCCAAGGTCAACCACAGGGCCAAGCTCGCAGAGCTCAAAGCACTTCGCAAGGCTGGCAAGAAGGCATTCGACAGCTACCAAGTAGAGGACGTCGATGCCCTATATGATGAAGTCGATGAGGATGGCTACAAGAAGATTGTCAGAGACCGTCTGAATCAGGATGATTTTGTCGTCGATGACAATGGCGAGGGCTATGCCGACGACGGCCGTGAAGATTGGGATCGTGTCCGTCAGTATGATTCTGAGAGCGACTTGGAAGATCTTCCTACACGAGGTCGCCAAAGTAAATCGAGTCAGTTTCCCGCGTCCCGTTCTTCTTGATTTGGGTTCTAAACGAGTTTAGAAAAAGCAAGCCGTCAGGCAGAGCAGGCCATGCGAGACGTTAACGACCGCAACATTAGCGAATACTTTACCAAGAACGCAATCAAGCCTCAACAAAAGCTGAAGGTACGCCGCGACCTGCCACTCGGATTTCTGGCAAATATCCAAACTAACACGCAGCAATGAAAAGATTGTCAAGACCGAAGACGACGAGGACTTCATGGCAAATCTCCTTGGAGAGGTTGACAGTAACATTCCAGCTCCCGCGCCGAGACCCTCAAGACAACAGCGCTCAGGAGAGCGCCGCAAATCTAGAGCGCTTTCGCCTCCGCCGGAACCGGCAGGTAAAAAGCAGAAGCGACTAGATACACGACTGCTGTCGCCTTCGTCTGCCATTCCTCCCAGCGACGATGACGGATACATGCCGCCTCTGGATGAGGACCCGATACCTGTCAGCGACGTGCCAATGAGCGACCCAGCCCCGTCATCCCCCGCTGCTAAAGTAGCTCAACGCAAAGCCCAGCTGAGGTATGAAATTAAGAAGGAAGATTCCGACGACGAGGAAACAATGGAGGTCGCCCACGCTGCTTCTGTTACAACGGCCTCTGTCAATCTGGCCAGCTCTCGTCCCATCAAGAAGCTTCGCAAACAAGAGCCGTACCCTTCTCCAGCCAGTTCTTCACCGGTCAATGCTGTTGATGACGTTGACTCGTCTTCTTGGAACAAATTGACCGAGAAGCTTAATGTTGTTAGCAACCCCTCAGAGACACGCGGCGTGGGAAAAATCGACCACAAGGACGCCATTGAAACTGATGGCAGCCTCAACTTTTTCTGGACTGATTACACTGAGATCAACGGCAGTCTCTGTCTCTTTGGCAAGGTCCTGAATAAGAAGACCCAGGAGTATGTCAGTTGCTTTGTCAAGGTTGATAATATTCTGAGAAAGCTATACTTTTTGCCACGCGAACATCGCCTTCGCGGTGGCGAGGAGACAGACGAGAGCGTCGAAATGATGGATGTTTATAATGAAGTCGATGACCTCATGACCAAGATGAACGTCGGCATGTACAAGATCAAGGCCTGTACTCGCAAATACGCATTCGAGCTCCCTGGAGTGCCAAAGGAAGCACAGTATATGAAACTTCTCTATCCCTACACCAAACAGCAAATCGATTCCAGTGTCACCGGTGAGACCTTCTCACACGTATTCGGATCCAACACCGCGCTGTTTGAGCAGTTCGTTCTATGGAAAAATGTCATGGGCCCTTGCTGGCTCAAGATTGAGGACGCTGACTTCGATAAAATCAAGAACGCCTCTCACTGCAAATTGGAGGTCTTAGCTGAGCACCCCAACATGTTATCAGTCGCGAGCGAATCAGACAACCTTGATGCGCCTCCCCTGACTATGATGAGCGTCGCTCTTCGTACAGCTTTCAATGCGAATGAGAACAAGCAAGAGATCCTCGCCATTAGCGCCAGAATCTACGAAAAGGTTCTGCTTAGCAATACGACGCCCGCCGAGAAGCTGCCCTGCAGAACATTCACAATCATTCGACCTCACGGACAAAATTTCCCTCTAGGCTTCGAGCAGCTTGCAAGAGCCCGCAATCGCGGCCTGATTGCCATGAAGAAGCAAGAGTCAGACATTCTAAGCTTCTTCCTGGCCCAGCTTGATGTCGCTGATCCCGATGTTATCCTTGGCCATCAACTGGAGGGTGTCGACTATAGCGTTCTCTTGAATCGTTTGCAAGAGAAGAAGACTCATCTGTGGTCAAGACTCGGAAGATTCAGAAGAACCCAGTGGCCTCAGGCACTTGGAAAAATGGGTGGCAATGTCTTTGCTGAGCGTCAGATCATTGCAGGTCGACTGCTATGTGACCTGGCGAACGAAGCAGGTAAATCTGCCATGTACAAGTGCCAGACTTGGAGCTTGACAGAAATGTGTAGTCTGTATCTCTCCGGTGATAACCATCGCCGTGAGATCGATAATGAGTCTGCACTAAACAGCTGGGCCAAGGAAAAGCAGGGTCTCATGGACTATATTACTCACATGGAGGCCGATACACATTACATTGCTGCTCTGGCAATCAGCGTTCAAATGCTACCACTGACAAAGGTCTTGACCAATCTTGCTGGTAACTCTTGGGCCCGTACCTTGACAGGTACCCGAGCAGAAAGAAACGAGTACATTCTTCTCCACGAATTTCATCGCAACAAGTACATTTGCCCTGATAAACAGATTTTTCGTGGCCGTCAGAAGGCTTCAGAGGAGAATGAAGAGGAAGCGGGACAGGGGAAGAAAAAGGACAAATTCAAGGGTGGTCTCGTCTTCGAACCCGAAAAGGGCCTGTACGACAAATTTGTCCTTGTCATGGACTTCAACTCTTTGTACCCCTCCATCATTCAAGAGTTCAACATCTGCTTCACGACGGTCGACCGCACCATTTTAAGCGAGGACGACGATGCGGTTCCTGAGGTACCGAAAGATCAAGACCAAGGCATCCTCCCCAAGCTCATTTCGACACTTGTTGGTCGTCGTCGCCAGGTAAAGAGTCTCATGAAGGATAAGGACGCCACATCCGAGCAGCTTGCCACGTGGGATATTAAGCAGCTTGCTTTGAAGCTGACTGCCAACTCCATGTACGGTTGTTTAGGCTACACCAAGTCCAGATTCTACGCGCGACCGCTTGCCGTCTTGACCACGTTCAAGGGTCGTGAAATTCTTAGAAGCACCAAGGAGCTCGCAGAAAGCAGGTCTCTCCAAGTCATTTACGGTGATACCGACTCGGTCATGATTAACGCCAACGTGGACTCTGTGGCAGATGCCTTCAAGGTCGGCAATGAATTCAAGAGGGCTGTCAATGAGCAGTATCGTCTGTTGGAAATTGACATTGACAACGTCTTCCGACGAATTCTGCTACAGGCCAAGAAGAAGTATGCTGCCATCAACCTCGTCGAGAAAGATGGCAAGTTCATTGAAAAGATGGAAGTTAAGGGTCTGGACATGCGACGTCGCGAATACTGTGCTCTATCCAAGGAGATTTCTAAACGCCTTCTGGACGAGATTCTTTGCGGCGCCGAGACCGAGGAGGCTGTTTCGCGCATTCATGAATATCTGAGAGACATTGCTGCCAAGATGCGTGAGCACACTATCCCTGTTGCCAAGTACATTATCTTTACCCAGCTAGGTAAGGGGCCCAAGGAGTATCCCAATGCCGACTCCATGCCTCAAGTCCAAGTCGCACTTCGCGATCTTGGCCGGGGCAAGACGGTGCGCAAGGGAGACGTCGTCTCGTATGTAATCACGGGCGATGGTAAGAGCTCTGAGCCACCCGCCAAGCGAGCTCATGCACCCGGCGACCTCAAGACAGACTCCACGCTGGTCCCCGACGTCGAGTGGTACCTTGGCAAGCAGATCTTCCCTCCCGTTGAGCGTCTTTGCGCCAACATTGTGGGCACCTCTACCTCACAACTTGCCGAACAGCTCGGCTTGGATGTCCGCCGATACAACTCTCTGCAGACTCAACAGAATAGCGCCAGCGACGACCTCGAGATTCACCCTCTGGAGTCT
The DNA here is from genome assembly GCA_024472245.1 of Beauveria sp. NWAFU-1. Classification (NCBI taxonomy): domain Eukaryota; kingdom Fungi; phylum Ascomycota; class Sordariomycetes; order Hypocreales; family Cordycipitaceae; genus Beauveria; species Beauveria sp. NWAFU-1. The sequence continues at coordinate 1,833,894 of JANBXD010000006.1, read as the reverse complement.
CAGATTCCTGACGAAGTCCGTTTTGCAGACTGCACAAGACTTTCTCTGCGTTGCCGCAAGTGCAAGTCCTCCACGCCATTTGAGGGTCTTGTCTCAGCCCCCGACCGCGTCTCTGCCTCTGGCATTGTCTGTGGCGCTTGCAACGCCATTATTCCCAACATCTCCATCGTGGCACAGGTGGAACACGCCATTCGCGTCCAAAGCACTCGCTACTACGAGGGCTGGCTGGTCTGCGACGACTCGCAATGCGGCAACCGCACGCGCCAGATGAGCGTCTACGGCACGCGCTGCCTTGGCCCCAAGGGCCTGGCCCGCGACTGCCTCGGCCGCATGCGCTACGAGTACACAGAAAAGGCCATCTACAACCAGCTAGTGTACTTTGCCAGCCTCTGGGACGTGGAGCGTGCCCGCACCCGCGCCGCCGCTGTCGACAGCGGCATGACCAGCCAGGATCGCGAAAAGGTCCTCGCCCTCGCCGAGCACAACCGCGTGCGCTTCGGCACCGTCAAGGGCGTCGTAGACCGCTACCTCGACAAGTGCGGCCGCCAGTGGGTTGCCATGGACTCGCTGTTTGCGCGTCTGGGTTTCAACAAACCCCTCGCTGCATCATGAAGGAAATGGAATGGATCTTGATATATATTTTTGTGTGCGCATGTTCATCGGCAGGGCGTTAGTGGGCAATGATGGCAGGGAATGGGCCTCGTTGGAAAGTTGGAAATTTGGAGTTTATCGCTGGCTTTGGATAGAATATGCTTTGTTATGTGAAGCTTGTTTCATTGAATTACTTTTGATTTTTTCTTTTCGGATTCTGGTTTCTCTACATATGTTGGCCCTGGATTATCTATAAGCAAGCATCCATCAACGAGGCGGCATTCGTATTAATTCTAGTTGTCAATATTACCATCGGCCCTGTCTCGCACAATGCACGCTCTATTCGTGAAGACCACGATGGAGCCACGCAAGGAGTAATACTGGTACAACAAGACTACAGATCAATATATGAAGATTTTACTACTGAGGCGGAGGGACATCACAAAGAGCATCAGACTTTGAACAAATGTGTATATATTCTTCTCGACAACTGGACCGTCTGTTCCCGCAATTAGATGATGTACAATAAAAAACAGCTACGGCAAAAAGAGCTCTGGATCCGCCCACCATTCATGCATCGTGAAACAAACGTCACCCCTTTTCAAGTAAAGAGATGTCCACATGTTTACCCACGGTCAAAGGCAAGGGAAGGAGGGCGTGCTTTGATCCTAAATGGAACGAGAAGAGATAAAGTGAAACGAAAAGTAATGGAAACGAAACCACGAAACCAAACCCCACGAGGGGGTTCTTCCAAACAACAAACTTTTTGTCTTCCTCGTCAAACCCATCTTCAGTTCATTTCCTCCTGCATGAAGCCAAGACAACTCATCGCACATTACCCATTATGCAGCAAAAGTCGTTTGTCTTCTTCGCGTTCCTGGACAAGACGCCAAAGACTGCCCAATCATTGACTTCATGTCCAAGAATTCAGCTTCATCAGGATTAGCAGGCCATTGGCGGATAAAAAGAGAACAAAGTTGAGCTCGATCCGAGGCCAGACTGCTCCGAGAGGAAAAGGAACCAAGATCCATCATGTGCTGTGGCGCACCTAACGCGGTAGTTTCGAACAGGTAAACAACACATTGGCGAATAAATAACAGCTTTCCCCCTTTTTGATCCCGGACAGATGCTCCCTCCTCGACTCTCTGAGAAGGGTTTTGCCATATTCTGGCTCAAGTGTTCTATTGGGCGAGGGTATCGTAGATGAAATGCGGCGCAACTTTTAGGACACGTCGACTGAAATCTTTGAAAGAAAAAAATGCAATGGGAAAAATCAGAATGAACAGAGACCCGCCTAGTCTATCACCCGAAATGCAAGACACCGAGAATGAAAGAAACAAAGAATGATTACTTATTCGCTCTCTTTCTTGTCACTGTCGGGGACAGCTTTTGACAGGGCCGGGGAAGCAGCGGCAGAAGGGGGGGAAGCGGGGTTCTCAGAGTCCATGTTGGCGAGAAGGCTAAATGTGTTGGAGTTTTCGCGAGTGGGAGGAGTGCCAGCGCGGGAAGACATGGCAGAGTCCTCACCGCGGCCGAAAGAGCCACCAGGGCCCATACGGCGACCACTGTTACTGCGAGAAGAGAACATTGAGGTAGGACCAAGGGTCACGTTCTGGCTCGAAGTCCTGGCGATGGAGCCCTTGAGACGTCTCAAGTCATCCATACCAACTTGATTGCTTGTCTGCTGGGTGTAGCCAGCAGAGAATTGGCGGGCATCGCCACGGCCAACCGGAGGGCGGCCGCCACCACGCTGATTGCTTCTGGCACTCTCCTGGGCCTTGGCAGCTTGAGCAGCCTCAGCTTCGAGGCGAATCTCGTCGAGGGTCTTAGGGGGAGCCAGACCGCTGGTCTTGCCTCTCCAGCCAGCCCGGCGCAGGTCAATAACATCCATGAGCAGGAACTTGATACGGCTGGGAAGGCCAGGAAGGTCAGTCATGGTTGCGATGCGAGCAAAGTAAGCATCCATCATGGGGCGGCCCTTCTCAGTGTTGTCGAGATTGGCACCAATAGTTCTCAGCAACTTGCACAAAGACTCAACCTCGGCCTCGTCAGGAATACCCTTGTAGTCGACGAGCTTGTGCACACATTCATGCATGATACGTTCCGTGAGCATGCCGAGTTTGTAAAGCTCACCAATGAACTGAACAAGACCGAGACCACGACGCTTGGCAGCGGCAGTCACGTAGTACTCGTCGGACATGAGTTCGGCCTCGCCGTTCTTCTTGCCCTCAACATCTTCCTTGTCCTTCTCCTCCTTGGGAGCTTCGGCCACGTTGACAGACCAGCCACGCTCAAAGTCTTCCTGGCATCTGTTGAGGAGGTATTTGCGGAAGAGGTTGCCTCCGCTGACAATGTTTCCATTCTTGTCCTTGATTCTCTCATCACGAACCTCGGGGCTCATGGTTTCAAGCATGCGCTTGCAGAACTTGGCGTACATGGAGGCCCAGTGAGACTCATCAGTAGCCTTCTCGAAAGTAAGCTGAATGACCTGGCGTAGGGTGCGTCCATCCGACTCATCCTTGGACTGCGAGGCAATGAGAAGAATCTGGTCGGCAATTCTGTCGAACTTCTCAGGAGTCATCTTGTTGAGAGCAGCCTTGACCTTTCTCTGGACCATCTCCGGGTCAAGGTATCCGGCGTTTGCAGCAGAGCTGGCAACGGCACTCTTGCCGAGGCTAGTAGGCTTCCAGCCAGTCGAGGTAATGACAATGGGCTTCACCTCCTGGCCGGCAGTGAGCGGCATGGTCTTAGCAGCCTGAACGTCGTTACGGCGGCTGCCGCGAGTCTGGCGACTGCTCTGGCGAGGAGAATTGGGGCCAGCACCGCGCTGAGAACCAGAGCGGGCCATACCGGCAGGACCAGGGAAAGAAGCACCAGGGCGCCCGAAAGAGCCAAGGGGTGGTACACCAGGCCGACCAGGAAGAGCACCACCAGGCATACCGCCACGGCCGGGAGGCGCGTTGAAGGAACCGCCGGGGAAACCCGCACCGCCCCGGGAGCCTTGCCTAGCGCTACCAGGGGCGGGGGCGCGTGTAGCTGAGCGGTTACCATCCCCATCACCGATGAGGGACTTGACCTGCTGATGAAACTCAATGGAGGGCTGCTCGGTAAAGACCTTCTGGAACTGTAAAAGGAAGCCGGAGTCATATCTGAAGGTCTTGCCCTTCTTGGCGACAGCAGCGTTCAGGGCTGGGTTAGGCGAGCTGATGCCAGCAGGGTAAACGTCTTGCTCCATTACCTGCAGGAAGCGAGCAGACTTGAGGGACTGCATGGCAGGCGTGGGCTGAGGAGGCTCAATAGGCTTGGTGTTGAGAGGCGTGAGGTTAAGAGCCGCGGGCTTGGCAGCGCGCTTCTCGGAATTCTTGTTCTCGCCGGCCTTGTCACCCTCGATTTTCATATCAGCGAGCTTGTCAGTGACAGATTCAACGTTGCCGTCACCGCCTGCAGGACGAGCCTTGGCAAGAGCCTCGGCAACAGACATAGGCTTGCCGGAGCTCTCGGCATTGTTGCGCTTGCGCTCGCGCTCCTCTTCGAGACGTTCCATCTCGCGCTCCTGCTCGCGCAGCTTGCGGTCTTCGTCGTCGGCGTTAGCCTTACGATTGGCCTCCTCATTCTGTTTAGCCGCGGCCTTTTCAGCCTCTCTGCGCTGACGGTGCTCATTCTCTTCCTTTTCACGGCGGGCATCGGCCTCTTCCATTTCACGTATCATGCGTTCCATTTCATCCTCATCAGGGTCATCACTCTTGGTAGCCTTGGCAGCCTTGGGCTCCTCCTTAGCAGGAGTCTCGGTTTTGAGAGCCTCGACGGGCTTGGCGGCGGGAGACTCTGTCTTGGTGGCGGCCGGTTCCTCAGTAGTAGCCGATTGCTGAGTAGCGCGCTTGATCTTCTCCTTGAGCTCATCCTGGATTTCCTTGGCTGTCTTGGGCGTGGTGTGGCTGTCGCTACGTCCGTGAGACGGAGTGTTGGGCTTGACGGGAGGGGGAGTAGGAGTCGAAGTGGCAACCGGAGGAGTTCGAACCTGCTGGGGAGCCGGGGAAGCGGGAGCCTTGAAGGCAGACGTGTCTACAACCTCACCAGCGAGGTTCTTGATCTGGATAGCAGCGCTCTTGCGCGGCATGACAAAAGTATTGGCGCCCTTGGCGGCATTAGCAACCGGTGCCTGGCCAGAAGAGACGACAACGGGCGGGGCGGGCTGGCTGGCGCTAGGGGGACGCTCTGGCTGGGAAGGGCTGCGGGACATGCTGGCGCTCTGCTGGTGGAAAGTAGGAGGATATTGCTGGGCATATCCAGCATTGGCCTGGGGAGGGCCACCCATGTAAGGGGGAACATTGTTGTAGCCGTAGGCCATGTTGATAGGACGGCCGTATTGGTCCATCTGTTGAGGGGGATAACCGTAGTTCTGGTGTTTCATAGTTAGCAGTCGTTCAAATCCTCCATTTTCAGGAGACAGGTCAAATGAGGTGGTGTTTGGGTTATTGAGAGGGGTGCTGTGGTTCGACTTTGGTGGTACATCAGAGTTGGTCAAGCTACCAGAAGGCTTGCGAGGTATATTTTGCATGCGAGGCTGTGTCTGATCCGACTGCCCAGTAATATCGCTGAGCTGTGGCGGATTGATATAGCTGGCAAGATACCTTACCGTGGGGCCTGGTTGGCGTCGCAAATCTGATGGAACCTTGTCTTGCTCACGGCGCGGAGGGTACTTTCTGTGCGTTTTAGAGAATACTCGAGGAAAGGGGTACTGTACTTGTTGCTGCTGAGGAGCCATAGGCGGTGGGTAGTGGTACTGAGGTGGCGTCTGCATGTGACCGTGCATGTTGGCGGGAGGCATGTTGGGTGTATTGGGCATGGAAGAGACCGGGGCAGGGCTGCGGTTGGGCTGGTGAGGCGAGTTAGGGTAGGGCATGCCGCGACCCTGGGGCTGGAAAGCAGGAGGCATGCCACGACCCTGGCCGTTGCGGAACTGGTTGTTGGGAGGGTAGCCCATCTGATTGTTGTAGGTGTTGTGGTGGTTATTGTAGCCACGGCCGCGTCCGCCCTGGTAGTTGCCTCGGTTGTTGTCGCCGTGGACGGAGTTGGTCGACTCGCGTCGGAAGTGAGCACCGGGTTGAGTGGGAACAGCATTGGGGTTCGGAGGAACCGAACCCTGTCTCATATGACGCTAGATTGCAAGATTAGCTGTTTGTACGAAGACGACGGAGAGAGTAGTTGAGCAAAAAGGGATGTACTCACCTCGCTATCGCTGCCCAGACTACCAAAAGTCATCTGGCTGCCAGCCTGCATGGAAGGCGGGCGACCGCCGCTGGCTGAAGGCTGTGGGATAGGAGAAGGCGAATGGGCGGGAGAGGGCACACGGCCGGCATTGCTTCCAGCCGGAATGGGGATAGGAGCAGCGTTGCCAGACTGAGGAGTGCTGTGAGCGACGGAAGGAGAATCAAATCCAAACTGAATGTTGGACTTTACACTCCCAGCCGGGGCGGAAGGACCGCCATTCGCGACGGTGTGAGCAGCGTTGGCCGCCATGTTGAAGAATATCTTGGAAAGTTATCCGAGCCGTTGAGTGCGACCTTGGAGGCACGAACAACGGCGGGAGGAAGAATGCGCGTGGGCTGACTGGCCGTTTATTAGAACAGGCGAGACAACAACAGTTGCATTCTGCGGAGACGAAGCCGTAGAAGAGACCACCGCAAACGAGGGTGGGAGCCTGACGCGAGTAGGGGCGTCGAGGTAGAAGCAGACTTTGGCGCGGCAGTCGCAGGGGCGATGCTAAACCGGAGTCGCGAGGGATAGTTTGTCGAGGGCTGCTTCGGGGCAGTCGACGGCAAAGATCGATGAAAAAAGCGCGTGAAGATGAAGTTGACAATCGTCGAGAGTCGAAGATTGCGAGCGGCGACGTCGAAAGGGGGGGGAAAAAGCTCCTGGGGCAAACCGAGTACTGAGTTTGCGCCAAAAAAGAGGCGATTAAGAAAAAAAAGAGGCGTGTCGAAAAAAAAGTATATCGAAACGCGCCACAGTATTATCGAAAAGAGAATACGATCGAGGCGAAGAATTCTTAAGAATCGGTGCGTCGGCCGAGTGGAAAAGCGACAGACGAGATGGCGAGAAAGTTCTTGTCGTGGGGAAGGACAAGAAAAAAAAAGCCGTGTATGTTTTGGTGTGGCGAACAGAACTGCGAGATGGGAGGTGTCTCGAGTGGCTTCTGGTACTGCAGACTCAGAAGAAGTAATCCAATGCCCTGACGATGAAGGGTAAGGGATGTCGGTCTGGGGAAAAAGAAGAAATTCCACCGGACCACCTGTGTTTGGGGATTGGAAGTGGTGAGGGTTTGGAGAGGGAGTCGTGCAAAAATTTTGGGCGAGCAGAGATGATTAAGGGTGGGTGGGTGCGCGGGAGCGGGTTGCGCTGGCCTGGCGCTGGGTTGCTGGTGCTGGTGCTGGTGGTGCCGGGCAAGCTTGTGGCCACAGATATATTTCCGCATGTATTAAAATAACGAGCGGGTCAAAACGAGAAAGGAAGGCGCTCCCCCCCTGTGTCGCGCTCCTTCCAGATACTTTTTACTGCCGCGCCACACTTGCGCCACACCTCACATTTCACACTCGCCATTCAGCCATGTTGATTGCTTTGATTACCAAGGCGCCTTCACAAACCACCACTACAGGTATTATTTACGCACAATGAACCCCTTTCTCCATCTCCCAGGTATCCATGCACATTCATCTTGTTGATTCGATACTTTTCGTCGCAGCCGCCACCACCGCCACCAAACTTTGGAATCTCAATATTACCAAGATGCCAGTCACCAAGTATTGCAGGTAATATGTAGTAATCATACATACATGCCACTACCCACACATGTCAATCCTGTAATACAGCCCTTTTGCTTCTGGCTTGTCGTTTCTTTTTTCGATTCTTGCCATCGTTTTGACTTGTACACATTACTTTCACGAACCTTCGAAAGTCAAGGTATGCTGCTTGAAGAAACTCCCCAAGCATATATTCTTACCAGCCAAAAAACTCAAAATAGAAATATTCTGGCAAACGTCACTCAAACTGGATACCCACTACGGATACTGCATCCCCTCGCTACGCTAGCCCGCTCTCAGCCTGGGCCAGCCTGGGCCAGCCTGCCCGCCGCCCATCCTTCAGCCACACGCGATGCTGTCACGGACCAGACGCGTGATACCCGTGTCATACATCTGTGAGTCACTGCCTGAGGAATATGGCCCCGAGGTAAAACAATCAAAGAAATCGTCCAACCGATTGATACCTAATCTGTGGTTCATTCTTTTCACCTCTTTTCGCTTCCCACACGAGAGCACAGCTTCTGAGTGACCAGCTGCCATGTGCTGCCTGATCGAGAAGCACGAGATAAAAAGGTAATAACAAGGCAGCAGCATCGTCATGACCCAAGTTTTCGCTCCCATTTCCCTCCCACTTCCAAGGTGACTGTCGAGTATTACTGGTTGGTACGCACACGCACACGCATGCGCCCGGACCAAGACACTCCTTCAGCTTAGTCAAAGTGCTTGCAGCAGCCAGCCAGCCTGTTGCTGTTCTGCGTCCGCCCGAGAGCAACTTGCAGCAGTTTTCCGTTCACACGCGACAGACTCTGCACCGTGACATTCATGCCTGCCGCAGCCCCTGGCACTGGGCGATTCATGTCTCTAGGTACTATAACCTATTGCAACTGACCCTGCGCTGGGCCCGACGTGCACGCCCGACTCAATGTCTCCTGTCTCCCTCACATGTACATTACCACGGCAACCCATTGCGCCGATTGAGGGAAAAATGGAACAAGAAAAAAGCTGACGGCTCAAGGGAATGGGGTTTAAAGTGGGGATTGGCATCTCACATTTTCAATAGTAAATTACAGAAAATAGGAGTTTGGCCAGTTCAGGCATCGTCCAGTCAGCGCTGGTTCTCTCTGCCTCCTCTAAACTGGCCTCTCGAATAATAAACAAGTAAAAAAAAACTAAAAAATAAAACTAAAAAACTAGCAACCTCCACAAAACGTCATAGTCACCGTCAAGGACGTTTCGTTTCTCGACGTTGCTTTGACTGCTTAGTTGCATCAGTATATTAAGAGCACCACATTACAGCGTTGACCATGACTATGGACTTGCTACCAGCGTCTATAACCTGCACACAGGTCCAGAAGCATGTACGTTGACGAACTCTTCATCGACATGATATATGATCAACATCAGCATGATATCATACTTTCCGCCACGCCCGCAGCTTTTGACTGGGTCGCTCAGGAACCGCTTGTCACTAGTGAGGCCAACTGGGCAAGTTTTCTGCTCAAACGCTCTGCGCATGAAGTTCTCTCATGGGGAAAAAGTGCATCCCTGTCCACTGCATGACATCGAAAACAGTAGCCTCCTCCTTCCTCCCCAGGCTCTCCCCAAGCGCACATGCGTTGCAGCGAAAGAAACCGACTCTTTCTCTCATCCTTATCCGTATCGCTTTCCCGTCTGGGCAGGGGTTCAAAACCCTCGGACCAGGATGCTGGCAAATTGGCAGACAGTCCAGGGAAAGAAAAGAAACATTTCGGGCGACCCGGACGCCATAACAGTTGCTGAACCCCCCCCCCCCTTTTTTTCCCTTCGCTGTAACTAAAACCGGATATACATATTCTCTCACACACACAGGCGCACTTGTGCACATGCCCATACACGCCACGGTTCACCCGTAGAATGGAAAGCAATTGTCATCAAGCCTGTACATGAACATGGTGCACAGCCGCCCAGCCCGTGACACTTGTTGTGTCTAGGAAAATGCGAACAAAGTCTTGGCGCGCCGCCGCCCCAGATTATTTTTATCAAATGAAGAAGAAAGTTTTGTCGTTTGCCACACGTTGCTTTTCAAAGCAAACCGTCAGCCGCTCTCCCCGGCTTTCCTGTTATGCCGGGCGGCGCGGATGCCGCCATCCATGTACTATTACAACTAACTAGTCCGGGCCGCCGCCGTGCAGCCGCCCGATCCGTTAGCCAACGGGTAACCTCTGACCGGTCGTCAAGATCCATGCATCAATCTGTCAATCACTTACCGAGGCTGGATTATCATTATTCGGTATGGGACACTCGGCGAGACGCACCACGCGAGGTCTTCAGGCCGCTCTTACTTACTGCGCGTTACACGGTAGGGCTCACGCACAACCGGCTGTAAGACCTTGTGCATTGTTTTGCTTCATCTTATGGGGCCTTGTAAACATTCAATAGAAACCCGAAGCAGAATTGAACCAAGCCCAGCTGATCGTCTCAGATTTCCACTTCGTCTGCGTCAACCTTTGCCATCGGGCTCGACGCCTCAATCCAATGCAAAGTCATGCTCGTTTAATTAACCTTGTTCCGAGGACCTCCTAGATTAGTTCAGCCAAGAGCGTCTTGAGTGTAACCGGCTGGCCGAGATGAAAGCTATGCCACGTTTCCCCTGAGTCATAAGCCTCGTCTCATCATGTAGTCAGAAAGTAGCAACAAGCTGCATCATAAAATATTCAGTCCATACAATTTCTTTTGGTCTAGTATTCCATACATGCAAAAGACTTAAAAAAACAACAACCAGACGCCAGATCGAGCCCCCAGCCGATGAAAAAGACAGAAACAACCTATTTCGTCGTCTTCGTCGCAAATCACCCGTGCCTGTGATTATTAGCTCGCTTCACCCTCGCGAACCTCTTGAATGTCCGGCTCGACTACACCGTCATAATATGTCGTCTGCTGCTCCTCATCCTCTCCCTCATCACCTTCACCGAGCCTCTCCTCCGCAATCGTCTCTACCACATCCACCATTTTATTTTCCGACTCCAGCTGCTTCGTCCTGGTGCTCGTCATCTCAAACACGTATTGGCCCAGGTGCTCAACACCCTCCATGATAACCTCATTCTCAACCGGAGCGGAGCCGTTGTCCTCCGCGGCAATGACGGGACGCTGCGTGGGCCACAGCTCTCCCGTCACGAGCATCAGCTTGTCGGGGCGAGCCAAGAGAATGTCAAAGGCAGGACGTAGTTCGTGACATGCCTCGAATACTTCACGGCGTCCGAGAATGTACAGGCCGAGACGGGCACGCGACATGGCAACAGTCATGCGACGCACGTCACGTAGGTATCCGACTCGCGATGTACGAGTGAGAGAAAGAATAATGTCTGGCAAAGGTTAGTTCAGCGTTGTATAAGGTGCACGCCGGGAATACATACAGTCGTTCTGCTCTCCCTGGTACTTGTCCACGGTAGCAACAGCCTTGGGCATACCAAAGATTGGATTTCTCGCGCAACGATGCGACAGCACATCCCTAACAAGTGCTCTCTGTCCAGCATATGTCGTGAGAATGCTGATCTTGTCCGCTGGATATCCAAGCAGCCGCATGTACTGGTAAATGGCAACAGCATACTCTGCCTCGCCCAAGTTCTGAATAAAGTGCGGCGTCGGCTCCATCTCGCCCTTGCCCTTGTACTTGGGCACATTGATAAACTGAAAATCAAACTTGAAGCCAGCATTGGCTTGCTGGAATTCCGCCTTGGTGCTCAGACCGGGTAGGTTATCCAGCTTGGGGTAGCGCCACTGGTATAGACGAGCAATAGATGGGCGAGCACGGCCCTGCTGATCGAGCGAAATTGTCGGTACGCCGAGTCTAACGAAACGCGAGAACAGCGACTGCTCCAGGTTGGCATAGTGTCGAAACGCAAGACTCTGGATTACAGGCGAATTCTGAAAGTGGTCACCACACAGCACAACTCTTTGCAGAGGTACGTTGCCATCGACCGGCCTCTGCATCGCCAGCGGGATAAAAGTCTCAATCTCTGTGATTTGGGCAGCCTCTTCCATCACGACGTTGTCATAGCGGAAGCCAAGAGCAGCAATCTCTCCCCTTCTGATGGCGGCATGTGTAGTAGTCATGGCGACGATTCGCGCTTCACTCGTCAGTAGATAATTGGCCTTGTCCCGCTCTCGTCGCAAGATCTCAAAGGGCAGAATGTCAGCCAATTCTGAAAAGATTTTCTCAATGTGTCTATAGCAGCCTTCGGCAATGTCGACGATCTGAGCACGCTCCGCATCTGGCGGGAAGAGGGGCTGGGGCGCATCTGCAAAGTAGCTGTGGAAAGGGAAAGCTTCGATGATCTGCGCCACCGACGATTCATCCGCGGCGAGAACCTGCTCAAACTTTTTCCAAGCCGGCTGGATGTAGACCGTGTTAAAGTATCCGGCCGTCTCAGCAGAGTTGTCGTGAGCACCGGGAGCGCCCAAGCCGCTGGCTAGCTTCCTGACCTCAAACAAGAAGCGGGCGCGGTTGTCAAGGAAGGAGTCAACACGACCATGCTTGCTAAAACTTCCCTCGGCAGCAAGCTCCTCTTCGCCGTGACCAAGTCGAAGCAAGTGTCTTTCATCGATATCGAGTGCGATAATCTTGGCGAAAAGCTGGTTCAACGCCTGGTTGCTGTGCGCAATCAGGAGCGTCTTCTGTTTGGGAAAGTTATGGTAGATATTGTGAATGATTTGAGTCGCCACATCGGTTTTACCAGTTCCTGGAGGCCCAACCACAACTGTCAAGCCAGGTTGTGAGCCGGACATAATAGCCTCAACCTGCGCCGGCGTGAAGCGAACAGAGTTGAGTTTGGGCGCATCGACTGGGTACGGGCCTTGATTTGGTGGCTTGTACGTGGTGACTTTCAGTGCCTCTGTTTCCGCTGCCGTCTCCGGCTCAGCGTCCCGGCGCCTCTTCTTCGAGGCCTTGACTGGCACTTGGACTTCAGGTTTGTCTAGGGTCTCCAAAACGTAAGGTGGACCGAAACTACCGCTCACATCATCGCTTGGCTCCAAGGTCTTGCCTGGCAGACTCTCAATGAGATGTTGCCACTCCAAAAACGTATCGTTGTAATCGACGGTCTTGATTCGGTTCGGCAGATTCTTGTAGCTTGCACCGGCTGGATCGCCGTAGCCCAAGAACACTTCATGAAGCCAGCTGGGTAGAGGCGCATCAGAGAGAACGAGGTTTCGAATAGATTCAAGAACTGGCTTGAAGTTGTTTTCGCGACGGCCTCTTCTCAGCAGCAGGTTCACACTGCCATATACGTCTCTTTTGCCTGCAGCTGCCAGAGCGGCATCCTTTGCATATGTTTGCGAGTCAAGCTTCAGCTCAATACGACGCTTGCCATCACGGCTCCTGGGCTCCTTTCCATGACGACCCTTGTCATCTGTGACGCGGATGACCTCGGCAGCACGGACTGACGATACACCTATTCTTTCTAGTTCACTCGGAGAGGCTCCGTTTGTGGTAGCATTGTCTGCGGGCTGTTCAACTGACAGCAGAAACACCACATCATCCGGGCGTAGAGAATCCCACTCCTTGCGGACATGGTCACCAAGTTTCCGCACGTCAAACGAGACTTCGGCCTTGACCATGGAAGGCTTTGAATCGCCAATCAGTGCAGGAACAACATCGAGAATAGCTGGCTTAGAGATCGGCATAGCCATCTTAGAGACACCAGCAAAGTGTGTCTCCCCAGGCTTCTTGCTCTCTGGCTGAAGCCGGCGAATTGCCGTCTCGATATCTCTCCGGATACCATAGAACGACTCACAACGGTAAAGAATAAGAGCTCTCCAGAGGAAGTCTCCAGCAGACAGGTATTGCAAATTTAGTTTGGGTAGTGCCAGTGGGTGCGATCCGTCATATGAGTCTGCTCTTTGGAAGCTTGAATCGAACAAGGTCTTCTCCGTAGGGACGATCGACATGGTCTGAGCCAGCTCTTGAAACGTTCTTTTCCGCTCAAAGGTGCTGAGCATGCACTCTATTTGTAGTTGGCGGCCTGCGGGTAGCTTGAGGTCCTCTGGATACTTCGTTCTGATACCCAGATACCCAGCGAGGGACGCAACCTCGTCATCCGTCAGAGTTTCAAGAAGAGTGTTTAGCTCCTCCCGCCTATCGATGGACCCATAGTTGGACAGGGCAAGGACAGTGAGCTTCTCTTTGAAATACTTGAGAGCAGTGCGTTGAAGCCTTCCAAGTGCCTTGCAATGCCTTTCGTAAGCTTCTTCGCGAGTAAGCTGAGCACCGGTCTGGTCATCAATTGCGAAATATGTAAAGTGAGCAAGCAAAGCTTCAAGATCACGGAAGAGACCATTTGCTTCGTCGTTATACAGGGGAGATAGCCTTATTGCTGGAAGAAGGTTCAGATCATTTTGCAGGGCATTAAAGTATCGCCTCGTCGGTAGTTGGCTCTGTAAATCTGTCACAAACTCGATGAATCGTTCACAGTATAGATCTTGCTCTGCAAGGCATGTTAGCGTGCCTTTTGAGGAGGAAACAACGAGGAAGCTTGCCTGATTTGCGATTCACTTCATAAAGCAAGCTGAGGAAATCAAGAAGAAGTGTGTACAGCCAGGAGCGCTCAAAGCGCAGACGAGCTTTGGTCGCATCGTCTCCAGCGTCGAAGCGCTTCTGAGCAGCTCTCCAAGATTTCCTCAGCTGTGTAGTCTGGTCCAGAAGTCGGTCCCGTTCCTGGTCTGTCGAAATGTTGTGCCAGATACCAACAGAAACTAGCGGCGCGCACTCCCTTCTCACAATGCTAGAGTCCAGAGTCTGGAAAGCATGGATCAAGAAACAGAGCAGGTTTGTTCGGATGGTCGTCGCAAGGGTTCGATCGAGCGTCAGAGACAATACGCGGCGGAAGAAGGAAGAGAACTCTTCGGGTTTCTGTTCAAATAGGGCTTTATCACGGTTAGAAAGTGCTAAAAAGCATCTCTTGGGCAAAACTTACTCCAAGTCTCGAGGTGCTCTCTGCGCTTGACGTTGATGATGAGCGCCATCAACAAGACGTGGACATTGGACGCTTCTTCTGTATAGCCCGGCCATAAATAGCTTTCTACCCGTTAGCATTCAATTACTTTGCGACGCAGTTGTCGATCGGCTTACCTTTCCAAGGTCTGCAAGCTTTCCAAGAGAAGCAAAGACTTGTGCTGGAAGCCGTCTCGCTCGAGAACCTCCCAGATGCTTTGCTTGAGTACATCATTCTTGACCTTGACCTTGGTCTTCTTCTTTGTAGTCTTTAACCAGTGCGCCCGCGCCACTTGCACGAATTGGTGCTCCTCCTCCTCGACCTCTGCAGGTGTCGGGCGCTCACCAGTAGGCTCTTCGTGATGGACGGGTGCCTTGGCCTTCGCAGCGGCGCTGTTTTTGAGCCGCTTCGCGTTGGGCATGATCTATATTTTCGTCGGCATGAGAGATGCGCAGCTTGCGATCGGTTCGGTGTACTTGCAATTCTCTGTAGAATTGCGCGCGGTGTTCAACGAGGTAAGAAGCGATTGATGTCGGTTACTATGGAGATTCGAACCTGGCCGCCGCAGCGATTCCGAAATTTCGCCCTCGCGACAGCTAGCTCACGCGTAAGTGTTTGTAGCATGTACCCACACACCTTGTGGTACTTTAATTTGGCGCCGTTTACACCTACATTTTGGTGTACCTCCGTGCTCCGCGAGACTCGTATTTTCTGCTACATAAATCGCAGTCACCACCCCAGCCGAAACCTGGCAGACTTGTATCTCAACAAGGCGGTAGCGAATCGAAAGACAACCGACGCCAAAGCTATTCATTGAACGCCAGTTTGATGCGCAAGTAGAAGGCGGATCCTGCAAGCTTTGCGCCCATCTTCTGCTGGGGGTGGACGGCCCAGAGGCGCATCAAAACCTACAAACGCTCTCCGAGAAGCTCCGGCCTAACCGCCTACGATGCCTGCCCTAGATATAGACAAGCCTCGCATGGCCTCCGTCGATGCGTTCGGAAAGCTGCTTTCGAGTCTACTGGACGAGGCCTCTGTGGTCAAGCAGTCATCGAGCGTTGAGCCCGCACTTACCAAGCCCGACTTCGCAGACCTGACCTCGCGGGTTGACGTGGCGCTGCCGCAACAAGGAGAAGAGGCTGCAGCCAGTGATGCAGCTGTAGCAGACCTAAAAAGCCGGCAATTCGCGATTGTCGAAGGCGCATCGAGAGATCTTTTCGGTGCATTGATAGTAAGTCACCAACAAGTCCTGCGCGACAGCAGTCATCTAACCGGCTCCCAAGGCGTCAATTCCAATCGATTCTCCCAAATTTGTGCGCATGTGGAATTTTCTCGACATTCTCTCTATACTCTCCGACGGCGGTCAATGCGATCCAGCGCTTGTATTTTGGCTGGTGGAAGAGCTGCTCGACAGCCAAACAATTGCGGGATGTCGCCACATCTTTGATTTTCTTGAATCTCGACGAGAGCGAATGACTGCCAAGAACTTTTCGCAAAAGAAACTAGTCATACTTCGCAGCTGTAATGAGCTTCTACGTCGACTTTCAAGGGCAGAGGATACCGCTTTCTGCGGTCGCGTCTTCATCTTCATGTTTCAGTGCTTTCCTCTGGGTGACAGAAGCTCGGTCAACCTACGCGGCGAGTACCACGTCGAAAATGTGACAACGTACGAAACGACTACAAACGGCGATGCTACAAAGATGGATGTCGATGCCGAGATCAACGGCGAGAAAAAGGCAGACGCGAAAGACGGCAGGCCCAAAGAAGGAAACAGCCGTCTCAGCTCCGAGGAACTGTACCCTTTGCTCTGGTCGCTACAAGAAAGTTTCAGTCAACCAACAACACTTTTCGATTCCGCCAAGTTTTCTCATTTTAAGCACAGCCTAGAAGAGACCATGAAGGCTTTCGAGTCGCTGCATGCCGACGATCAAAGTTCGCTGAAGCGCAAGCGCAATGACGAAGGCGCAACAACAATAGCGGAGGCTTTCAACCCAAAATACTTGACAAGTCAGGATCTATTCGAGCTCGAGGTAGGCTGTTTCTTTCTCTCTCTCTTTGAAACATTTACTAACTGGACACACACAGATGAGTGACTTGTCGTTCCGACGACATGTTCTCGTCCAAGCTCTCATTATAACAGAGTTTCTGCTGTCTCTATCTGCCGAAGCAAAGCAAAAACTTACCGGTCTTCCTACCGCAAACAAGGCTGTTGTATACAGCGAACAACTGAGCGAGGAAGATGTAAGAAGCATCCGCTGCCCCTTACTGCATCACAGTCTAACGCTCTCTCCAGACAAAATGGGCAACAGATACCAAGCGACGGATATCCGAATATCTAAGGCAAGGCTTTGACGGCCCTTACTTTTTCCGCATGGTGGAGACGGTGCTCGCGCGCGACAAGAATTGGGTGTTCTGGAAGATGGCCAGCTGTCCTCCCATAGAGCGGGAGCCCGTGACGGCGGCCGACTTTGTCGCGGCCAGGTCGTCGGCGGAGCGCATGGCCACCAGCAAGCGCCTGCGCCCGATACCCATCGGCGCCGTCTCGATGGCGTTCCTCGACCGGAGCGCGTCGTCAGCGACGATGGACGAGCTCCGCCCGCCGGCGCGCTACCAGCTCCCCGAGCTCGCGAGTTTCCAGCGGCCCATTGCCGACGACGACTTTGAGATTGGCATGCCCGCCAGTGATGCGTCCCGAGCCGCCGCCGTCCATGGCAAATCGAGCAAGAGCTGGCGCGCGCTGCGCATCGCCGCCCGCACGCGCCTTGCCGCCTTTGACAAGATTGACGATCCCCAGCAGATTGCCGTCGTCTTTGCGGAGCCGACCGACGACGCCGACGACGAGGAGGCAGAAAACGGCGACAACGATGCCGCTGCGTCGGAGGAGGACATGCCGTCGAATCGCGCGGCCGTCATCCTCGCGAGCTCCTCGCACGAGACGCTCCGCGCCGTCGCGGCCCGGCTGCTGGAGAAGCACAGGGGCGTGTTCGGGCCGGTAGTGCGGCACACGACGCGCGCCGCGGCCGAGGGCGAGTCAAGGGGCAAGACGTTTCACTTTGTCAGCGCGCCAGAATTCAACCAGCTGCGCGATAGCGACCGCCTGGTCGAGCACGGCGAACGCGACGGCAGCCACTATGGCACGTCCACCAAGGCAATCGACGCCGTGACGGAAGCCGGCAAGATTCCCATCATCCAGCTCGACACTGAGGTACGTTATTCCTGCTTTCCTATTAACACACACACACACACACACACACACACACATACACATAGCATGTTACTAACATGTGCCCACAGGCTGCGCAGTTCGCCAAGGACATGGATTTTGAGGCGCGCTATATCCTCGTCGACACGCCGAGCTCCGCGATTGACAAAGTCGGCGAGGTATACGACGCCATGATCGGCATCGCCGGCGACAACGAAGAGGACGTTGACAACGCCGCCGCGAAGCTGAGCACTTTCTTGTACAAGGGCGGCACCAGCGCCCCTGCCGAGGACGATGACGATGACGATAGTGAGGCTATAGAAGAGACCAGGCCTGAGGCCGACGAGGAAGAGAGTGGCTCGGAAGATGGTGGCGGTGGCAGGGCGGAAGAGGACATGGAAGAGACGGCCAATGGGGACGCTGACATGGCAGACGCGGGGGCGAAACCCTAGGCATGACACGCAGGGAACAAGTGCGGATTGCATGGGTATGTTGTTGCTCATCTTCTATGCGTTTTATAAACGGTGTTGGGGTAATTTGGCATAGGCCTGCGCAGCATGCAATAAGGTACGAAAGAGAGCAGGGGCGAATGAATCCTGGTTGATACCCAAAAGACATCAGGTTCTCTTGTGTTTGGGGGAGCACATTGTATTTCACGGGCATTACAGTAGTTGTAGCGAGTGGAGTTCAATTTATACCAACAGAAGCAGCTCAAAAGGCGCACATGACCAAAACATTGGTTTTCTACGTTTTCCATCAAAGCAAAAGCGCAATAGCGCAATAAGCAAAGGTCTTCCCAGCTTTGATACAGTAGAGACGGGGAATAAACAACAGGCAGTTTCCTATATGTCTACTCCTCCTCCTCAGATGACTCCTCTTCCTCGGCCTCCTCAAGCCACTTGAGGAAAGGCTCAGCAGATTTGCGCACCTTCTTGCTGACGGCAAGATCGGCGTACTTCTTACTAGCTTTTTTACCCCAAGGGAGAACGACCTCCTCTGTGATGAGGTCGTTGTGGTAGTACAACTGCAGAATCTTTACAATCTGCGGGTAAACGTCGGGGTTCTCTTGAGCGAGGAAGCCCATGAGACGCTCAGTACCACCAAGGAGAGCCTTTTCATGCTTGTCAGAAGTGCCAATCTGCTTGATCATGGCAGCGCGCTTGGGAATCTGGGCAACAATGTTCTTGTCAAACAGAGTCTGGACAAGGACCTGTATAGTCTTGTGTTTGCCCTCGATGCCGAGCTCTTTGGCCTTGACGTAGACCTGGATGGAGTCGACGTTATCGATGCCACCCTTCTCCTTGGCCTGAGACTGAATCCACTGACCGAGCTCGTCATAGACGCTATCGCCGCCGGCTTCATCATCATCAATGTTGAGCTTGCTTTTGAACTCATCAGGAAGGCGGGCCTGACGGGCCTTGACGGCTTCCTCGCTCATGTCGACGGCCCACTCGTCATCTCTGACCTCGTTGTCGCTGTCAATGGTGGGAGCCGCGCGATCAAATTCGTCATCGCTAAAATCATGGCCATTGGTGCCGTTCTGGCCATTTTCGCCGGAATTGTCGGAGCCCTCGTCACCAGAGCCGTTGCCGTTCTGATTGGCCTCCTTCTTGGCACGGCGAGCAGCCTTCTTGTCGGCCTTGTTGCCCTTGCCCTTCTTGCTCTCGTGCTTGATGATGAATCCAGAGAGCTTCAAGCGGATGTCAACATCAGTGCGGTGACCACAAGCTTTGCAGTCGAGAATAATGCGAGGGTCCTTGATAATGACGACAGTCTCTGGGTTGCTGCAGCCGCGGCAAAGGACAAACTTCTTGATGAATCCATCGAGGAGGTCCTGGAGCTTGGCAGCCTCGTGGGCACCGTTGATGATCCAACGGTCGTCCTTGGGATCGGTGTTGGTCTGGGCTCCGAGCTCAAAGGCAAAGTACTTGATGACATAGTTGGGGTCACGGCTCAGGGCCTTGGCGACGTTGACGAGGTTGACGACAACGGTCTTGATGCCGTTTCCTTTTCCTTCAACCTTGGTGATGAGTTTATCCATCTTGTAGCGATAGAAGTTATCGCTAACTTCGCGGTTGACGTTGACGAGAACCATGATGGCGGTATTTTTTTGGCTTTCTGTAGACGGTTGTATTTTTTTTTTTCAGTGGATGTTGCGGGCTTGATGAACAGGACTCGGAGAGGTCTGAAGGGACAAAGCAGTCATGAAGACTTGGAGAAGCGATGAGCGGGAATGCTGTGGAAGCTGGTGGGGAGAACGAAGAATCAGAAATGACTACTTCTGAATGACATGAAGTTATGAGGACAAAGTCTCGTGTTGAGTATGGTAGGCATGAACTCTTGCGTTGAATAAGTGTCAACCGTCGGAATTGATGTCGGGAGAAGAAGGTTTGCGCCGTATATGGAACGGCTGCAGCTCGACGATGTGTCTGGACACGTTAAACTGGTCGTGCTGATACATAAACGAGTCTGGCAAGCTAGTGTATTGCTGGATAATCTGTTTCTGCCGTGGAAGGGGGACCAGGCAAAATCGGATCGCGGGAGGGGAGTCGGGGTTCGCGCGGGCGGACGACGGATGGTGCTAGAAGCGGGGATAAGTCGAAAATAATTCGAGTGCGAGAAATTCTGGCTGACGCTCTGCGACCGATTAGAACAGTCTACAGGCTGGATAAGAGAGCTGAGTTGGCTGATTGGCAAAACGCAGTGCGGGCAGTTGGCACGGTTGGGTGAAGAGGAGAAGAAGGAAGGAAAAATTGTGCAGCGCAGATGAGTCGACCTTGGGCAATGTGGCAAGTGCAGGTAGGGCGAGTTTTCGGCGTTGCACAGTGTGGCGCCGGAAGGAGGAGGGGCGAGTGGGTGAGGCAGCTCTTGTCGAGTGGAGTAGGTAAGCAGTTGACGGCAGTTGACGGCATTAATTGGGTAGGTAAATATTTAGTTTTTCTTCCAAGTACAAATTGTGACTACGCTGCCCAAGTATTGTTGGAAATCACATGAACATTCATCGTCATGCATTGCTGCTGTACCTCACCATCTGCAACTTTCAACTGGTCGCTGCAGCGAGATAACGCCTTCTCTTCAGTGATCGATTTAGCAAGTCAAACACCATCTTCAGGCGGGCTCTTTACCTGTCACCCACTATTAATAATAAATGCCTAATTATTGAAACTGCGCTGACTGCAACATTCTGCACCAAACCGGCCACTTCCATCGCAAGAGGAGGGTTTAACAGCGTCCAACAAACTCACCGCCTCCGAAAATGGTCTGATTTAATGCAGCAGCCTCTAAATTACACAGTTCTGCCTGCCTGACTACCCGGACATCGTTCGCGTGTAGCCCTGTAGCCTTTCTTGGCTGCCAGGCCATCATGCTGCTGTCGTCATACTAGTCCGGCCGTGATACTCATGCCTCCTGAAGAAGTGTCGGCGCTGGAGTCCCTTCAAGCCGCCAATTCTTGCACCAGAGAACAGTGCTGCGATATGAACGACATTTGGCATTGTATTACTCTCGTCATACGAAGGCATCAGCACATGTTGCATGCGTCAAGGCTCCGTCCTAAACAACTTTCTCAATCTTTGCTGCTACCTTGTCGAGGTCGGAAATGCAACAGACACCGTTGTCCTATCGGTCTAGCCGATATAAGCTGGTCAGACATTTTCATTGCTTCCTCCTTCATCGACGCCTCTGGCAAAGTGGTGAATCTAGAGTAAACATCTCGAAGCAAGGTTTTCATTTCCGCAAGAGCCAGGCTGCAAGACCACGTTAGCCTTTATCAAAAAAAATTGCGAACACAGAACAACTTACTGCTTCCCAATGCATCCTCTCCCACCGTTGGCAAAAGCAAACAACAACCGTCGTCGATCCGAATCCCCATCTGGTTGCAACCAACGCTCCGGCTGAAAAGTGTTCGGCTCAGGAAACAAGTCATCATTGATGCGGTGCACAGAAAACGCCTGGCAGCTAGCAACGGTCTTCTCGGGCAGCCAGTGGCCATCAACCATGCGGCCACCCTCCGGAACGTACCGCGGGAGGGACATGGGGATCGGGGGGTAGCATCTGAGACCCTCGCACACGACAGCATCCAGATACGGCAGCTGGTCCAATGGTGCCTGGGGATTCGCAAGAAGCTCTATGGCTAGTTTTTCCTGTACCTTGAGCGAGCGCGGCTGTGATAGCTCCCACAAAAGGAAGCACAGCCCGTCTCCCGTGGTGTCAATGCCGGCGGCCATGTGGTCGAGACACTCGGCGGCCATGTCAATTGGTTCCAGCTCGGTCGATTTCTCCTCTAGGCGGCTCATCAGCGTGAACGTGGCGGGATCATGAGTTTGGCTAGTTTCCAGAACATAATTATCGGCCAGTGGCGTTTCTCTTGGTTTTGCAAACAAGTACAGGACACTGCCGAAAATACGATGCAGCGTTGGAGCGTAGTGAGAGATGAGACGGTCTAGCCACAGGTCAGTATCACTGTAGACTAGCATTCCCCGTTCCAACAGTCATACTTTGTAGACTATCATCGGATGCTACCTGATGCATCATGTTCTCGTCATTCTCATTCTCCAGGCAATCGGTGCCGTGGGGATGGAACAGGTGATGGGTAACACAATCGCAGGCATAGGCGTGTAAAGCTAAATCAAGTCAGTGATTGAGCGAGCCGTGTTGTCTCTCGTGCACATACACATCTGAAGCACGGTTAGCTGAGCGCCGAGGATGTAAGCCAATGATACTCACAAAAACATCGGCGGCGCTCGGCGAAGAGGTACAACGGCGCACAAATTTGGCCGACCGTTCCTGGATACCGTTCATTGAGGCGCTTTTCAGGATGTTGGTGTTTGCATATCTATCGGCAAGGATACGCTTTCGTTTCGCATGCTGCAAGCTTCGTTCAGCAGTAAGCACAGCCAACTCTTTGCTCTACAACCTACATCAGCCTTGTTCAGCGTGGTAAACATGGTACTGTCCTCGAGTCAGCCTCATGCCCCTTGCAAGGGCGGAAAAAGACGCGCACCGTCGTCCATAAATGGTAAACATGTCGTAGAACTCCGTCTTGTCGTAGCCGCTGCCGCCCGAGCAGTAAATTTCCTTGATGGCGGCCCACGACGTAAAAGCAACCTCGTTGGGCGCCACCCGGACCACGGGCCCGTACCTGCGGTGCAGCGCATGTATGTAGATGGTCCTGGTCGCGTTGATCTCGTTCCACTTCAGCCACAGCGATGTGTATTTGGAAATAGACGGCCCGGGCAGTCTAGCGAGCGGGGATCGCAAGCATCGGACCAGGTGAATCGCCGCCAACAGCACCAGTACCGCAGCGGCGGTTAGCGGCGAAGCGAGAAGCATGGCAAATCGGTGGTCGGTATTGGTGCGTACGAGGTCTTGTATACTAAGAGTGCGAGATACGGAATTGATGAAGTTGTGTTGCTCTTCTTCTTCTTCTGTTTTTGCCTGGAAACAAAGTTCAAGAAGAGTGTTGGTGTATTTCAAGAGAGGGGTCAAGCAAACCTTTATCAACGGCTTGTCAAAGTCCAGTCACGGCGAGGTTGGGCGCGCCTTATCAGCTAGCTGATTCCACAAGCCCATGTGTGTTCACTGGCTTCGAAATTGGGACGGTCGTTATCAGTCGCCAGACCATCGCCGCACGCCGCCGCCGTTTACGGGTTTTACCCCAGCTTTCGGGCGACCGCGGGGCCCGCGCTGGCGATCCAGTTGCAGCATGGCATGAGGCTTGGCAGCTAGTGAAAGAGGCCGGGGTCAAGCAACTACGGATGCAGGCAGCGAAATCACACTTCGACTAGTCATCTTTAATTGTCTAGTGTGAACTACTGAAAGAGGGCATCAAGGTGAGATTTGCCCCGCGAGAAACATGACGAGCCGGCACGTCAACCAGGATGTTCACCACACCACCAACCCGATATTGGCTTAGGAGACTAGCGAACCACGGGTTATGAAACCAAACAAACGACACCACGTGACAGACTGCGTAAGCAACAGACCGATTCATCACCCGCCCATTGTGATGTATGGAAGAAGTGCTTGATCCCATGATATGTGCCTACCCGGTACGGAAAGGCGGCTTAGAAACTCTTTGCGCATACCGTGCAGCCAGACAATCAAAGTCAGGTGTCCCCAGATTCATGGTTCCTCGATGCCTCCACTGATGTATTTGATGAGCCGATTGACAACAAGCTCAAGACTGACAGAACAGACTCTTGAATGGAAACGAGATGGCCGTGCTCCGATTGCCGCTGTCGCATCGGGTGGAGCACAACTAGCGTCCCATTGGCGACCATTCTGTGTGACGTTTGGCGGCTCAGTGATTGGGTGGAGCGTTTTATTGAGAGACGGTACAAATTTCCGGGAAGGGGCAAGGCATAATTGCCAGTTCAAAAACTTGACTCGTGTGCCATCTATCGCCAGAATCTCGCCATTGGACCAGCAACTGGCGCAGAGCATACTTAGACACATCGTTGCTTGCGTGCCCTCTACCGCAGCCGCCATGGCCGACGACAAGAAGAGCGGCGACGCCGTCGAGATGGAGCGTCTGGTTGAGGAGCCGCCCTCGCCGACGCTGCCTACGGTGAACCCGGACGTCGAAGCAAGCAAACCGGCTGGCATGGTCCTCCCGCCGTGGCTCTATGTTGTGTAAGTGAGAAGCCGTTGACGTCGTGCTGCGCGATGTAGCATTGCCTGTGCTGACATGTGCGTGCAGCGCCTGGATCTCCTTTTCCTCGCTGGTGATTTTGTTTAACAAATGGGTGCTTGACACGCTCAACTTCAGTATGTGCTCATACCATACGGTGCGCTTTCATACTGACACACCAGCCAGGATATCCCGTCATCCTCACAACATATCACCTCTTCTTTGCCACCGTCGTGACCCAAATCATGGCGCGCTACACCACGATGCTCGACAGCCGCAAGGCCGTCAAGATGACGGGTCGCATTTACCTGCGCGCCGTCGTCCCCATCGGCGTCTTCTTCAGCGCCAGTCTCATTCTTAGCAACATC
The DNA here is from genome assembly GCA_024472245.1 of Beauveria sp. NWAFU-1. NCBI lineage: Eukaryota > Fungi > Ascomycota > Sordariomycetes > Hypocreales > Cordycipitaceae > Beauveria > Beauveria sp. NWAFU-1. The sequence continues at coordinate 1,809,334 of JANBXD010000006.1, read as the reverse complement.
GCCTACCTGTACCTCTCCGTGTCCTTTATCCAGATGCTCAAGGCCACGACGCCCATGGCCGTCCTCCTCGCCGGCTGGGCCCTTGGCGTCTCCCAGCCCACGCTCAAGCAGGCCGCCAATGTCTCCATCATCGTCCTCGGCGTCATCATTGCTTCGATCGGCGAGATTGACTTTGTCCTCACCGGCTTCCTCATTCAGCTGGGCGGCGTCATGTTCGAGGCCTTGCGCCTGACCATGGTCCAGCGCCTGCTGTCGGGCGACCTCAAGATGGATCCCCTCGTCTCGCTCTACTACTTTGCGCCCGTGTGTGCCGCGCTAAACGGCGTCATCGCTCTCGTCACCGAGGTACCCCGCTGCACCGTGGCCGAGGTGCTTGACGTTGGTCTGTCTACCTTTTTTCTTAATGGCCTGTGCGCCTTTATGCTCAACGTCTCCTTGGTGCTACTGGTTGGCAAGACCTCGGCCGTTGTGCTGACAATCTGTGGCGTGCTCAAGGATATCTTGCTCGTCGTCGCGTCCATGGCTATCTTTGGATCGCAGGTCACGGCGCTCCAATTCTTTGGCTACTCGATTGCGCTGGGTGGCATGGTCTACTACAAGCTTGGACACGAACAGATCAAGGGCCATCTTGCCGACGCGAATCGCCAGTGGGCAGCATTCGGTGCCGAGAAGCCTATACTCCGCCGGATCAGCATCGTCGTATTAGCCATTTTTGTTGGATTGGCTTTGCTCGGTGGCCTGAGGCGCGCCATGTAACCCTTGATCTTATATCCTGGCAAGACAGGCACAACGAGTCATTGGTGTTTTGATACGCAACGTACGGAGTATATGAAAGACCTAATCCAACACATAATAATCAAACGAAATTAATGATTTGTGGCCGTGCAATCTGCAGCGTTGTCAGTCAAGATCATATTCTTGATAAGATTGCGATGCATGCACAGATTCCATTAGCACTGAATTGTGAGAAGGAGTCTTATTTTGGGGGCTCATGTGGCGGCTGATGACTGCTCACGCGCGTGCTGGTAGTTTGAAGCACAGCCTCAACTCGCAGCTTCTAAAGATAGAACATGCGTTCAGGAGGGCATTGGGCAGCGTTCCTGCAGGTTGGACCCTTGGGACAATCTCTTGGCGGCTCACTCCGCAAAAACGAGAAAAGAAAACATCCAACTGAGGTACTGCACTGCCCGCGTCCATCAATTATGACACTGATGACTTCGGTAACAGACAAGGGTGGCGGTGGCGCTCCAGTGTAATTTGGTGGGCATGGATCTTCATTTTAATACTGAGATTGTTCTGGAATGAACGGGCATCACAGGGTCGAGGCAGACAGGAGGAGCAGAAAGGAGTTGAGGAGCCGTCTTGCCGTCCAACCGTCCAGTGTTTCTGCTTTTTCTTAGTGTGGTTTCTAAATCTACCAGTAATGCTGCGCCGAAGATCCTTGCGGCACGGCGGCCAAGACTGTAGATCTGTACACATGCGGGTTGCAAGCCGTGCTCTGTAGATAGATACGAGAACAGGCGGAGATGAGCACGATTTCGTGGGTTCAATGCTCATTACAGGTCCGAACACAGCCACGAGGCTAGAATCCATGGTGAGGGTGACCAGTGGCATGGTGACACGTTGAGCAGAAAGCGACGAGGCTTTCGGGGTGACCATTCCAAAACAGGCGGGAGATCAGACTGTGTGAGGAGGCACGTCGAGGCAGAGTTGGACAGTCGGTTGAGACAATGAAAGAGGCAGTTCTTTGTGGTTGTGGCAGATTGGCGGCGCGGAGCTTGGAAAATAGGAACCAATCAGCGCATTGGTAGCTCACAGCCTCACAGACAAATAGCATAGGTAACCAGTAACAGTTGGGCACTGAAGTTTCCCTACAGATAACTGTTGACCAAGATGCAGCCAGCAGCACAGAGAGAAGCCCCTATTAGCATCGCTAATTACAGCCCATGGCGCGATTCCGAGTCGTGGTAGGACTGAGGAAACTGGGCCGCTGAGTAGGCAAAAAGTAATTAGGCCGAGAAAGCTACCAGTACGGATAGTCAGGACGAGTTACGACGTACTGCTGCTTGGAGAAGGATATTCACAAAAAAGCAAGCATCTACCTGGAAGCAAAAGAAGAAAAGACAGAGCCCGCTTTAAAAGAAGGTGCGGATTAATTATAGCATTCGCCTGGGGTAAAAAGTGCTGACCTAGAAAGCTATAGCTCAACCATGAACCACGACGCAACTTGCTATTGCTACCTAGCTAGGTAGCTAGCCAAAGACGCCGCAATCCGTCACCATCCCACCCAAAGATCCGGAGCTGCGCCTCTCTCCCCATTACTCTGCGTGTGCTGGTCGATTCTGTATCGCTTCCATCTTCCTCTTCCCCCCATCATCGGCATTCTTTTTTTAGACGAGCTTCTCAGTTTCAACGTGTTCTTCCTTGCCCCTTGGGACCGTCCGCAGACACCCCCCCCTCTGTCGCAACGCACCCCCCCCCATCCTTCCTCAAATCTCCAGACAGGACAGATACACGCCCCGATGCCAACGTTTCCACGTCTGGGGAAGCACGGCAACCGCTCGCAGCACGGTCTTCCAGAGCAGGCAGCTGCTGGAATCCAAAGCAGCGGTGTCGGCGATGCGGCTGGCTCGGGCATGGACGCGCAGTCTGCCTTGTCGTCGTCGGCGGGCAGTCCTCACGAAGCCATTGACGTCCGTCAGCAGCAACAACATCAATTGCAGCAACAGATGCAACAGCAACAGCAGCAACAGGGACTGCCAATTTTACAAGGTCCCGGATCCAGCAAGCTTCAAAAGCAGCAGGTGCCGACTTTGCAGCAACAACCACAGGCACAGTTGCACCAGGCACAGTCGAACCAGGCACAGTCGCAGGCGCCAGCTCCCCCGCCTCACCTCTACAGCGCAACCTCCACCGCATCGGCCACTAATAATAACCCCTCGCCTCTCCAACAGCACCCGGGCGGTGATTTCGTCTTTGATGCCCGCCAGCAGCAGCAACATTCTGAGTTTGTCGATCCGACCTTGAATCGATCACAGAGTCTTCGCTATCCCTCGCAAAGCTCTCTCCTCCAGCAGCACCAGCCGCCTCCGCATCAGCAGCAGGTATACGGCATCGCTACCAGCTCCGTCGACGACCTGCCCAGCCCCGCAAGCTTCCAACAGCAACAGCTTCAACAGCAGCCTCCTCCCCAGCCCGCCCCCGAAAAGCACCGTACAAACCGCAAGCTGCACATCATCAAGGGCATCTTCAGCTCTGGTCGTAATAGCTCTGATAACAGCAGCAGCAGCCAGAACAGCTCACACGCACCCGCCAGTCAGCAACACGACAACATCGTTGGCTTCTTAGGCCGCCGCTCGTCAAACAAGAGAGTAAGCACCCAGCCAGCCTGAAACCCATCCGCACTCCACATCCCGGCTGCTCATTTCGATTCATTCATCCGAATGCTTTCTGCACACAACTACTATCCGCTGCGAGAACCTTTTGTACCCATCACAAAGAAGCCGTTGTAGTCTGAGGCTCCTGTTGGGCTTTGACTGAGCCTTGCCGTACACCAACCCAACAAACACACCGCCCACTGACATGCACTTCTTAGGACTCCCGCATCCCGCCACTTGTTAGCACTCTTCGCCCTATTCCCAGTGACGATCTCGATAATTCCTCATTTGACGAAGGCGTATACCAACCGCATCCGCACGCACAGCCTCACCAATATCAGCAGATTCTGCAGCAAGGCCCTGGCCAGATCATTTCTCAGGAACAGCAGCTGCAGTCCGACAATAACCAGGCTCACTTTGATATTCCGTCGCAATCTACGCAGCAGCAACAGCTTCAGCAACAAATTCTCTTGCAGCAGACGGCAGACGGGCGACTCCCCCTCGCCTGCTATCCAGGTTCGCAAAATCCCGAGACTGCGTCCCAGCTATCGCATGAATCTTCTGCCTACGAACAAGATCTACGAAACCACACTCCCCAGGCCATACAGCTTGGATCTGCACAGCACGTGAACCAGCAACAGCCGCCGCCGCCGCAATCACAATCGCTACAGCAGCAGACCGACATGCCACCTCAGAGTTCCCGACGAAGCAACGAGGCCGAGCAGCCGACTACCGGTCACCCTCCCGGCTACCGTCACAGTAATGTTGGTCTGGCCGCCGCCAGTCCTCTGCCACCGCAGGGACCCGGCGTCGGCAGCGCCCAACCCGCCTACCGTGGCGATGGCCGCCATTTTGAGGGGTCAGACCCAGGCCGTGAGACGCCTCAGCCGACTGCAGAAAAGGAGGTCGACAATGAAAAGGCTTTCAGAGAATTGCGTAAGTGGTGAGCTGTTATGAAACGCACCTAGCGGCTAACACGCGCCTAACTTTGCAGTCACGAAATATAAAAACGTCAAGCGTCTGTATTTTGACGGCAAATCTCAGATTGAGCAGCTGAATGGACAAGTTGAGCAACTGCAGAATGCTGTTGCCAACCAGCGCCTATCACAGTCAAGGACGGCCCTGGACGACAGCGAATACGCTACACGCTTTAGCCGTCTAAACGGTGCCATCCAGAACCTCTCCTTCAACATACGCAAAGAATGGCACGTTATTCCCCCTTGGCTAGACAAATTCGTCAGCCCCGATGCGCTCAAGACGGGCAAGCAGGAAATGACTGCGGTCGGACGCGCCGTTATCTCGCGTTGGCTCGTCACTGAGCTGTTTGACAAATGCTTCCACCCAGATCTTGACCCGCACTTGAGCGCCCAGTTGAAGGAGATTGAGATGGGCATCCGCGGCAATACTCATATCATGCACCGACCGGAGGAGTTTGATGCCCAGACGACCAAGGTTGTCAACTGGCGCATGGCGACATTGGACGGCCTGCAAAAGAAGCCCAATGCGCAAGCGACCGAGAACAGAGCCGCTCTCATCCAGGTGGCCACGGCTAACCTTGTGGGGTACCTTCATTCACATCTGACGGACCCTCCGCCTCCTGGTGTCGAAGGCAGTGCATCGATGATTGTGGAACTGGCCATTGGTGTGGCGGCAAACTTGCCGCTAGAGAGCCGCGATGTTTCCATTTGGTATCCGATGCCAGCCGATATCTTCCAGCCGAATCTGATGGAGGTGGAGAAGGGGGAGCTGCCACCTCTGACTGGAGCAAACCAATCCGGCTCTGACCCGGAGCTGGAAGAAGTCGTTGAGAAGGGTGGCAAGGGCCAGAAGAGCAAGCCGGGTAAGCCACACTAGACAAGACAAACAAAATGGGAGCTAACAGACGCGCAGCTGCCATGAAAGAACCCGGGAGAGTTCGCTTTGCCGGATTCGTGGCCTTGGAAGTCAAGGGCCGGCAGGTGCTGATCAAGGCGCCGGTGTGGACTCTTTAAGCATCTAGCGTGAGCATACGCATGGCATTTATCCAAACATATTTCAGAATGGGTGGTTTCCTATGTCTTGTTTGTAGTGTGTTGTTTTGTGTGTGGAGGGAGATGTTGATACCAGGAAGAGCGAACCGTGGTGAGCGAAACGACATGGCCAAATGAAAAAGACGAACGCATGGTACATATAAGCTAGGTATAATTGGGTCAGAAGGAGGATCACTCATGCTTTTACATGAAGACGATTTGAATGTACTGATTATGCAGACGAAGCTGACTTTGTGAAGGAGGCGTCTGGACGGCGATGACTACCAGGAACGTAGATGGAGATGGGCGCCTTGGCACCATCTCACAGTTGACAAGAAGTATTTTCGGATCATCGTCGATGGGCTTTCCCGTTGTCCATTTAGCGCAAAACCATCTTTCCTCCTTCTGGTCAAGCCAAGAATGACGAAGAATGACTTTACTGAATTGGTAAAACTTGTGGCGGCAATAAGAGTCATCGCAGGAGCTGGCGTGGGGCTAACCTTGTCGCGCGGGTCTTGGATTGAGTCACACACAGAGCTGGCAGGGGACAGCCACAGCGGGACAGAGGGAGATTTACAGGGCCTGCAGGCGCTAATAAACGCATCTCTGTTGTGTGTGGCACCTCATGATGACTCTGAATGCATGCTTGGTAATGCTCCTGGACCTGCAAACACCTACAGTGAACATCCAAACGAGGGCTGAGAAAGTAAAATAAGATCCGATTCAAATTTGGCGAGCATGTAAATAGACGGTGTTGCACAGGCTCCCACGACACGGTGCAAGAGATGGATAAAAGGCACCAAGTCCGCTCCACCACAGAAAACTGACCGAAAAAAAAACAACCACCAGACCACAATCTTAGCACCCTTTGGCAGAAAAAAAATCTATCCGTCTGCGGGGTGCTCTTCTCTCTTCAACAACCTCAAACCGTCAATCTCTACACACAGCAACTTTTTTAAACAGCCAAATCACGCAAGTCTCTAATCATGGCTGTCCGCGCCCAGTTTGAAAACTCCAACGAGTACGTTTCTGTCATGCCCTTATCCCAGTTGGACCAAGCTGTCTTGGTTCTTCTGTCTGCTGCTTCCCCGCCATCACAAGACCCCGCCTCGCGGCGTGCTGCAGCTCGCAAATGCCTCTGCACGAGACGACAAGACGCCGCATGTGGCTTGAGCTATCAGAGGTTCAGGAATTGTGCAACGGGGAAAGAAGACGGAAATTGAGCACCGCTACGGATACTGCAACCGCACAACTTACAGGAACCTGCTCGCTAACACTCTTCCCGCAGGGTTGGTGTCTTTTCCACACTCACAAACTCGTATGCTCTCGTCTCCCAAGGCGCCAGCGAAAACTTTTATAGCGTCTTCGAAGCCGAGCTGCAAGACGTCATCCCCATTGTGCGCACCACCATTGCTGGCACGCGCATCATCGGCCGCCTCACCGCCGGCAACCGCAAGGGCCTGCTCGTGCCCACAACCACGTCGGACCAGGAGCTGCAGCACCTGCGCAACTCCCTGCCCGATGCCGTGCGTATTCAGCGCATCGAGGAGCGCCTATCGGCCCTCGGCAACGTCATTGCCGCCAACGATCACATCGCCCTCATCCACCCGGATCTCGAGCGTGAGACCGAGGAGATTATCGCCGACGTCCTCGGCGTCGAGGTGTTTCGCCAGACCGTCGCCGATCACGTCCTCGTCGGCTCCTACATGAGCCTTTCCAACCAGGGCGGCCTCGTTCACCCCAAGACGAGCATCCAGGACCAGGACGAACTCTCGAGTCTCCTCCAGGTGCCCCTCGTCGCCGGCTCCGTTAACCGTGGCAGCAATGTCGTCGGCGCCGGCATGGTCGTCAATGACTGGCTGGCCGTCACCGGCCTCGACACCACCGCCACCGAGCTGTCCGTCATTGAGAGCGTCTTCCGCCTCGGCGATGGCAACGGACCCAGTAACATCAACACCCACATGAAGGACACCATGGTAGAGAGCTTCTACTAAATGTAGTTTGCTTGACTATCGTGTTTTACTTTTTCCTGTTACCTTGTGCATTTTCAAGTCATGAACTGGCGAACTTGATTTTATCTGGGTTGATTGAGAACTGGAGCTTTTTACATACTCTTTTATTACTGCTCACGGGGCCTGGTGTTGGGACATACTTCTTTACCGGTTTATTTCCTTTTCGGTTTTCTGTACACGGACGCGTCTGTGAAAACACAATAAAACATGGTTATCGAGACACGGAGGGCCCGGCGTGTCTCGGCGCCCGTCCGGATGCTGCTCTAGAATATTAAATGCCAGCCGTCTTGATCCGCCTGGCTGTACATTTATAATGACAGAGACGATTATCCACCTCGACGTTGGTGCACTGAAAGCTGCCATTGCAATGTAGTGATGTACTGACTAAATAGCCGAACTCTTCGTAAAGCAGCTGTATATAGTTTCAAAGTACAACTTTACCAGTTGACTAGATACACCGCTCGGATGACGCTTACATTACAGTTCATGCTGCTATTGCAAAACCATGGACCTGAACTTAGGACATCATCGATCAATCGAACCTTGGCACTGTAAATTCGCCTTGTAGAACGTCTCACGGTTTCTGAACGGAAAATTCCACGGGAACATACTACAGCGTGCAGCGTACCAACGAAAAACGAGCTTAGCATGACCCTTCCGAGAGACCCTTCTGAGGCTGCTATGTCTACTTTTCCCTGAAGCGTTTCTCGCAAACGAGCTGCGAAAGGAGCGGTGGCAGGTGGGAGAAATCACAAATATACTGTTTTGAATAGACCTGAAGGCCATGTGACAAACCGTACACTATAAGCAAAATTCATGGAATGAAATGGGCTGGTAGACTTGCAGGATATCAGGTACGGGGGATCCTGTTGTAGAATCCCCCACCGCCTGCCCAAACTGGACCTTGACCCCTCCAACGCAGAGAAGTGCAAAGCCCCCGCCAAAGTCGATTGGCAAAATCGAGACGACATTTGTAGTAGTTGGAGAGAGCAGCACCACGACATTATACATGGGATTTGTTCATATTATCTCTCAGCTATACCTGCATAAATCATACTAAACTCGCCAAAACTGTTGCGCATAGAAAAGAAAACAGAAAAACAGAATGGCGGAGAAGCCAAAACATCTCGACCCTTCCGAGCTCGGCACTCGTGAATAGTAAGTCGTTTTGCCCTGATTGCGACAAGCACTTCTTCCGGCACCCCCCAACAAACAAATCTTTGCTAATGCCGAATGACAAACCTCAGTTGGGATAAGCTCTACACGACCGAAATCGCCAACAACACCGCCGACCCCGACGACATTGGCACCGTGTGGTTTGACGACTCGGGCGCCGAGGAAAAGATGCTCGCCTTTCTCGACCGCCTCGCCGGCGCATCCCCCGACCACTCCGACTCCGACTCCGACTCCGACTCCGACTCCGACGCATCAGACACCGAGAATACACCCGAATCTCCTTCCCTCCTCACCGCCGCCGCCGCTCTGTCCCGAGAAAGCACCTCCATCCTCGACCTCGGCTGCGGCAACGGCTCCATTCTCTTCTCCCTCCGCTCGCGCGGCTGGTCCGGACCCCTGTACGGTGTCGATTACAGCGCGCACTCGATCCGCCTCGCCTCCCGAATTGCCGCTTCCCGTGCTCTTCCCGACGTCGTACCCATCGTTTTTACCGAATGGGACCTCCTCTCCGGCCCACCCCTGTCCACCATTCTCCCCGTCCAGACCGTCGACGTCGTCCTAGACAAGGGCACCTTTGACGCCATTTCGCTCAGCGACGCCACCGACCCCAGCAGCGGCCGCCGTGTCTGCGAGGGGTATAAAGCGCGCGTCTTGCCGCTCCTGCCCGTCGGGGGCCTGTTTCTGATCACGAGCTGCAACTGGACGGAAGAGGAGCTGCGCGGGTGGTTTGTGGCTGGCGATAGCGTCGAGGACACGACGTTCGAGGAGGCGGGGCGGGTGAAATATCGCACCTTCAGCTTTGGAGGTGTTTCAGGCCAGACCATTAGTACATTGTGCTTCCGCAAAATTCCGACTAAGCCATCTTCTTCTGCATAGCAAGTTAGACATGTACATATACGCACAACACAAGCATAGCATATACTTCAATACATCATATTGAGAAACTGTAAAGATCATCTATTCTATACGCCTCGTCAGTTTGAACCAGCCCCGATAGCCTGGCAATCATCGCTCTCGATACTCGAATTTTGGGTTGAAAGGTAAACATGGTTTTTTTGCTCATTAACTAAGGTGATGTATTCATTGGCTCGCCACCGGAAGCTGTCGCCTCGCCGGCCGCCGTCGTCGCAAAGTACCGCACATCCACGTCATCGTCCTTTTGCAGCTTACCCAGGTTAGGCAGTACTCGCTCCTGAATCAACTCCTGGCCTCTAGGCGACGGCACCGTCTCGGCACCCTCCTTCTCCAGGGAGAAGATGGTACCCTTCTCGGGCAGGCGGCGTAGCACTCCGATAATGACAGAGTATGTCTTGGCCACGTTGAAGCGGATGTTGGGAATGTCGTCTTCAACCATGTTGTCCAGGATAGGCAGGATAGACTTGTCAATGACATCGATGCTCACGACGCTAGCAAGAGTCTATATAACGTTAGGATCGAGTTATAGTAGAATTAAAGAAGACTTACCGAAATGGCGAAGCACGTCGTCATTCTGTACAGGTAGTTGCTGTGTTGGCCCATCTCGACAACCTTGGGAATGATGGCCTCGTTGGCCCACTCGACGCCGAATACTTCAGTGAGCTTCTTCAGATTATGTGTTGCGGCCTCGCGAATGGAAAAGACAGTGTCGCCAAGCCAGTCCATGCAGAGGTTGCTGAGCTTCTCATTGAAAAAGTTGACACCCAATTGGCTGGCAAGAAGAGGAATGTACTCGATAATGGCGAGACGAACTCTCCATTGCTTGTCTTCAGCAAGCTGCACAATGGCTGGGAGCAGAGACTGTGAGAGCAGGTCGATGCCAATAACTGAAGCTGGTCAGTGGTGCAAATGGCAAGTGGGCGCTTCAGTACATACCTTGATTGACCTGCTCGAGCTTGGAGATGATGTGGAGTCTAACCTCAGGGAACTCGTCCTTGAGCATGAGAAGAAACATGGGCAGCAAGTGATCAATAGTTCTATCAGCTGTCAGTAAGGCACTGCACGATCGACCTACTTCACTTACTCTTGCTTGCCCAGGATGGGAGCCAGGCCGCTAATTTGCGTGCCGAGAGCAGCGCGCACGTGCTGCGAAGTGTCGGAGACGAGGTCCTCGACGCTTGGCATGATATCTTTGAGAAGGACCTCTCGATCAACTAGAGCGCAGAATCCAGGAATCTGGCCGGCGATGGCAGTACGGACCTCGGCCTCGTTATCCTTCAGCAGCTTGACGAAAGCTGGAACCAAGTCGCGCGAAACAACTTCTTCGTCGACGGCCTTGGCGATCTAATTTACATATTAGCAATTTACCTATTGCTATTAGCACTTTTATAGAGGCTGACCTTTTCGAATCTGTCCGCAATCATATATCTCACTCGCCAGCTCTTGTCCTCTATCAGATTTCGCAGCGATGTGAGGAGAACACCGTGGCTCGCCTGCTGCTTAGCGGGAACAACTTCGGCAATGGCGATGAGAATCTCGACAGTCAATAATCTGACACTGTCCTGGTCATCTTGGACGAGATGTTGGAAGAGGGGTATCATATCATCGACGACGATGGAAGCGGGCATCTCCCTGACAAACTTGGCCATATTGGTCGCGGCCTGACGGCGAACCATAGGGGTCTCATCGTGCACGAGCAGACCAAACTGGTTGCGAAGCTGTTCCTGGACCGGAGGCGAGACCTTTTTGTAGGGGGCTGTGAAGAGACCACAGCCCGACACCTTGGATGTGAACCAGTCGGCTTTGGCTAGACGAATGGTGAGGGGGATAAAGTATTCTTCGACTTGCTGGGGGTTGAGACCCTCGCAGATTTTGTTGAGAGACTCGACAGCCTGTGCTTGTGTCAGTATCTTGGGACAAGGCGGGACGGCGCGTTGCGGATGCCGGTCATCGGCGTTCGTACCTTGTCGCGAACGACGGGCTCTTCGATGGCGGCGAGATTTTCCAAAGGAGAGAGGATAACATGAGCCCACTGAGGACCACCGACATACTCGGTGAAGCTACCGAGCTCCTCACTCAAAGCGACCAACACTTCGTCCTCATCCTCGACCGATTCTGGATGCAAATGTTAGAGGTGTTGAGAGGAAGCTAAAAAGGGAGCTGCAAGCTGGCACGGGCGCGGGGAGGCTCACCATCAAGAAATGGAATCAGTTCCTCACGCGTGCGCTCGGGACCAAGAGCTAGAGCGATGGTGGAGAGACGGTGAATGGCATTGAGGCGGAGAAGAACGTCGTCATGCTTGGCCTAAAGTCAACAGAGGGGTCGCGAGGACGGGGGGGCAAAAAAACAGGAGCGGGCGGCGGGCCGTACCTTGAGCTCATCGATGAGGACGGCGATGGGGTAGAGCTCGTCGTTTGGGTTTGGCGCGTCAGCCATGGCGGATTATAATGGAAGCGGAGCGTCGCTCAAGCTGAGGGGGGGGGGATGATGCGTCGTCGTGAAGGTGTCGACGGTTGGACTGGCGGCTGCTGATGTGCGGTGGAGGAGAAGGTGGGCGGTGGATCGCGCGTGCCAAAGTGATGCAATTGGTAGAGCGGCGCAGGTCGGCGGCAGCGGGCAAATAAGAGGCAGAAAAGGGGTGCAGCGATGATGTATAGCTTTACGAGATGGGCGGGAAAAAATTGTAGCAGCTTGATGGCGGAGCAAGCCACAGACCGGGACAAAAACGATGTGAATCTCAATGTTGTTTGTAGGCCAGGTCAAACTAGCTTTGTCCACGAGCGCAAGAGCACGAGTCTGCGGAGCAACAAGGGTGGCGAGCGGTTGTGCAGTGGTTGAGTGGGCAGTGACATTGGAAGTGGCTGCGTGACTGCGTTGACTGGCCAAATTCAACCTACCTACCAAAATAGCCAGCCAGCTTTGCAGGCCTCTGTTTCAGTGATGAATGGCCCTGTATTTCTGGTCGACCAGCCCAGCCAGCGCCCAAGCCCCTGTAACGTGCCGAACGCTGGCGGCTGGACCATCTATATTCCGATTTCGACCCCGCCGTCGCTGGCCGCCCGGTCCCCGTTAGCGAGGTACTTTGGTTCTGCCGCACCTTCGCGCTAGATCAAGGTCCCTGTGGATCTGCCCGCCAGACTCACCCACACCCCTCCAGGTACCACACAAATTTCCTGTGACTCAATCGCTTGTTCGCAACGGGCTGCCGCAGAGTGACTATCGCGACTTTACTGGCTGCACTGCTTGCTCGCACATCAACCTCGACACCACCCATATACCCTTCTGGAGAGGCATTGAGGACGCGCTCTCACCATGCCGACCATCTCCGTTGACAAGTACAAGCTCTTCGAGGCCCTCGGTCGCAAGTATGCCGCCTCTAGCTGCCCCTCGCTTCACCCCGCCACACAGAGCTAACTCGACCGTTCTCTCTGCTTCGCAGGTATACTCGCGAAGAGTTCGAGGACCTCTGCTTCGACTATGGCATCGAGCTCGATGAGGATACTGAGGATGACGAGCGTCCCATTGTCGACGGCAAGCAGGAGCCGCCTCAGTTGAAGATTGAGATCCCCGCCAACCGATACGACATGCTCTGCTTCGAGGGCATCGCCCTGAACCTCAACATTTTCCTCGGCCGCACCCAGCCGCCCAACTTTCGCATCGTCGAGCCCAAGGATGCCGACCAGCAAGTCATTACAGTGCACCCCGATACCCTCAAGGTCCGTCCGTACGTCGCCGGCGCCGTTCTCCGCAACGTCAAGTTCACCCAGGACCGCTACGACTCCTTCATTGCTCTGCAAGACAAGCTACACCAGAATCTGGCTCGAAACCGAACCCTCGTCTCCATGGGTACCCACGATTTCGACACGGTCAAGGGCCCTTTCACCTACGAAGCCCTGCCGCCCAAGGATATCAAGTTCAAGCCCCTCAACCAGACCAAGGAGATGAACGCTGAGGAGCTCATGACTTTTTACGAGAACGATAAGCACTTGGGCCGCTTCCTGCATATCATCCGGGATGCGCCCGTCTACCCCGTCATTTACGATGCCAATCGCGTAGTGTGCTCCCTGCCACCCATTATCAACGGCGAGCACTCTAAAATCACACTCGACACGTCAACCGTCTTCATTGAGATTACTGCCACCGACATGACCAAGCTTGGCATAGTTACCAACATGCTCGTCACCATGTTCTCCATGTACTGCGCCGAGCCTTTTACCGTGGAGCCGGTCAAGATTGTCTCCGACCACAACAACCTCACCCGCGTCACACCCTCTCTCCAACCGCGCGAAACCACCGCCGAAGTCGACTACCTCAACAGCTGCACCGGCCTCGACAAGACTCCCCAGGAGCTCTGTGATCTCCTTACCAAGATGGCCTACGTATCAAAGCCGTCCAGCAGGGATGCCAACCTCCTGGAAGTTGCTATTCCCCCCACACGTGCCGACATTCTGCACCAGTGCGATATTATGGAAGATCTCGCTGTCTGCTACGGCTACAACAACCTTCCCCGCACAAAGCCCAATCGCAGCGCCACCGTTGGCGGTCCCCTCCCCATTAACAAACTCAGCGATTTCGTGCGCATGGAGGCCGCCATGGCCGGCTGGTCCGAGGTCATGCCGCTTATCCTCTGCAGCCACGACGAGAATTTTGCCTGGTTGAACCGCAAGGACGATGGCAACACGGTTGTGCGCCTCGCCAACCCCAAGACGCTCGAGTACCAGGTCGCCCGTTCCTCGCTGCTGCCCGGTCTCCTCAAGACCATCAAGGAGAACAAGGGCCACAGCGTGCCCATGCGCATCTTTGAGGTCGCCGACGTCGTCTTCAAGGACGAGCGCGAGGAGCGCAAGGCCCGTAACGAGCGTCACTTCGCCGCCGCCTGGTGCGGCAAGACTTCGGGTTTCGAGGCCGTCCACGGCCTTCTCGATCGCGTCCTCCTCATGCTCCGAACCGCCTTTCTCACCGACGGCACCGACACCCCCGGCAGCCCCGACGGCTACTGGATCGAGGAGCTCAACGAGGACACCTTCTTTCCCGGCCACGCCGCCGCTGTCCACCTGCGCCTCGGCGGTAAGGCGGCCCGCATCGGCGAGTTTGGCATCCTCCACCCTACCGTCCTGGAAAAGTTCGATCTGAGGTATGTTGGCCCACCCGCCCGTCGAAAAATTCTACTAATAACCCCTTGTTGATAGATATGCCGTCAGCACTCTAGAGATCAATCTTGAGGCTTTCCTATGATTGACGAAAATAAAAAACTGCAAATCCGTAAAAAGAGACAGGGTAACATGGTGAAAACGCATTTTCAAGCATTTGGAACGAGGGAGCAGAAAGTGTAGCGCATTTAGAATAGCTCGACCAAGAAGGAAAAGAACATAAAGTTTTGTGCCAGTGAGCAATGGCATCATACCGAGCAAAACATTTTCACCAGCAGAGATCGAGACGTATTACCTTCGATATGTCGGTCTTGTATTCATTGCTCTATCGCTTGTACACCATTCCACGTCTATCTGCATGAAAACCTGCTCGCCCAGACGAACCCTTCATTGATGGGAATCAATGAATGCCATTGCATCACTGTCCCTATTGTCTAACTATAGTTTCTGGATCTGCTGCTTCCGCATCACACTCACCACATATTCTGGCCCGTGTACTGCGCAAATCCCGTCGCCGAGCGCGGCCGCTGGCACGGCTCTGATGCCTCAGTCATGTTGTCGCCTCGCACCGCCCTGGCGGACTCCATCTCCATCGCTGAAGGACGCATGAGTCCCGCCACGGACTTGGAACGTTGCGGATACCTCGTGACGTGCACCGGCAGGGGCGGCGCGGGACCCTGCAATCGCACCAGCTCCCACGGGCTCTTGGCCGCGGTGAGGTTGGCGTCTGTGCCAATGCTGGATAAGGATTGTATAGAGGGTGTGCGATTACGCGGATTGAGGTGGTATTTTGTATTCTCTGTATGTATAATCGCATAGGGCGGATGGTGGTCTGTTGGAAACATGACCTCCTATGTCATCTCCTGCATTTCTTGTTCGGGCTTGACATTGGCCAAGGTTGAGCCTGCCTGCTCTGCCGGAGGCGCCGTTGAAAAGACACCTTTCTTGATGTTGATATTTGCGATGCCATCGCGAATGGCGGCAAAGGCGCCTGCGCTTGAACCTGCGCTCCCCCCCACAGCCTCGGCCGAGGCACTATGCCTCAATGCGGGATTCGCAGGTGGCGTAAGCTTCTGGTGCGCAGTTTCTACCCCAGTCAAGACCGACTGACTCATCCCGAGACTCGGAGGCCTGGGGCTCGGCGAAGCAGTCCCCGAACTGTGGAGGCGGGAGATGGCTGCCTGTCGCTCGCTCTCACTCAGAGCGGTGGCGTCAAGGGTGGCATTCATCTCATCGTCGGTGCGGCCGAATACTTGATACCACCATCGGATATCATTGAGGTCTGGAAGGATGATTCGTTCCTTGCCTTTGACGTGGTCGTCTACGGTGGGGTCATAAGTTGGATTGGTGAATTCTTGTTTTCGACATAGGAAGTAGTCCCAGACAGAGGAGGTCCGCTCCATGACCTTGGCATCGACGCGCTGCTTTTCCGAGTTGTATAGAAATGTACCATACTGGCAAGAATAGAGGTGGTATAGTAGGCGCCGTAAGAACCTCTCGTTATACTCAAATCGGTCCTTGTGGTGCCGCATGAGCTGGTAGGTGCAGTCCAAGAACTGGTGAAAGACTGGGCTGACCATCTTGGGTGTAGTAGCCTCTTCATTGACTACTTTGCCAGACGCCGTTTCGCTAGCAGCGTCCGGCTCATCTTCATCCTTATTCTGGTTGAAGAAGCGCTTTGCGCCACTAAATACGTTTTGAAAAGCGTCGTTGCGGCCATCATTATCGCCCGGATGCACCTTGGTGCCAGCAAAGGCGTCGCGCGGCATCGTAAACCAGTCCTCGTGATTAAGATGCCCCGAGCGCAGCCTGAACATGTGACCGAAAGATAACCAATCCTTTTCGACAAGTACAATGAAGCCTTCCATCGTTCGGTAGTATGGATCGAGCATGATTTGTGAAAGCGCGCTCAGCTGACTTGTACGGTCCCAGCCATCAGAGCAGTGAATCAGCACGTGCGAGTGCTTGATACCGATCTGACGAGTGATGAGGGCGGAGCCAGCGAGGACGCTGTGTACGTGCTTGAGCCAGTTGCTTTGGTGCAGAATTTCTCTGTTTGGAGGTAACGGAGAAATGTCGGCGTCTTTCAAGGCTTCAACCACCTTGTTGAGGGAGTTGCGCATGACGTGGATATTCTCAATGCTAAGGAAAATCTTGGTCGCAAATTTGTACTTGTCCATGTTCTCTGAACCCATGCCTTGGACCTGATTCAAAACGGCATTGATTGTTGGTCGAGCATCGACAATCAAGTTGCTTTGCTGGGCACCGTAAACAAGTCTCTTCCCAGTCTTATTGTCGTATATTGCCATAGACTGCGCAATCATGTCATCCTCAAACTTATCGGTCTCGGTTAGCTCTGGACCCGGACTGGAGCCGGTACTCGATATATCTAGCTGACTAGACATGGGCGTACCGCTTTCTGAGCCGCCAGGCATGGAGGCGGAGAATGACGCCGCGACTAGCTTTTCATCCTGCACATTTGTCTTTCTCGTGATACCAGCCAACGGCTGAGAGCTTCTTGTAATTGTGCAGTTGTTGACGGGATGGATATAAGACAGAGTCGGTACGCGGCATCTCGAGCGAAAGTCCTTGGCGTATTTCAGGACATTATCCGATATCTTGGATGGCACAACCAAGAAGGCTGGATATGTATCGCAGAACGTGTAGTCTTTGTTGATGTGCGTTACTCTCCAGCCCTTTTCAGGCAGCTTCTCGCTGATGCCCTGCCGCCGAAACTCGGCCTTTGGGTCGTAAAAGTGCCAGCCATTGACCTCGCGCTCATTTTTGAGAGGCTTGTGCGAAAAGGCAAATAGCCTCTCCACGGTACCAAGCTTGCAGGTGCGGACTTTGATAAACTCGAAGACCTCCTTGGCCGCTTCGCTGCTGCCAAAATTGAACGTGACAAAAGTAAAGTCCCGGCAGCGGATCCGGATCGAAGAAGCCTGTCCAGAGCCCGGCGGTGTCGGCCGAAAGGTGCAGTGACTAAAGATTGGATATGTGAGCCATCGCTCCCGCAGCTTGGGCGGCGCAGCGGGCGTCGTCTCGGACGAGTCGGCGGAAGGGTTAATGGGCGCGCAAAACACCAAGTGGTAGTCTGTCAGACGGAGAGTGCCGTTCGTCGTCTGGCCACCGTTGATGCCTTGGACATTCTCGATGACCTGCCACAGTTAGATGGAGGCGAGCATATGCTCAGCTGGAGAAGCTAACCTTTTTGGCTTCCATGCTGGCCAAGATACGGGATACAGAAGACCTAAACGACCCGGCACACTGCTTGAACCTCGCTTCCGTTTTCAGACAGATATTCGCATAAGATAAAGACACGCCAGTGACCGCGATTATAATGTTCTTGCTTAGATATAAGCTGGGACTCTGAGCTGCGCTGAATGCTGGGTCGCTGCGCCGAGGGTGCCGAGAGGGGTATTGATAACGCTCGAGATACCCGTCTCACGTGAAGAGTATGTTGAAAGAAGAAGAAGCCAGGTACGGTCCTGTTTAATTACTAGGACAGCTGCAGCCGCCGCAGACGAGGGTGTTGAGCGTCTGCGAGACAGTAAATATGCGAGCTGTGTGGGTGACGATGCTAGCTACTTCAAAAGATGATGGCGCATGTGCATCAGGCAAGGCGGGGCAGAGGTACGTCAGGCGCAGAAACTGCGAGCCATGGTGGTGGTAAGACAGGTAACGGACATGGTGAATCTGAGTTCAATGCTGTTCTACAAAATGATACTCGTCAGCGATGAAAGACAGATCTTATTCCTAAGGAGCATAAATCTAACTGTTGCAGTCTCAACTGGCCCATCTAATTGTCGTCATTGGTACAGAAACTCGACCCTTGCTGTTAGCACTTGTCCAGCCCCACCATCTCCGTCTGCCTTCGGCTGCTCGGGGAAACTGATAATCCCCCTCGACCCTCCGCGAACTCCACCCAGAGGGGAACCCGCAGCCGTAGCCAGACAGGTGGGCGGGCCAGCGATTAGGGCTCAACCCACACCAAAAAAAATATTCGTTGCGCTGGTGCGGGACGACAGGCGAAACCACCACCCAAGGCGGAGACCACCACCAAACGCCGTGCTCTGAATTCGCGATCCCACTCTCTCGTCCACCTCGTCCCAACCGCCGCATATTCGTTTGAGTCGACAAATCGAATAACCCTCACCTCATCAATCAACATGGCTCATCCCGGTGCTCAGATGTGAGTATACTCTCCACGCCTCGCTTTTGTGTGTCCGTTGCGCCAGACCCGCCGTCTCTCGAATTGGAAGTCGTTTTGCTCTGTACGGTTGCGCTGCTGGCAATGCTGGATGGCAATGTACCACCGTTGTTTGTATTCTCGACGACGAGACAAAACTCTTGAGATGCGGACCAGCTCTCTACGATTGTACAACGAGCGATCAAACTACCCCGGCGACTCGACGACCAATTTATGAGGGACGACGACGGAATTTCAGACAACTAGGCACAACTCGGCCCATGTCCAAATGCTAACCACCCTCTTCACAGCTCCAAGAGGAGAAAGTTCGTCGCTGACGGTGTCTTCTACGCTGAGCTCAACGAGTTCTTCCAGCGCGAGCTCGCCGAGGAGGGCTACTCCGGCGTCGAGGTGCGCGTGACGCCGACCGTCACCGACATCATCATCCGGGCCACGCAGACGCAAGAGGTTCTCGGCGAGCAGGGCCGCCGCATCCGCGAGCTCACGTCGCTCATCCAGAAGCGCTTCAAGTTCCCCGAAAACTCCGTGTCCCTCTACGCCGCCAAGGTGCAGAACCGCGGTCTCTCCGCCGTCGCGCAGTGCGAGTCGCTCCGCTACAAGCTGCTCAACGGTCTCGCCGTCCGCCGCGCCTGCTACGGTGTGCTGCGCTTCATCATGGAGTCGGACGCCAAGGGTTGCGAGGTTGTCGTCTCCGGCAAGCTGCGCGCCGCCCGCGCCAAGAGCATGAAGTTCACCGATGGCTTCATGATCCACTCTGGCCAGCCCAAGAACGATTTTATCGACACCGCCACCCGCCACGTCCTGCTCCGCCAGGGTGTTCTCGGAATCAAGGTCAAGATCATGCGCGGCTCTGACCCCGAGGGCAAGGCCGGCCCCCAAAAGACCCTCCCCGACGCTGTCACCATCATCGACCCCAAGGAGGAGCAGCCCGTCCTCCAGCCCATGAGCCAGGACTACGGCGCCAAGGCCGCCGCTGCCGCTGCCGCCAGCCAGGACGCCCGCGTCGCCGAGGAGGCCGAGCCCGAGACGGCTGCTCAATAAATGCACGACTAGGCGGTGACGGCTTAGCCCTTGCTTTCGTTAATGACTGGTATCACGGGTTTCTTTTTGATTTCTTTCAGAGTAGGGTGGAAGGCAAAATACAAAAGTCTTTGCTGCTGCAGTGGATGAAGAGATGGCTAGTCTTTTTGGGCGTCAAAAGGTTCATAGTGAACCATTTGCATCTTGCAAGGTTTCATCTATCATGTGATGGTAGTTCAAAGCATAGAGAAGAAATGAGACCCCATGAATCTAAACAGCAATTTTTTGTGTGTGAAGACATGCCAAACTCTCAGTACTTATTGGTGTACAGTCGCACCTCGTGTTGCCACCTCATCAGATTTGCATTATTCACAGCACACATTTATCAAAGATGAAAAAAGAAAAATTGTGTAGCAAGTGGTCTTGTTTAGCCGTCTGTCTACACTGCGAAAATCGCTAAATGCTCCCCTAGGCTCCATTTCCTGTACATATCAACAACAATGCCATCGAGGCTGCTTTTCTGCGCTCGGCGCTCTCTAGTCGCGCCAGCACTCTTCTACCCACCATCCTTCATGTATGCAGGTGACAGCGAGACTTCAAATATCGTACAAGGAGATGGGATGGGAGCTTGCAAAGCCTTGAATCTGGCATCAAGAAACCCTCCATTTGTCCTCCGCAAAACGCAAGGAAAACACAAAAGAACAAAACATACTAGTATAATAAACGCCTTGAAATCAGTTCCTTTACCTTGTCACTCCGTTTTCTTCTCATCCGTTGACGAGCATAAACCCAACCATTCCGAGCATAGAAAAAAAGAATGATCGAATCGTCTTCACGCCATTATAATAATGCTCTGAGAAACATGTCCTCTCCTCTCGTCATCGCCTCAATGAGACGAGTCCAAGTCCAACGCCTGGAGTAACCCGATAACCGTCGACTCGGGCCCCAACAAGCAGAGCTCAACTGCAGTCCGCTACCAAATAAAGAAATTCGTGTCATCTG
Organism: Beauveria sp. NWAFU-1; assembly: GCA_024472245.1. Taxonomy (NCBI): domain Eukaryota; kingdom Fungi; phylum Ascomycota; class Sordariomycetes; order Hypocreales; family Cordycipitaceae; genus Beauveria; species Beauveria sp. NWAFU-1. The sequence goes on along the minus strand of JANBXD010000006.1, from coordinate 1,788,463 downwards.
AATCGTGGATCGTGGAATATCTGTCAAGGCTCCAGCTTTATCTCCCCGAAGATTTTCGGCTCTGGAGCTCGATGGTATCTTGTTCCTTGTTTCGGCTGGTACGGCCATTGGGCCGGCGGGAGCCCTCATCTTCGCTCTCCTCAGCCAAATCAGCCAAACCAAAACCAGCCGCTTCTTCCTCATCGTACGCGCGAATCAGACCGTCGCGATCACCATGGGCGCTGCCGATACTGTGTCGCGAGGGATCTCCACTGCGGCGAGCCTGCATACTGCGACGAGTTTGGAAGCTGGAAACAATATCGGTCGGGGTGGCGTCGTAACCGGAGTGTGAACCAACGAGTTTCTGACCGTTTGGATCGCCTCTTGAGAGGTTAAGAAGGTATACACCAGTGAAGATGATGAGAAAGCCGCAAAGCAGCGAAACAGTATTGACGGGATCGGTAGTATTGAATCCACTGAACAGAATGAAGGAGGCGCAAAGGGTGGCGGTTGTAAAGGTGACGTAGTAAAGGGGGTTGACACTAAAGTTGGGCGTTAGCCTAGATGCAAAGACTGCCGGGATGGCAGGGCGCCTACATGTTGCTGGGGAAGCAAGCCAGTGCCTTGTTGAAGTAGTTCATCTGGGTGACAATGCAGAGCGCAGTCAAAATCATAAAGACATAAGTTGAGGGATGACTGAACTGGTTGCTGCCGGCAAAGGTAAGCTTGAGGGCGATACCGAAAGCCTTGGCGGACATGACGGAAATGGAGCCGACGGTTGAGCAGATTGAGAGATAGATGAGCGCATTCTTCTTGCCGTGAACTGGGGCAACTCGGTAGATCATAAAGATGGCAAAGGCGACAACGGCGATGGCGTAGAGGAGGAAACCTGGTGGAAGCTGTTAGGAACGATGTAAATGTTTTTGCGACGCAGCGAAGAACATACCAGGTTGCACAGCGTAGTGGAGTATCTGATCGATAGTCTCAATCTCCTCATCAGGCGGCGCATGTAAGACAATGACGACGGCGCCAATCAGGCAGATGGCGCTTCCTAGCTTGCCTAAAATACCGAGGTCTTCCTTGAGAAAGTAGGAGCCGAGAACAGCACCGATGAGAACCGAGAGGGCACCCAGAGGTGTGACTAGAATGGCTGGCGCAAAGGCGTAAGCTGCAAAGTTGCAGACTTCTCCAATACCGACTGCAGAGAGGGTTAGCTTGGTGAATTGACAGGCTCGACACGAGGCTGAGACGAACGAGTTGCAATGCCAGCCCACCAAAGAGGATTGCGCAGATAGACGTAGCCATCGCCCTCAAAGCCATGAAGCTCTCCCGCTTGTATCAAGCCCTGAACAGCGTGTTAGTTACCAATCGAACGCGGCGGAAAATGAAGGTTGCGATGTCGCTCGGACGCACCTTTTTGGTGATGACGAAGCTCGTGCCTGGTCGAGGGTTAGCGATTCACTGCGGCGACTATCCACTGAGTGAGATGAGCATACCAATTGCCAGAGCAGACGAAATGGCCAAAGACAGGCCAATATACCTAGAGCGGAGCGCATTAGTCGAGAAGTGTCGCGAAAAGGTTGACGACCACGCACTTGTCCTCAATCATGGTGAGCGCCCTTCAACCGAATACTCAGCCACACAGCAAAAACTATGGATGAATATCGCAAACCAGGCGGAAAGTCCTGTTATGCCACAATTCTGCTGGTACGACCGCCAAAGGCGTACGATTTGCCAGTTGATGAGAGGATAGGCCGGCTGAATGGGCGAAAGAGGCGATGTCGGAGTACGTTCAGCTGCAGTGACAGTACGACGGCGCCGGGTCTAGTCTAATGGAGGAGCGCGGCGCATGCAACAATGATGGCAAAATTCTAGAAATGTCGGGATCGGGACTGAGAAGCGTTTGGGAGCGACGAGCCGTGACTTCGGAGTTGCTGAGCCGCGGTTGGTTTTCTGAGAGTCGTACCAGCGCGCGCGCGTAACTGTCGATTTGGGGGGGGAGCGTAAAACGAAAGGACCGGCAAGCAAACGAGGGAACTTGGTTGGGTTAGAAAGCGCGCGCCGCGAGTTTTCAAGTCGGATGCAAAGACGAAAAGGAAAGGAGGAAAAGATGCGCAGTACCAAGGCGAGATGGATGGCGGCGTGGCGTGAAAATCAAACTCGGCTGGGATGCTTTGGGAAGCGGGAAGGAAGCAGAAGACGGAGTGGGAGTAGAAGAGACGGTGCGCGAGAAGCTTTGGTGGCTGAAGATGTGGCATGGACAGATGGTCTGATGGGGAGGATGGAGATGCAAAGTGGAGAGGATTAGACGTGCTTCAGGGCACTTGGAGCACTGTTCTGGGGGATTTACCAGTACCTAGGTACCTTCCATGGTACCAAAGGTAAAGCGATTTGGGGGGTCGCTTAGAGGGCACAGCCACTAAAAGAGCCACTGTAAGCCACTGAAGCACAGGCTCAGGCACATCTTACTACTCCTTATTAATAGTGGCTGCACGCCATAACCTTCGTTGGCCTGGTCCCGTGGCTATTTGACTTTTTTTCAGGAGCCGAATAGTATATTGGAGAATATTATCCTTACTCGGGCCATCCAACCCACGTGAAATGCAACTTGCCCTGAGCCTTGCCGACGAAAACATTGGCGTGGTCACGCCCTTGCCCAAGTATCCGGACCGCTCGACCCGCCGCGCAGGGCCCCCTCCGACGAGGCTTTCCGAGTCCGCCCCGTCTTGAGAGCTCGAGCTAATAATACTCAAGGCTACGAACAAGCAAAGTCCTGATTGCGGCGGCTGTGCATTCTCCAATAGAAGCAAAAAGTCGCCAACAGAGGCTGTCTTTGGCCACAAAACTTTTTCTCCAAAAAATTAAAAATGGCGAAACATTGACAGGGTTGGAATGATGGCATGGAGACGTCCAGACATGGTAACAAGAAGATGCCGCCCTGGCAGCCCCCTTCCATCTACGGATACGTTCCACCGAAACACGATACCAATATCAAAATTTCAGCATTTGCAAACTGTTCTGTAGTTAGCTAATGGCTTCGTGATAGGGGGCCGCGGCGGACGAGATGATGGACAGGTACCCTTGCCGCTGCCCCTAAACCCAAAGACAACGCGCGTCACCACCACCCCCGGCTCAGCGCCGCTAGGACTCTGTAGATCCGAAATATTGGCATTGTTCCTCTGCAACTCTGTAGACTGTCCCGCCCTTGTGACGGCCCAGCCTCTGAGCCTCTGACGTTGCTGTTTCAAACGAGCGCCAGCCCAGGCGGCGCCCTAGATACGACCACCACGACTTGCACCCCTTGCTGCTCATCCTTACCACTCAGCGGCTATGCACAAGGAAATCGAGCAGTTCATCCCGTTCTTGGCTCTTTGTCATGCAACGAAATTTCAAAGAGATGGTTCCTGACCAATTGAGAGAGTTTTCAAACAAGTTCAACATGCACCATAGTCCAAACCTAAGTGCGCCACCGCAGTCTTAGGCCATTCCCGGCAAAGTCTCCAAGACAACGGATGGTTAGTGAGCTCTGCAACCACGGATGCTTCGCCTTGGCTTGCGCACCTAAATCTGGTAAACCACTGAGATGCACCAAGAAGCCCCAGTCTCCACAGAGTTTCAGAATAGCCCTCCCCCTGAAGGCTGAAGACCTACTCCATCAACTTGTAGCAGATCCACTTGAGACAGCCGAGGCCCCTAGCCGGCTGCGAGTTGACGACTGGAGAGCGAGGCTCATGAACGTCAGATTAAGGAATTAATCATGATGAGGCTTAACAATCGAAAGATGTTACTCAAATGACTAGATCCTTGACCATTACGAACCTTTGTTAACTGGCTCTCCCTCAGTATATCTATCGTCTTGGCGACCAGCGCCATAAACAAGTAGCACAGGTAATATACATCGCAATTGCTAATGCTTGCTTGGATCTGTCCAACTGTCGGCGAGACATGGCCAAACACTCGACAACTTCCACGCCCCAGAGGCCACTTCCCGTCTCTCTGCTCGTTGGTTGTACAGCATGATACAGATGCTCCTCCACGCGTCCTACGCGATGATAGGATCAACCGCCGACGCATCCACAAAGTCTCGTATCTGTTCGTAGCTGCGACACTTGTGGTGCACGTTGAAATCTGCCGTGCTGGTGTTGAGCGTCCCGTCCTGGGTCAGCAGCAGCATCGGCGTCACGTCCCCAAAGCACATGAGCGACAGTCGCAGCGTCTCGACGCAGTGGTCGACATGCGCGCGGCCCTGACTCTCGGAAACGTTCATCGGCTGGAGTTCTTCACCCCAGCCCTTGTCGTACATGTCCGTCGGCCATGTCGCTTGGCGTATAATATTCTGCAAGCATGGTGTTAGAAAAGTGCTCGAGTATCAGTAGCATTGTGATCTCACAAGGCAATGCAGCTGATGAAACATTTCCACCAAAGCGTAGTACTCTGGCTTTGCCGCCGTGCTTCTGTTGGTTTGCAGATATTTGCCATTGGTCTTGTTCAGAGCAACTAGACCTTCCTTTGGCACGCCAACACCTTGATCTGCAAGCTTCAAGTTAGTAATGACGCGTAATTATATCGGAATCCATTCGACATACGATGCCACAGTTTGTCCCATGCATGCTCCAACTCCATCGTCGGCGGACCACGATAGATACTTTTTCGCTGAAACTCATTTTCGAAATTTCCTTCCCAAAAACTCAATGTTGAAAGCGCAGGTGCTGTTTGCCACATAGAAAAGATTAGCCATAACTAGCATAGTATCGGCAACGAGTGGTAACTCGGTGACAGCATCAAACAAGACTCACAATAAGAAGACGCGACTTTGGCACAGTCCAGTTCCGACGACACACTCTTGGACCCCGACAGCCATAGCACTACCGTAATCAGGAACAAACCCGCATTGGCCGCAACAAAAATCCAATCGTTCCTTGTCCGCGGCGCTAGAAACACAGACTTTTGCGGTGACGGTCGGCGATGGTGCACACCACCCTCGTCCACGTCGAGAGGCTCGTAGCGCGTGCTCCGGCCTGCCATCATCGTACGGCGCCACGGAACCTGTTCAAAGATCCGCGAGATTCAGATCTCGGATCAAACGTATCCCGATGCGGACTGCGAGGTGAAAAAGACTTGGACCCGAGCGTGAGACGGGACGGGCCAAGAAGGTGACAGATAATAATTACTAGTGAAGGAATAGGCCATTGGCCCACACCCCCTGCTGCCCACAGCTCTGCGTGTTAGTGTACGCGACTAATAGACGACGTCGGACTCATGCAGGGCTTCTCTTGCAAATATAAAGTTGTGATGCAGCATGACTTCTCTTGTGCTTTCGTGACCCTGGCACCTTCACCATGTTGGAAGCTTGTTACCTGTCGCGTATATACACCAGCACGTTGGGCATATATTGCCTGCCCCGCGGCCACTCAGAAGCCCAGCTTTACTCAGCTGCGTGTCAACCCAAAGCTTCCATGTCGCACACGTAGCATCTAGCTATCTCCCCCCCCCCTTTCTCGTACAGCACCACCGTGCAAAGGCCCCCGCCCCTCTACCGCTTTGATCCGTCTGTGTATCCTTTGCCGACTGGAGCTCTTGAGATCAACCCAGACCCCAGAGCCCAAGCGCCCATGTCTCTCGAGCAGGCCGCCCGGGACCTCACCGAGGCCGTCAGCGGCATCGACTACGATGGCGCCGCGGTGCACCGCTGCCGCGTCGCCCTGCACGCCGGTATGGCGGCCGCCTCGGTCGATGAGCTCACCGCCGCGTTGCAGATCCTGGTAGACCGCATCGCCATCGCGCGCGTCGACGACGCCGACGGCGTCGCCTTTGCCGCCCTCACAGCCGGCGCCCTCGTCGAAACGGGTGCCCCCGCGGGACCTCTCGCCGCTGTGCTCCTTGTGCAAGCGCCCCTTTTCCTCGCCGCCGCGAGGCGCTTTGCTGATACCTGCCTCGCGGACCTGCCCCAAAAAGAAGAAGAAGACGACGAGCAGCAGCACCCCTCACCGCCTGAGGACCAGGTGCTCACCGAGGTCGACGGCCGCCGCATCACGCACTACATCTTCCGGAGCCACGTGCCTTCGGACCGCGGCGGCGCCTCCGCCCTCGCCCTGCTGCAGCCGTGGACGCTTCCCGCCGTGGCTGCGCTATCGCGCGACCGCGCCGCTCTGCGCGACGCCGCCGCCGCCGGCAGCCCCCTCCGCAACGCCGCTCTTGCCCTCGCGCAGTCGCACGCGCAGTGGCTCGCCATTTTGCTGAGTGCTCAGCTCGACGCGCCCTGGCTGGTGCTGTGCCCGCGCGAGAGGCGCGGCTTTCGCATGCTCGTCGACGGCGTCGTCAGCAACTACGACCTGCACGCGCTCGTCGGCGACGTTCTCGTCGACAACGGCCTGTCCGCGCCGCGCAATCCACCCGCCCTCATCGCCTACATCAAGGGCGAGGCCCCGGCTCGCGGCGACGTCGAGTCCGTAAGCGGCCAGTTTCAGTTCTACGAGTGGCCGGCCGCGGCGTACGACTGGGAGGATGCAGACGCCGCGCACCCTGCGGGCCACCACGTCTGGGGCGAGGGCATCCCAAACGGCGTACCGCGGTTCAAGGACGTCCCGACGCTGATTGTTGGCCCGCAGACGATTCAGCGCTCGTGGAACAACCCCAGGACGTTTGGAGGACTGCGCTGCAATGTGAGCGTCACGGAGGAGCTCACTGAGAACGAGGTTACTTCTCTGCTGGCAGAGATGAAGGCGGCAGCTGCGCAATCAGAATGAAGGGGGGACAGCGAAGGAGTTAATACAGAACCGTGGCCAGGATGCCTATGGACATGGGTAAGACTTTAAGCAATATCATGTGGACACTGTGCCTCTTAAACAAAGTACCAGGTACTTGTAAATTAAGCCATGGGACAGAACATACATGCTCGTCCAAGAGCCTATATAAGACCAAGTACGGAAAACCTTCGTACTGATCAACAGCGGAAGGTCCTCTCCGACTCGTCCAACTATTGCAAGGGATCCGGCAGAGAACGAAAGAGGGCTAGATTTCGCTTCAACAAAATGCCAAGCCGCTAGATTCAAGGTTACAAGTCCACCCAACCCTGTATTCCTGACCGTGCATGTTTTTCCTCCGGGCCGAGAAGACGGACAACATCACCGGCTTTCTGTCAAGTAGATGTATCCCGTCGTGCACCCGACTGTTCAAAATAAGTATCCACTGCGTATAATGTCCTCCGAATAGCAAACTACTGAGCGGCATCGCAGTCAAGCTGCTGCCAAAGGGGTGGGGTATAGAAAGAGGGAAATAAAAATATTACTGTTGTCGTGTTGTGATGTAGATGAGAAAACAGGGAAGCTGTTATCCTCCGGGTTAGTAGGCCGACCGGCCCATTCACTTTACCTATTGCTTTCCGCCTTGGTTGAATATTCGCAATTTGCAGAAGACGGATAAAAGTGGCCTTCGATATGGCTCGGAGCTGCTTTTCTCCGCATTTTTCGAGACGTGTCGGATAAGCAGTCAGAGGCGGTATCTTGTCGGATTGCTGTTGGTTAGTAAAGACGTGGATCAAGGTCGTCGGCGTTTAAAGTCTAGCTGAAAGTTAGCAAGCGCTCAAGTGAGAGTGGGCAAAATGCCGTGGTTTCTTACCAATTTCGTCATCCACATCAGGTTCATCGTTGTCATCACGCGACCGCTTGCCGGTTACAGACCCCCCATCGCCAACTAGTTCACTCTCGTCGTCTCGCCAGTCAATTTCGGCATCTTCGTTAGCCTCGGCGAGAAACACAGGACCATCGGCTTCAGCGTCGACAGCGGTTTCATCATCAGCAAGAGCAGTCCCGTCAGCGTCACCTTGAAGTGTGCTAGTCGTACTGCTGTGTTCATGAGCAAAGTTGTCGTCATGCTCATCTGCCTCAGCGTTTTCCGTCGAATCTGCGTTCGCAATGGCTGAGCTATCCTCATGCAAAGCTTCACTGGCCTGTGGAAAAGCCTCGTCAAAGTACTCAACCCCATCATGATCATCATCTGCAGGTTCTTCTTGGTATTCCTCGCCGTGCTCTCCAGCGTCTTCTGCAGCATACTCTTCATGGTGTTCATTGTGGTGTTCATCATGGTTTTCATCATGGTGACAATTGTGGTGTTCATCATGGTCTTCATGGTGCTCATCATGGTGCTCATCAATTTCGCCATGCGCATCTAAGTGCTCATGCCCATATTCTTCTTCGCTGTAATCCTCAGCGTGTTCGCTAGACACCGCACTGTCATCCGCAATGTCGGCATCGCTATCGTCACGGTGCGATTGCTGAGAGAAGATATGCTGAATCTCCCCTAGGCCTTTGCCCGACGTAGCGCTTTCCACAAGAAAATTGTATCTTCTCGCGCTGTTAAGCCTTGTGAATAGATAGGTGTACAACGTTCGGCGGCCATCTGGGTCATCATTCTTAATGAGCAACTCAAACACCTCCAAAATTTGATGCATGGTCAGACTAAAAGGGTTTGACTATTACTGTGTTAGCTTGTGCCGGAAATAGCTATCGACTGCTGCTTACCTCTGTGAACTCCAACCCGAGCTCATCGATTTGCAGGACCAGCTCATCTTCTGGTGTTACTTCGTGCTTCAGCTGTGAACGAAACCCACGAAAGACGTTTTGCATGCTATCATCGAGGATAGAAGAGTCGGAAAAGAAGCCTTCACTACCAGACGCCAAAAAAGGGAATTCATCTCCTTGATATTGCACTGTGATGGACGGAAATTGGAGATCCTTGTCCTCGATTTGAAAACCATCAGTCGAGTCCATGGTGTCCCATGTAGAAGCATTCTCCAGTGTTTGCAACTCGTCTTGACGGTGATCTCGGCTTTCCGTCTCATCAGCCTCGACTTGTACTTGCACAGTCGGGTTATCCAGTTGAATGACATCCGTTTGTACCAAGTGCTGTTCCTCCGCGTCATTTCCTTCCTTTGCAACCTCGCCCAGAGCGTTGTCAGCCACATCATCCTCCCAACTGATCTCAGCCTTGTCGTCCAGAATATCCACTGCTGTAATTTCGGTGGCATCCTGAGCATCTTCTGCAAACGGTTCTTCGTGCGTCTTCTCGACAGGCTCTGCGGTAAAGACCACCTCTCCGAGGCTATAGTCGATTTCATCGGCAACATTTTCCGTCAAAACGTCGAGTGCGGCTTCGGCAGTGTCGGCCTCGAGTGGCAGGTCAGCCTCGGGTGCCTGTTCGATATGGTTTTGCTCATTGATATCTTCTCCGAACGCGACATCAGTAGGTCCTACTGTTTGATCCATGGTCTGGCTCTGGGAAGCACCATCGGTGGTTTTGTGACTGCCTTGGTAGGTAGGCTCTGCGTCTGCACGCGCATCTGTATAGGCTTCTGGAACCGCTCCATCGCCAAGGTCTTGGCCAAGATCTTGCTCTGCAGCGAGCGAGTAATCGGCCGCATCGCTTTCGTAGTTGATCAGGTCATCATCCATAGGCACCTCGAGAGAGCGCTGTTGAATCGCGTCGACGTCCATGTCGACGTCCGTCATATGGAACGAGGAGCCCAAAGTTTGCCGTTTGAATCTCCGTGGTACTTGGTTTATCGTGCTGAGTCGTTTGGTTTCGAGAGTTGCAGGAGCTGCGATGCGCTGAATGTATGGTTGCCTCGAGATGATCTGGGCGTAGATAGTGTTGTGTGGCGCGACGCGTTTGACAGGCTCTGCTGGATAACAAAGGGGATTCGAGCTATGCGTCGGGTATGACGATCACAGATATAATGTTCGGCAACAGGTTGTACATCTGATGTTTGTTGAACTGTTAAGCAAGCCCAAGAGCAATACCTGGAACGGGGACGTTTTGAGAAGATGAGAATGAGGAGCCTCTCTGAGCTGACAATATCTTGTTTGCAGAGGCTTTTCCTCAAATGCTCTCGCACAAGGCGGCAAAGCGCTGCCTGGGGCTGGTCCACGGGCTCCACTGCCCTGCCCAAAATGGCTAGCACGGCAGAATCCCCTTTGGCGTGCTGCCACCTTGGCACACCATGATACCCCCACTTTCGCACACCTGGCTTAATATTGGCCAGCTCCTGGATCGAGCGTGGGCATACTGATCCCTCCAACCGGTCGCCATTGAATATTACTGACTACAACCAGACTTCTGGAACGATACTTCAAGATGGTGCGCCTCTCTTACAAGGTCATTTGGCCTGTTGCATAACTGACCCCCAAATAGGTGGTCCTCGCAGCTTCGATCTGTACCCGTGGAGGGAAAGCTGTCCTCTCGAGGCAGTTCCGTGACATGCCACGATCGAGAATAGAGGCACTCCTGGCGTCGCTTCCCAAACTTGCGGATAGCGGCACACAGCATACTACTATCGAGCAGGACAATGTGCGATTCGTATACCAACCGCTGGACGAGCTCTACATGGTGCTCATCACCAACCGCCAGTCCAACATCTTGCAAGACATCGACTCGCTTCACCTGTTTGCTCAGGTTGTGGCCAGCGCCTGCCGAACCCTCGATGAGAGAGAGATTCTTCGAAATGCATACGAACTACTCAGCGCGTTCGACGAGATTGTCACCCTCGGCTACCGCGAAAACCTGACCATCACCCAGATCAGGACGTTCCTCGAGATGGAAAGTCACGAGGAGCGCGTCCAGGAAATCATTGCCAGAGTACGTAGCTCCTGCTGCCGCCCACGGTCTGGTACCAAATACTGACGAAGAATTTTCTGTAGAACAAGGAGCTCGAGGCCACCGAAGAGCGCAAGCGCAAGGCCAAGCAGCTCGAGATGCAGCGCAAAGACGCAGCTCGCCTCGGCGCCTCCCGCACCAGTGTACCGCGCACCCCTACCTACCAGTCATACCAATCTCCTTCATCGAATACCGCAAACTCCTACGATTCGTACGAGGCTGAGAAGAACAAGACATATACTAAGTGCGTAGCAATCAGCTGCCAACTCCGAATCGTAAGGCTAACGTGAGAATAGGGCGTCCGCACCCAAAGGTAAGGGTATGCAGCTTGGGAAGAAGTCGAAGACTACCGACATGTTCGAGCGCGTACGTGGGGATATGGGCGGCGAGATTGATGATACGCCTTTGGTGGCACCTTCACCTGCTGCCGCCGCTGCGCCTGCTGAACCCCGAACCTCTTCCTCCATGGACCGCGACGCCATTCACGTCACCGTTTCTGAGTCTATCAATGCCAGCCTGTCTCGCGAAGGTGCTGTTCAGTCGCTCACCGTTACCGGCGACTTGACATTGCGAGTTTCAGACGCTAGCATGACCAAGATTAAGCTGGCGTTGCAGGCTGTGCCTTCTCACGGCGCTCAATTCCGCACACACCCCAATGTCGACCGCAACATCTTCAACACCTCCAAGGTCATTCAAATGAGCAACACGGCTCGAGGATTTCCCGTCAACAACGCCGTCGGTGTCTTGCGCTGGAGAGCTACCCCCAAGACCGACGATCCCTCGACCTGCCCCATCACTTTCACCGTCTGGATCAACAAGGACTCGTCCAAGTACAACATTACTGTTGAATACGAGCTCACTGGCGGCGACTCTCTTCGCGATGTCAGCGTCATCATTCCGTACCAGGGCAGCGAACCTGTGGTCTCTAGTTTTGATGCCTCTTACGAAGTCGCTGGCGACATGCTGGAGTGGAACATTGGCTCTGTCGACGATGAGAACCCTAGTGGTGCCTTTGAGTTCGAGGCCGAGACTGCTGATGAAAACGATTTCTTCCCCATGCACGTCAAATTCAGCAAAACCACTCCATACATCGATGTTGATGTAAGTAACTTCCGATAAGGGCTCCTGCTTGAACTACTACTGAACAGTCACTAGGTTACCTCTGTTTCTTTGACTGATGAGAACGAGCAAGTGACGTTTTCCAAGGAGGTCAAGTCGAACGCAGACAATTTCGCTATTGAGTAGACTGCCACTATAGGTAAAAGGTGCTGGAACATGCTGATGTGTAGGGAGTACGGGGCAAGCAACCGCTGTAGAGGCAAGCTTTTGAGATTTAGACATTAATGGCGCAATGAATATCGAAACAATCTACTCGACGCTATTTGTGCACGTTTCTGATTTGAAAAGTGTCGATCAGATCATGAGGAAATTTGACGAAGGCCGCGGTTTGCTAACTCCATCTCTACGTTGTTTGATGCAGCTAGCAATGGCATGTTCTACTGTTGCTGCCATGCACCGAACATATAAGCGAAGCCATTTACAACTGATCTCGAGTATCTACTTCTTTACCTCTAAAAAGTAATGATTTTTACGAGGTACTTCAACCAGACTACCGGCTGGATCGGACTGGAACATGATTAAAGATGCAATCGTCCTAGCCCTGAGTCGAATGTTGAACCAACGTACAACGATCATCACACTAATACGTTCACCCCCCATATATGTAGATGGAAGAATCTACTCATTTGTCGAAAAGAAATAGAAGAAAGAAAACACCATCATTAGTCGTCCTCCTGTTACTGGTTTCTGCATCCCGATTTTCTGCGATTTTCCATTGCCAATTATCTGCCACTGTAAGACCAAAACGCCGCTCGCTAGCCCACATCACTGCAGGTGGGCTTCGAAGCTGGTCCGTGACACCCACTTCAACGGCATCAAGCGCGACACCAGAGTCCACCACTACAGCCCGTCAACAACGACGCTAAATCGCAAATTAGCAGTTGTATTGGTCAATGGGGGTGTCAGCTTCTTCAAGGACGCCATTGACTCACGCATCTGGCCAAAAAAAGAGCACGCCATGGCCGGCGACGCGTCGTTGCGCTTGCTGAGCGAGGCCGAGTTTGAATTCAAGGCGCCAAATGGATTTCCCGTCAGCTGTCCCACGCTCGATCTATCGACAACCTGGGACGGCGAGGACAAGACTCTCTTCATATACCGCCCCCCAAATCAAGCCGTTTCCAAGATTTACCAGCTCGGGACGCCTGCCACTAAGGCCCCGGATGCCCTGGTAGTGACATGGAAGCCAGACGGTGAGCCAGACCCCCTGCGCCTGACCGGCGTAGCTTGTTCTGAGTATCCGTCAGCCGAGCTAACAATCGTGAAATAGGGCAGTTCCTCGCTGTAGGTTGGAGCGATGGGGCAGTTCGGATCATGGGCTTGGAGAACAACAAGGCGGTGCACCAGATGCAGCTCTGCAACGATGATGCAGCCAAAATTACGCATATCGCCTGGGCTACCAGCAACATCACCAAGAGACCGGGGAAGAAAGTCTCGGGATCGGGCGAGCAGCTGCTGGTTGAATTGGACTTCGGTCACGGCTCGGGTGTCTTGGACCTCCCGCAGGAGCTGACCTTTCTCGAGGTGGACACTGCACTTCCCAAAATCAGTCCCTTGCCCACTGCCAGCGCTGGATCAGGGTGAGTCCGGATGCATGTCGTTTCGAATAGTGGCTGCTAACTCGCTGGCTAGCGATGATGCCACAGTCTTTACACTGCGGACAGGTATCGAGTTCCTCTTTCAAACACCCAAACACTCAGAATATGACCAAGTCAACGTCATGGTTGTCGGGACTAGTGATGGGCAGCTACACCTCAGTATATACGACTCCTTTGTGATAGGAATCTTCCCCCCTCCCAGCCTCGGCGCGCTTCTTGCCCCTCGTCTCGTCTTTCACGCAGCATGCCCGACGGTGTCTACACAGGCCCTGTTCATGGCGGACGACACTACTAACCCTGCCGAGCTACATATTGTCCCCATGGATCTGCCATTTATCTCTTCTTCGCCTATCAATTTGTCCTTGCTGGCATCAAAGCTCACGACACTGCAGACTCTGCTGCGTTATCTCAAACAAACTCAGCTGCACATGCTGACCGAGTGGAAGAATGCAAGGGAGCTCCCGAGCAGGTTTCTGCGAAGTGTCCAGAGCGATCTAGAGGAATCAGAAAGCGGCCCCAAAAACATTGTTGCCGCTTTATATCACACCGCTGTCACTGGCCATGCACACGAGCCGTTGCGCGAATGGCTGGTGGACAGTCTTGCAGAGAGGGTATGTATTAGGCCTGCTACCAAGCACACGTTGCTTTGCTAACCAGCAGTGTAGGGACATAAAAGATGGGACAAGGCTGTGACCAGTGGTCTCGAAGGTCTTCGGAACCTTGTCCATGAGAACCTTCTCCCCGGCCTTGAGCGCTGCTCGATCATCCTCAGCCGCCTCCGCGGCTTCGCCCAGTTCTACGACACGCGCGATGACATTGGTTTCACCACGATGCAGATCAGCCGCGTGCTCGACATCGTCAGCTGTCTCAGCCTCGTCGGGCACAAAATCCTTCTGCACACCATGGACGAACTGGAGCACTTTGCCGCGTTTTCCGGCTGGCTACGCTTTCAGATTGACCGCCTCGCCTCCCCAGGCGCCGCCGCAACCGCCGACGAGCTCACCGAGAAGGAGGCCACCATGGACACGTCGCGCGTGCTGACGTACATTGAGCGCTACCTGACGGGCAGCCCGCTCGACGCCTTCTTCGACGCGGTCGCCAGCGAGGCCTACGAGGCCGACTGGGCCCATGCGGAGGGCGGGCCGGGAAGCCTGCTGCACGTCCTCGACGGGCAGCTCAAAAAGGCCGAGGCGGGCCAGTCGGCAATGAAGGCACTCCCGCATGTGGATTTCTTGGTGGATTACGCAACGGCGTGGACGGGCCGCATCTTCAAGGACATTGCCGACGCAAAGAAACGCAGTGTTCGCTTTGGCGTCCCCATGAGATTGAGGATTGGTGGGCCTATTCACAGGATGGACGCAAAGATGGTGGAGGCTCCTGGCAGTGCTGGCGGAATAGTGCACACTGCGCTCGCTTCCAAAGAGGCGGCCAATAAGGGTAAGAGAAAATGATTTCGTCACTTTTTCTTACTGACTAACTGGGCATGCAGTCTTTATATTCAGGGCTGAGCTGAGCATTGTTAACGGCATCAGCTCAAACAAGAGCCTGTCGTGGCGTTGCATCGATCTAGGCGATTTAACCCTCATCGACCTCCGCTTCCTCGACGCAACGACACTCGTACTTCTTTGCACTGGCGCAGGTAACTAAACAATCTTCATTCACATTTCCTTTTTCCATCTTCCACACTCGCTAATATGCCGCTGTAGATCCAAGTCACCCAGTCATCTTTACAGTCCCTGTCCAAGCAGGCACTGCGCTGTACGAGCCTTACGCCGAGGATGCGTCGCCAGACTCCATTGCCGGCATGCCGCTTGACGCAACAGGGTGTACGGCTTATCGGCTACCGGTCGCATGTCCCATGCGCCCCGTTCGGATGGAGGTGCACAGTGGGCATGCTGTGAGGGGGCAAGTCCCGGCGCGCATCTGCTTACTGGCCAGCAACAGAACAACCTGGCGCACCTTTACTATTGACAAGGAAAACGTCGCCGCATAGAAGAATCCCTGGCATCTTGCATCCTGCGCTCACCACGGCATGTAAAGTCTTGTAATGTGAGCTTAAATGATTATAGTTTCCTTAGATATCATTACGACGATGCCTTGATGTCGCTACGGGCCCTGTGTTTTGGGCTTTGTAATCTTGAAGAATTCCGTGACGCCTTCGACGACCGTCTCAACATTCATATTTACCAGCGGCATCTTCTCATACGAGTCATCCGTCATGATGGCCACCAGAGCGAGGTACCTGTCCACCTCGCGCAGCATAATGGGCTTGTTGCTGTCGTGCAGCACGAGGCAGCTCTCGGCCGTCGCGCATCCAATCTGATCCTCGAGCTTCATGTTGAGCGGCTCGCCCTCGAGCTTCTTGCGACTCTCGTCGCTGCGCTGCCAGGTGCCGTACACCTCGGTGATGTCGATGATGACGTCAATGTAGTCGCTGCAAATCTCGTAGCTTGCCATGTCGGCCGTCGAGCTGTCGGTGGCAATGTAAATCTTGGACATGACGTCAAACAGGTATGCCTTTTCGAAGCGACATGTGCGGCACAGGTTGGTCAGCATGGCTTCAAGCGTGCCCAGCCGCGGAATGAGCTTCTGGATGACCTTGCTAAAGGCTTCAAAGATGGAGTGGTTGTAGATGGAGGTGAGGTGAAAGGTGACGGGCGCGTTTTCGAAGCCGTGGTCCGACAGCTCGTCTTGGATGCGGATAGTTATGTCGCGTTGGATATCGAGCTTGTAGTCGTCTGATAAGCCATCGACTTTGTGAATAAACACCTCGATATTGATGTTGGGGTAGTTTCCTTGCAGAGCCAATATTGTGGTATTCAGACGCGCAACTGCCTCCAAATAGTCATCTTGGGCATCAATGACCCAGATTAAAGCCCCGATTTCACCGAAAATGGCCTCCATATCAAAATTCGGCGTCTCAAAAACGTCAATTTGTCCAGGAAAGTCCCATACTTGGAATTCCATGAAAGATCTAGAGCCATTAGCAAATTACCATGTGACGATGAAGCCGCATCAAGACCCACGCCATCGAGTCTTTCTGTATTCTTGCTGTAGACTCTAGAAATAATGTCTCATTTGGTGGAAGCTTGTGAAATACGACGCTAGAAATTGAAGACTTTCCGCTCCTGCTTTAGCGTCAGCATAAACGCCTTCGAGTGCTTTGAGTGTAGACAAGTACGGACCTTCGTTGACCCATGAGCAGCAGGCGGGGTTTCCCTTTTGCAGGGATGCCAGAGATGATATCTCCCCTAAGGTCATCCTTTTTTGATATAGTGCCGGAAGCCTGATCGTGGATTCGCTGAAGGGTTAGCTGTGCTGTGGTCATATGGTGTGTGTCCGAGGCTGTGATTGGGGTCGCCGTTGCGACGCTGGATCTGCGGGGGGGTTTTCTGCGTAGAGCAAGGCTGAGGGAATGCACGCAGCGCTTGCAGCGAAGAAGAAGGGAGTGTAGAGGGGACATTATGATCGGTGGGAGACAAAAATGAATGAAACACCGGTGTAATGAGAGCAAAGCGATAAGAGAAGCTGATGACGATGCTGGGACAAGAAGGGAGAGACGGCGAGCGACGCGCGCATGGGCTCGAATATAATCGGAGATGATGGTTGAGCCACCGTTCTGAACCCTAGACAATATCGATGTATCGCGCGACGAGGTTTGTAGCACAAAGAGGCGAAAGAGGCCATAATTTGTGCGATGGCTGACGGCTGCGACCGCTGAGCTTGGCGATGCGCTGCCCCCCGCGATACTGGGATCCTTGCAACAAAGACCAAGGAATAAAGAAGCATGGCAGATTGAATGCGTGTACGACAAGCTAGGAAATGACGAGTTGAGAGCCGTGTCTGCAGATTCGATGCCGTTACTGGGGTATGTTTGTGATTGGAGCCCTCAGCCGTGCGTCACATCGTTACCAGGCACCCGACAATGGCCAAGCTTGCTCGCGTATCTCGGGCGTGGGGGCCAACAATACAAATGAAACGAAAATTTCATACCTCCATTTAATAAAACCGGAGTGGGTGACAGTGACGGAAAGGATGCCGGTGTCGCCAAAGTAAAGCTCGAAGATTATGGACAAAGACCAGACGACAAAGAACAAGCTCAGACAGCGGCCAGAAGAGAGCCAGAGGCACGGTGCGAAAGCGAGAGGGACCCAGGCGAGTCAAAGATGTTGCTGTTTCTCCGTCATGCAACGAGTAGATCAAGTTGCTAGTGAGATATTTCCTTTTTGCGTTTCAAGACAGAGAAACCCGAGTGTCGTGATGATGAATGTCGGACGTGGAGATGTTGTAGCGTTGAGATTGGAGAGACGGGCCTTCTGTCAAGTGGGTCAGTGCTGATTTCAGCGCGGAGCTGGTAGTGGTGCAGATCCAGACTCTGCACGACAAACAGTACGGCAATGTAACATGGAATGATCCGTTTAAGCGAAGCCGAGTAAGATGACGCGAGATCCGAGAGCTCGATAATATTATCATTCAGATACAAGAGGACTACAAATCAAAAGAAAGGCTTCCATTACACAAATGGGCTATTCAGCGCGCCAAAACAAGCCACTGCGCCGCCAAAAACGTCAAGAAGCACACAATCGCAGTGTCTGGGCCAATATACAACCGGCTACTGCCCATTTTCAATGATGAGTCCCCTGGTTGATGCGACGGAGCAGGACAGCTTCGTAGCCGGCAACACCAATGATGAGCGCCTCAACAGGCACTAGCAGCGTGGCCAGTGTAAGAGCCGCCTTGCTCTCCCTGCAGACGGTGCCAAAATGCGGGCGCGTATCCATGGGCACGCCGCTCCAGCGGCAGCTCCAGCTCTGGATCGAATCAACTTTTGTCGATGCATTGACGGCGTAGAAGATGGACATGGCCACCAGAGCACCGATGAGGCCGACCGCGGGAGCAGCGACAGACACGGACGAGCGGGCAATGTAGCGGGGGCCGACCTAGTACGATCATCAGCAAGATGATGGGGAGAAAAAAGAACGCGGCTTGGCTCGACAGACAGCTACTCACAAAAGACACCTTGCTCATAGCGAGCGCCAGGCCATTGGCGATGAGCACAATGACGCCGCAGGCAATCAACGAGTTGACAGGCCGGACATCAAACTCCTCGGGCCACAGGTGCAGCATGTAGTCTGCAGGGAGCGATGTGGCCCTGTAAACGGCGAGGGTATCGGCACCAAGACCGAGGACTGCGGCGCCGGCGGCCAATGCCACCACGGTGAGTCCGACGCGGAGGGTGTCGACTGCGCCAATCTTGGGCGCGGTGTGTCGATGCTCGGCTTCGACCTCAAAGTCGGAAGAGGAGATTTCATTCTTGAGCTGCGACATTCTGATCAAAAGGATGCAACGCCAAAGGAGTGTCGAGTTGTGCAGAAATGATACTTGGAAAAAGAAAGATGAGAGAAGGAGAGAACATCTAGCTTTGAAGGAGGGTATCCCCAAGTTCAAGTATTCGACTGTTGCCGCTGACTGTCCCAAATGCCAGCGGAAGCTCGCATGGCGGCGCTGTTGAGCCACCCATTCACGATGCAGGATGGACGCCATAGACACCAGCAATCACCAGTAATACATCTTTGGCGCTACACAGCGTACCGTTAGGGAAACGAAAGAAAGGCAATGTGCTTCAACTGCCTTATTGGCTGGCTATGGCCAGCCTCCCAAAACCGGTGTTCAGATGGGCGCTTAATTTTGGTGAAGCTACGTGCTCTCAGCCAATCAGGTCGACGATTCAGAGATCGTCAGTGACGGCGCTTCCAGCTCAACCCAGGTGGCCGATTTCCTTTGTTGCATTCTCGGCAAATGGTATCGAGCACTTATTTGGAGATTGTTTCTAAATCTATTGTGTGGCAGTTCCGGCAATCATTCAGGTCCTCCCAACTCCTGGAGCCAACCACCCACACCAACGTGGCAGCCAAGTTTCCGAGCGCCACTTGACAGTCGTATGTGCTTTTTCTTTTTTCTTTTTTTTTCGTAGAGTTTCGCAGAGCGCCTTGCAGACTGCGTCATAGATAGGCCGGTGAAATCTGTTTCTTGGCCCCACTTGCGGAGAACGAGTTCTTGGAGTTTATATTTTACCTCGTGATTCAAGATACGATCGTGAAACCCCATGTGCGACGCCCGGGGTAGCCCCAGCTCGCTGGGGTCAAGGCGTCCGCGTTTCGGCCACACGCCCCGAGGCACTCAACTCTACGCATCAACGTGCCGACCGAGCTGAGAAAATAGAGAGCGCTCGAGGAAAACTCCAAACAATACTCTTTGAAACATAATTCTTCTCATACAGAGACAAGACATGCCCGCAACGATACACACAAGGGGAAAAGGGGGGTCCTTGCTGAGTACCGTTTTGCTTATCATGGCGTCCGGAAGCCGTTTCAAAATGGGCTTTATCGGGAAGATTTGCATTTCCATCGACTCGCATAATAATATGGCGATCCAAAGTAATATTTGAGCGCGCCGGTGAAAGTATATTAATCTTCTTTCTGCCACATCTCGTCCTTAGGAAGGGAAATGCCAGTAGCTGAACTTACTTTGCCCAAATTATGAGCATCATCGTCAATAAACGGCATGTGAAACAACCCTTTTTGCCTGATACTTGATGCTAATATATATCAGAGGGACATCGAAAGTCTCAGACACTCACCGCGAGCCTAAAGTGCATCGAGATACCCGAGAGACCAATCCGGAGTCCGTCCACAACATTGCGATTCCCGCGCTACAAAACTCGAGAGATTCGGAGGACATCATGTCGGAAGCTTTACGCAGAAATATCCCAACCGCGACCGGCGAATACACCAATGAGGATGTTGACTTCTTGACTGCTGCACTACACACCCCGCCGCCCGCGACCTCGCCATCATTAACCACCGCCGTCCACGATCGGAGGTTCATTACTCTGGTCGGGCCGCCACCCGCACTGCAGCCGCCACCCGCACTGCAGCCGCCATCTACACAGGCCTCCTCCTCGACGACACCATCCGCGTCAACCACCACACCTCGCGCGCATCTATCGACAACCTCGCAAAGCAGAGCGGCTCAGCCCGATGCCACCAGTACTGGTCGGTCCAGCAACCAGTCCACGGACTCTTCACCAACGCAGTCTACCGCTCAGTCCGTCACCTCGTCGATACAGCCCTCTCAAAGCCCTGACAAGCAACCAGACTCGGCGCCGACGCCAGTGTCGGCCTCGGGCGGGCTGAGCCGCGGCGCCGAGGCCGGCATCGTCATTGGAAGTATCGGTACGTCGTGGGCACGTTCTCCTCTTGAAGTGTCTCGTGCTGTAAGCTAACACTTGAACGCGCAGCTCTGGTGGTCATTTTGCTTGGTGCAGTCATGATATACTACTACAAGCGTAGGCCCCTGTCCAAGAACAACATCTTCACCAGCAGAAACAAGAACCTGGTGCCACAAAGAGCCATTTCCCGGCCGTTCCCGCTGGACATGTCGTCGGTGAATCCTATGCGACAGGCGCCGTCCATCACGCCAAGGCCGCCGCCTGCGGTTCCCGCGTTCTCCGCGGCGGGGAGGTCGTACTCGCCGTCGGACAGGCCGCTGCCGCCAATCCCCTCGCGACAGTCGCGCATTGGCAGGAGTTCAAGCTCATACAGCCGGCTGCCATGACCGGGAGGCGGGTAGGGGTTCATGACGCCAAATGTGGGCATCCAATATTGAATGACTCACCTGGTATGGCCTGGTAGAAGATGTCAACATAGATTAATTCAATGACACAATATTGCTAAAGTCACATGCACGGGCCACATGGAAAAGCATTCATATCAAGGCAGAATCCGGGGCTTCAGGAGTATACAGTCGCAGCCTTGCAATTCCTGCGCATGCCTCCCCCCCCCCCAAACGCTCATACGTCAGTCTTGGCCCTTTTGTGCTCTCGTAACCATTTGCCTGCGGCAGCAACTTGTCTCTCAACGACGGGTTGATTGGCCGCAGATTGTGATGAGCTGTTGCTGTTCTTCGGCCACTTTCTCTTGTGACTAACGTTTTCGCCTCTAGAGCTGTCGATAGGCTCAACCCCTCCTCCATTTGCCTGCACTTTTCCATCGGGATCGCAGTGGGCAATGACAGTAGCTTCATTCGGCATTCCTTTCTCAGCAGCGCTCAGTTTCGTCCCTCCACCCAAGTGTGTTCTGGGGATTCTCGCCGGTTCTGGGTTCTCGGGGGTCAACGTCAACTGATACGAATCTTCTGCCGGTGAACAGGCCCGCTGTGCCTCAAAAGCTTCTCTCAGGTCATTCTCAAGTTGCTGGGTACCTAATGGCACAGTCTCTCCGGACGCATTCTCGCTTTCGAAGAAATGGCTTTCACCAACGCCATCATTCAGAGCTTCCACTGCCTGCAGGATACGCTTCACTTGCTTGCCAGAGTCATTGTTGATACCGGGACGGGGAGTGAGTGCCTCATCCATGATACGCGGCCTGGGAGTCGCCGTGCCTTCACTTTCCTCGTCATTGACCTCACTGCTGAGCCCCACCCCCAAGATCCTCTCCGCCTCGCGATGTATAACGCCCGCTGACGACCGCTTTGCTCCATCCAGAACTATCATTCTGTCAAGAAGTAACCCGAGAAGCTCGCTAGACTTGATACGATTCTTGTCCACGAAATACTGGCGGACTTTGCGCACCCAACTTTCGGCTTCGTTGCTGTATTGACTTCGCCAGCTTGGGAGCCTACCAAAAAGCAGATTACCGACGACTACTCCAAGCGACCATATGTCAACTGCAACAGTGTATGTTTCAAATCTGGTCCCCACGGGATCAGCGTGTTTGCGAAAAATTTCTGGTGCTGACCATAGCGGAGTACCACAGTTGGTCATCAGCTGCTCGGACTCTTTGGAAAGACCAAAGTCGCCGAACTTGACATAGATGTTGTCTACTGTTCTCTCGACAACAAGAATGTTTTCGGGTTTAATATCACGGTGGCTGATGGAAGGTTTCAGAGTATGTAGATAGTCCAAAGCTGACGATAGCTGGCTGAGGACTTGTGCTCCGTGACACTCGCTCAGCCTGTCTGTCGAACTGAGACAGCCTCCAGGAATGTATTCTAGTCGCAGCTTGGGATTTGGATCGAAAGTCGCCTCCAGAAGCGCGACTATATGCTTCTATCTTCTGGTCAGTCCGTGTGCAAAATGTATAACGATGTGAGGGTCTCTGTGCTAACATGAGAAAGTTTCTTCAGAATGCTGGCCTCTCTTTTCCAACTGTCTATGTCGATGGCCGTTTTTTGCTTGGGCGTCTTTACAACGAACTCATCTCTTGATGTCACATTCCAAAAGTACTCGACAACACCAAAACTGCCCTTGCCAAGTTCTTTTGTGTGAAAGACACCCTCTGACTTTGACTTTCGGCCGTCTAATGGACTCTGCTGCCCTGTTCGGACCGGTGTGCCTCCTTCTGTACGAATCATGAAAGAGGCGAGCAGCTTCTCGTGGTCCGCCGCGCCCTGACGAAACTTGTTCACTTTCTCGACATAATCGGGAGAGGAAAAGTCTCGCTTGGGCACTTTGACCTTGAACTTAACGTCATTTGTGATGTCAAGGACGGGCAGCTTATTCCCGGCGATGCTGGGACCGACTAACGACCAGTCAAAGCCCGATACTCGATCGCGCGTCTCTCCGTCATATATGACACGCGTTCCAACAGTAGTCTGGAGATCTCTCGCGATCGGCACATTCATCCTGTCGAAGGTGAAAGCAATGTGCTTTTTGCTGACATTCTTCAAGGCCGGGAGTAACAAATCGACATGTCCCGGGTCATACCCGGCGATTATACCAGCGTTCGTTTTGCAACCCAGGCTGAACCTCAAAACGAGGCAAAGGGCGCTAGGAGGGGAACTCGGCTCTACTAGCGGCTTCGTTCTGTCTTGTTCACTTTGGTCGTCTGAGTCTGACCCATCTTGTTCATTATGGGCGACCCCGCCTGATATGCTTTGGCTCGGGGGATGTCGCAGAAACGGTTCATTTTCAGGTAGTTGTGTTGTCTGCTCAGCACCCACGTGTCCAAGGCCATCAACAGGAATCAAAGTCAAAATGATATCATCATCATCATCGAAGTCGAAGTTGTGCATTGTCTTTTCTCGAGATGCGATGTGAACGAGCTGAAGGGGGAGAGAAGCAAAGTGCGGGGGCCTTGAGAGTTGAATAGGGGGAGGGGGAGGAGCAGACTCCCTGGTTATACTCCTTACTCGAAAGTTGAATGGGCGGCAACCAGGAGCAGCTGTTGGCGGCTTACCAGCCAGCCAGTCGCTGAGCTGCAGCCTGGTGGGACTAGTGACAACGGCGGCGCCTCAAATGAAAATTCTAAAGAATGAATAGTTTACCGGAGATATTGATTGTGATTCCAAACGATACTGGGAGCATGTAAGATAGGCTTGCTAATACTGGTAGGGGCATGCCGGCTAGGCGCTTGCCTACGCGGCGTTCTATTACCGACCGATGCTCTTTCCCAGGGAAACATTTGAACTGCTTCCACAGTCGGGTCTGATAAACAAGGTATCTGACTGTAACGTGATTACTTACAAGCTCACGAGTTACAAATATAGAGTTTCTATTGGAACTCTCAACACGACTGACAAAAGACTGTAAGCGCTGACTAGTTCCTAGCCGTTCTGGCAGGTCTATTTACGAAGCTTTCGTTTTAGTAGCTGCTTACAGGTGTAGAAGTAACTGAAGCTGCTTGAGCATGCATGTCGAGCTGCATGTCGAATTAAATATCATGCAGTCCTGTGTAAAGAAGGCACTGCGCCTGTAAGTATTCGCACTGTAAGGATACTGTATAGACGGTGGGGTTCCACAACATGGGCGCCTGATGGCGATTTGGTGATGAGGAGTCTACTTGCATTGCCTTTTTCCACGCAAATATGACTACGAATCCCCATTGCTATTCTTTATAGTATTGTTCTCGTTTTGTTCGTTGTCTTGGCTCTCCGTCGATAGCTTTTATCCGCAACCCTCGTACATTTTGGGTACCTGTTGATGGTAATCGACCCTTGCACCCTTGCCTTGCCGTCAAACCCTGCCGTCGACCCTTGCCGCCCAACGCCCACCCCGCCAGAAGTCCCCCACAGTAAATTTAGCCCCATCCCGTCGAGAGCCGTAATGCTTGTGGGAAAGGCTGGCTTCTCGCACTTTTCTTCCTACGGCCTCTGTATCAGTTTACGGGTACAGGAATTTATAGCAGGTCAACAGTTGGCAATTGGTGTTTGGCATGCCGCCAGTGTGACGAGTGACAAGGCCTAGGAATACAAACATGCCAAAATTTTACAATTAGGTGTCGACGAAATCTTGGTGGGCACCAGGCAACGGCCCGACGGCTTGGACGGCTGAGCAAAGCAAAGTGGCGGCCAATCAAAGGTAAAGAGTACAAAGAATGTACGGATACAGGCTAGCCTCGGAAACGAGGTTGGATCAATCAAATGCTGTTCCCCGAGACCCACTCAACGTCGCTGCCAAAGCCTGCCATTGACCAATAAGTAGTCTGGTACCTAACTTACTCACCAAACTTACCTACGAATACTCCGTACTTGAAGCCAGGTCCTGTGCCAGAAATATTGACCCCAAATATTTTATCGCGTCTTGTGTCGAATTGAATATCGACATGTCGGCAACAAGTGGAAACTTGAAAAAGGGCTCCAGGCCAATTAGCAATGTCTATTCCGTGATTTGACTTTACTGTTCATGCCATCGTCAGTTTAACGAGGCCAACCTGCTTTTGCCGCTTGTACACTGCAGGTTGCGGTTGGCAGGGTGGAGCGTGTAAACTGAATTTATAAAAGAAGGGCTTCCAGGCCAATTAGCGATATTCAATTCCGGAACTTGACTCTATAATTCACGCGCTCGTTTGTCCAACGAGACCAACCTGCTTTTACCGCTTGTACGCTACAAGTTGCAGTTGGCAAGGCGGCACGGGTGGTACCTTGATTGCTGAAC
The DNA here is from genome assembly GCA_024472245.1 of Beauveria sp. NWAFU-1. Classification (NCBI taxonomy): domain Eukaryota; kingdom Fungi; phylum Ascomycota; class Sordariomycetes; order Hypocreales; family Cordycipitaceae; genus Beauveria; species Beauveria sp. NWAFU-1. The sequence goes on along the minus strand of JANBXD010000006.1, from coordinate 1,763,185 downwards.
AGAGGGTCCGGTACCTAAATGCACGGCGGCTGCAAGATACCTACCTGTCGCCAAAATAAAGAGGGAGGCGCATCCTCACACCTTCACCTTCTTGCTCTGTTACTCGCAGTTCGCGCCGCCATCCTCATCGCGACCTTTCGGGTCGCAGAGCTCATTACCATCTTTAAAATGTCCACTTCCCCAGACCAAGCTCAAGATGCTGTCGTTACTGCCACGAAGCTTCTCGCGTACGATGACGCGCAGCTGGCCCTGTTCCTGAAGTCGGTCAAAACTGACGACGGCTACGACCTTTCGTCCGTAGACGGCTTCTTGGAAATCTCCAAAGCTCAAAAAGATGAATTCTCGGAAAAAGTCAAGTGAGACGAGCGCATTGCTGCATTCAACCTTCAACATTCCACCCCCATCTAACAGACACTGCTGGCTAGGCGAGCGCTTTTGCGAATAGAACACCAAGTCGACGAGCTTCATGAGCGCTTGGCCAACTTGGCTGATCAACTGCATGATATCACAGCCTTCGAACCTCGACGCTTGCCCACTGAATCACCTACTCCGCCGCTGAATATTCCTTGCAAGTCGTTTGAAGACGCCTGCTATGATGGGCTCATTGAAGCTGGTGGCCGTCCTGTCTGCTCGATTCAAGAACGCCTTCATATCGCCGCCGAGCCAGCGACCAGATATCGCCCAATCATTTCCTGGCTCACCGACGATCCAGACACCGCGACTGGGGCCGATGAGATTCAGTCAGTCTTTTCCAGGCAGTTCAGGCAGTGGTGGCTCTTCCGCAAGTCCCAGTGGACAAATCGAGGACGCGATGACACCGAGGAAGAGGTCTCTGCCTACATTGAGTCTAACAGGCGCATGGCAATTGACTCAGGTAGTGAAAGATGGGCACGTCAATCTCAATTCAACTACGTTGAACGCGCCATATGGCAAGATATTCCCAAGTCTCGGCAGCTGCCCGACGGCCAACCATTCTCAGCTTATAGAGCTGCAGTAGAATCCCGTCTCATGTCTTATGGCTTCAAGCGACGTCTGCAACTACGAAAGAATCCACATCAACAGGATGCGTGGACGAATTGGCTGGAGTATCTCAGCTTTGAGAAATGGGTTCTAGAACACAGAACTGCCACGGCAGATTCTTTGGATTCAGAATTCCTCAGTTCCTGGCGCCTCCTCGCTGCTAGAGACATGGAGATCATTTCGAGACAACACTCGAACGCCATGGCGGGTCGTCCAGACAGAGCAACAAAAGCTGACCAGGACGCGAACGAAACAGCCATTCATAACTTTATTCAACAAACAGAGCGTTACAAGAAAGCTCGGGCAGCTGTATACTATCAAAGACATCGAGTCAAATGGGCTGTCCGGGAGGCACGTCTCTTGGAGACGGAAATAGCCAAACAGGCCAAGGCGGCGGAGCGCTCTCGCCTGGAAAAGAGGAGCGAGACTCGAAAGAGGCGGCACGAGAGAGAAGAGAATTACCAAGTCAATTCAAATTCCCAGCTGAAGAAGCCCAAACGAGGTGCCACAGGCGAGGGGGTAACTCCGAGTTCAAGAGACGTGGCTTCCGCTAGGGCCCCTCGCAGGAGTGCTCGTCTTGCCAAGATGGGCAACCAAGCTTGACCACATGTACATATTAACTCTGGCGGGGACTGAATTTTGAAAGTAGTCAAGGGGTCTGATGGAAATCTCGAATGTGCCATCTTTTCTCATCATATAGACGGCATGAGTCCGTTGCGATATGGTCAGTGCAACGCAGGCGAGCATGACAAACGAGACACACAATTTACATTAGCCACGAATTGCAGCGAGAATTCTGACACTAGTAATTCAATGTTTCGAAGGAATGCAAAGATGGACGATGCGCGTGCCGGGCATCTCCGGCCGAAATAGCTGCCGGGATCCCACGGTCTTGATGGCGCGCATATACTTTAAGACCAAGTGGAAGAAGAAGAAGATTTATTAAGTATAAAGAACTCTTCTACTATTAGGGAGAAGACCTCGTCTATAAAGAGGTCTATAACCTAGTCACTATTGTAAAAGATAAAGTCTATGATTTAGTCACTACTATAAAGGAATAAATCACTCCTGAGACCTCAAAGGACCTCAAAGGTAGGCCTAAGTCAATCAACACATACTCGCATTTTCACGCTTTAGGCCAGGGGAATGCGGGGAAGTGAAATGAGCAGACTTGCGTCATTCTTGATTTGTAAACTGCCGCACGGCATATTCTAGATTTTCGTTGATGGGTGCTCTCAGTGAGCCGTTTCGCATGTGGTTGGTGGTTGCAGCATATTGCGTGATAGCGCCATTTCATCCCGCCATGCGACTGACGGTAACTTATATAGTTACGTCGCAGGCTATCAAGTGCACGCCTCGAGCGCTCATTCAAAAGAATACAAGAGGTACTTTTTTGTCACCAGCATTCAGTTGACAGAAAAAAAAATGGCTGCAGCTGCTACTTTGAAGCCTACTTTTCCTGCTGGCCCAAACGGCCAACCGGATATCGCGTATGCACCCAACTGGGACACATATCAAGCTCGAGCAAAGCGGCACTTGGATGGCGGAAAGCTGGTCAAGACGCTCCCGGACGGTTTCCCGACAAAGCTTCAGTCCGATCTCGTCTGGGATGGTGCCACGGTATCAGATAAATACCAATGGTGGTATCGACTTGGCGAGAGTGACGTGGCCGAGATTGACGGCGCCCTGAAGCATTTCAAGAGTAAGTGCCCGCGCCATTTTGAACAAGACGAAGAAAGAAAAAACGCCAAACTTGTTGCTTACACTGGAAAACAGGCCTGGGGAAGCCACTCGGCGACATCACACAAGACACGTTTCCCCTGCCGACGCTGCACGCCGTGCTGCGCGACGTGTCCCGGGAGATTCACAACGGGCACGGCTTCAAGGTTGTGCGCGGCATCCCCGTGGAAAAGTACACGCGCGAGGAGAACATTGCCGTGTACGCCGGCCTCGCCGCGCACGTGGCGCCGACCCGCGGCCGCCAGGACAGCAGCTTTGACGGCAGGCCGGCCGACGTGGCGCTCGCGCACATCAAGGACCTAACGGCCGAGGTCGACCCGCACAAGATTGGCGCGCCGGCGTACACGACGGAGAAGCAAGTCTTCCACACCGACGTCGGCGATGTCATTGCGCTGTTTGCGCTCGCCGAGGCGGCCGAGGGCGGCGAGAGCTACCTCGCCAGCAGCTGGCACGTGTACAACCAGCTGGCGGCGACGAGGCCGGATCTGATTAAGACGCTGTCGGAGCCGTGGGACAGTGACGAGTAAGTTGAAAGCAAGCCGTTTCTTTTCTTTTTGCCGGACCATCTGCCTAGAACAGAGCATAATCCCTAATATTATTATTTTGTGCTAGGTTTGGCAAGTCGGGCCCGCCGGGCTATTCAGCGCGGCCGCTGCTTTACCACCAGCCGGCCGACGGCGATGCCCCCGAGCGCCTCATTATTCAGTACGCGCGCCGCTCGTTTACCGGCTACTGGGGACTGCCGCGCAGCGCCGACATACCGCCCATTACCGAGGCGCAGGCCGAGGCGCTCGACGCGCTGCACTTTACGGCCGAGAAGAGCGCCGTCGCGCTCGAGTTTCAGGCCGGCGACATTCAGTTTGTCAATAATTTGAGCATCTTTCACGCGCGCGGCTCCTTTAAAGACTCGCCCGAGAAGCAGTAAGTTTTTCTCTTCTCTTTTGGAACGCCTCCTCTTCAAAAAAAAAAATTTTCTTCTTTTTTCTTATTCAAAAGTAAATCACACGGCTGACTGAATAACACAAGGCGTCATCTCATCCGACTCTGGCTGCGCGACGAGGAGCTGGCGTGGAAGACGCCCCAGCCGCTGCAGCGTCTCTGGGATCGCGTATATGCGGGTGTCAAGGCGGAGAATCAGGTTTTTCCTTTGGAACCGTTTCTGCGAACGCCCTCGACTGGCGAGAAGAAGATTGCGCTACAGTAGGGAGCCGCAGTGCTTCAAAAAATCATAACAAAGAGAACGACAGGCGGAAAGCCAATCCTATGAAGGTACGAGATTTGCACAGTATGTACGTACTAGTTTCAATGTCTAGACTTTTTTTTGCATTATTTGATTCATCACATGGCATCGTGTCTGGTGTGCGACTCGCCAGAGGTGAAGTGACAGTCCTCTACGTTGAAGTCGTGCTTTTTAAATGTACGTAGGTGATATGCCCCGCGTCGGTTAGAACTTGCGGGTAGATGTGTTGGTCAAGAAGAGCCGCAGTGTTCGAATAGATGTAATATTTACGGTTGCCAAACTGGTGGACCACGGCGCGGCAGATGCCGAGTACTGCACCAGAGGAGCCTGGTGATGGGCATTGTACCCGCTGTGCCCATGAGAAAATTTAATCAATAGCTTGGTCATTTCGACTGAGCCGGTAGACGCTAGATGGCAGTATAGATGGCTGTGGTAGAACCATGGACGACGATGCGACGCCTGACGCTAAAGATCCAACCAAATATGGACTTTCCGTGATTTTGAAAAGCAAAATTGTGACAACTGTATGCAAGCCAGATACCTCGCAGAAGTGGCTCAGAGCCCATCAGGTTCCCCTCGTTGTCGGGAGTCGTCATTTGTATAGTTTCAATACACGCTCAACATTCCTCCTGTAACCGTCCGAAAGTGCAGTCTCGGACGAAGCGTTGAACTTGGCCTCGGCCTGTCGCTGTAGGGAAATCTCTCGTAGACGCCGAGTTTCGCCGGGTGTAAGTTGAAGCTGAAAACGTCAGTCCTAAAGACCCAAAGCGACGCTGCATCGATGAAAAACCCACATAAGCTTCAATACCAATTGCATGAATAGTGACAGCGAGCCAGACAGCCATGCCGAAGCTCACATTCATAGCAGCAGCCTTTTGCTCAGGTCCTTTAGTGATGTCTGCTTTGACCAAGACCCAGGCATCAAGAGAGGCGCAGTCCGGATATGCCTGTAGCAGTGCCGTGCTATCTAGAAAGCTGGCGAGCTCACGACAGAGCTTCGGCTGGTAATGAGCGTCTTGGCCACCGCCCGACGAAATAATGATGGCAGTGAGTATCATGATAACCCTAGCCGTTACGATAGTTCCAGCCTACAGTGAGTTAGCGCAAGTTGAGACATTCATGTGCACTCGACTTGCATAAAACCAGGCTCGCAACATCCATGCACGGTGTTGATCGATCCTCAGCCTCTTGATGTAGAAATACGCCAGCGAGAGAGAGCCGACAAACATGAGGGCCAAGACACCAACCACGCCTTGAATGGCCAGGTCGCCGCCAAAAGACACGGGCGCAATCATGATGACACCCGCAACGCCCACGAGGCTCAGCATCAGCGTAATGTAGCCGTTGATGCGGTGCAAAAGGATCAGCTTGTGGCGGACGACGGGAATAAATTGGCCGCAAGCCAAGACACCAGCGGGAATCACGGCATACAGATGCATCTTGATGCCGGCGCGATAGACGTCGTAGGTGGTGTACCAGTAGCACTCGCCAGGCGCGGCGTGGTTGATGCCCTTGGGGACGGGGGAGCAAAAGACGCCGTAAAAGTCGAGGTACATCATCCGGGCGAGGCAGAAGCCGAACATGGCGCCGGAAAAGACGAACCAGAGGATAAAGTTGTACCTCTTGGTGAAGCCGATTGGGTTATACAACTTGTGCATCTTGGCGAGGATGCCCGCGCCATCTTGGGCAGGTTCCGGTGATGGACTCATGATCTTGAGGGCAGACGGGGACGCTGGGAGAGGATGATTGGGATGCAGTGTGACGCTCTACTATCCAGCGCGAGGGACTGCCGCCTTTTATATCCTCCCAAAAAGTCTCTCGCTCTTTTTATTTGGCAGATGCACAGCGAACATGGATCGCAACCGTATTCCGTGTCGTGGACATCACTTACACGGCATACGCGTGTACCCTAACCAGCCACCCGTCATTCATTGGCTATTGCTGAATATCTCGTGGCAGTGTTTTCCATCTCGCAAGCATTTGCAATCTCCTGGCAAAAATTGCAGCACCGTTATGCTGCCCATTTCGGGCACCGCTAGAAGGGATCGCATTAAATCGGCCGACAACGGCTAGATGCCCAGCCCTGCGAGCAGCCGCGTGGCGTCAGAACTCGAGCTTGGCTCGGCAGCACAGCCTGCGCGCTGAAACAGGGAAGGGACCAGCGTAAAATGCTGAGCGAGTTATCCGCCTTGTTGGCTCAGGACATGTCGACAAAAGAGGCTTGCCAAGGCGACTGCGTCGGATTGGCGTCCGCGATAGGCACGTTGTTGGCCCTCGGAAAAGGAGTTGGGCGCAGGAGATGACGTTGCGTTTCGCTTGGACAACAATATGACTATTTTCCCGACTTTCTCAGGTAAACCGAGTCCGAGTTTACTATGAAACGGGTCACAAAGGTATGGGCAATTAATTTAGTCTGTTATCTTGGCTTGCTGATGTGTTTTAGAAGTGTTGAACAGTGTTGGCTGCGCAGATTTCTCAGTCCTAAGAAGCTCAAAGAAGAAGGTGACAATTAAAAAAAAAAGGGAGGCTCTTTTTGAACAGGCGTGTAATAACCTGTCGACTACCTATCATATGAATAGCTTCTATTGACAAGGAAAACAAAATCAGTGTATATAGTCGCACCGGTTTTGTTCTGCCCCTGTCTCTCCGTCAGCAATATGTTCCTCCCAGTTATATATAACTTGCGATTTCACCATGCATGAGATTACGGATAGAGCACGTCTCTTCTAAAAAGTCATGCCGGGTTTTACCTTGGCAAAAGCCTAAATACGGCCTGTCATGTTTGCCACGCGGACCAGCTTGAGCCAGTCGGGTTCCGTGCCAACCAGGTCCCGGGGCCCCATGACGGTGTAGGCGCCAACTGGCACCCCAGCCAGATGCCCGTCGATCTCGGGCACTTCTGTTGGTAGGAGACCCGGTCTCACAATGAGTGCGGTGGGCGCGTACATGCGCCCGCGTCGAGGGCTCTCGCCAATGGCGGCGTGGCGCGGTGACCCATTTGGCGCATCCAACGAACCATTCGGCTTTTCCTGAACAAAACACAGGGAGCCAGTTATGTTCACGGCGGACGCACAGGGGCGGAATTTCCCGAGTTTACGGCGATCAATTACACAGGCTGCTTGCCGTATCGATGGCAAGCGCGTCTACCACATCACCAAGGATGCAACCAAAAGCCTCGTAAACGAACCCGAATCGACGAGCGTTGGTATTGACGTCATCGTAGTGAATGGCGCTCACCAGCTGTCAAAAAGGAGCTTGGCAGGTGAATCGGAATTATGCACATGATGAGGACAGGAATGCAAGTGGCAACTTGAAGGGGAGTCTGCCCACTCCAGCATCTAGCAGAAAACCAAAAGAAGTGCAAAGCAACCTCGAGCCGTCAAGTGATTTAAACCCGCTAGGAAAAAGAATACTTCAGGAAATCTAAAGCTTCTTCTGCCGCTTCCGCCGTTTCATGATCCGTGGTCCGCAATTGACTAGTCGTGATCAGGGTATCAGAGGTTGGCACAATGGCTTGCACTTTTTGCAATGCCGTAATGTCCTGTACTAAATCTAACTTCATACGAGCTAGAGATAATGACTAAAGTAGGGCTAAATAGGACGCAGCAGGGCACTGTCCCGAGGCTGATTGCGATGACTCGGCTGGACATGGGATGGGCGAGCCAGGCTCAAGAGTGTTAAGCTAATCGAGGTATCGGACTGGCATACAACTGCATACAACCACAAGGAGAGTTACTTAAAACCAGATTCCTGTAATGTGGCTCTAGTGCACTCTCCAAGCAGTGCTGTTAATCCTGCTCGTCCACCATTTCCACGTCCTGGTGGGCGTGACCGAGACACCAAGGAGATACAGGCCTCAGATCAGCCCACAGGGCGAGGGCAGTGTGACTGACAGCAAAGACAGCAACGACGTGCAGATGGTAGTGATAAGTCTTAAAACCAACGCAAATATAAATAGGCAGGTGACGAGAAGAGTAAGGCAGCCGCCGAAGGAGCAGTATTATTTCTACCTGGCGCGCCACTTCCATTGCGCCTTTCTCCTGGTGTGTGCGTTCCTCTAGCGGCGTCTTCTTCGGCGGCTGCCTTCTTCTTCTTATTGTGGCCTTCTCACGTTTGCGTCGGTCTATTATAGGCTTATCACTAATACCATCTGCACGTCGTCGCTGTCTGTGCTGTCAGTCACACTGCCCTCGCCCTGTGGGCTGATCTACGGCCTATATCTCCTTAACGTCTCGGTCACGCCCTCGGATTTCCACCGATTTCGCACCGCGGCCACCGCTCGCTTCCATTCATGATTATTGTGCTTGACCCGGCACACCTGTTGGCGGCTTTTCTTTCACATCCAGGAGTGCCAGGAGTTGATCTTCGCGGCGGCTTCAACCGAGCTTTTGAGCTTTCTCCCTTATCCTCTCAGTCAGGGGGTAATTGACGATAATTAGCCGCTCGCATGCATCGAATGCCATTATTGTGTCAGTACTAAGTACAGGATGGTAGTTATTCGGTGGGATAGTACTTTTGCGTAGAGACGTGGGATGGTTTGGTATACATAGAATTTGTATTGAAAGAGCGCCTGCACGGTATTTATACTAGCAGAATTCTCACACGACATTTTATGGGTCGTCTTCTTACAGTTAGGTAAGCGAGGCACTTAACCCTAACTTATGTGCATATTCTCGAGCTTTTGGGGTTCGTGAATATCGCATATAATTATTTAGGAGTTGAGCGGGCGTTTGCCGCAGAAGATGATGGTTAAAGGTTTAGCGGTCAAAGTGACAATGTGCGGGACGCCACAATGTGGAAGGAAGTGTGTGTGGCTGGAATGCCTGAGTGGTTGCAGGCGCTGAGCCTCGCTAGGTGCGCTACTGCAGGCGGGGCTCCACCAAGAAGACGGATAGATCGACAGACACTACGGAGTAGGTATCCGTACTTAGCATGGAATTAGTAGGCAAATTCACGGGGGCATGTTTTGTAACACAACCTTGTTACAAGAGGATACGTACCCGAGGCAACCACTGGGGCCGCTAGCGCCAGGACCAGCACCTTCATCTCTGTATATTGGAACCCACTGAACAATGCAATTGAACGGCGGCTGGAGCAAAAGGCCTCAGCAGGTATCAGACAAGAACCAAAAAAAAAAATCAGGACTAGCTCAGATGATGGCCAAAACATGCCAGAAAAAAAAACAAGCGAAACATATCTCGTTGGAAAGAGTCTAGCCTGTGACTGATTATGCTGCTGCTGGCGGCTCGAGGAAGCTGTCATTGGTTTAGAGACGTTGCAAGGTAACCCCCTGGTTCTCAAGTTCTCCAACGTGACGCTAGATGGGCCCCTGCTGGGAACCACATGTGATGGAACAAGCTTCGAGCCATCGAGCTTCGTTGGCGCCGACCTCCAATAGACAGGCTTTGTGGCGTCTACAGTCTCAAGCTGCGCCCTCTTCTTGACCTACGAAACTGCACAGAATGATCTACAGTGCCCGAAATAGAGCCTGGAGGCGATCTGTAGGCTGTACAATAGGTTGGCGACCCACCCGCCATGGGCTTCAGCAGGTACCTGGAGCCATTGAAGCTAAGCCTAAAATGCATGACGCAGTCAACTTGTAGTTGGCCCATGTGTTGGCAGCCTGTTTCTTGACTTTCTTAGGTAACTGCTTCCCTGCTTATACCGCACTTCTGTTATCGCTGTTTTCTTTCCCGCCTCTTTTTTTAGCCATTCCCTCCATCCTCTCCATCAGCACAACAACTCGTCTGCCCGACAATCATACTCTCGGTCAAGAGAATCTACGATCGCATCGCTGCAAACCTGCCTTTGCCTGCCGCGCTCTGCTCTCCGCAGCCACTTGCTTTCACCGACGCTTCTCGGTACCACACCTCCACGACGCCTCCTGCGGCCCAAAATAGCCTTCGTCCGTCTAAGCCTCCTTTTGCTCGACGGCCACCCACCGCCCGCCAGCATTTAACAAGAATTCGTACTGCTTATTGTATCTTGTTGCATACACACAACCTTCCCGGCCCTCCGTCTCCTCTGCGCTCCTCTGCTCTGTCTCCTCCTGCGGTCCGGAGTTTTGAACCGCAGCCTCGCCAGCTGTCGTCCTGTCGCATCGCATACCTCATAATCAATTCCTATATAAAAAGTCGCCCATGTTGCACCCGTCGACCTAGCTTCCAACATCCCCCTCCTTCCGCCACTTCCCCAACGACAAAACTCGACGAACTGCGCCATCGCTTCACGCCATGTACGACCATGGCGCCGCAACCGCCGCCTATCAGCCCTTTCTACCCGGCGCGCTCCCCAATGCCGACATCAACGACCTCATCGCTCGATCCGGCATGGGAGGCGGCTCCAAGCAGCGGCCGGCTTCCTACAAGGCTATCGGTATCAGCTTGGCTATTAGTTCTGGCTGCCTCATTGGCGTCTCTTTTGTCTTGAAGAAAGTCGGACTCCTAAAAGCCAACGAAAAATATAATGAGGTCGCTGGCGAGGGCTATGGCTACCTCAAGAACTTTTACTGGTGGGCGGGCATGACGCTCATGATTCTCGGCGAGATCTGCAACTTTGTCGCATACGCCTTCACTGACGCCCTCCTCGTCACGCCCCTCGGCGCACTCTCCGTCGTCATCACCACTGTCCTGTCCGCCATTTTCCTGAAAGAACGACTTAGTGTTGTCGGCAAGGTCGCCTGTTTCCTCTGCATAGTGGGCTCCGTCGTCATTGTGCTCCATGCCCCCGAAACGTCCTCTGTTGGTAACATCCAGCAGATGCAACAGTTCGTCATAGCACCTGGCTTTCTCACGTATGCCGGCGTTATCATCGTCGGCTCTGTCATCACCGCCTGGTATGCCGGTCCCAGATGGGGCAACAAGAACATGCTCGTCTACATCTCCATCTGCAGTTGGGTCGGCGGTCTGAGTGTCGTCTCGACGCAAGGTCTCGGCGCATCCATCATTGCCTGGATTGGTGGAGAGCCGGAGTACAAGCACTGGTTCCTATGGGTCCTTCTTGTCTTTGTCGTCTGTACCCTGCTCGCCGAAATCATTTACCTCAATGTCAGTCTTTCCAGCGCCACCTCATATCCCCCTGGCTAACCTCTCTCACAGAAAGCGCTCAATCTTTTCAACGCCGCCATGGTGACTCCCACCTATTACGTCTACTTCACAAGTACCACCATCATCACATCTGCCATCTTATTCCGGGGTTTTAAAGCACCAGGTAGGGATCTGGCGACAATAGTAATGGGCTTCCTCGTCATTTGCTCTGGTGTTGTGTTGCTACAGTTGTCCAAGTCAGCCAAGGATGTCCCAGATACGGCCGTCTTCCGCGGTGACCTCGATCAGATTCAGACGATCGCTGAGCAAGAACAGCCCGAGACAGAGCCCAAGGCGGACGCCATTCGTGGTACTGCAGCGATCGTGCGCAAAATCTCCCAAGCGCGCCAAAGGATGGAGGAGAGAGAACTGGAGCGCTTGCGCGAAGAAAAGTCGATAGACACTCTCCAGCCGATCACGGAGAACGGCCAGCCCCAATTTGAGTGGGATGGACTGCGACGACGTAAAACCTTAGTCTCGAGCACGCGCACACGCTCCGTTACCTCGCCCGGCCCCGCGCCGTTTACGCCGCCTCCTCCCAGTCCCCACCCGCCCCTAGGCATGTCCGCGTTCCCGACCGACGAAGACATGGAGGAGCAAGAACGCCCCAGCACCATGTTCTCCAGCATTGTCGGCACCATCAGAGCACGCTCCCGGACCAATGCGACCATGCCTCCATCTTATGGTGACGAGGAGTCTGGCCGCACGCGCAGCCCGGGCATCCGTCCAGTGCCGCTGACGGAAATTGTCCTCCCCAAGGCCAACAACGACGATGAAGCGGGCTCGTACTATGGCGCCACACGCGAGCACGTCTTTCCGAGGGACACGGCCTACCGGGGCGCGTCGGCGGGCAGCGGCACGAGCCTGGCGCCGCCGACGCCGCCGCCGCACTCGGCTCGCCGCCAATTTTCGTTTCAGCGCGTCTTCCGCAAGACACCGGACACTACTGAAGAGGAGCGTCTGGGGCTTGTCAAGGAATTAGACGGCACGCGAAGCGGCGAGGAGGAAAACGACTACAAGGATGATGATCTGCAGAAAAAGGGCTTTGTTTGAGCCCACTGAACGAGAAGATGGAGAAGCATGACCTTGCATTGTTTTGGCGCAACTTGCGGTCCTTGGTTAAGGAATGTCGATAACGACTCTGTTTTTTCTGTCTAAGCGAGCTACTGGTGCGCATAAAAGCTGCGCACCTTTTTTGTTTCTTTTTCTTCCTTTTTGTATTGTCTTGCATGGATGGACTATTATTACACTCTTTCGGTAATGAAACAGCACTTACCGACTTGGCTTGAATACCATAGAGAAGAGGGTATCTGCATTTTTATCTCGGCTTTTCTTTCGCTTGGGTTATCAGGGTTTGCAACGTCTTTATGACTGAAACGCACGCGAATGATGTTGACTAGGATAGAGGAGGGGCTCATGTGAAATGAGCAACGAACAGAAGAGGAAGAAACGCTTGTATGTATTACAATGACCTGATGATTCTACTTTTGAACAATGAATGTATGCAGTGTGCTATGTGTAAATGTCCATGCCAACAACTCCGCTTGTGCATGTGCGCGATGGGAAAAGTATATACGAGAAGAAGAATAAGAAGAAGAAGAATGCGTGAATGCTTTTGTTTGAAAACCGGCGGATTACCAGTCGGCGGCCCAACCATTATCCTTGAGAAAGTCCTCACAGGCCTGCCGCAGAGCCATATTCGGCCGCAGGTCGGATGCGACGAGGGGTTCTCGCGTCAGCGGATCGCAGGGATGTCGTCGAAGATGCTCCATGATGGATGCGCGCTCGTACGACTTGCCCGTTTTCGTCTAGAACACGGCGATGACAAATTAGCACGTCCTCTGTCCAAAGACTACGTATTGGAAGGGAAAGGAACTCACCATGACCGGATCTACCATGAAGCCAAACGAAATATCATCAATCGCCCAGTCTGGCACCTCGCGCAGACCCTCACCCGCCAGCCTCCTCGACCGCTCAAACACCGCCTTGAGCCTTTCCTCTTTTTCCCTGGCCTCCTCCTCCATCGCGGCTCTCTCATCTTCATCCACCTCCACCTCTGCCGCCGCCGCCGCGACATCCTCCCTCAGTAGCTCGAGCATCTCCCTCTCCAGCGCCTGCTCCCCCCTCACCCTGCGTTTCTCGCGGCGCTCCCAGCGCGCCTTTTTCGCGCGCAGCACGGTGGCAGTGACGGCGGCGAGCGACTTGTCGTTGGAGGCGGCACAGAGGGCGTGGGCGGCGAGGCCGGCGGACAGCGCGCCGTCCGGGTCGTCGAGGGCGAGGCGCGCCTGGCTCGTGTAGTAGTGGGCCTTGAGGACGGCGGTGGGGGCGCCGGCGGCGCCGGCGGGGAGGGCGAGCGCGGACTGGCAGTCGGTGATGACGGAGTCCCAAAGGGAGAGCTTGAGGCGGGCCATGGCGCGGTTGGTGTAGAGCGTGGGGTTCTTGGGGTCCTCGATTATGCTGGGTGCGCGCCGGACGTTAGCGGATGAGGGAAAACAACGGAGAGGCGAGGGACAGGATGACGGCGTACGCTTGTGAGTAGAGGCTCTCGGCGCCCACGTAGTTGCCCTTTTGAAAGAGGCGATTGCCATCCTCCTTGAGCTGGAGCGCACGCGACATGTCTGCGTCGCGCTGTAGTCTTTTCACAAAAGTAGACTTAATATCCTCGATTGGGATCAGTGAAAGTACATGTGTAGCTTGGTTGTCGGTAGCATGTAGTTTTCCGTGTGTGTGCTGGCTCGTTCGTTGACGGAAGCTGGGGCAGCTGGAGGGGATTGGGCTCGCCTTCCGTGGGGTAAGAGATGCAATATCGAGAGGTGGTGGCGTATGCAGCAAGTTCTAGCACATGTTCTTCTCTACTGGCAGCGCAAATATGAGACCTGAAAGCAAAAGTAGTGGATGTAGGGACAGAGAAAGTCAGAAGAAAGGTATTCTAGGCGGCGGAGTTTGAAGGGGACCCTGATTATTGTACGTCCGTCATTGCGTGGTGGAGGCGGAGCACCTAGAGCTGAGAAATCGTGGGCGACCCGCTTTGTCTTGTCTCCGGTCGGCAGCGGCTTGGGCGGATCTTTCTAGAAGCTCATCATTAATCAAACAGCCGAAAGTCTTTAAAAGGACTAGTTGATTCATTCAATCAGATTCAAGAAATTCTGCGTCACCGAGCAGCCGTGATGCAGCATCGTTGGGCAATTCCTGACCAAACAAAAAAGTTAGACGACCCAAGAAACGCTGGGCGTTTGCCGTCACGACACCTGTCACAAAAAAACGGCAACCTATCATTGTCAACGTCCCGTGCATAACGGAAAGCCAGCTGGCATTTCGGAAGGGCCTGTAGCTTTTCCCATTGTACAAAGCTCGCTCAATGGGATACGGTGCCTCGTGCTCCCTGACAATCACAGCTACACAAGCGCAGAAGGAATCCCACATGACAGATGCACAACGGGACAAGTACTGGGGCCACGGCCAATCATGGAACTTATCACGAGCCGCGGATACAGAAGAGAGGCCGTTTCATTATTGGCTGCGGCGGACCTCTGCCCTACCAATTCGTCAGCTCAGACCGATTTCGCGTACGTGCCGCTCGTCAGGCACCCTGGCTGCCCAGCATCCTCGCCGTCAATTGCTCTGCTGCGCCGACGGTGCCAGAATCTGTTACATGGGTCGCTGCCGCTCCGGTTAAGCGGCATGCAATTGAAAAACGATCAGAAAAGTTGACGTGAGATTATTAGCCTGTTTGCCTGTCCCACGCGGGTACCACGCTGGCCCGTCCAGCACAAGGAACCACGGGCCGTCAAAATTCGACGGCCAATTCAGCCTCGTGTCAAAGAAAAGACACACAATGAGCACGGCACCGGCTGGATCCCGTGGGCCAGATGCAGGAAGGTGTTGCGGTGTCGCCCACACAAAATGCCACACAAATGCCACAAAGTGCCAGCATTATTCTAGTTGCACTGCTAGACTGCAATCGGCATACGACTATATCGCCGCGCTAAACCCAATCGGATAAACGATGAACGATTCGATAATCTTGAACAAACAAGTGGTGTAAGTCGTTGCGTTGGCACGCGCAAGATATATTTATGTGAAGAGCTCGTTGAACCTTGTCTTCTGTTCTCACCATCTTTCCATTCGATCTA
The DNA here is from genome assembly GCA_024472245.1 of Beauveria sp. NWAFU-1. Taxonomy (NCBI): domain Eukaryota; kingdom Fungi; phylum Ascomycota; class Sordariomycetes; order Hypocreales; family Cordycipitaceae; genus Beauveria; species Beauveria sp. NWAFU-1. The sequence goes on along the minus strand of JANBXD010000006.1, from coordinate 1,747,967 downwards.
ATCCTTTGATGCGTGCAAAGCCCGTCGTGTCTCCCATTCACCCAGACCATCGATCACATCTTTGGCCGTGCCGGCAACGCCAGCATCGTATACAACGAACTCGTCCTCAACGCCGGTATTTTCGTCGCCTGACCCTTTCGCTCCGTGGCCGACGATCTCGCCAGCGGCGCCATTTTCCTTGGCAATCTCATCCGAGAGCTCGTCGAGACCAACAACACAGGCCGCGATGCCTTTGTACCCGAGTACGGCGTCGCACTGACGCCCCCGCCACCAGGGCCGAGAGCCGGGCCCGCGCCGCCACGCGCGGCATTGAGCTCGGCGTCGACGACAGCTTCTACGACCTCAGCGGCAACCTGCTCTGGATGCGCGCCCTGGTGCCCCAGCTCAGCGACGCCAGCCTCGACATTTTTTTCCGCGACTACACGGCCGCCTGCGCGCGGGCTCCCGCGAGAAGCTGGCCGCGAGCAACAGCGGCGCTCTCGGCATCACGGGCGTCGATTTGCTGACGATCAATTCGGCCCGCTATCGGCAGACAGCGGAAATCTGTGAGGTCGTGGCCAGCGACCACGAGGAAAAGGACGTGCCGACGGTGCAGGTGGTGGCCGGCGAGAACGAAGGCCTGCGGGGTCTGACGATACGGGTGCGATGTGGAAGAGGCAGAGCGCAAATTTAAGGAGCTGCTGCCGCATTTCCCAGATTTGCTGCAGGAGCAATTTGTCTAGTCACTGGCTTCAGCTGGTCGTGCGGCTATCAGGCAGGTACAGTCGAAAAGACGATCGGAGCGTTGACGCAAGTTCGGGGCCGCAACCATCCGGGTGCCACTCACACCTTGATGGCAGGTTGGTTCGGGTATTACCTTTGGCAGCCCAGCCAGTTTGGTTTTTCCACAATTTACTAACTGCATATAATGCAACTGGGTATTCTGTATTAGAGTGCTGAAATGATCTATTACGGCACATGATTGAACGCAGCCAAAGCGCTGCTCCGGTCTCGTTTGGTTTTACCCAGCATGGCGACCCGCGACGGCATCTACGCCCACAGATCGAGGACGACACGCCCCTGCAGCTTTCCCTCGTGCATCTTCTCAAACGTGCTCGTCAGCTCGTCTAGCTTGACGACCTGCGAACGGGACTTGATGACGCCCTTGGCGGCGAGCGCCAGCACCGCCGTCGCGTCCTCGTTGTTGCCCACGTTGGAGCCCACAATGTTGAGGCCCGAGCTTATAAGGCGAAACGGAAAGGAGCCGCCAATCGGCTCGGGCGCGTGCTCCGGCACGCCCACGCACACGAGCGTGCCGTCGAAGCGCAGTAGCCCCAGCGCCTGCGCGTAGGCGACATTGGACGCAGCGCAGACGACGACGGCGTGCGCGCCTAGCCCGTCGCACAGCTCGTGCACGTGCGCCGCGAGCGCCTGGCCGCCGGCCTCATCGCGCCTGTACTGCGTCATGTCGACAAAGTGCTTGGCGCCTGACTCGCGCACCAGGTCCGCCTTGCTCGGGTGGTCGACGCCGACGACGCGCAGGCCCAGCCCGCGCGCAGCGATTTGCACCGCGAGGTGGCCGAGGCCGCCGCCCGCGCCCGAGATGACGACCCAGTCGCCCCGTTGGGCGCGGCTGCGGACAAGCGCCGCGTAGACGGTGACGCCGGCGCACAGCAACGGCGCGGCGTCGACGGCGGAGAGGTCGTCGGGAATGGGCGTCACGTAGCGGGCGGGGCCCAGCACGTACTGCTGAAAGGTGCCAGGCGTAAAGTAGCCCGAGATGGACTTCTGCTGGCAGCAGCCGTCCCGGCCGGCTTTACAGGGTGCTGCGGGGAAGGGAAGTCTTCTGTTAGCGGGAGGGGGGGGGATGACGCGCGAGGGGGTGTCTGGCCGGCGTCACGTACCGCATTCACCGCAGATGCTGGCGAGCCATTTGACGCCCACGCGGCTTCCGAGCTTGAGTCCGGAGGTTTCGGCGCCGGGACCGAGCTTGACGACTCGGCCAATGCCTTCGTGGCCGCCGACCTGGTCCTTAGGCGTGGGGAAGGGCAGCAGAGCCCACGAGCGGGTCATGACGCCCAGGTCAGAATGGCAGACGCCCGAGTGCGTTCTGGAGGGAGCGAGGTCAGCTGGGGTGAGAGAACAGAGAACGAGCCTTGCACGGCGGGGGAAAAATACGTACAGCTTGATGAGGACCTGGCCCTCTGCCGGCTCCGGCGTGGGCAGCTCTACAATCTTGGTCGAGATGGTGCCGGGCTCATCGTAGACGGCGGCCTTGTACGTTGCTGGGATCTCCATTGTAGAAGACATGTTCTCCTCTCTAAAGCGTGGTGTTGTGCTCAAGAAACTCGGCCCGTTGTGAAGCAGCAACCCTCGTAGCTTATAATCGATCAAGGCTTGCCCTTTTGTTACTATAAAGTCCGCTCGCCCGCATCGACGCCTCAACAACGCCCCAGACTTTGCCCCAGTCGCTCTGCCGAAACCAGATTGTAAGGGTCATGCTTCGCACTAGTGATCTCACAGCTTATGCTTGGCTACACTACAGCCAGTGCGACGACGCGAAAACAAGTTTATGCATACCGATTGGTCGCTAATGATCGATGCGGGCAGTGGGGAAAGGGGAAAATGCTGAGCCAGCGTTCTCCTACGGTTAAGTTATAACCGCCTCACATTAACCCTTTATACCCCGCAAAAAAAAAATGAGAGAAAAACTCCAGCGGCGGTGCGGACTAAAAAGTTAGCCCGGATAGGCGTTCTGCGCAGTCTTTGTCGCACATTGTACGAGCCCGAGCATCCGAGTTACAGCCTCAGCTTCCCAGGCTGGCACACCAGCAGACGTTTCGCAAATTCGGAATTGGGCCGGGCTCTTGTCTTTATATTTTTTTGCTGGCCCCGCTCTGTTGGCTGGTGCCGGAGTTGCTTGTAAGCAACACGCTTTCGCAGCCGAAAAGTCGCCCCGTTGCCGTCGGGGCTATATACCCACAGACGGAGCTGGGGTAACGCTTTTGGTAGTCCGGCGCCAGAGGACGCCTCTGCGCATTTATAATTAGTTGATCCAATGTTGGTCATTTTGCCGGCCATGTCTGCTTGATTGGCTTGTTGCATGTTCGTTATTGGTAATAAGTGGCATGTAGCCGGCCGCCACCGTCCAAAGGGTCCCCGACCGGGCCACGACGCCGGCTCCTGTAATCCGTATACGAGTAGTGTTTTTGTTTCACACTTATCCGCTGCCACAATTATAACTAGCATTAGATCCCTGGTTCAATCTCTCAGATCTTGAAAGAAAGAAAGAAACCCGCACATTACAAAAAAAAAATTTGTCGTCGCGCCGCTATGCCAACTTTGCTCGCGTACTGGCCCATTGCGGCCGGCATCGTCACCCTCTACATCCTCCAGCAGCTATGGATCGAGTTTTCGCACCGCCAGCGAGCGCGCGCTCTCGGGTGCAAGGCCCCCTACCTCCGCCAGGGAAAGCTCCCGCTCAGCGTCGACCATTTGTACAGAGCGCTCTCGGCGCTCAAGGAGGATGAGTTCCTCAACCTCGAGGTCCGCACCCACGCGGAGCTCCCCGGCGGCCTGTCAACCTTTCACCAGGCGAGCCTGGGCAGGAAGATCCTCATGACCACGGATCCGGAAAATATCAAGGCTATGCTCGCTACGCAGTTCAAGGACTTTGGTCTGGGGCCGATTCGGTACAACGTCTTGGAACCGCTTCTCGGCCGCGGCATCTTTACGTCTGATGGCAAGGACTGGTTCGTGCATTCCCCAAGCTGATCCTTCTTCAGCCCCAAGAGAAAAGCAGAAGAGAAAGTGCATTACTAATGCAGAGAAACCCAGGCAACATTCTAGAGCAATCTTGCGTCCTCAATTCTCGCGTACCCAAATCTCCAACCTCCACGTGGAAGAGATTCACGTCCAGCACCTATTGAACCGGTTAGAGCACGACGTCGGCGGCTGGACCAAGAAGGTCAATCTTGCTCCCCTCTTCTTCAATCTGACACTGGACTCGGCCACCGAGTTTTTGTTTGGCAAGAGCGTCAACACGCAGGTACTGCTCGGCCCCAATGCCAAGGCCAGAGTCGCCGGCGAAAAGGCCGGCGACGATAACATGGTGGACTGGTCGTCCTTCGGCCAGGCCTTTGACAGCGCCAACCGCAGCATGACGAGGCGCTTCCTCCTCATGAGCTTCTACTACCTGCACAACCCGTCGTCGATGCACCGCGACTGCGCCGAGGTGCGTCGCTTCGCCGACTACTACGTGCAGCGGGCGCTGGCGCGCTCGCCGGCGCGCGCCGCCGAGGAGGATGGCACCGAGTACGTCTTCCTCAACGAGCTAGCCAAGGAGACGCGCGACCCGGACGTGCTGCGCAACCAGCTGCTCAACATCTTGCTCGCGGGCCGCGACACGACGGCCGGCCTGCTCGGCTGGGCCACGCTGCGCCTGGCGCGTCAGCCCGCCGCCTACGCCAAGCTGCGCGCGGCCGTCCTCGCCGACTTTGGCCCGTACTCGGCGTCTGACACGTCCCGCATCACCTTTGAGACGCTCAAGGCTTGCACGCACCTGCAGCACGTCCTGTCCGAGACGCTCCGCCTGCACCCCTCGGTGCCGGCCAACTTTCGGCGTGCTCTCCGCGACACGACGCTGCCCCGCGGCGGCGGGCCCGACGGCCAGTCGCCCATCTACGTCCGCGCCGGCTCCGAGATTGCGTACAGCACAAACGTCATGCACCGCCGGCCCGACCTCTGGGGGCCCGACGCCGCCGAGTTTCGTCCGGAGCGCTGGGAGGGGAAAAAAGTCGGCTGGGAGTACCTGCCGTTTAACGGCGGGCCGCGCATCTGCCTTGGTCAGCAGTTTGCCCTCACCGAGGCCGCGTACGTGCTGGTTCGTCTGGTGCAAAAGTACGACTTGATGGAAAATCTGGACCCGAGCCCGGTCATCAAGTCGAACCTAACTCTAACGTCATCGCCCGTGCAGACGCTGGTGAGACTGCACGAAGCTGCGGCTTGAGCTTATTCGTACATACTATGACGCGTAATGAAATCATTTGAGAACTAGGAAACCTTTTCAGGCAAGGATTGTCAGTTGGACTGCATTTGTGTACTCTATAGAACTCTCTATTGAGATCAAACCTCTATCGAGATTAAACTTGTTATGGTTCTTTCCGACTGCTGTCTAAATGATCCATCCTGACCGAGGCCGCTTGCTCTATAGTACGCCGTCTCGGGATTGGATATATAATACTTGCGCTTCTGTATGCACCACGCCCTCGGCGCCCACTATCCTAGCTTCCAGGAACCACTTTCTACCGTCCCGCCTAACCAGCCGCGATTCCACCGCGTAGACACCCGGCGACACGGGCCTCTTGTACGTCGTGTTGAGATACGCCGTGTACAGCCTGTTGCGGGACGCGCCGCTGCCCTGCTGGGCCTCGATGCAGCCGCACAGCCCGTCGACGTTGAAGCCAACCACCTCGTCAAGAAGCGACGCCAGCAGCCCGCCATGCGTCGTGTCGCGGTAGCCGTTGAGCTTGGTCCCGAGCTGGAAGAGCGCCACCGTGTCAGGCAGCCAGCTCGACGACGACGACGACGATGACGCACTGCTGCTGCTGCTGCTGCTGCTGCTGTCGTCAAACTTGTACTCGAGGCGGGCAATGGCGCCGCGCAGGAGCAAAAGCGCGTGCGCAATGGTGTCGCGCGACTTGATCGTCTCGCCGAAAAAGGTGTCGGCGCCGTCGTTTTTGGGCGAGCGGCTGTAAAAGGGCACGGGCAGCAGATCGCGGCTGCGGTCGAGGTAGGCGCCGGCGTGCGGGACGGTGGAAAAATAGTCAACGGCGGCTTGGTCGACGGGCACCTTGCCGATAAAGTCAATCAGGCGCGCCGACTGCAGGTCCGGCATGGCTGGGTTGGCTGGCGTGCTCTAGTTGACTAGCTGGTGGTTGGGTGAATTCGGTAATAGGAGCTGGCCTTGAGATGCCTGTGAATTGTTCGGCAAAGGCTTGTCAGAAAGTTCAGCGTGCTTCTATACGACAACAGGTACTAACTGCATGTAGGAGTATGTTGATAGGGGGAAGTAGCAAAATATATAGACTCGGACGTTGATCAGCCGCGGCTTTGGCCGCAAGTTGATCCTCGGCGTCCGGGCGCGCGAAAGCCCATTGGTACATCGTCGACGGGGCAGAATTGCATCACCCGCAATGGCAGCTACTGGATATCGACGTCAGTTGTAATTTTCTCCCAGTGATACCTAGTGTCAATCTCGTTCCGTGTCATTCATCGTCTGGTTCGTCCCTGCTGTCTGTTTACATACATGTCCTGCAGCATGCACTGCTTCACAGCCCGCGCCCGCAGCCAGAATTGGCCCAGCCCCGCCACCTAATTCTCAGCGGCTGACTTTTTCCCTCTTACACCAACTTCTACCCTTCATTGACCGCCAAGCACAACGACGCAGTTTGCCTTTGGACATGAGCCATGTCTTCGGGCATAACGCCGTATCTAATCTCCTGACGCTCGTCGTTACCACGTCGCCGACGCCTTCGGCCCCCTCGACCGGGCTGCTCTGCGGGGTACTCGAGTCGTTCCAGGTGCACTGTAACGCGCTGCTCCAATGCAACGTGATTGTCGTGTTTGATACATATGATTATATTGCGACGACACCGCGATTGAAAAAGGGCCACGTCACGCCAGAAACAGCCGAGAAATACAGCACCTACAAGGACAATGTCAAGACACTATTCCTAGAGACCTTTACCCAGAGCGCCGACGGCCCGACGCCATTGATAGAGACGGCTGGCGAGGCCGAGTATGGCTCACCAAACCTGACCACACCCGTACCATTCACCATTTCCTCCACGGCAGACGGGCATGTGCAGTTCGTCGAAGCCCAAGACCGACGTCTCGGCTTCGGCCTCGGTGTGCGCAGCGCCCTTCGCATCGTGCAGACACCCTATGTCTGGATTCACCAGCACGACTGGCGACTCATCTACGACATACCCGTCGCCGCGCTCCTCGGCGCCATGCGAGCCTCGATCGAGGGTGATGCCGCCGCGCCCATCCAGTACATCTGTATGCCCTCGGGCCGTCGGTCCTCGTACGCCACGTCGGAGCAGGTACTGCCGTACCCGGCGCTGCGCGACCTCTCGCGCGCCCTCACCGGTGCATACGCGGGCGGCCCCGGCCAGCCCTCCGTGCCGCTGACACCCATGTTCTTCTGGCACGACAAGCCGCACCTGGCCGCGACGGCGCACTATCTGGCCCGCGTCTTTTCTTCGCGGCTGGCCATGATGCGCGGCGCGTTCATCGAGGACTCGGTCGGCCAGCAGGCCCGCAACCAGATGAAGGACGGGCAGTGGCGCAAGTGGGCCACATGGCTGTACAATCCCGACGGCGGCATGAGCTGGTGCCTGCGGCATCTGCATGGGCGGACGTGGAGGGGCGAGGAGGAAGAGGAGCGGAGGAAGAGTCTGGCGGTGCTCCGGGGACGGGGGAAGAAAGGCCGCGACGGGAGTGCGTCTGCGTCGGGGAGCGACGTGTATGATACGGATCTTGCAGCATAAAGCAGACAAGCGATGAGAGATTCCCTCTGCGCATTTCATCTTGTTGAATATGAGTGTAGGATGAAGCTAAAGTACGCGCGCGTTATTCACGTAGAGTCACATTTCGAGAACAACAGACACCATAATGATTCGACACCAGATGGCATAAATCCACAACTTGAATATCTAATTTACTTACAAGATAGCCTAGGAAAGTCGGACAGTATCAGGGGCGGTCGGCTGTCTACTTATATGTCAACTTTACTTTATATTATGTGAGTCCCTGGCTTTTTGGGCTACTTTTTGCCTTTAGCAGGTCAAACGCGGCGTTGATCGGCGCGGCGCGGGCGATGAACGGCCGCGCCGTTCGTAAGCCCCTCCTGGGACACGGGCGGGGGGCTTAGATCAACCGCAAGTTGTAATACCTCCAAGCTTTACTGAAAATGCAGGGCGAGGTATAAGCGGAGTCGTTATTGTTGTCTTCAGGGCCTGTAGTTGCCGTCTAGTAACTCCTGTTATTGTGGTACAGGGTACGCACCGTTGTGTAAGTTCACAAGAACACGGTTTTGACCCGACCATATGCGAATACTTTCTGTCCTACGGAGAACATCGCTACCGATACCTCGTAAAAGTGAGCAACCAGCGCTTTCGCATCCCGATATCGCGTTGGAGGGTCAGGGTATAATTGCCACGACTGGCTGATTCCTACATGGCTTGTCGCACCAAGAAGCTTTAAAAAAGAAAAGAAAGCGGTGACGCAACGCCATCACCCACCCGGCTAGATTAGTGAAACAAGAGCACGGGGAGCTGATTTTAGGCTTCGTGCAGTAGTTTGTTTGTCCGCCCTTCGTGCGATCCTGGGTCTGCCGATGCATGGCTCGCTATTCGCGGGTCGAATGACTACGACGTCCTATACAGACATTTTTGCTCCAGTCTCTGAGCTTATACCTCGGTACAGAGAAAAAGAAAAGAAAGTTTGCTCTTGTCACACATGAGATCAAGGGAAGCCACGGGTGCACCCTCAAAGCATATTGCGAGGCCGCACGTGACTATATGGTGCGGCGGACGGTGCAGCGGGTGACGCAGGAGCAAGAAGCTTGGCTTCCGGGCTCACAGACATCTTATCTGACTGGACGGGTTTGACGAATATCGCCATTTTTTGCGGGTGCAACAGATCTGCTGATCCCATGTATGCCGAAGTCTAAGACGAAACAGCGTCTTGGAGATCGGCGAGACAGTTTGAGTGAGCAAAGCCACATGACCTCTGGGGAATTACCTATCACCATCCCGTGAGTCGTCATGAGATTAAACAAAAAACAAAATTATACATTCTTTGTTTTGGTATTCTAGCGAATTTTATATCCCAGATGGTTGTTCCTGATAACGTTAGTTCATGTGCTTGCCCGGGGAGTATTGCCTTGTGATGTGGACCCAGTGACGACAGAGCGGGCCGTGTAAAGTGGCGCGCTAGATTTCCGTCGTTCAACAGTAGCTAACATCTTTTCCACTACAAACCGCCGAGCGACTCGAGAAATCAGCCAAAGAAGAGCCGCGCATCAATAAGTCGTTTTTCATATCCAGAATCAACCCGCCAAAATCTGTTGAACAAACGCCGCCACCTTCAATCAACGACATCGCAAACAGGCACGTCCCCGCTCCCGCCGTGCTACATAGCCGAGATGCTCCTCATCGGCCTCACCGGGTCCATTGCGACCGGCAAGTCGACCGTGTCCTCGCTGCTATCCAGCCCTCCTCACAATCTCCCCATCATCGACGCCGATGTCCTTGCGCGCAAAGTTGTCGAGCCCGGGACGGCCGGATACGCCGCCATTGTGCGGCACTTCGCCGCGTCGACGCCGGACCTGCTCGAGGCGCCCTCCGCTACCATGCCCGCCGACGGGCCGTCCGGCCTCGGCCGACCTCTCAACCGCCCCGCGCTCGGCCGCCGCGTGTTTGGCGACTCGGAGGCGCTGCGGCGCGACCGTGCGGCGCTCAACGCCATTGTGCACCCCGCCGTCCGGCGGGAAATGGCCAAGGCGGTACTGGGCTGCTACGTGCGTGGATGCTGGGCCGTGGTGCTCGACGTGCCACTGCTGTTCGAGGGCGGGCTGGACCGTTTCTGCGGCACGACGCTCGTGGTGGCGGTGCGCGACCCGGAGGTGCAGCTGCGGCGGCTGACGGCCCGGGATCCGCACCTCAGCCGCGAGGACGCGGAGAACCGCGTGCGCAGCCAGGGCGACGTGCGCGAAAAGGCGGCGCGGTGCACGGCGCGCGGCGAGGGCCGCGGCGTGGTACTCTGGAACGATGGCTCGCGCGAGGATCTGGCGGAAGGTCTGACGAAGGAGATGGGAAAGCTCAAGGCTAGTAGCCCGGAGTGGTGGGCGTGGGCGCTGTTGGGGTGCCCGCCGCTGGCGCTGCTGGTGGCCGCGTATAGGATCTGGGAGAATGGGAAGCTGAATAAGGAGTGGAATGAGATTAAACGAACGAGCAAGTTGTAGATGGAATGAGGGACTTGTACATTTTGAGCGAATATTTTGAGCGTTTGGTCTTGGTTCATCTATGGCCGTTGGCAATGTAGGCTGCGAGAATATACGAATGCCATGGAGAAACTTAAAGCATGCGGCTGATGCCCCTAGTGTGATGGAAAGAGAGGTTGAATTTCTCGTAGGAGTTCATGCGCTGGAATTGTTATAACACTGATGTGTGGAATATTTCAGTTGGGCCACGGAAATGCGGTATCGACAACGGCAAGTAGGTGGGACAAAAAGGGACAAAAGGTGCAGGAATGTCGGCAATACGGACAACATAGGCGCTCTCTAGATACTTTTGGAATAGAATAATGCTTGCCGTAATCTTCGGCTCATTGTAAAGGGTGTGCTCGTTCGGGCATAGTGTTTGTTGAGAGGGCTCTCGATGCTGGTGGTGGGCAAATCTGTGTAATAGACCGGACAGCCACGTCTAGTCGCCGAGCGAGTAGACAATATAGACACTCAATGCGTAAATTGTGAGGGAGGGCCAATATTCATCCGATATCGGCATTGTGTGACGGCGGGAAAGGCGCGTTGTCGAGGTCGTCTGCCGGCTGTAGCTGTCGCGTGGGCAACTGGAAGAGCAGAGCGAGCCCCAGCCCCGCCGTGCTGCGCACAAGGAACCAAAAGCAGAGAGTTATACGACGAATGGAGAGTTTGAAAGATAATTGATGATGCGGAACGATCTCGAGAGCTGGTGTGGCAGATGTGGCGTTTGGTCTCAAATTCGCATTGGGGTGTCGAGTAACATCTCGCGGAGAGGGTATCGTGGGCCGTCGCAAATCTGGGAGAGACAGCCTTGGAGATAAAGCATTCAGAGTAAATTTCAAGACGATAGTAGGCGAGAATCACAGCTTGAGACCCGCGCTCCTGGTTACAGGTAGGGCCGTCTCGGGGGCGACGACTTCTGGCGGCGAGGGTTTTGCTGATGAAACGCGAATGATTCAAGCAGGACGATGCGCCAAGGGAGCTGAACAGAATCAAGCTGAGGAATATCCAATCATGTATGTATAGACTACCAAGACGATGTGTATTCAATCCGACTATTATCTACGTCTATTACGGGCTTCCTCACAGGCCTACAGTTGGTAATGTTGTCGCCCATGACGGTTACCTATCTGGGGCGGCGTTTTCCTGTGCGGCTCTTGTACCTGGTACAAGGGCCGCAGCTGGCTATTCCGATCGCAGAGCCAATCGAGGGTTGCGGCGCGCGGAATTACTGCGGCTCCGGACCAGTTAGCAGGGGCGGCGAAGAGAGCGGGAGCCCAGAAGCGGCGTAGCGGCGAGGAGGGCGCAGGGGTTCTATAATGGAGGCGCCGTTGCAGAAGAGAGGCAAGGAGAGGCGAGGGAGAGGAGTGTCCGTAATAGGAAGCAGCGAAAGTACCCGATACTTTGGGGGCCCGTCCCCAGAAAACAAAGGCTGGGCGGTGCTGGAAGACTCAAGAGGATGAGGGTGGTGGCCCCGTCAGTGTACAGGATCAAAGTGGGTACCTTTCTGTCCCAGTAGAGCCAACCTTTTGAACCTTTTTCCTTTGCAACACGCATCAACACCAACAAGACGGGGGAATTGCACGCTCAGTCGGCATCTTGAACAGCACCTCGCCATACCTGGGTCATATATGAGAAGAACCAGCTGCAATCAAATATTCTTTTGACGGGTGAGTCGACTACTTTGCATTTCTGGCGGGTGCGCAGAGAGAGGAGCAGTGCAGAGCATCTGGCTGACCTTTTATTGGCAATTACCTCCAGGCAGATCCAGCACTATTAGACGCGCTGCAGCACCTGTGCTACAGTGACTGGCCCGCAAACGCTTCAGCGCTGCAAAAGGTACCTGGTTTCCTGAGTTGCACGCACCAATCTCGTTGTACATGTTGCCTCGCACCAATCTGCCTTTGTTGCCCACCAGTTACCACCCAATGCCACCAATGCCAATCCTTTTACCCTTTTTTCCCTCCTCTTTATTACCACCTACCTACATCCTCATCCTCTCTCACACACATCACGCTGCATCTTCAGCTACTCGCCGTCCACCCCCGCCGCTTCTATTTCTTCTTGCTCATCCTGATCCTTGTTCATCGGGTGCGTGCCCCTTGTTTGCTCGTTGATTTGCACTTTTTTCAACCCTGCGTTGTTGTCTTGTTGTGGCCGACAGTGCCACGCCCCTGGTCTTGGTCTCTCTCTTTTCCATCTCCAAGACCACACATGCAGATACACACGCACACAACACCAATCTTTTCCTATCCCTCCCTACCGCCTACAGTCATCATCGTCTTACTCCCAACTTTTTCTTTGTTTGCTCACGGCTAATACCAACTGTCCTAGACGTCCGGCCCACCGCCCGTCCTAGCTCTGGCTTACTTTTTACTTTTTAAGACGGACTGGGGTGGCCCTGGCTCCAGGCGGCCCTCCTCTACCAGCCAGTAGGAAGCCGCGCTAAAAAAAACAACGACAACCTAATAACTACCACACATACAACACATAACTAGCATCCCCAAAGGCTTCATCTCGCCCAGCCTGCTTCCTTGAATTCCTTTGCAAATCATTCCCAACCCCATTTACCCTCTTGACACAAACAATCTTTATCTATACATGATCCTCTCATTTCTCCGCCATGGCTGTTGAGAATGAGTCGCCCGCTCGCGAGCCCGCTACTCGCGGCCGTGGCAGGGGCGGGCGTGGCGGTCGCGGCGGACGAGGCAGAGGCGGTAGCAAACTCGCAGCTTCAGCCGCTGCCTCGGCTGTCAAGCTCTCTGTGACAAAGCCAGGTCGTGGCGGCTCCCGCAGAGGTCGCGCAAAGAGCTTTACAGATTCTCGTGTCCAGGCCGCCTATGAGCGCCAGCGCGATCTCAAAGCCACCTACCAAGCCGTCGCTCATGCCATCAAGCCCGCGCTCCAGGAGCTCGCTGACCGTTGCATTGAAGAGGTTCTGCAAAATCCAGACCTTCATAAAAACGTTCCGGAGCATCAAAACGTTGTCCGCCAATTACAGGAAAACTATGACAACAGGGTCGCTCAGCACCAACGGCGCCGCGACATTGACCTTAAGCTCGCCAAGGACACCTACGACGCCGAGGTCTATGTCGCCGAGCGTGAATTTCAGGTACGTTGTGCTCCAATCGCATTTTACTTCTCCCCCTTTGCTCGCGTCCTACATCCAGCCTGCGTTCCATGCCCAGCAAGCCCTGCTCCCTTCTGCTTATAACCGCCTCTGCTAACACGCATGCCTCAACCAACCCGCAGAACGCTGTAGATGACATAGAAGAGCAATTCTATGAAGGCCAAGAAAACAGAGTCCGCATTCTGAACGCCCTCAGCACCAAGGGCCTTCCCGTCGATGTAAGGTCTTGCCCTGCGCCTGGCACGCGCGCGGCCTCTCTGGGTTCGCATACCCCCACCAACTTAACTAACATTACCATCTGCAGGTCCGTGATGATCAGTATCAGTACAAGACAATCACTGATGCCCACTTTGACCGAGAGTTTGGCCTTTATGAGTGCTACAAGAATGGCCACCTTGTCCCTTACCCCTCGCGTGTTCCCGGCACGGAGATGTGGAAACGGGGCCGTGTTGCCGAGGCCGCCTCGGTACCCGCTCCCTCTAACACTCCCACCAGGGGTCGCGGTCGCGGTCGTGGTGCTGGCATTAACAAGCGCCGTGCTCAGGACCAGCCCGATGGCCAGCCCATGCCCAAAAAGTCGACTCGCGGCACCGAAGACGCTGCACTCTTGGAGCAGCAGCACACCGTCACAACCCCTGCCCCTGCCAAAGGTCTGCTCGCCTCTGCCGCCGAAGCAGAGGCTCATCCCAACGGTGTTGCCGAGGAGGAATCCATGCCAGCGTCACCAGAGCCAGTCAGCCTGCCGAATGGCACATCGGCTGCCGCCAAAGACCCGAACAAGCAGTTGCACGCCCGAGAAAAGAGTCCGCCTCTGCCCAAGAACATTGGCGAGCCTGATGAATACGGAATTCGCTTATATAACCAAAGAGGACCCCGCGAAAAGGCCATGACTAGTCGATTCATGGCTCCTCCCGTATTCACATTCAACGACTGGGAGATTGGCTTCAGAGATACTTCCAATGACTCCTCCAAAGGCCACACCAGAGCAAAGAGAGGTAAATACCTCGACACACCCAACAACACTGGCTGGCACTTTGACCAATGGTGCAATGGATATGATTACTCTTCCATGGGCCCCGGTGAGCTCGATGAAGAGCTGGTGGAAAAGCATGGCCTGCACCCCAAGTATGGGATCTTTCTGCCCGGCAGCAAAAACGACGTCGTCACGACTAGTCCCTATGATATACCTGGCAAGCCAGTTGTCTTCATTGCTACGCCTTCCGGTCGCGTTTCATACGCGTCGAGATCATTCATCCCCACCGTCAACCACCGGCGGTCCGAAGAAGCACCTTTTCGTCTCAAATTCGGCGCTTCTGTGCGTCGTTTTTGCAAAATGGGTGACATTCAAGAAGAAGATCTTTCGCTCGCCGATAATTTGCCCTCTTTCAACGAGTTGAAGAAGAAGTCGCTCGGTACCGCTACCAAGGAAATGAAGAAGAGACCAATCGTGGAGATTCCTTCAGAAACGGATGAAGAGGTTGAGCCCGAGGAAGCCAAGGAGGCGGTCGAGACTGCCATGTCGGCCATCTCAAACTTGGTCTATGCGTCTGCCTTCGTTGCAGCCCAGGAGACAGTCAAGTCGGCACCTCCACCTCCACCCCCGAAGCAGGCGCGGTATGACGCTATTCGTGACGTCTTTACCGACAATAGTGCGCGACCACCGCCTGCACCACTGCAGGATGCCGTGTCCCTTGGTCTCAACACACTTGCAGAGCTTTGCAATGTGGAAACTCGACTACCCGGCGGCACCGGTGTCGTTTTTGAGCCCGAGTACAAGAGCCCTGTGAAGAAGGAAGAGACGCCGCAGGCCAGCTCATTTGGCCATCTGCCACCCAGTCAGCGCGCCGAGCGTCACTCTCCCTATGGCTACTCTTCTCGTGAGCGAGCATACCCCCAGCCGCCATCGTCGGGCACCCTCCCTGAAAGCAGCCCGTACCCGCCTCTGGACCGTGGCCTCCCACCGCCTGCACCCATGGACTTCAAGTCCCATTACCCTCTTCCGCCAGGTCCCATCTCACAGGACCACAGCTACTTCTACCCGCCGCATGACATTCGCGACTCAATGACGCCGGGGCGCCCTCTCGACCATGGCTATGGCCATGGCCATCGCCGACTCAGCGGCTACGGGAGCGAAGCTCCACATGCACCGCAGTCGTACTCGAGAGGACCGTACTGGCATCAGTCGCCATCCGCACCACCTCCCGCAATTCCACAGCCGACACACTACGGCGTACCACCTCCTCCGCCATCTCGCCTATCCTACACGCAGGCCAACGACCCTCTGCCTCCTCTGCGACCGCCGCGCCGCAATCAATCGCTGCCTGACGAGCCCATGCACGACAGCCAGCGGTCCAACATACACAGCGGCATCTACTACCCTCCTGGCCCATCCCGGTCCTACCAACGCAGCGGGTTCCCGACAGAACCTCTGGCACCACTGCAGCCAATGCCAGGTGAACGCATGCTGCCGAACCCGCAGGCTCAGGGCTACATGGGTTCGCCGCCTCCAGGCTACACACACCAGGTACTATCCCCAACATTTGGCAACCCTGGCCTCCCTGGTGTTGTTGGTCAGAGCCCTCCTGGCACACCCCAGGGAATGCATAGCGGCATCCACCGCCATCGCTCTACGCCGTCTGGTTCATCTGATGCTGGGTCCAACAAGTATAGGAAGCTGCAGCCCGCTCCTGTGCCCGCCCACCGCAATTGGGCAAACAAGCCTGAGCTCAAGACGATTCCTTATGACCACAAAGAGACTGGTTCGTCGGCAGCTCTGCCTAGCTCGGGCCCGACGCAGATTAGAGGTTGGAATGTGAATCAGCCGCGCAAGCGCAGCAAGGCAGAGAAACAGGAACGCGCAGAGTCGAGTAACGATCGAGACGACTCCAGATAGCGTCCGGAGCCGTCTCAATCATGCAAATCTGGCACTGACGCGGCGACAAAAGCAAAGGGCAAGGCCAAGGCCAAGGCCAAAGCCGTAACACCGCCGGTAGCACCGCTCAAAGTGCACTTTTGCGAGCCAGTGCTGGGTCTGCCGCCGCTGTGCCCACGCGACCAGCAGCTTGATTCTGTGAAGTCGCAGAAGCAGCCAGATTACTCGCCAACGTCACTGCCGTCTGTGCCGGAAGCGGCGGTGGAAGAGGACGCAGAGGAGGGGCCGAGCGAGCCGCCACCAAAGCGTTTGCGCCCTAGAACAAAGGTGCAGCGCAGGACGGCCGCTGAAATGGCGGCAGCTGCGTGTCCGTCGTCTCCGGCTAAGAGGCAGAGGCAGACGCGGGCAAAACCAAGGCGGGAAACGCCCGTGCCTGTGCCTGTTCCCGTCGGTATCGGTGCCGGCCAATCTGTGGCGCCTGCTGCTCCGCTGTTTGATTCCAAGGGTGGGTAAAGATCATGATCGGCGGCGGTTGCGCAGCGTGTCCGTTTCTCGTCTGTTTTCTGTTTTCTGTTTCCGATATCACTACCCCCATTTCCTATGCATGCTATGTTTTCGTTGTTTTTCTCCAGCATCATCAACACTGGGCGTTTGGAAGGAGTTTGACCTCGTTTACTCTGTTTTAAAAAGGTGCTCCTTTCGTTGTTCCTTGGCTTCTTTTCTCTACCTCGATTACCATGTACTCTTACACTCTTTCTTATTGTACGCGTGCTTTTCTATATTAATTTTTCCCATACTTTATGAGAAACGCTCGGGAGGGATATATCCGGTTGGGAGGAAACAAACAAAAGGAGGAAGGATTAAAGGAGTGAAGAAGAGAAGAATACTAGAGCCCTGATTTTGACCCTTTTTATTTCTTCATTTCTGTTGTGTTTTGGAAGAGGTGCACTGACAGGAGCAGAAGGGTTTTGGTTTCTGGGGTCTTTGTTGTTTTCTTTTCAAAATAAATCGTTTTTTTTTCTGGTTTTACAGGATAAATATAATCTTGATCTTATGAAAGATGCCTGTTTGCCTTTCCTTGATACTTGGTTGGCAAGATCTCTTCGCCGGCGTTCAAAGACGTAGCAAGGTACACGTCTACAATAGACACGATGATGGTTGGGTGTCTCGTGACGATGAGTGAAGCAAGGATGTAGCTGAATGTGAAAGCAAACATCATTGTCTATGTAGCTGAAAAGAAGAACACGTACTACAATTACAAATGTCGTCTTTCCCTTGATCAATCCAGTCAACATCAAAAGGAACTATCCTGTGTGGGTATACATCTATAAGCAATATGGCCCTTTTCTGTCTTTTCTCCTTTCTTCATACCGCATCATCCCACGTGTCTCTGTCTTTGTTTCCTAGTTGCGTCGTCTACTGCCCCCTGAGACGGTTACGCTCCGCTCGTCTGCTCCGGCTGGCCGGTAACAACCGTCGCCACGGCATCCTGCGGGGGCTGCTGCGGCGCGGAGACGGGTTGCTGCGCGGGCGGCTGCTGCACGGGCACGGGCGGCTGCACGCCCTCTTGCGGCAGTAACTGCTGTTGCTGCTGCTGCATCCCACTAGGCATATTCATTTCGTTTTGCGGCGCCAACGCGACCACACCATTGCCATCCACGGAGAAGCCGCCGCCGCCGCCGGGCATTCCCATCGGCAGCCCTACATCTTGGAAGCCGCCCATCGCCGCCGCGCTGTTGCCATTCAGATCGGCGGTACCGCCGGCGGACAGCTGGTGCACGCCGAGCACGCCCTCTGGGTGTAGCGCGTACACGAGTGCTTCCATGGCGTGACCGTCAAATATGACGGTATTCTGCATCGGCTGCTGCTTCTGCCCAAGCACGTTGACGACGTCCTGCGCGAGCTGGCCGCCGAGGACGGCCGCGACGGGCGCGATCTCGGCGCCGAGGTTCTGCAGGAACGCGCGGAGAAACTCGGGACGCAGCGTCTCCGGGGGAAGCCGGAGAGCCTTGTGCTTCTGCGTCGCGAGCTGCGTGAAGCGGCGGAGGTCGTCGCGCGTGGCGGGCAGTGGCTGCGCGGCGCCCGGGGGAGAGGTTTGGATGAACTCCCAGAGGGCGCGCAGGCAGGACAGCGCTGGAGTGACAGCGCGGAGGCGCCGCTTGGAGGAGGTGTAGTCCGCTGGCAACGTGGCGAGCTCGCTGGCCAGGAACCAGGTAGAGTATAGCTCGCGCTTGGTGACGGCCTCGATGGTTTTGCCGCCTTCCTGGCGCGTCTGGACGTTGATAATAGAGCGCGTGCGCGTCTCCTGCTGCGGGACGTGCGTGGCGACGTTTCCGGCGTCGCGCTCAATCACGTACTCGTGCTCGATGAGGTCGCTAAACAGGAATCCGTACATGCCGTGCGTGCCCGCCGCGTAAAACGCTTTGCCGTTGATGCGCGTCGCGGTGTTGATCAGGTTAAACGAGTCCGGATCAAGGTCCGTCGCAATGACAATGTCAAACCCCGCAAAGTAGCTCGGCCCTTTGCTTTTCACGCCCTCGGCGTCGACGTGCACCTGCACACGCGGATTGAGCTTGCGGAGCGCGGGCGCGGCCGCCTCTGCGCGGTTCCGCCCGACGTGGGTTTCATGATCTGCGCCGCCGTCGTTTTGGAAGAATTGCGCGCCGAGGTCCGCCTCGCTAACCAGAGCATCATCGAGTATGGTGAGGGAGCCGACGCCTGCGAGGACCAGGTTCTTGGCGACCTCGTTGGCGAGGGCGCGCATGGTGATGAGCAAAATGCGGGCGTTTTGGATGCGGGCCTGGGCGGCCATGCCCCAGAGGCGGATCTGGCGATCATACAGCGCGATCTCGTCTGCGTGAGGTGCGGTCAGCTTGAGGTGTCTGTGGTGGGCGGAATGGCAGAGGGAGGAGAGAGAGGAGGAGCGTTACCGGCAGATATGGGCTTGGCTTGTTGTGGCGGCTGTGAGGGGACTTGGCCGTTGGCAAACATGAGCGGTAGCATCATTGCTGGATCTCCCATGGGGAGGACAGCCATGTTTGGGTTGGAAATGAAGCTCTGGCCGTTGAAGATGCCGGCCATGGCGTCTGGATTCGGCATTTGAGGGAGAAGGCTGGGATCGAATGGCGGCGCGCCGTTGGCGTTGGGAGCGTGAGCTTGAGCCTGGGCTTGCGCATCGGCGCTCGTTTGCCGCTGCTGCGGATCCATGGCGAGGGAATTGAGCCGCAAACTTGAGAGCGTATGCGATGAGTCGTGTCGACTAGAGATGGCGGACAGAGTGCGCAGGATGGTGAACGGCCGAGAAGATGAATGTGTGCGGCAAACAGCCGCAGTCAGTGTTGTCCGAGAACAAGGGAGGGTATGGGTGAATCGATCAGGATTATGTAACAAAACTTTGGCGATGATTACTTCACGCGACTATAGCCGTGTTTACGACGTGGGATGATCGGTGATGAGCTGGATCGATGAAGTGTGAAGTGAGATGCGGTTGCTGGTGATCGGTGTCGCGCAAGTGGAAGTTGGGTAAAATTGTTAGCACATGACCCGAGGTGGCCTCCACAGCGCCAAGTGTGACAGGTACTGCAGCATCAGGGAGTTGAAAACAGAGGCAATTAGCGGGTATCGGAGTAGATGCCGCAAGTCTGTAAAAGTTAAATCATTAAAAGCATTACTGATCTAGAAAAACTCTGAAATTGCACATGCAAAGGAGCTTTGTGGTGGCTGTGATGGGGCCCTTGTAATAGGACAGCAATGGCCGGGCTGCATGCTGCATGTCAGCATAGAGGTGACGAGATTGTTTCTGTGCAAGTCGGCGGATTATGGACAGGCTACGGAGTATTTTCCGGGATAAACATGGGACGAGCTCTCGTGCAAATCATCGATTGGTGGCAGGCCTTAGACCAAGTCTGGGCGAGATAGCGTCCAAGACTGTCAGGACAGGCTCAATTGATATGGGGTTGAGGCACAGCAGACATTGAGGTGTATCAACAAGGCATAGCTAATAAAGGTCATTGGGTACCTCTAGTTGCGATCCTTTTTCCATTCTCATGTCGGCTCATGTAGGCGACGTACATGGACACACTTGGGCGCTTTGGCAGTCGAGGAGTCGTTCGACAGCAACTCGGGCAAAGACTGACTTGAGATAGTAAAGTTGAGTAAGTTCAAGCAAGAGTATGATACTCGAGCAACTGTGGTAAGGAATTGTATGAGCGCCACTCTCTTGTGATGGAGTAATAGATGTCAAGTGAGGGGTGTAAAGTGATGGCATAGCATGGTAGGTTCGGCATCGTGGCCGAGGCGCACTGTAGCGGGCGCACTGTATAACAGATTGGACAGTGGGTCCAAGGTTATTCAGGGCAAAACACCACCAAATCCCAGGTAGATTACCTGGAGACACTTAGAAGCCAGCCAATCGTTGTTCAGGAGCCCAAGATTCCCCTGGAACAAATGCTACAGGGGAATCTAGAGCACAAATAGCGCTGCTTATGGAGTACTCCGTACTCTGATGCGATTTCGGCCGTGAGGTCCCCTGTAGGCTGCAGCTGCCTGCAAACGAGAGCCCAGCAAATCACCACTCTAGTCTAGGTACCTCGAGCCTAGAGGCACTTTTCTTTTGGCCGCTACCTACTCCAGCTTCTCCAGTGCCCGCTGCCAGCTGCCAGCTGCCAGCTGTCCACCCATCGTTTGCCCACATGATGTGATTCAATCAGTCACCCATTGGCGGCACCATCTCCCTCTTCCAAACCTGTTCTGTCCTGTGAAAAGCACAGTCTTGTTGCTGTCTTCCTTTGCCGTCTTCTTCTCGTATTCTTCCCGTCTTCGTTCCATCTGCCTCGACCTCTACCCCCGACAAGACTCGGCCACCTCACACGTCTCACATCCTCGCCACCAACTTTGCCGCCACCACCACTCCATCTGCAACACCAGCACACCAAAAGGCGACACCTGCATCGTCGCCCAATCAAACTACCATAGCTACACCGTGCCGCCACAGTAGTTATCCGATCAACATCTCGTCTTCTCAATCTTTTTCTCTTCCCCCTACGCCCTTGCCTTCCGCTTCCCGACTCTGCCACGCCCGTCGGTTGACTCTGTTCTCATCCTGACCTGACTCGGCCCTCTCTGCCGTGCTTGTGTTACCGCCGCCCTCGTCATCAAGCTTCGCCCTGGTTCCCCCCGCCATCACGCACTCTGGTCACCGAATAAGCTCGTAACGCCTGCCTCCAAACCCTCAGTCTGTCGCAGCTTGCACGCCTTTTCGTCACCCATCGTCGTGTCAGCGAGTTCCAAGACAAATCGCCGACTCTCGGCACCCCAGCTGCGCCGTCTGACGTTACACAACGCACATATTGCTACAGTCTCAATAGCCATCATATCTCGGACACATACCTGCCATATCGGCCACTTATTCACATCCACCCGAATTACCATTTCTACTTTGTTACTCGGCATATTACTACTGGCCGGCTCAGTCTCGCCCGCCACCAAACTTTCCTCGCACCACTTTACTTTGCGGCCTGGCTCCCTCATTTCATCGCCTACCCGCTATTAAAACGTTGGCCGCAAAAGCGCCTCCAGCCTTGGCCCCGACCCTGCATATCCATTCTTTCTACACATCGACTCTTCTTATCGCCAAACCCTGGCGCATGACACACATTCTCTGCCCACTACACATCTGAACAATGTCATGGCAAAACTCCAACAATCCCTCACGGCGGCCGCCTGACCCGCGCCGTGCCGGCTCTCGGCCCAATGACGACGCAGAGTACCCTGTTCCGGGCCTCGTCCCGGCCTCCAACACAGCCACCTCCTCCTCCAACCCCGCGCCACTGCCTCGGATGATTGCCGCTGCACGCGAACGCCTTGCCAGCTCCAACCGCGACAGGATCAACTCAATTCTTGGCGACAGCCCTTACACCACGCGGCGCTGGACACCGTCGCCCGGCGAAGACGCCCAGGAGCAGCAACACCCGCGCCAGAGCCGCCTCAGTCCGCCGTCCTCGCGCTATGAAGTCGCTCACATGAGCACCTCATCACTCATCGTGCCGTCGCCGTGGGGCCAATTTGAGTATCCCAACCGCATGACCAGCCTTGAGCAGCTTGATCGCACCCTAGATGAGGCCAACGCGCACCTGCGCGCGCTGCTCGACATGACCTCAGCCAACAGCGTCTCGCGTCAGCTCTTACCAACCACTCAAGCATCAAACTACACGCCACCCATCCGCAGACATGATTTCACATATGACAATTCGCGCAATAAACGCAGAAAGGTCGATGATGAGCGGTACACGCACGCCACTGTCGAGAGCTTTCGCTACGGCCATTATGGCCAGGTCGAAGCCGGCGACTTGGAAATGGAAATGGTCAGCTGCGACGGCGGCATGTTTTCAAATGAGTTGTCGTATGCCGCCGAAAACATTCTTAAGAATGACAACTCAGTCTACTGCACTAAGGGAAATCGGTGCAACATTGTCCTGCGCCATCGAGGTTCCACGACGTTTACGCTATCCGAACTCGTCATCAAAGCTCCCGGATCCATGAACTACTCCCACCCGTGCGTACTACACGACTCATGCCCCGTAATTCACTAACACTCTCCCTCTCAGCGTCCGCGAAGGCATGGTCTTCGTCACTATGGAACAGGACGACGTGCTGCACCGCACCGCCCAGTATCAGATCCAGTACGCGCCGCCTACCACTGCCACGCCACGCGACCGCGTCACCTTTACCAACACGGATTCGCGCACGCGCTTCAACCGCGAGCCGCAGCAGACCGTCTCTGTCTCGCACAACCGCGACGGCACCCTCACCACTCGCGCCGGCCGCTCCTTCATCTACAGCCATGACAGCGACGTCCGCACCCCCCAGATGCCCCGCGAATTCACCGCCAGCCAGCCCGATTTCCGCATCAGCACCGAGTTTAGTGATGAGGAAGACGATGTCACCGGAACCTTTAATCCCGCCCCCGTGTCCATCCTCCGCCGGCCGCCACCAAACCGCATCGGCACTCTGCCATTTGAAAACGACAATGACGATGACGACGAAGACGGTTCCGAGGACTCGGAGCTTGACCACGACCCCGTCACCACCGACTTTCTCTCCGACCACAGCCTGCGCCGCCTCCGCCGCGGCAACCCCGCCAGCACCAGCACCGCCGACCTCATCCACATCCACGCGGATCATCATCATCATCACAGCAACAACAACACCTCCCGTCATAGCAACGCCCTCGCCGAGGCCTGGGACGCCCACGCCAGCGCTACTCAAGACGCCATCCGCGCCGTCGGCGGCGGCGCTATGCTCGCACCGCACGCGCGCTTCCATATTGAGAAGAAGAAGAGCAAGTGCACCATTCGCTTCGAGCCCCCCGTAGCCGGCCGCTTCATTCTGCTTAAAATGTGGAGCTCCCACCACGACCCCGGCAGCAACATTGACATTCAGTCCGTCATTGCCAGGGGTTTCGCAGGGCCCCGCTACTTTCCCGCCGTTGAGATGCGCTGATGCAGACTGCCGAGGGGGTTTGGCATGATGTGATTGACTGCTTGTCGTGACTTGTGGAATCATTCCTTCTTGTTAATCTTGATTTGTTGAGATGCGGTATGCATTGCTACACGCTGCCCTTGCACCGTGACATTATTTTCTTGGCACATTGCTTACGGAGTTGGGGTTTCATTCGTGCTTCATTCGCATATTACATTGGATGCATTTACACCGTACGTAATCACCTGTAGAAAAACGCGAATAGATATGACATTTTATGGACCTGACTACCGCAATGTGGACGATGCCAATCAGTCATCAATTGCTAATTATGCCAAGTAACTCTATTACCAAGTAATTCTATTGCCAAGTATACGGTGTCCTCTTAATGTAGAACTGCATCAAGCTCTGCCTAATCTCACCCTTTTATCACAGTCATTACATGCCGCTAACCGTATTCCCCATAGTTGGTGCAAGAGCACAACAGACACCGGCAAAAAGGATGCCCATGAAACTAGACTGCATTAGTGTTGATTTGGTATCAGCAGAGAGCAATATACATACACAGTGATATGGAACATGAGTATAGCAGCCTTGACAACCTGGGAGCCATGAACGCCAGCCTCATTGACAAAGGCTCCCACGATGCCGCCAGTACTTTGCGAGTTGAGAATTGACGAGGCCAAAGTAGGATCGCCGACCCAGTCAATGATCCCTGTGATGTTATGGGCCTCATCTGTATCCCGAAAGTCCCCAAGCGCCCTGAAAATTGCCGGCAACGTGATGGAGAGGAAAGGTGACAGATCAGACGGCACGGTCCAGCCTATGTAGAGCGGCGAAGCGAGCAGCACGAGCGTAAAGAAGATGCCTCGAAAGACCCAGTTGAGATCTACTGGGATTGAGCGTCGTTGAAGAATCAGTCGTGCTGCCATCAAGCCCGAGGTCAGCATAGCGGCGATGGCTACCATCATGATGAAGCCATGGAGGTTGGCGTGGCTGGCACTGCAATATGGCAGCAGCCCTATCTGACATAACGCCCAGTCTTGCTCGGCAGCTCTTGATTGCGTCACTTTCCATGCTCTAGCGGACAGGATGACGAGGAGAAAGTTGTAAACGCTATAGAGAGTAACACAAGCAGAGATGACGGCCTTGCTAATGTGCTCCGGGGAAATATTCGGTGGCGATTGAGCATAAACGGCGGAGTTGGCTGCAAACATGTTGACGAGGAGACCAGAATAATATGTTGAAACGAATGCAGCAGAAGGAAATGAATGAGGTCAAAACAGACTTGGATGCGGAGAAGCAAAGAGAGCGGGAAAAGAAACGGGCGAGCAAGTAAGTATGATGGAAGGGTCCTTGACTGATCTGTACCTACGTAGTTGATGTCAACGCAGGCGCCAGATTTCACGTTGTTGGCTCCTGCCTATGATAGGAATGAAGCCGGAGACGGAGCTCCGGCGGTATCTTGTGTGCTGCCATGCAGAGCTACTGATCTAATTGTTGGTTCGGAAGATGAGTGCACTACAGAAGTAACTAGAATGGACTTGTATTGATCAGTCTAGGATTAGGCTAATAGCAGCTCAGTTGGTCGTCGCATTCTTTATTGTCTGCTTCTCAACATTTTCCTGTGGATGTGGGCTGGTTTACTACTGCTCTGCAAGGCAAAATTGGGAGCACCTGTTTGTGAATCACAAAGGAATGATTTAGACTGCGATGGTAGATTAGAACGATCTGAGCTGTTTCAACTGTTTGCGTTCATGACCAACAGAGATCTACGAGCAGAGCGTTTGGCTCGCCGCACCTTGCGTTCAAACATTGCTGTGCGAAGAAGCTGAGCGTCACAACGAGACAAGGATACCGAATTTTATAGTCTAGCGAGATAAACTGCAGGCAATTATGAGGCCCATGACCCGCGCCTCGTCAGGCTTAACGCCGCTTGGGGCCTGCATAATTTTAGCAACCGACTTACACGCAGCGACAGCAGCCGTCCGTGATAGATCTATAGAGACTGATTTATCGCAAGCCTCCTTTTCCTGCCGACCTACCTATGCTTTCACCGAACCGAACGACGCGTCGAGCAGCATTACGGAGCGATATCTTGTTATTCATGAGGGTCACTCATTACCCCTCCACCGCAGCCTAAAAAAAGGAAGCGAGGGCATCCGTGCCGAAATGACTCCTTAAGATGTTTCAGCCTGTATAAAGTGGCCAATTAGATGGACCTGCTTGTGTGTTTGAGCTCCTCGACATATGTTCGCAGACTGACTTCCGTGACACTTAGCGCTAGTTCTCGAGGAGGTTTCTCTGGCGAGCGAATCATGAGTACAGAGAGCAAGCATTGGGTTTTCTTGCGGCGTAGCAAGCAGCGCAAGGGGTTTGCTTCCCTATCTACGGGCTTCCGGAGCAACATAGTAGGAAACAGGAGGTGATGGCTAGCATTCCTGTCGTCCAGTGGGGGAGCGGCGTTGGGTGGCAGGTGGCAGAGCATGGCTTGCACGTCTCGTATGTATACATGCACTATAACGGCATTGCAGATATAGCATATGCGCATAATTCGAAGATGGTTGTGGCCAGTCGCGCATGAATCGAGTAGATGCTGAAAACTGCCGAAAGCACTGCTTGAAATCATGAGTTTGCAGGTGTGAGGACGGTTGACAGCTAGCAGGTCGGCCACCGTAGATGCTCGGCTACGATTACAAACAACAAACGCACCATCACCATCATCACCATCATGCACCACCAACCATCCCATCAACACACTAGAACCGGAGGAAAAACAACTGATCTATAAACATTCTGTCACAATCACGTCCGACACACGCGGAAAAAAAAATAGAGCAACATACCTCCGAAGAGGGTTTGACGTAGCCGGTTATAGCACCATAGGCTCGTCGAGGCCAAAATCGTCATGAATAAGAGACATTATTCCAGCGGCCCAATCACATCCGCAAGCAGCCTAACGAAAGTCCGCACTGAGACACTTTTCTCCAGCCAAGGCCTGGCCTTGGCGACCGTTCCGTTCGCATCCAAGCTAGCATAGAAGAGCCGACTGTGGTTGCATTCCAGCGCCGTCCTCCAGCCCGTGGTTGGAATTCAAGGTGCCGGAATGCCTTTGGAGGCTTCGACAAAGACCCGTTTGTTGAAGTTGTAAATGTCTACCAGCGCGGTCGTTTTGTTGCAATTCTTTCCTCCTTCTTCCTCTTCTTCACGACAGCAACGACCAAGCAAAGACCTCGTCACAATTTTCGTGCCGTCTTCTACTTATACATTGGGCACTGCTCGCCCGCATCAACAACGGCTTCGCCCAAGCTTATCCAGTAGTTGTCCCGGTGATATCCAGTCACGGCCGCGCAGCCCTTCAAGGCCCGCTGCAGACTACGCCCTACGCCACCAGCACCCAAGCGACCGCACAAGAAGATTTTGAACGATTCAGAGGCATCTTCATCATACAAAAAGTCCATCAAAAACGAAACCTCGAACAATTTCACGGCAGGTTTGGGGGAAAGCCTCAACGCAAATCTCCACACATACCCTTGATTAATACCGGCCCACTTGGGGGGTATTTGTTCAGGCGCCGACGCCTCTTTGGTGTGCGATAATGGCAGGCATCGCTGTTAATACTGCTGCTTTTGCACATGATGATACCCCAGCAATTAAGGGGCATGAACAATCGCGAAACTGGCCCATGATAGACCTGCAGCACGCTGCAGATACATCCGGTCTTGCCATCTCCTTCCCTTCACAGCCGCCCAGCGCCGCCAAGCCGCAAAGGAGCGAGACTGCCTTATTCAATGAGAAGAGGCCGTGTACACCGCACCGCCAATCTTTCGCCCGCCCAGCCAATCTCACAGACTCATCCGAACCCAGGTCGCTGGCGGACACTCCGAGAGCACCGCGAGCTAGACAAGGGTTGCGCGGCACTTCAGAGTCCACACCTAATTACACCACGACCGCTCGGAGCACTCCTGACCTCTCTTCACCTAGTCAAGGATCAACTTGGTCACACTACACCGATCGTCTTCGCAACATCAGTGGTCTTCAGACATCGTCCATTTATACGACGCCAGCCAGAGCCCGCGCCACACGAGAGTCGTCACCAGCAACCTCTTTGAGATCGGTGACATCCTCGGCAACGGGCTCCGCAACTTTGTCCTTTATCGCTTCAAAGATGTCTGCTCTCAAGACGATTGCGTCGCCTTTTCTCACCGGGAATGGCTGTGGGAATGAACTGATTGATCTGGACATCGAAACTACGCTCTTCCCCAACGGCGCGCCGCAAGACGGGGAGGCCGTCTCACCCGCGGATTACAAAAGCCTGCAAATAAATGCTCTCGAACTCCTCCATCGCTTCCAAGCTATATATAAAAGCCAGACTATTGAGTTTCGCACACTCAAGGCCGAAAAGGAGGCCCTCGAAGACGAAAAGTGCGAAGCAGAGACTCGCGCGCGCCATGCCAAGTTGCAACTGGACGAGGTTGCCAGCAAAGCAGCCGAGAGGGGGGCCGCCATGCAGGCTTATATTGATGAGCTACGGCAAGAAAATAGAGCAATGGCACAATACGTTCGTTCGCCCATGATGTCAGAGGACCTCGGCGTCGAGGAGGACCAGGCCAAGAAGATGTGGCGCCACAGCGGTGATACTTTCAAGACCGAAACTGGCTCTGACACGGACGAGGAGAGCGTCGCCGAAGTCAGCATCTTTTCAAGGCCAAGAAGCCCAACCATGGCTACTACAATTTCCGAGACTGGCCCCCACGGACCGATGCCTCGCGGCCGTGTTTCCGTCTCTGGAGCCTCCGTTCACACCGTGTCTTCCCAGAAGCCCCAACAAATGACGGCTTTTCGCAAGCTCATCAAGGGCATCTCTGGCGAGGCTGACGCTCGTACCGTCACCGAGTGTAGCAATTGTCACGGACAAGACGCTAGTATAGCCTGGGACACGGCGAGTCTCATGCGGGACGAGAACCGCGGCCTCAAGATGCGAGTCACCGAGCTGGAATCGGCACTTGATGGCGCGCTGGATGTAGTTAATGGGCTGGAGCTGTGAATTTGGGCCACGAGCTCTTCATTTACCACAATGATGTGATATGCGTGGCGTTAAAGGAGATTTGGTTACTTGTTGAATTTACATGGGCTTGGAATTAGGCAGCCTGCGGCGATGAACACGCACGCTTACGACATCAAATAGTAGAGGTTACTCTGCAATATATTTTCATTTGTCATTGATACATGTCCCTTTGATGTGAGTGCTCTTGCCTTCCTGCTCTCGCGTGGTGCACCTCGGTCCTCGGCTTGACTACTCTCGATTCTCGCCTTGTCCTGGTGAGGGTAGTAAGTCCGTTGTTAATAGAATAATCGTCTAAATTTGCGTTTGTTATTCATAGATGCAGTAGAGATTACGCCTGCATCGAAGAGTGTATACAATTCACCAAATAGTAGACTGTTGCATTTGCGTATTGCGATTTCTTCATTGTCCAGGAACCGTAGTTTACATGGGCAGACGCACACAACAAATGAAACAAAAAAATAATGATGATCTAGCCTCCGAGATGGTTGCTCTCCGAGTGTCCGTGGTTCTTCCCAGAGCAAATACTTCCCTGGCACCTATGCCTTCTCCAGAAGCCTCCCAACGCACTCTGATAGGAGTTGCTCCTCTTCCAAATTTTATACATTGCTAATGCGAAAACGCTCTTGTCGTTCTTCCACCTCCAAACGGGCCTCTCGAGGATCTCCGTTAGTGGTGTGCTTCCTCGCCATGGTGGTGCTCGTCTTGCATGAAAAAGTGCTCGTATGTGCAGTATCCGGCAAACAGGACCGTCGCCGTGCCGAGGCCGGGTAGGGTGCCGCGGAACCGGTTGAAGCGGGTAAAGGGGCCCTGAAATCTCCAAGCATCACTATCCGTACCAAAGCAATCATGTTAGCAACCTATTCGTTCCATTGCGGTATCTCGAGTTCTGGTTCGTTCGGAAACGGAGATTCTTCGGGGTCGGTGACGTACGCTCTCTCCCAAGGGTCGTAGCGGGCCTTGCCGGCAGCTTCCTTGAAAGCGCGCATGCTGAAGCCGGTAATGTTGGCCTTGCCGCCCTGGGCTGCCCTCAGTATCCTGTGCCATCACCAACATGTTAGCGCACGCTCTTTATCTTCGGTCGGAGAGCCGGTGCGACGCCGCGGTGATGCTTCGGTTCGCAGCGGCGCCAATCGAGGATGAGCACGTCGTGGTCGTACCTTGTGGGAAGCATTGTGATAAATTGATGGCTGAATATCGAATTACGGCCGGCAAAGTAGCTGGGAGCGAATATGTCGAGGTAAGCTGGGTTGCTTGTCGCGCGATTGGGCGAGCCGATGGGACGACGGATTAACATTGTTCCAGCTGTGCACTTGGCATTTTGCGGCGCGCGCCTGGCGGCACCAACGCACGGGCCAGCCTCCGATCTTGTGCCTTTGCTGGCACCTCTTCGCTCTCAAGACCTCATTTGACTACATCACGCATCGCTTATCAGTCCAACTTTACGCACCACGTTTATACTTTGCCGTCGCCGGAGCAGCTCGTAAACGTCACTCTGCAATCCACGCTGCGAGACACGACATTGTCTTCTGTCGTTGCGCTCACGTACCACCAAATCCAGCGACCAAGAACGCTTCACGACTGTGCCTCGCTCGCGACGCAATATTGATAACACAGCATCACTAGTGCGTAAGCAGCAACGCTCGCCCCCGTTTGTGCAACGCCTTCATTCTTCTCTGCACCTTGGGGCGTAGCCAAACTCGCAATCGCCATCGCCCATAGATAGGCTCGCATTGTCCACACGACCTGATGCACCCTTACCACGTCCCGCCACAACCTCCACCTTCCACCCGTTCCCGTTCCTAGAACCCGCCCCGTCCTGGAAGCCTCTATCAACCGCAAGCTGCGCAGCCGGCAAGAAACTTGTCCGTCTACAATCAACAATCGAACGGCGAACAGTACAGACCACCCGGCCCTGCGTACCAACAGCTGGTACTTCACCAGAGTCCAAGAAACCAGAACCGCTCAAGCGCAAATCAGTCGCCATATCAGGGACACATTTCGCCTCTGCAATTCAGGCCACAACGTCGAACTCCACCCGCAATGCCTCCGCAAATCCGGGCGTTCGCCTCGGGCCCTGGCGTCGGCGCGCCTTTCCATCAGCCTAGATTTCCTTCGCATGGGCAACCTCAAGGTGGACCGATGGCCGGTAATCAATATCTCAACGCCAATAGTCAAATGAATCCCTTTGGAGGAACGAATGGCAACTTTAATGTGCCCGGCCTCAACGGCGCCGGAGGCTTTGGTGACTCCGGGTTTGGCGGTCAAGCTTCGAGAATGGGATTTGCACATGGCCCGGCTGGCCTTCAACCGCCACAACACACTGGACAGCTACATCATAATATTCTTATGGAGCACCCAACGATGAGGCCTCAGCAGAACAGGGGGCGTATACGAGAGGTGTGGAAGCACAACTTGCAAGAGGAGATGGCGGTCTTACGAGACCTTGTGGATAGTTATCCTTATATTGCCATGGTGAGTGCCGATACTTTCCTATTGCAAAACGTATACATTAACGAGACTAGGATACCGAGTTTCCCGGCGTAGTATCAAGACCAATGGGTGGCTTTCGTGGCAAGAGCGACTACCACTACCAATGTCTGCGCACCAACGTGGACATGTTGAAAGTTATACAAATTGGTCTGACATTATTCAACGAAGAAGGCGAGACACCACCCGCTCGGCCAGGACCCGAACTCGGCCTCGGCCCGGCCGCGCAAAGAAGCGCCAACCAGGGCCCCTTTCCCTACGCTTGGCAGTTCAACTTTAAGTTCTCCCTCAAAGAGGACATGTATAATGAGAAGTCAATCGAGTCGCTCCAGCAGGCTGGAATTGACTTCAACGCGCTGGAGCGTGACGGCATTGATCCTCACGAGTTTGCAGCGCTGCTGATTCCGTCTGGCCTGGTCTGCTTTGATGAGGTCAAGTGGATTTCCTTCCACGGTGGCTACGACTTTGGCTACCTGACCAAGCTGCTGATTTGCACGCCGCTGCCCAACGACGAGCACGACTTTGATCACAAGATGAAGCTGTACTTTCCGTCAACGTACGACGTCAAGCACCTGATGAAGTATGCCATCCGCCTGCACAACTCGGGGATACTGTCCCCCGCAGATCCCGGTAGCGCCGAGATCCTGCAAAAGTTTGAGCACAAGTCGGGACTGGAGAACATTGCAGAAACGCTCAAGATTAAGCGCATTGGCACTGCGCATCAGGCCGGCTCGGACTCGTTGCTAACGGGCAAGGTGTTTTTCCAAATGCGCGACCGCATCTTCAACGGGGACATTCCCGAGGAGCATATCGGCAAGGTTTGGGGTTTGGGCATCCCCGACGGCGGCATGATTATCGCAGCCATGATGAATCGCGGCGAGGACGTCGGCGGCGGCATCAACGGCACACCGCGCACGCCCAACACGCACACGGCCCAGCTTGCGACGTCGACGCCTGTCAACAACCAGGGCCAGGGCACCAACGGCGTCGGCCACATGGGTCCAATGACGCCCGGTGGCGGCGGGGGCATCTTTGGCAGCTTTGCCTTTACCGGCGCCAGTAGATAGGACTCTACTGGTGCTAGTAGATAGGAGGTTTGCGGTGACTCGCGTGTGTAGTTCTGGAAGCACAGGGGCGGGAGGAGAGGGAGAGAAGAAGAAAGTCACTAACGAAGAAAGCTCGTCATGGGAAGCTGCATGCACGTCGTTTTGGATTTGTTATGGTTTCTTGCAGACGCTGGGGTTCGTTTCTTGATCGTCTCCCTCGTCTGGTGTTATTAGTATGCATGATACTTGGCATTTGATTCTCGGCGTTTCTCTCCTTCTCTCCCCTTTTCTTTTCTGTTCCCAAGAAGGTACCGCAAGTGTTATGGTAAAAGCAGAGCAATGGATCACGGCTTTTGTTTCTTTCAGTCGCAGTTACAAACTCGGGAGTGCGGGTGTGTGGGCGTGTCGGCAAGGCGGCTTGGCTTGTTCGGTTTCCTTTTCTCTTATAATAGTTGTTTCTATGCATGTACAATTATCGTATGCAAACTTTCTATTCTCTCTACATGATGACATGGCGTGATGAGAGATTTGTGATTAGAGTATGAATGGTATTGATCATTAGCGTCGTGACGGAAAGCGAGGATGCTTTAAAAAATGTAGAGGAACAGAGGAAGAAAACGCCAGTAGTGTTTCCAAGAAAAGCAAAGCAATATCCCAAACGCCTAGCTATTTTGCTATACATGCGGAAGAACCAAGATTGCGAGAGTTGCGCCGAGAAGGAGCGGTGCGTGCACTACGTTATGTAGACTCGCTTGAGGGCGTCAGCAGCGTACACCTCGCCGGTGAGCACGTCCCGAACGAGTGCCGGCGGCAGGCCCGCCTTCCGGGACTGGTCTTCAAGGCGCTCCTTGCCGTAGACGCGCCCGTTGGGCAGAAGGACGAGATCGTGCTCGACATGACTCTTTGTGTGGTGCGCGTAGGGCACGTTGCGCGCGAGGTCGTTGAGCTCGACGGAGCAGATGGGGCAGACGCCGTGGCCAATGGTGGACGGCGGGGGTGGTGGCTTGCCGTCGGCGGACGAGGAGGCATGACAGGCAGGCGTCTTGAGGGCGGAGAGGCCGGAGGAGAGGGCGAGGTGCAGGAGCGGCGCCGAGGGCAGGCCGAGGAGGGTGTTGTGGGCGGCGGTGAAGACGTCGGCGAGCTGAGCCCAGCGCTGGGGCGCGTAGAGGTGGGCGTAGGCGCCGCGGGCGCTGCTGCCGCGGGCGCGAGAAGGTGGGAAGGCGAGCAGGCCGCCGGCCTGCTTGACCTCGACGGGGTATGCGTGCCAGTAAGGGATGAGGTGCTTCTTGGCGTGGGCGATGGCTTCGAGGAGCTTGGGCTGGGACTGGGAGCGGATGAGCTCAATGTACTGTTGGAAGCGGAGGAGGAACTCGAGTTTGCTCTGGATATACAGTCAGCTTTTGATCCATCTTCTCATTTCTTGTTCTTCGATTTCACGTCTCGAAGACCACGGCACAACGAACCTCCATCTTGCGCAGCTCCTTTTTATTCTCGGTGCACCACGCCAGAGCCTCTGCGATGCTGCCGCCGAGGAGCGCCTCGCGAATCCGACTCATGGCCTTGAAGGTATCAACGTCCACAAGCGCCTCGATACCGCGCTCCTTTGCGAGCTGCTCGGCGCTCTCGCTGTAGCCGTGGCGCAGGAGGTAATCGGCGAGCAGGCGGTCGAGGCGGCGGCGGCTCCAGGCCTCGTAGGCGACGTCCTCGGGCCCGCCGCGGACGGCGTAGAGCTGATCGAGGTGGACGATGCGGGCGGCGGCCTGGGCGTGCAGGCGCTCCTCGTCGCGAGCGTGGACGGCCAGTCGGCGGCGGACGCCGCGCATGCGGCCGAGCATGGCGTCGAGGTTGCGCAGGGCATCATGCTGCGTGGCGCGGCCCGAGGCGGCGGCCGTAGCGGCGTCCTTCAGCAGCGTCTTGAGCGCCGAGGTATCCTTTTCAATGGTAAAGTGGGCGGAGCGGAAGGTTTTGCGGAGGAGCTCGTTGGGGAGGCGGAGAAGCGGTTGGTCCTGGGAGAGAGGTTGGGTTAGAAAAGGTATGGTCGAGTTTATGGGTTGTCGCTGTCGTGCGAGGATTCGGGAGCAGCGGTGGGAAGCTTACGAGGAGGAGGTGCTCGCCGTGCTTGAGCGTGGACTGCTCATGCTCGGCCATTGTTTGCTAGAACGGAGGTCGAAGATTGTGGACAGATGGAAACATGAAAAAAAAAGAGCTCTGCAGGATGGGATGGCGATGCGACGGGGGGATGGGTTTGAAGAGGCGGTGGTTGTAGTTCGCGGTCAGGCCCGAACTAAGCGGTGGGATTACGTAGGTACCTAGGTAAATAGGTACCTGTAGGCATTGGGGGTAAAAAAACGACCGGTTTTGAGAAGGCAGCTTACTTATAAAATGCCAATCTTAGAACGAAAGCCAGTCTAATACGATCAAAAAAAATCCGTAGACTATGAATTGATTAAATTCTTACTTTAGATTTTTTAAATTATTTATTAGCTTCTTCTGGTGCGTAGCTGTGATTAAGAACACAGCATCAATAATGAGCGAGCGGCAGTTTTTTTTGTCCCCCATAGGATCGAGTAAAACTGATGGCAGAGCACACACCAACCAGGGATTCCGTATGGAGCCAGGCCATGGCAGTGGTAATTACGGACGGCATCTTCTATGAAATTTTTTAACGGGAGGAAAAAGAAATTAAAACAAGTCTACAAGTTACTTGGTTACTATGCTTGCATTTTATTACGGTTAGTGTTTTGTTCAGTGGGCAATGTTGTGCAACTCTTGATGCAGATAGGTCTGGACAGGTGATGAGGTTAGTTATCGCTACAGGCGACCCTGATGGGGACGGGCGGGCCTGTACGAAGGTGGAAGGCTTGGAAGGTTATCGGCAGCGGCTGAAGCGGACATGTAGCCGCAGCGGAGCGTAGCGGGGGTTCGGGGCGGGCGATGATGAAGTGAGGCCGGGATTCGTTTTTTTTTTTTTTTCCCGTTTCTTTTGTTTCTTCATTTGGGGTTGCCATGTGAATTGAACCGTGTGACTAGACATACCTGAAAGGACTCGTGTCGTGGGTGCAGCATAGCTGTGCATGTCATCTGTGCTTCTCTTGATAGCGTTCGGTACACCCGACGCGACGAGGGCTACAAACATAGCAGCTCGAGCAAACGATATCATCACACAACTTCACCCGACAACAAATTACCGCTGCTTCCGACGGTGTCGAGAGTTCTCACCCAAGTAGGCGATAGACCAGTAACTTTTGCGCGCCGCATGGCCGCATCTCGACTTCTCAGCTGCCGGCTCTTCTATGCTTCGACTTGTTTGCCGACATCAAACATCTATGTCATAATTACCCGCCGACACTTATCGAAGGATGCCGTGTACAAGTATCCGTAATCAGCAGTCAGCTTGAACGATAGCCTTGCCACCGTTTATGTGTTGCGGTTTGCTCGGGTTACACAGCTGGCGGCACCCCAGAGCTAGGCTGAGACAGCGCCTCACTCCATCTTCGTGCTTCACTTGTTGACATGCGGCCCATGCGCCGGAATCAAATCCCGGGACATGCCTGCAAAGTCAAGTCCCAGCTGTGATATGGTTGTGACATTGGCTGCAGGTGGCTAAAAATAAAGGCGTCCGGGCTGCCGACGGACTACTCGTGTTGGTATCCGACAGCGGAGCGGGCGCAGAGTTGGGCGTTTTGTTTGCTGGATATGTCTCCTAGAGGCTTGGAATCAGCCCCCAATGCGGATACTCGAGGGAGAAGATAGATTGCCTTCCATTGCGTAGATTTTTTCCGGCTCTGTTGTAGTTGACTGGCCCAATCGCCAGATGAAAATAATGGTATATTAAGACCGGCATTGCTGATCAAAGAGGGCTGCATAATAAATGGTTTGCCACATAAGACGTGCTGCTAGGCTTGCCGTGATTGGGTGGAGCAACCTCTACCAGATCCTTCCTGCCTCATTTTCAAGGCATCCATCTCTCTTGCCATATATTCTCCTCAGGCTGCCTGCACGTGTTCTGGTCCTCCCCTCCCATCCTCGTGACTTGGACACCCCAGCCCGCCTGTTTGCTGCACGCGCCCTTGGTACGTGTCTGCAGCGAGACGCTTCGAAACCAACAAAGTCGACCATTTTATTTAAAAACGACCTTTTTTCATCGCAAAATCAACTCACAACCACCAGGCCGACTTGCTCGATTTTTTTAATCTTTTTTTTTCCACCCCAAAACCGCCTTGCGGCCAGCCTACACGTCCCTCTCTACGCGCTTACTTACATCCGGCCGCGACATCACGAGATTTGGAACCACGCAAAAACACGTGAGGCAAAACCCGTGATCTCGCACCCCCCCAAGGCCCAAAAAACACATGATCTGGCTGGTAAGTGCATCGTCCAGCACCAAGACGCCCGCTTTGCCCTTTGCGATGAAATTGTCCACATCTCGTCGCGATTTCGATGCCGCCAGTGCGCGCATCGTCGCTGCCCAGTCGCCTGCGACCGTCGCCACGCTTCTGCCCAACTATTCCCTTGCCTCTTGTTTACCTATTTGAGCCGTTGCCGTCTCAGTCGGCCGTCTCGCATCGTCCTGGCCGACTTGCGCACTGCCATGAGCTGCGTCTATCTGCTTGGCGCCGCTGCACGTCGTCTCGGGCGCAGCGTTGCATTCCGTCGCGTTCCACAGTCAACGAAACGAAGCGAAATTTTCACTTTGCCTCTTTTCATCTCATGCCCATCGCGACTCACCTCGCCTCATCACACCACCCAAAAGCATCTCATCTCATACGCAGCAGCGTGCTCTGGCCAAGATGCGTGGCTACTCCATCGCGCACATTTAATGCTGCATGCGTTGTTGCCTGCCCCTTTCGTCCGTCGCATTGCTCTCTCCCCCTCATCGCCATGGTCGTCGACGCGCATATCTCTAGCTCAATCTAACCCTCATCAGTTATAGCCGAGCACACCTTGTAAAGCTGGATTTCCATCAGGAGGACATGTCGGACCCTCTCGCGGATCACCCAGACCTCACTGCCCTGACCGGTTCGCCCGGCCAGAAGCGCAAGCGAGAGCCGGAAAGCCCCAATCAGCGGCACAAGCGCATGGCGGCCCCCGCGGCCATGATGGCCGCTGAGACGGCTGCCTTTATCGAGAATGCCATCGAGGCCAGCACTGCTGCTGCCGCTAACGGCGTCAACGTAGCCGACTTTAACGCCCTGCAGCAGGCCACCCACGGTGACCACACCGACCACTCCAGCAGCGATGCCACCACCACAGCGCAGGCCGCCCTCGGCATGTATCCCACGCTGCATGTGCCTCCGTCCACTGAGGAGCAATTTGCCGCCCAGGCTGCCGAAAATGACGAGGACCAGCACGATGCCAATCCCTTTCCACCAGATATTCCGCAGGACATGATGGACCAGGTCAGCCACCAGCCCCAAAACGGCGAGCAGCAGCAACAGCAGCAGCAACAGCGCCACTACTCGGCGTCGTCGCAGGGAGGCAGTGCCAAGCCGCCGGTGGGCTCTGACGAGTGGCACAAGCTGCGCAAGGACAACCACAAGGAGGTGGAGCGTCGCCGCCGCGAGACCATCAACGAGGGCATCAACGAGCTGGCCAAGATTGTCCCTGGCTGCGAGAAGAACAAGGGCTCCATCCTGCAGCGCGCCGTCAGCTTCATCTCGCAGCTCAAGGAGAATGAGCAGCAGAACATTGAAAAATGGACGCTCGAGAAGCTGCTTACGGAGCAAGCCATTACCGAGCTGAGCCAGTCCAATGACAAGCTCAAGCAGGAATGTGAGCGCCTCTATCGCGAGCTCGAGACGTGGAAGCGCGTCGCGCAAAACGCCGGCCTCGAGCCGCCGCAGCCCAAGGAGGAGCCCGGCGTGACGGCTTAGGTTGCCGCGGCCACGCCGGCGGCGGACTTGGTAGAGTCTTTACCCCTGTATGCATCTTGACACGCCTTCTCTTTGACTTTTATTGCGTTCTCGTCCTTCTCGTTTATACAGAGCCGCAACCCCCTCGTAATCAGTGTATGCTCCGGCAATGTGGCGTCGTGCGAGTCGTTTTTTCTTCTTTTGTCTGGTATTGGGGATGGGAGCTAGGCGTTGGTACTTGGATGTTTTTTTGTTTCAATTCTCTACCTTTGTATTTGACGTTTTAGGGCGATATCAGTTTCTAGATGAATGTCAAGTCTTGACTTTCCTTTCACATGCTTTTGCATTCGATTAGTTCTTGATGTGTTGTGGTTGCCGTCTTGGCAGACTATATATACACTCTTTTCCTCGTGCAAGACAGAGTGTCCCTCGACTTGACTTGCATACAGTCCGATGTCGCCATCAGAACGGCATACCCTATATTCATTCTTCTTTTCGCATAACATCTCTTCGCAAGCAGACGTCCATGCCAAAGGTCCACACACTCGCACATCGGCGGTCCTCAACAAAGGGCCGTGACACAAAGGCCGTGACGGCGGCGGCTTGGCCTGCAATTTCGAAATACTGAATACCGCCAGTATTATAAACGGTCAGCACGCCCCCCCCCCCTCCCTTGTCGCCTATACGCAGCTTCCAAGTTAGTTGTTGTTTGCCTCGCCAAGGAAGCGTACGTCTAGACCTTTGGCTAACACTTGCAATACATGAAACTAAAAAAGAAGCATAAAAACAAGTAGTTTTTTTTAACGGACACATGATACCCCACGGTAACGTTGCATAATGGTAAATATCGACTTATGCAACTCTTTCTTCATCTCGAGTCAAGGCAGTCAGCATTGGTACAGCAACACAATTATTATACACACCCCCTTTCCCCTTTCCCGCTCTGCGCTTGCTGCTTTCAAGAAAAGTCAAGGGCCAAAAAGATATACTCTGCATGTGCATTGTCTCCGCTTGCGAGAAAAGAAGCATCTCCATTCAAAAGAGGTTGAACTTGTGGAAGGAGGAGGAAAGGAAGGGGAGGGAGGGGGTGTGTGACAGTCAGCTCCTGAGGAAACTAGTAAATATACAGAACAAGACTATCTAGTTGGATTCTATGCGGATTAGAGTTTTGGCTTGCATAACAACGCCTTTCTTAGGCCCGGCGCGTAACTTATTGGAGCATTCTTCAGCCTTGGCCTCTTTCTTCTTCTTTTTTTTTTCCGGGTCCGACCTTTTTGAGCAGGGATCTAGACAGTTGACAGTTTGCTCCGAAGCGGAGGAAAGGGAGAAGGTATTTCGCCGCGCCGACTTTTTGTTTGCATTCTTCTTTTTCATTTTACAGAGTACAAGGTTCCGTCTTTTGTTTGGTGACTCGGGGGGGGGGCAATTTTGGTGTTTAGTTCTCATTTCCCCCGGGGTTTATTTGTTACGCCCATCTCTCTCTCTCTCGGCCGAGAAGATCAGATGGTGATGCTTTTCCTTGGGTACTCCGTACAACACATCATTTCTCGTATCCGGAGGGGCCGCCCGGCTTTGACAAGGAGATTTCTACGAGATGGATTTTTGTAAACAAAAATGACAAGCGGCGGAAAAGGGGGGTGTGCGGCGCGAGGCATACAAGAACGTTTTTCTTCGCGCGGAGTGCCCAACAGAGCTAATATAAATTAAAGTTTACGCCTGCATCAAACGGCGAGACATTCTCAACCCAAGTTGCCAAGACAGTTTTACTGTACCCCCTTCTGTCTCTCTCTCTCTCTCTCTCTAAAGTTTTCGGGCTTCTCTTCGGGCTCCATTCGAGTCTTCGTCGAGCAAGGTTGAGGGGTACATCCGGGTTCTTACGAAGACGAAAATGATTTAATCGCGATCCAAGTCTGTCAACCGGTCGGCTTTCCTGCCGTATGCACAACACTGTTCGGTGAACCTTGTTCATGCCGGGGGACACTCGGGATGTAGGCAGGATACAACTCTGCTGCTCTCAACGAGTCTCAATATATCAACGATTCAACGAGCGGAAGTGGGCGAGATCAAAGCAAGGATTTGGGCTCCTCAATCCTTCTCGTCCTCTCCTTCTTTTTCTTCTTCCTCTTCTTCATCTCTCGCTCTGTCATGTCAGATCTCGCTTGTCATCTTCTTTGCTTCTGGTCTAGTGACCTCTGAATCCTGACTCAAACCGCCTCCGTATTGGAATGAATCCAGATTACACTCGTAGATCCTCTTGGATTTTTCCCAGATTCCAAGCATCCCTCCAGGCTTTTTTTGCTGCCTGCTGGTGGAGCATTTCCCAACCATCCGCTGATGAATCTCCATATCCAGTGACGCTTTGGTAGCTCTCAGAATACAAGTTACCGTCCTCTCACAATGTAGAGCATCGTCTTACTTACGAAGTAGCCTCGCCACCCAGTCTACTTTTGGACTACGCGCCCTCTCGCTTGTACATCACTCAGCGACCCAGCCTTGTTTCATTAAAGCGGCCACGTGCTCTATGCTCGTTATGCCAACTAATGGCGAGTTCCCTTTCTAGAAAGTCTAGACCACTTTGACACGGCTATACGCCGGCAACCAGTTGGCCGACGAGCGCGACTCTACGCTTTGTTGCATTTCGACCGATCCTTGGCCCGCATCTTGTAGCCCAGTACCACATAACGTATAATGGAGAGACATCT
The DNA here is from genome assembly GCA_024472245.1 of Beauveria sp. NWAFU-1. Classification (NCBI taxonomy): domain Eukaryota; kingdom Fungi; phylum Ascomycota; class Sordariomycetes; order Hypocreales; family Cordycipitaceae; genus Beauveria; species Beauveria sp. NWAFU-1. The sequence goes on along the minus strand of JANBXD010000006.1, from coordinate 1,707,304 downwards.
TGTACGCACAAGGTCGGGTTGAAACTTCCCAATCAAGACGACCCATCAATCTCCGTGGGCTTTGGTGAGGGACGTGCATGGTGGAAAAGTGGCTCTGTATCTCATTCAAATCTGGTTCATTACTCACATGACGACATTGACGCTTCCAGTCGTGCCTACGGGGTTGCATGTCGCAGAAAAGTGCGTCGCTTGACACTCCGAATAGTTAGACCGTCCACAAGGGCGCCCTGTTGTCCCGAGAGTCCACTTGCATCTCCCCCGCGACGAAATCGCGCACTAAAGAAAACCTACGCATCAAGTCCAGAAAAGTAATAAACAGGCCTTGTGTTGCGTGGAGCACAAGTCGTCGTCTTTTGAAACGGCAGCAAGAGAGAGAGAGGGGCAAGAAGAGAAGGATCATGCTTGCATCAAATCCTATAGGAAACTCTCTCATATGCGACACAGCACACTAAACTAAGCTCAAGAGCCAACACGTCGCCCTCACTCATCATCTTCTGTTCAGCCCTTCCTTCTCCGTCGCTGCCATTTAAATCTTTATTGTGGCCCATTATGCGTCTCCAGTGCTTTGACACCCACTTGTTCGTTTCATGGGCGTCGTTGCTGGCCTTTGCGCTATGCCTCATCCTTGCTCACCTGTTCTGGCCTCTTCCTTCTGCTTCATGGCACGAATCAATGAAAGTAATATAATATGAAAAAAATCGTTCATAGATCATAAACGGGGCATGTTGATATTCGTTATGTGAGGAGCAAAAATTGTAAACAACATGATAGTAAACGGGCCTTTTCCCGTGTATTAGCCATAAGAAGCTGGCACACACACACACACACACACGCACACACACACGCACACACATACTTGTACCCAACAGAAAAAGAACCGCAGACAGCCGCGCGCACACTTATGAGCTCAGCTAGCCATCCTCCACAAAAAGATCCCGACAAATCATACCGAAACATTGTCGCGTCAAATACGCCGCTCTCACTCGCACTGAACAACGAGATGGTATCTCCAAATGAACAGAAATTGCCGAACAATGCTGAAAGAATAAGCCCTTTTCGATTCCCTCTTCGATTCTTCAAGTGCTGCCCCATGAAGCAAAAGATGTGGGTCAAAAAGATAAGAAAACGCCCTGCAAAATGCATTTGCCATAGGAAACAGCCTATATTCATGGGCGAGCAAGACGCGACCGAAACCGCAGTTGTGTCGCGCCCGCATATAAACCAGACCAACAACATGTTCTGTCATCCTTCGTTCACCTCGCCATGCTTGGCCACCTGCATAACAGGGACCAAGTGCATGACCAACAACCCAATCGCATCCACGTCGAAACAGCAGCTTGCTTAATGCATAGCTGTTCGGTTCCCACTATCCACCACCTGCGGCATCATGCCTCGACCGTCATTCGTTACGTAGTTGTAACCCGAAGCTTGCGCGACGTTGCCTTGCGACATATCGTCGGGTCGAAACATGCTAGGTTGGCCGGCGCTGTAGCCCGGCCGTGGCGCTTCTTCGAATGACGTCGTCATGAAAGTCTGATTTGGGTCCATGGGCACACCGGGCGACACAAAGGGCCCCGCTTCCATGCTGGGCTGCTGGGCTGCATAGGCGTACATGGGCGACCCATTAGTCCCATTGGAGCTGGCCTGCCATTGCTGGGAGTAGATGGTGCCGCCGGGGCTGGGAAAGTCGCTGAACACAGACGGCCGACGACTTACCTCGTGTGGGCTTGGTACAAGGTCGAGAGTCAGGTTGGAGCTGGTTGCCGAGACGCCAGCCTGGCTGTGAACTTGCATTGAGCCGTTGTCGACATAATTGTGCTGTGGGGCCATCTCGTTCATCATTGGGGGCTGAAATTGCGAACCGCGCATCGGTAGGTCGCCAATAAATGCATCTCCGGGCCCAGATAGGCCAGACAAGGTAGCGGCGTCTGTGCGCACCGATGGACGCATGGCGCCGCCCATCGTCGTGGCTGGTTTCGCCGCGGGTTCGACATCTTCGTCCTCCTTGATAAAGGAACCTGTCTCGTCATTTTCTGAAACGTAGTTCTCCGGCACTTTATCCTCGGACATGACATAGATCTCCGTCGTTCCGTCGATTTCTCCCAACTTGTAGCGTTCCTCTTGTCGAGCCACTTTGAAAATCTCCGTCAGGAAGGGCTTCTTGCGGGCATTGGCCTCATTATCCATAAAGAATGACGAAAGGGCTTCCGCGGTGGTTTCTTCCAGCTTTGTCACATTGAGTCCCAGCTTTCGAATGTCGGGATGCTGTTTTCCATTAGGTTCCAAGACAGTGCGTAGGATATGTGCAAGCAGATGGACACGTTCTGGAGGAGTTAGCAAGACGGACATCGTAAACAGTCCAGAACAGCAGCTTACCTCGCTTGTACAAGTGGTCCGGTTCCTTGTGGCGAACCTTGTCGTCCTTGGTTGGGCCCCATGGCTTAGGCCACCAGTCGGGCGCCTTTTCGTCGCTTCCAGTGTAGGGATGAGTCGACTGTTTCTTGGGCTCGACAGCTTTGACCCAGGCTTTGGCGATGAGCTTGCAGGCCGTTTGCTGGCAGTTTTTGAATCTTTGCTCATAGAAGCCCCACACGGCGTCAGAGTCACCAACCCGGATGCCACGCCTTGAGGATACAGTCATTTGTGTGTCCTCATCGTCATTGAGTGGGTTGCGAGGCCTAGGTCGCTTACGACCAGATCGAGCCGGGCTGCCCCAATCGGCCAAGGCCGAGCTTCTACGGCGGTCTCCTGGCCTGCTTCGGCTGAAGATGTGTCGATTAAAGACGGGCTCATCCTGGTTGATTGTGTCGTCTAGCATGGGATCCGTGCCTAGTACGAGGTCAGCGATCATTCTGGCAGCGCAAGGTTGCAATTGGCTTGCCGGCATCAAGTCTGCTCATGACTTGCTGAAACTTGCTGGCGTCGAAAAACTGAGCAATGACATTTTCTGGCAGCTTCTGGCCGCCGCTGAAAAGGGTGCACGGCGTTCCGTCGTCTGCAGAGGCCGCAACGAAGTACCGCCTCACAGGCACACCTAGGTGCCTCCTCAGTGCCTCATCAATGTCCTATATATCACGTATTAGCAAGGCGGAGGAGGAAAGGGGCGCAATGTGCGAGCTGACCGATAGCTGCTGACGGCGAGCATGGTCGCTTGCATCTCCAAAGCGGCCATTTTGGTGATTTATTGGGTAGCGCTCTTGGTGGAAGCCGTTGTGTGGCTGCATTCCATGACTGTAGCGATCGGCAGAAAAGGAAGTGTGTCGCTCGGGTTGTTGCTCTTGGGGAAAGCATGCGTGAGAAAATGATTGGTGACGAGGGAACGAGTCCCGAGGCCAGTCCTGAACCATGCTGATTTTTTGTGCTCGTTAACTGGATAATGTGGCTGTGTCGGCAATCGCGCGAGGTTCTTGGAGGATCAGGGCGGAGCGATTATATCCGGTTTGTATAGCCGTAGGAGAAGGTTACTGCATATCGAGGCTGACGTCTTACAGTTGTACCGCCAGAATGTCCAATCGCCGAGGTTAGGCGTGTTGGCGACTGTTAATCGATGGATTTTCTGACCGCAACAGTTGTCGCAAGATCAATCAGTGGCAGAGTAGCGACGCAAAGGTATTGGCATGAGAACGGCAAAACACGATGGCACTGTGTTTTGTCTATGTCGGCGCATAAGTCAGCAAGACGATGAGTATCGGGGTTGTCGCCGCTACTGATGGTAGGTGGACAAATAGAGGGAAAGGTAGGTCTGTGAAGCTTGAAAATCACGGGGTAGTTATGGTTGGTGAGAGGGGCAGAGTCATAGATATAGTGTCGAGGTGGAATGGGGGGGGGGGGATGGGAGAGGCAAGTCTTTGAAGGCGAGACAGCACAAGCACTTGAGTGTCGAGGTCGCACTTGTAGGCAGGATGCAGCAAGAGACTGGTGCAGAAGGACTGAAGAGATACAAGCGGAGAGGGCCACACAGCAGCGTGGTGCGGTGGTACTTGTACGCCGGTCTGGGTACCAGCAGTAAGATGTCTCGCCTTGGTGCAGCGCGGCGTGGTAAAGAGAGAGGGCTTAATGCTGAAGCAGGTTGGCTCCTCTGAGGAGGGGGGTGCGTGTGAGAGAGGGGGCGTGTGGAAGTTGAGTAGTGGCAGAAGAAGTGCCTACCTTGTTCAAAAGTGTGAATATGGTGTCTTGGAAGAGAAAAAACGAGTTGCTGCAGGAGCGGGAGAGAAGCGAGAGTGACGAGGCAATATTCGGGGTCGATGGCAGATGCAGCGGGGAGGGCTGAGTGTGACAGCCGAGTATGTACTCGGGAGGTGAAATGGGGAACGGGCGATGTCGAGACAGATGTGCGCCTGAGCCAAATATATGGTGGTTGAGTAGGAGTTACAGATCAGAGGGCGGAGGAGCTGCAGATTGTACGGGGACAGTAGTCAGGGTCGCAGCGAAATGGTGTCAAGGCGGCCGAGGAGAGTAGTGACGTGGATGCGATTGGAGCAGGCGGTAAGTAGGGTCATAAGAGCGGAGGGCGGTAGAAATGTAGTTGTTGAAGCAGAGGACGAAGCGGCAGTAGAGGGGTGACGAGGTAGCGGAGAGAAGAGCTGTCGAGAAGGACTGAGGAAAATAGGGAGCCGGGTAGTCGCCGATCGGAAGAGGGTGCAGCGCGGAGCAAGACCGTGACGAGAGGAACGGTACGACGGATGAAAGAAGTAGTATGATGGTAAAAAGGTGGGAGCTGGCGCAGGCAAGGGAGGAAGCGCAGATGGAGCTGCAGAAGTATTGCCTGGAAGAGCAGCGTACTGATAATGAGAAGCAGCGCAGCAGGACAGGGAATATGTACAACTGATAAGTGTGGTCGCTGGTACAGGGGGGCGTCGGCGGCAGACTGAATAATGCGCAGGTGCTCGTGCTGGTTCAAGAGCGGGCTGCGCGGTTCAGGATGGCTCAGGATGTGATGCGACAAGAGCGGCGCGACGAGGGACAAGTTGGCACGATGCGAGGCCAGCTGGGCAGGCAGAATAGAGCGTCGTAGCGTGACGGCGGCACACAGAGGAGGAGGAGTAGCAGCAGCAGCGACAGCGACAGCAGACAGAGGTAATCGTGGTCAGGCACTTGACGCCTAGTTGGTTGTTATCTGACAGTGTGGCACTCGGCGGAAAAGGCAGAGAAACAGACACGGCTGGCTGGGCGGACGGAACGGAGCACAGTCGGGAGAATATGTAGCCATCTCGTTAGCCAGCGAGCCAAGCCAAGACTAGCCTGGTGGTGAAAAGAAGCCAAGTGGGTGACGGGTACGGGACGGATGGGAGAGCGGCCAATCGCTCCTCCAACACCTGGAGGCTAGTATGCTGGGGTTCCCTTTTTTAACCCTTGGGTACGGAGTACTTTCCTTTTAATTTTCTTAGCGCATTTGAGAGGGGGGAAAGAGAGGATAGAGAGGGGGTGTGGGCGTGGGGGGAAAGCTATAGTTACCTGGTGGTAGCACTTGATGGTGGTGGTGGTGGTAGCAAAGATAGTCCCACGGCTCCACGAAGCGGCGTATTCTTGGTAACTTCCATGACACGACAGAAGGCGGGCGGCGGGTGAGGCAGCAAGCCAGCGAGATAGATTAGCCCCGTGAGAGGCAGAGAAGACGAAAGGAGCGCGACGAGGCTCGCAGGGTCTGCCCTTGGCTCCAACGAGGCGTCGAGGATGAAGCTGTGCCGCTGTGCGGCGTTGATGGGATACAGGGATCAGCCGACCCTGTCTCGCGAGAGAGACGAGAGGCCCTTTGGGGGATCCAAACTACTTTGGTTTGCGTGCGCGTTCGGAGAGGACAAGAAGGGCCAGGGCCGGGAAGAACACGGCACATCATCGTCGAGCTCGTTTCTGCAGCGTTTGCTGGTGCCTCGTGGGAGGGGATGATGAATGCTACCGGGGGGGCGTGCAGCTAGGTGGGATAGATGAGCGGGTTGGATGGACGGCTGGACGGATGGTGGCACCGCAAGTCCTTTTTCCCCCTGCCCTTTTTTTTCCCTTGATGATTTCTTGGGGCTTGTCTTGCAGCTGGGGCTGTGAGAGCCGTGAGATGGGACAAATCAGAGGTGTGAGCAGTTGCTGGCCTGGCTTGTCTGACCCGGATTGTCTGGCCTGGATTGTCTGGCCTGGATTGTCTGGCTTGCTGGTGAGGTGTACAAAGCGTGGCCTGTGGAGCACTGGAGAAAGAACCAGGTGCCAGGTGCCAGGTACTTCCTCGCACCTAATTAGTGCTAGTTTCATGGCCAGCCAGGTGGGCGGGCCAATGGAACAGGACGCACAGAAGACCAGAATCTGCTGGTAAAAAGGAAACAATTAGTCTGTAGGGCCAAGGAGGAAGACAAGACTGTCGAGGACGCAGGTCTGCCCATTGCGGATTTTCTTCTTCTTTACAACCTTTTAGTTTGATTTGTTGCACACGTTGTTCTGCACTGCAGTCATGACGCACCTACTCAAGATGTTGCGTTGAGCCGCCGTCGCAACATCGGGCAGCTGCCCGTGATCGCTACATTGGTTGGTGGCAGACAACTACTTGATAAGCTGTCTGTTATTTGAGATTTAATATCAGGTAGTGGTACGGTCACCGTACCACCTGTCTCTCCTGGCACAGTAGCCTCGTTCCTCGAGGGCCCTGGCGGTGGCTGCGCTCCTAAGAAGTTATAAGGTGTCTTCCCTGTCCGTGGTGTTATAGCCAAGGCGCTATGCCCGCATTATAGCCTATCAGTAACCTTTGATCGTCGAAATACTGTAAATAGGGTCTAATACTGCACTGTGCTTGCATTGCATGGCGGTGGTGTTCTCAGACGTGCGCAACTTGGTACTTGGTTCGTATACCATGGCATCATCTGGTTGCGCGTTTGGCGTGTACGGCCCGTCGCAGCCCTCTGAATACGCTCGTGCCATTGCCTCCAACGCCATCATATGTCTTGCGTTGGGATGATCCGAGGCAATGTCATTCGCCGACAAAGTTGACAGCAATACTCCAGACGACGCCTCCTCCACATGATGGCTCGACGTAATAAGTGCGGCGGATGGTCGTCACAACTTTTGTTTATTAGCGCCAGTTGCAAGAAACCTAGGGATTGTGCTAGAACCGCGACTCCTGCTAGACGACTTTGTTGCATCAAACATTGATACGCGCCTTTCAAGTCCGATTTTGCTGTAGCTTGTCAGGCATGTCAAGCGGAAGTTTGCAAGTTTTGGCAAGTATCAACAAGTCATTATGCAGACGGAATGGTCCAGAACAGTTGCCGTCTCAGATTGAAGCCGTCACTGGACGTGACAAGAGCGTTTTCCACCAGCGCCAATCGCCCCAGTGACCAAGCTGCTTAGATACACCGGTCATCGTGCAGCTGTCACGACAAGTGCGTGCAAGTGCGTGCAAGCCTTGTATGCTAGCACAAGATAGGCTGAGACTTGCAGCATAGACTGGCCGTCGTGGCGTCTTGTTAGCGGCAACGTATTTCGCATTCTGCGACATTAAAAATACGGCGATGTCGCACGTCGTGATGAGTATTGTCTGACGATCCTGGTTTGGGTGTGGTTTAGCGAGGCTCGCAAGCTCGTTCGCGCAGTGCTGATGCATTGGCAGCAACGAGAAGACGGATCCGCAGCCCTCAGTAAAAGAGCTTTTGACTGAAAAGCCGGGCCTTTCTTTGTTTCTTTCTTCTTTGTTTTGCTGTTATTTCAATTTATCAGACACGCTGGCGGCGTCGTCTGGCGTGCTGCAGCGTACTGTAGTGCACTGCGGGGGTATCTACCTACCTAGCGCACTCCTAGGTACCCAGGTACAGACTAATGGTGCCCTTGTCCACCCAGGCGCATGCCACTGCCCATGCCAGCCGAGCGTACCTAAATACCCAAGAGCGCCGTGTTTGGGAAATGGTGCGCCGTATCTTCTCCTCTCGGAGCGCTCCCGAGTCTCTGTTACTGTACACGATTAGCGCCGCAGCACAGTATTTTAGACAGGCAGCACCAAATAAACAAATGTATAGCCGTACATACTAGCTTCAGAGGTCGGAATGTTAAAAGTCTCCGGAGCTACTATTCCTTGCGTGGAGTCAGACCGGCCGAACAAGCTCAGCTCCCGGTTTGCGCCCCTGCTTAAACTATAACTTACAAATTATTACATTCTCCAGTAAACGTCCCCTGGTGAGTTTCTCTGTTAACCTAGATGAACCGTGAGCAAAGTTGAGAATTACAAAATAACCAAGGACAGTGATGAAAGTCAAAGAAACACGAGCAATTAGAAGACAAGTATCCGGTCAATTACGAGGAAAGGCGTCTTTTGTCACCTATGTGAGGGGCAGCTGGCAGCTGGCCGCCAGCAATAAACACAAGTCTACAGCCAAGTATTTCCCTGCAAAGCTTCGCCGGCTGGTACTCGTCCCAGTCGCTGGAGGTCCTTCCTCAACATCTGCAAACGCACCAACACTTGCTGCAAACACGCCTCACTTCTGTTCTTTCCCTCCAATCATCCATCATCCCGCCTTCATTCATTCAACCAAGTCAATGACTCGACTCATCCCCTCATCGTCATATCGGTCTTGCCAGCTGCGGCCGACCTAATAGACAGCTCCACACTGAGATATTCTTAGTCCAGGTTTACCCGTCACGAATGCATTGCCGCTCGCCGACGCCGATGCTTTTTATCAGCCTATCGGGCTTCCAATCGATCTCATATCAATCAGGTTGAGGCCGGTCGAAATTGTCTGCCCCTTCGCTCTCCCCGTCCTTTGCTGCAATCCGTACCGTCGGACTGTTTACCGGATTCTACCATGGGGGTATGCTACGCCGCACTAATATACTGCCCTGCTCAGCGACAACAAGCTTATTCGTACACCCAGCATAACGCTAGCCTCATACATACTGCCATGTCTCTACTCTGCACATAGGCATCTTTCTCAAATACGAAGATGCGATTCTCCTAGCTTGGCACTTTCCCATGTGTCCTCACACTACGAAGTACATCCATCTCCCAATCCATGGCCAGCAAAGAAAACACATCCAACCTACCCCTGGTCGCCACCTCATTCGGCAATCCTGGCCTAATCGAGCCCATAAGATTGGGGCCGAGCAAAAGTGCTGCTGGGAATGGTCAAAGATTGACCAGGTTTAGCAGTGGCTAACACCATCGATCGTTGCGTGACCCTTAACACAATCACTGCTGGCAGTCAACCATGCATCGAATACCACCAGTCTAATCCGTACACGTGCAGTCTTTTCCATGGGCAAACTCACTTCAAAGACTCGTCTTGTGTCCTCGACGACTCCTCGCACAGCACGTTCCTACACATAACAATGCTTTAGAGCTAGACCACAGCGGTCCATCTGCTCCGCCTCCTCGATGGCGCTATTAGCCATTCAAACAAGCGCTCTCTCCATTGACAGCCTCATTTGCGACCCAATCATCACGATGCTGGTATCCCGGTTACTCTATAAATGTCATGCTCAGTCGGTGCGGTTTGGTATTGATACGCGCGCATTGTCACCTCGTGGGCCACTCTCACGAAGCTCCCCTGTTGCCAGCTCCAACTAGCTGCCACCGTGGCCGCTCTTTTTTTTTTTTTTTTGCTTCTTCAGGTCCAGGCACCTGATTGCACGTATTCAGTACCTGTAACTATCTTGGTGTGGTACACGGTACGGCTCGGAATCCCTTTCACCATATCTTTGGTATCCCCACCACATCGGCCCGCCCTTGCACAGCTCAAACCCCAAACGACTTCGCACCAATCCGACATGGACAAGCTCATCTCCCGCTGCTTACCAGATTCAGGGTAGTGCAACGCTGCAAGAGCGGGATCGACGGTACAGCTGCTCACTCGACTCAAACGATTCCGCGAGCGGCGGAGCAAAGAAGGCGCCTGCTGCCAATACCAGCGCCTTTGCATCGAATGGTCTTATCCAACCACATCTTCAATCCAGAAGCTTCTGTTCTGTTGCCGAGCCAGCACGCTCATGCCGTGCCGTAGTACCGCCACTCTCGCAAGCCGCTGGCGCTCGCACAGTGGCGTTTCCATTGCGTAATAGCAGGTAGGCGCAAGCCTACCTCATGCGACGCCCCCATTTGCGAAGCCACTGTCTGCCATAGGCCACTGGCGCGAGGCCACGCAACTTGGCAACCCAGCACCTCGGAATGGTTGCACATCATCTCTACTCTACAGCCACAGTGCGCGTGCCGCCCCAAAGACCCCCTCCTTTTTCCAGCTCCGAGACCTATTGCCCCATGTGTGCTCGCCGGCCGACGTTTCTGTCAGTAACTAGCCAACTATCACGCAAGCCTGCTTTTTGGCCATACCAATAGACACGTATATGAAGTATCTACTCTCGCTCAACCATCACCTACAGCCGCGACTGCACAGTGTTTCTCAACGTATTGGCACTGGCTTACTTGCTCCGTCTCCATAGAGTGTCTGCTGTTGCCACAGCCCTCGATGCGTCTTCTTACAATCCAGCTTCCAAGGTAGCGTTACTAGCTGGCTCTGTTGAGAGAACTAGACTACTGCGGGCCTATACCGGACGATGGGCACCGTTACGAAGTATACCGTCCCGTTCTATCCAACTGTCCTATAGGCTATTGCCACGGTGCTACTCCTCTCGACTATTGCCTTTGAGCAACAAAACCCAGATCCTCCCAGCCAACCAGCCAGCCAGCCAGCCGGATTGGCTGCTGCATGGTGCGCCCATGGCGCACATGGTGTACATAGCGCCAAGTCCGAAACAAAAGCAATCAGTGGCCGTTGATGTGCTGAAAGTATAGGCCCCGAGAGTCACACCAAGACCTCAACGTGAGTGATCCCGTCATGTACGTGCTTGCGCTGCAAGGATCGTCCAGCATACAGGCGTTACTAAATCTGGCATAACTGCATTGCCCGTGCTGCGTTGAAATGAAAAAAGAGGAGGGGAGGGTTGTGGACAACTTCGACCTTGCCTAAATCGGTCGCATTGCTGCTAATTTAGCGCAGACGATCTCGCAGTTATACATCGCTCCGGTGAAAGAGCTACTCGAATATGAGCACGGTCGACACACCTCTTTCGCAATGTACAGCAGTAAAGCTACTTGGACCAAGCCCTCATGAGAGACAAAGAAACGGAAGCAGCCGCATTATGGATTTTCACTGTTGAGATATGCCCGCTCTTGGCTTGGCGATGCCGTCTCCGCAAGTCAGGAACCGAATGTGACCGGATTCTTGCGATGTCAACGGCGAGCCTTGTGGCCACCAGGTAAGATGCTACCATGGCATACAATGCCGAATTTTGGGTGCTGGCCCGCCGATGAAGTAGCGAATTGCCCTGAGTGGCCGAGCCCTTTGCATGCATTGCCTCAACATCTCTCCACTGCTTCGTCGGCACTGCTCCGTCGGTTGCCTCGCACGTTCAACCGGTCTGTCGCCATCGACCGATTGGCCGCTTCCATGGTACCAACTTGTTTGCCGACGAACATGTACCCCATAGCCACCGAGCCCGTACGCGCAAGAGGGGGAAAAGAGGGCAGATTCTTACTGCTCGGGGTGTATCGTACGATGAGTTGAGCGGCGGTGCCACTTGTAATGGGGACGACAGCGCACGGCTAAATTCAGACCATCTCTTCAGTCTTGGGCCTGAGAGGCCGGCTGCAAACTTTCAGCTTGGCAGGCGCGACGATTTGATTGCACCGAAATTTCGAAGAAAACAAACAAGTGTGCCTGTTTCCAATTGAAGTGCCGAGTTCACACATGCGCGACACGGGCAACTCCAGGACTTCCCCATCTATATCTGCTGTCGAGATTCTATAGCGCCTGGAATTTAATGGGAACCGTAGCCGCTATTTACCGGGACCAGCGTTCAGCTACTGCTGTACTTTCACAGCGCAACGTTGGGTAGCAACTTCCAGAGCTGCCATTTTAGTTGCACGCTCACAAGGCCATCTTGCCAAGACAGGAGCGTGTTCCACAAGGTACCAAAGCCAGAACCAGAGCCGCTTCTGGATTAACCTCGTTGTGGTGGCGGTGCTGGTTTTATAAGTTGCTCAAATTTGAACAGGCTGCATCGCATGTTCTTCGCGAAAATCAAGGCTCAGTACGCCATATCAGTCATGAATTGCTGAGTCGCTACATGACCTTGATGGACACTCGCTGTAGAGATAGATGGCATGAGTATATCAGCGTGCCGGGTGCCTTTACAGAACTACGCCTCTTCTAGGTTGCCAGCATCAATTAGCAAGCCACTATCGTCGTCATCGATCAGCATATTGCAAACGCCGGCCAAAGATCTACGCCAACGCATTTATCAGTGGCAAGCGAACAAGAGAGGCGCGACGGCCTCGAGATTGGCCGGTGCGAGAAGCATTTAGCGGTGCCGATGCTAATGTTTACGACAAGATTTGTGTCTTGTCAAACACTTGGAGGGAACCTCGGACTAAGTAGTCAAAAGGGAAGTTGTACCAGATGAAACAGCTGCAGGATGCCATGTGGTATCAGACACTGTGGGCAAAGGAGGGTTATTTGCCTGACTACTGCAAGCTGCGCGGCATTTCTGCCTATCACAAGACCTCGCATGAAAACATCTTGCCCGGCTGAGTCCCCGGCTCTCAGTACAATGTGGCGCCATAGCCTTACCTCCAAGATATTGTAGGCAAACGCAATGGCACACCGGCGCCTTCGCAGCCTCTGCTTCACAAGGGTGAAGAGAACTGAGGTTGCCACAAAAAGTGTCAAGGGGGGGTCACCACTCGTATGCACGACATGGATTCTGTGTCTAGCCTAATGGATAGCGGGTGGAAAAGTTTGTGTTCTTCCTCTTTGTTGGTCACATAAAAAGCTCGTCAAGTACATGCAGAGTGTGCCGCGCCACAACTGCAAAAGCGGCACAGCAGTGCTGATACGTTACCAGTACGCCAAAAGAGCGACCAGACATTGCCAGGATGAGCGAGTCAAGAGATCTGAGCTGAAGGCACGTGGGCCAGCGCAGGTAAAATGACTGAAATATTTGCTAGTTAACAACGGTTGCTGCTTTGATGTCTTTGGGAGCCGGGATATCCTAGCCTTGATGGTCCGAAGTGGGCCGTGTGGTGACTGCCACAGGTCTACCGCGATTTCTATGACTCGTTTCTTCAAGCAGCTCTGGCACGACGAGCACAGCCTACGATAATGGCAGCTAGTGGTAGCCCGAGATGTCTGCGCCTCGGTTGAAAGCCCAGTGAAACTATGGGGAACAAAACGAAGCTGCAACGGGCAAGAAACGGCGAGCCTGGGCGCCACGGGCTAGCGATTCGTTGCCAAACAAGCGGCACTACTGTTAGAGCCAGGGCGTGCTGTCTCTCTTGCTCTGTTTCTGCATGCTGCACCTTGCTCCCTCGCTGGCCCTGCAACACTTGGGATTTCCCCCACCTCCGTCCCAGATGCGGTGGCGCTGGTATCTGGATCACCAAGAGAGGTGTTGGGCAACAGACAGAGCAGCAAGGCGGCTTCTATCCCCCCCTCTGGTTCGAGATAACGACTATGGCTGTGAAACGTTGACGGTCGGGAAAAGGAGTGGGGAGAAGAAGGCCGTTGCTAATCTATGGTCAATCAGCACCGCCTTGCGCTGCATCGGCGGCTTGCCACGGTGTCAGCGTACTTGCATAACTCGAGAGGGTAGTGATACTGCCCCACATGTCCCAGCTATCCGGATTCTCTATTACAGTTTGGCGGACACATCCCATAAGAAGACGGGCGCTGGTGAAGAAAAAAGGAAGGGCGCAAGAGAAAAGGGAGGGGGCGTGAGCATGTCGGTGAGAGGGGAAAGCAAATCAAGCTTGCAGGTGTGTGCAGGACACGGGGCAAAGGTACAACAGGCACACGCATGGGATGTGGTCAGTGGCGGCGTGCGGAAGAGGATCCGTGATACCCGCACCAACCGGGTAGGGCCTACTAGCATGTACCTTTACTGGGTACGAAGCGAGAAAGCACGAGGACGAAGAGGAGCTGTCATGTGGAGGAGTTTACTTGCCACTGTTGGAAAGCAAAAGGAGGCCATACGCCATTCACGGTGGTGGTTATATTCAACAGTGTATCACTTGCGGCCCGGGAGAGACGCAGCTCCGATTTCCGGTTGGATGGGTCAAGACTCAAAAGAGGGGGAATGGGCTGCATCAATGGACGCCACACCGACGTTGTTTCTTGTGCATCTGCTCTGAAGGCCAGGCCAGCGGGGTGTGATGAGGGCTTACCGGCTGCGGAGCTGAGACAACGGGAACCGCGAAGGACAAGGGAAAGGGCGAGGACGGCTTGACCGGTCACTGGCTGACGGACAAGAGGAACCATTCAGCCCATTCTGGGGGAATTGCGACAATGCTTTCTGGCTGCCACCCTCTTGTGGACATGGGCCCATGCCACTGCTTGGAGACGGAATGCTATGCATCGTGGTGCACGAAAAGAAATGCCTCGTCAGAAAGCAGCAGGAAGCCATCTGCAGGCAATTGGCACAGACAAGTGATCTCTGACAGTGGATGAGCAGTTTGACGCCCGCACTAGAATTCTTTCCTCAAGCTTCTAATTTATTATGGAAGCAAAACTGGAGGAGTAGACAAAAAGATTAGCGCCCTCGCGCCGGGAGGGGCCGCTCCACGGTAATATGGGAATTACTTCGGGAAACATGGGCAGAAGGAAAAGTTCCGCTGCACGGCACGTATTCCTTCCTCTTGGTGTGTCAAGATATCACATTGGGCAGGTGCTTGCTCTACTTTTTGGTGTGCATCCTACCATGTTTTCGTGGGGGCGCGGAGGAGGGGTTCACTTTGGCTGGCTAATCATATTTTAACTTGTGATTCGTGCATCGACAGCGGTTCAAGACTCGTCAGCAGAATGAAGCAGGAACCGCGAGCAAAGCACAAGTCTGGAAACCAAAGCGAGGGAGCGGGCGACGGGCGGCGCTGCACGCGAGAGCGAAAGCGGACTCAGTGGCCGTTGCTGAAATGCGCCTTCTGCATCATGTCCTGATTCCTCCCTTATTCTCTATATTGGGATGCGGTGTGATTGGCTTCTTGCGTCTGCAGAGGGCGCTCACACACACCACACGACGCACATATGCACACACAGTTCCTACTCGGCGCGGCTGTCGGCTGCCCTGGGTTCAGAACAGCCACGTTGTGTCACCACACCGATACACATGCGGCGTAATGGAGCCCATGATCTCTGCAGTGTGTCTCTATGCATGTAGCGCATCTTTTTTCCTTTGACTGAGTTCTCGTCCTCGTGTAACCGTGGCCTACATTGTGTTACCGGGGGGGTGTACACATGGCAGAGCAGCGTGATGCTGCCTTTTGCTCTTGCTGCGGTTCCGCATCGCATCGGAGCAGTGCGTCGCAAATCACGCAATGAAACAGACGAGGCCCGTGACGACCACTTGGAGTCTGATTTATTGGAGGTTGTCCTTGGCTTCTCACGCGCACGGCCTGCTTTCAGGGAGCGCCATCACGATACCGTTGACTACATGCAGGCATGCTGTCTTGGCTGCGCTTGTCATGATTGGCTCTCCCATCTTTGCCAGGTATTCTGGTATCTGGCTTCGGTTCGGGGCTGGCAAATATTGGCATATATGCTGGGATAGGCTTGAGCCCCTTGTCCCTCGCTATCTCTGGCTTGTACGGAGTACTGGCATAGATACTTGAATTCTGTGAACCAGGCAGGCAACTCGGCCAGCGACTCGTCTGCTGTTGGCTGCTTTTTCGCTAATCAACCAGTCGAATTGACAGGGACAAGGCTGCCGGTGACCATGATTAGGCGTGCACGGTAACATCTCGCTTTAAAGTTGCGCCTCGCAGCCGCGAGAGCCGGGGGGTTTCTCTATCACGGCCACCAAAATAGAAGCACCTCTCGGATAGCTTCATTCTAGTCTCGCCAGAGTTTGTTCAGCATTACTCGCACAAGGTGCCACTTCCACAAAGCGACGATGCGACGAGTGCGTGCGGTGATGGGTGGCGCACTTTGTTGTACAACCATCTCAGGGCGACAACGTTTGCTTTTCTTTTGCTTGGCTGGTTTGTTTCTACGCCTTGCACCAAAACGCCTCTTTTTAAAGTTTGAATCTGATGGTCAGGAGGGGGGCAGCTTGGTCGATCGTGTCCAACGTTACGATGGACAATGTGCCCAGAGGCTAGAAGCCACTCCGAACAGTTCTTGTTGGCTCTTTGCGGAAGCGCGACACGTGTAACCACTCGTGTAAGTAAGGCGGCCACAGGCTATTCGGAGATGCCATCAGGCCCTACCTTACTTTGCTCCTTGTCTCGGGCCAAGGCGAGGATAAGTGGTTTCGCCGAGCATCCGTCGTATTCTGCGTGATCGCACCTGTCCCCATCATCGGCCAATGGCCCCCTTCCCCTCAAGAAGAGAACATTTTAGGGGTCCAAGATGGAGATGCATCCACCTGTCTAGACCAGTTGAGAGGAGAGTAGGGGCTCATGTCATTGGCCCTACTAGTAGTGAAACTTGGCAAGAATGGACATCAACAGCGGCGGTCAGGCGAGAGAACTTAAAACCAGGGAACGGGTTCAGCCTCACATCATGACAGGGACCAGGGGCCGAAGCGAGCCGAAGAAGAAAAACAGCCGATGAGCGTCTGAACAAGGCTGCGTGGCGGCGACAACGTCCAAGTGACGACTCATGCAACGATCGGGCCGGGCAAGGCTAGCTGTATTGTTCTGGGGATTCTCGTCACTTCTGTTGCCGAGAAAAGGGAGGCGAGGAGAATGACAACGCCAATCAATGTTACATGATCGATCACGCAATGTAGCGTGTAACAGCAAAGGTGGATGTCAAAAGCTGCAGTCGACTGCTTCATCTCAACTTGCGCGACTCGCGCCCAACATTGTTGCGACGAGGACGGACGTGGATATTGTCGCGTATACAACGTTAAACGGGGTCATTTTTTTTTTTTTTTTTGCTCTTGCTTCTTTATTCTGCGGACCCGTGAGAGGGACGAGATCGATGATCGTTGTTACATCTGAACCCGCCGATATTATGCCGCCCCAAACTTTAAATCCTTTACGAAAAGCATGGGAAAGAAATGACAAGAGCAAGAAGAAAATGACGAGTCATTGAGATTGAATAGTTTCCAAGACTCCCCCATATTATCTCGACCCCTCCTTAGGAACCCCGAATCATACTCAGTACGCAAATTCTTGGGTTTCCCCAAGGGTTATGCTCTCGAACCGAGCAAGCAAAAACACATTCCACGACTTCATTAGACTAGAGAGGTTTTGCTCGTCTGAGCGCCTGCTTGCCTTTCTACCTCTTCTTGTCTCTTGTCTCCGCATTCAATCATGATTTTCAGGGAAACCAAAATCGAGGCCAGGATCTTTCTGGAACCCCCCCCTGTTCAGCCTTCATAGCATTACTGATTATTACCCGTTGTTCACGACTCGGCTGCAACGACCGCCCACAATCTGCTCCAAGTAGCCCTATCTACCATTGGTAATCATTTACTTGGCTGGTTCTAGATTCGCGGAAATGGGTTTCAAAATATTGGGCATGGTAAGCCCAACAACGCCGCACACGCCCAGCCCCCCCTCATCACGGTCAATGTCTCAGCCGCGACTCCAAATCCCCGGCGCCTCCATCTCTCTGGATACGGGATTCAAGCACGACTTGAGTCAACATTTGTTTATGAATGGGAAAAACAAATCACAACTGTGCTAAATAAATGGCTATTCTATCCGTATATTGCCCCCACTGTGGCACGCGCTTGGGCAGGATTATGTACCCGTGAAATATCGGTTCACGCCAGTATTCGTAGATCCCTTCCACTCCAATGTCTCACCACGCGGCGGATATGAAAGGCGCCAAGCAAACACCAAGAATAATCCTCTCCGGTCCTGTGCGCGCCGGCTTCAGCCGAGACAACATGTATGCATAATGGAAGAGCTCCTGTCATATCAGTTATCTACCCGTCGAGGAGTCTCGCAGAATTGCTCAACATCACAATGCTGGTGGTAGTAGTTAATAGCCTTTTCTCACTGGTAGTATATGAATCTTGCATTCTATACAACAATATACAACAGTGTCCAGAGACGATAGATAGGAAAAGAACAACTTTTTGTGATTTAGGGTAACAACACCTTCAGTCTGAATGCAACAATAAAACTCCCACAGCCGTCAAAACAACAACAATACATGCCCTTGTTCAAAGAGCCTGGACTTGATTAAGAAGATGCCCTCATTCCACCTCGAGACCCGCCTGCTTCATGAGACTGTAAAAGTGACCCTGCTTCTTGTACAGCGCCGCGGGCGTGTCAAACTCGACCACCTCGCCCTTGTCCAGGACAATGACGCGGTCGCTGTCCACAATAGTATTCAAGCGGTGCGCCACGGTGATGATGGTGCGGTTGGAAAATAGCGGCGACCGCAGCGTCGCCTGCAACATCGCATCCGTCTCCACGTCCACGGCGGCCGTCGCCTCGTCAAGCACCAGAATGTTGGACGGGGTCAGCATCGCGCGTGCCAGAGACACCAGCTGCCGTTGGCCCTGAGAAAGGTTCGATCCTAATGATAAGACACTGGTTAGTAATTGCTGTTGTCCAGGTAAAATTGGCATGTCTCGGTATCGTGCGACTTTGATGATTGTCAGGCATACGTCCAACATGCCATACCACCCTGACAAGAGGCGTCTTCAGCCGTGAGCCGATCCATTTCACCGCACACATAACACTGATAACACAACTATCCCTCTCAGTTAAAAAGCAGCGGCTTACCTCCTTCAGTAATTCTGGCCTCGAGGCCACCGTCCATAGTCTTGACGTGATCCTTGAGTCGAGCGTGATCTACAATACAATGTTAGCCTCGTCATGCAGCAGCAAACTTTCTGCAAAACGTACCGAGAACGCTCCATAGCTCCGTATCGTCATGGACGTGTCCGGGGTCCAGATTATCCCGCACGTTGCCCTCAAACAGAGCGGCATCTTGCGGAATTATGGCAAGTCTGCGGCGAAGATCCAGCAGACCGATAGATGACGTATTAAGGTTGTCGATACCGATGTAGCCCATGGCCGGCTCAATCAGACGGAATAGAGCCAGCGTGAGTGACGACTTGCCCGCTCCTGTGCGACCGACAACACCAATCTTTTCATGTGACTTGATGTCCAGATTGATATTCTTGAGTACCAAATCAAGCCCCTCACGATAGCGAGTGCTGTAGTTCTTAAACTCGACCTCGCCCTTGGCAGGCCAGGCCACAGGTGGGCGGTGATTGGCAATCACCTCGGGAGCCTCGCTGGGTAGCGCGGCATACTCGAGAACACGCTCAACCGAAACGATGTTGGTCTCAACCTCGACAGTCTGTCGAACAATCCAGTTGAGAGAAGTGGTGATTTGCAGGGCTTGAGAGAGCGAAAGGCCAATGGGGCCGTCTCCGAGACCAGAGCCGCTGGCAACAGCAATGATGGCAAGTCCAGCAGCGGCCAAGATGACAACGGCGCCCATGACTTCTAAGCGTATAGCGAGCCATCTGTTGGCGCTGATGGACGGGAAGTAAGCTTTAAGGTTGGCGTCGAGACGCCATTCATTCTCGAGGCGGAAACGCTCCTGCTGGCGGTACGCACGGATAGTGGTGAGGCCGCCAAGAGACTCCTGGAAGTGAGCGTAGATGGGACTGCGACTGACACTGTCAAGGCGCTTCAGTTCACGCGAAGTGCGGAGGTAGTAGCGCTGGATCCAGTAGTACGCCAGACCGAGGGGAACAATGAATGCTGCAAACGGAGGTGTCGTGTAAGAGATGACCAAGATGGTGAATCCAGAGCGCGCAACGTTGTTAAACAGCATGTTGAAGACGCGAGCAAGAATCTCATCAACCTTGTAAATATCGCTGGAGAATCTGTTGAGGATACGTCCAGTGGGAGTGGTATCAAAGAAGGACATGGGAGAACGGAAGATTGCGTTAGCCATGCGCTCGTGCAGCTTGCGCGAGGCTTCAATGGAGCAAAATATCCAAAGTACCAAAGTTTGGACGACCGTGAGGGCAGAAGACGAAATACCAATCGCAAAGTAGATGCCAATGTACGTGCCAACCTTTTCGTTGGTGCCCTTGTCACGGTTCTGGTCAGCCCAGTGCTGCAGCCAGAAAGCAGCAGCAATGTTGGCCGTTTGAGCGGCGATGAGGGCAGTAAGATAGACAAAGACGGCAATCGCATTGTTCTCCTTGGCATATTCTCCGTAGACAGACCACTTGACTTTGCCCTGTTCGACAAATTCCTTCTTTTGCAGAGTACGGCGACTAGGGGTCACCTCCTCATCGGTTAGCTTGCCCCGAGGACCACGGAAAGAGGCTGTGCTGGCACGGCGCAGTGTGGCCAAGCTGCTGGAGCGACCTTTGTCAGTCACAGAGAGTCCCATCTTGGCAGTCTTGATGCAAGCCATTTCAGGAACGTCTTCCTTGGCCTCTTCCAGCTCCTCCTTATCCTGGCTGCAGTCGGCACCAAGAATGGTGGATTCGCTCGAAGGCGGCGTGGAAGACCCAGAAGCATTGTCAGATTCCTGGGAAGCAGTGCGTAGAAGATCAGCGACGAGTCCCTTCTTGGCCACCAGCTCGTCGTAGGAGCCACGCTCAGCTATCTCACCATCGCGGAGGAGAGTGATGTAGCTTGCCTGGCGTAAGACGGGGATGGAGTTAGTAGCAAGGATGCGCGTCTTGGAAGCAAGCAAGCCGCGGGTGCCGAGGACGTTGTCAATGATGTGTCGCCCAACATGAGAGTCAACGGCAGATAAAACGTCGTCGAGTAGGTAAATATCAGCACGAGCGTACACGGCTCGGGCGAGGGAAACGCGAGCCTTTTGTCCTCCACTCAGGGAAATGCCACGTTCACCGACGACTGTCTCATCACCATCGGGGAGCTGGGCAAAGTCATCGAGAAGAGCACAAGCCTTGACAGTCTTTTCGTAGAACTCGGAGTCATAGCGGTAACCAAATACAATATTTTCCTTGACGGTGGCGTTGAGCACCCAAGTTTGCTGAGATGCATAAGCCACATTGCCGCGGACTTCTGCGCGACCTTTGACCTTCCAGAGATCGCCGAGCATGCTCTGGAGGAAAGATGATTTACCAGCACCGACACGGCCAACGACACAAGAAAGCTCGCCCTTGTAAGCGGTGTAGTTGATATCTTGAAGGGCATTCTTATCCTCGTGGCGGTTCCAGGAAAAGGTGGCGTCGCGGATAATAACAGTCTCCTCGCCGAGCTTGGTAGGAGCAGGTCCAACAGTGATGGCATCGGATTGAACTTCCTCGGCATTGAAAAAGTCAGTGAGACGACCGACAGCGACAGAAGCTTCGACAATGGAGGTGATAACCATGGGAAGGACAGCCAAGGGGAAAGACAGAAGATTGAAGAGTGCGAGAGCAGGGAAAACAATGTCCGTCGTCAGCGGCTTATTTTGGGTGAGGACAAAAATTGTAAAGGTTGAGCAAGATACGAAGAAGGGAGCCGTGTTCCAGGTAAAGTTGGCAATAGCCTGAGTAGCGCCGATCCTGCGGAGATTCTTGAGCTCCTGTTCATTTCGCACAAAGTTGAGCTTGTTCATAAAGGCCGAACCCCAAGAGTAAAGTTTGATACTCTTCATGTTGGTGATGATTTCGTTGATAAGACGGCTTCTGGCATCCTTGTTCTTCATCTGTTCCTTCTGAAGCCTTTTCATGAGTCTTGCAACATAGCCCTGAATGGGCATCATGATGATCATGACAGCAATACCCGCAAGCATGGACCATCCCACGAGGCTGTAGAGGGAGACCATGCAGATGATGATTTGAAACGGAGCAGACCAAGCCTGCTGGGCAAACTGCGTCAGGTCCTGAAGGCGCTGAGCATCGACAGCCATGTAGTTGACAATGTCACCAGTTGACTTGGTGGAGCGACCTTCGTTGGAGAGTTTGAGCGCCTTGCGATAGATGCTGGAGCCGAGGCCACCCTTGATGCGCATACCAGTCTCAAAGGCAAGCTGGAAGTACTGGTGCACCATGGTGGTCTGAAAAATGGCACATGCAAACATGGCGAGTGCGAGAGCGGCACCCTTGATGACAGGTTGGGGCGAATCAGTTTCATAAGACTGAACCCATCTGAGCAGCAGACGAAGTAATTGAGGCTGAATGTACTGTGACATGTCATTTAAAATCTTGAAGATGGCTGCAACGGCATAAGAACCTCCGTAGGCGCGGAAGAGGACAAGCCAAAGAGAAGGAGACTTGGGTCTGCTTCTCATCTCATGATCCCAGGCATCACTAAATCTCTGCCCAGTCGTGCTGGTCTTGTCGGCCTTGGCAAGAGCCCAGAGATCGTCCTCGGTGAGGAAAGTCTTGTAGCCAAAACGCATCATAGGGGTCATCCAAGAAAATGTGAGCATGGAGAAGACTGTTGCGTATTCGACAGGGCACTCGTCCTCATCGGCAATAGCATGATAGTCGCTGGGGGTACCGAAACGAGGCCACAGCCACTCAACGAGGAACTCAGCGGCAGAGAAGCCGAACCCAACACAGTAGGAGATGAAGTAGGGCTGCTCGTGGACGTAGAGCTGCTGGGAGATGAGAGAGCGAAGCTTGACGCTCTGCGCAATCATGAGAAAGAGCCAGTAAAAAAGGACTACGCCATTGGCGTGTCTGATCCTAGTGTGCTCAATGTGTTGGATATAGAAGATGACGACAAAGGAAGCGAGTAGCAGCAAGGTGGTGGCGATGCGAAAGTCGAGACGGTTGGATTGCATAACCTGGAAGAGGAGCTGGACAAGAACAGATGCGGTTAAAACTCCGAAGAGGGTCTATATTATTGTTAATAATAAATTCATGAGCAGTGCCAGAGAGAAGCTGTGCGACAGACCTGCTTGAGCCAGTAGCCGGCATCCTTGGGCGTCTTGTTGTCTTTCTTGCCACGGAGATACCAAATTGCAAGAGGGCCGAATAAAAAGCTAAAGATAGCAACGGACCCAACCCAAACATCAATGAAGCAAGGCGTGAAGTCGTAACGAATCGGGCTGAGAGGTCCCCAACCTTCGGGGTCGGCGCAGAAGGGCTGCGACTTTGGTTTGAAGTAGCCGTGCAAATTCTCCGTTGGGCGGAGGCCGGTGAAGGAACCGGTATGCAGCAAACGCTGCTGAGTATCGAAATATTCCATCATGACATTCGCTGTATGGTTTCAGGTCGTCGGGACGCACAGCGCATGCTCGATGGGGTGAGGTGACGCGGAAGGATGGAGGATGCTGGGGATGGGTGCAGGTGCCGGTTTTAGCAGAGCTCGCAGCGCAGTGACAGGCGAGGGTCCGACAGCGGCGGGAATCACAGCAGCAGCGGAGCAGCGATCCCAGTCGTTTGCCAATGCGCCTACAATGAAGAGGCAACTACGGGCAAGATTTCTAAGCAAAAGTTGACGAGTATAGATGAACAAGCGATTCGAAAAGGGAGAAGGCAAAAAGAAAAAGGCAGACTAGAAATACATGCAATGACGGCCGGCCATCCATTCGCAGTGGATCACAGCTGGCTCGTCGCCGCGTACAGATGCAGACGAGCTTTGTCAGCGAGGCTATGATGACGGCACTTGATTGGAGGGATGACTAGAAAAGGGTCCACAAACAGTCTAAGTGCTTGTAGCGAGCCCACTATATGCACTAAACGGTGCTAGACTGGCGCCTGCCAGACCGCTAAAGCCACTGTAAAGTCCGCTACATCTGCCTGCTGTGGCGGTCTCTCAGTGGCGGCTGGTGTATCACCACTATTCCAATCTCACTGTATTATTGCCATTAATTTAGTACCGTCTTTGCCGGCGAGTGGTGGACTAGTCAAAATGGTTCATGAAGACAGGCCTACCTATGTTCGGGGGCAAGGCGTTAATGCCGGCCGCTCGCTGGTCTGGTGCTGCACGTCATGACTCTGCTTCTGCGCCACTTGACCAGCCTTGCACACACGGTGTGGTACCCTGCACTCGAGGGTCAGAGTTTAGTGGTGACATTGCACGTAGTGCATGAGGCGAGCATTGATTGCCAAAACGCAGGGTTTTCTTGGGCAGTACTGCTCCTCACTTCGATTGGCAGGTGCTACAGTCTGTATGATATGTGTGCCGTTGTGGTTGATCGCTGGAATTTTGACCGCACTTAGGATAAGCCTGGTCTGATGCCAAAGAGACTTCCTCCAGGCGATAAACATAAAGAATTCCACGAGTTGATAAAAAACACACCACCAAGATGATGCATCAAGATGACGTTAGCGCTCTACTCGCATACTTTTCTTTTGCTTCTGGAATCAAGAAAGGCCGTGGGGTTGTGCAGGCGGGGGATGGTGATAAGAAGCGCGACTCATCTATACAGTACAAATGTTGATATGGGTGCCAGCAAATACACGTACTCGCAACGTGAATTTTTCTTCAAGACAATGACGCTTCCGACAACTGTCACTTGTGCATTATTCCAGATTCAAAAGCAACTGCAAAGCAGTGCGTTTGGTGCATACATATCTGCAGTGGTCTTGGCCATCTATTCTATGAGTGACGAGATATAGTCGCAGCATCTTTGTGCCCTCACAGCCCCTGCAGAAACTTGACCACAGTCTTGGCGAGCCATTCCTGTCCAGCAGCGTTCGCAACAGCATGTGTGGCATCGGGAATCGACCCCGACAGCGGACTAATCAGCGGACTAGCAGCACGATACAGTTTGCGCAGAGCATCCTGACTAACATGAGCCGGGACATACTCGTCATCCTCAGAGTGTAGCACTAGGACAGGTTTGGTGAAGCGACCCCAGAACTTTTTGCGAGTTGCCTCGTCAAGATCCGAGGAAAAATAGTCATCGTCGCCACTGTAAATCTATGAGAATGAGTCTTGCTGCGAGAACGAGAGGTGCTTACCCCTTTGCAAGCAACGAATGCAACCTGTAGGCCGTGATGGGCACGTCGAAACCTGCTGGGACCAGTTTTGCAGGGACATACTCCTTCTCCTGCCCGTCTGCAATCATCTTTTCCGAGACAGCAAGGAGCTCATCAA
The DNA here is from genome assembly GCA_024472245.1 of Beauveria sp. NWAFU-1. Lineage (NCBI taxonomy): Eukaryota > Fungi > Ascomycota > Sordariomycetes > Hypocreales > Cordycipitaceae > Beauveria > Beauveria sp. NWAFU-1. The sequence continues at coordinate 1,682,343 of JANBXD010000006.1, read as the reverse complement.
AATTGGCAAAGTCGTTTTTCAGAGCCTCACGGTCCGAGACGGGCGCCTGGACGATGAAACCATCCACCGGGCTGCTCCCGTGCTTCTCGTAGTCGGTATATTCCATACAATCCTGGTCCGATTAGAATCAAGATTCACTGCTTCGTATATCATGATAAACTTACCTGACAGCCCGTAGAGTGACCAAACAACACAACCTTTTCGCGGCCAATCGAGCGCAGATACTTGACGAGTGCTGAGATATCCTCGACATCCTCCTTCAAGCTCGACGTGCCGAACCCGGTGAACGAGCTTCGCATCCGGATTTCAAAGATAGAATAATCCAAGTCCTGGGCTTCAGCAACGAACTTGGCCACGGTTCGAATATACGGCACGGTGTGAGGCCCGTCAAATAGCCCGCCAATAAAGACGACGGCATTTTTGGCCGCAGTTGAGCCTAGCTCGTAGGCACAAGCGCCCTTGACGCGAGACTTGTACGGATGAACCGTGACAGCGAAAGGGGGCAAAGTAGCCATTGCTGATATAATATCCCAAGAAGGTTATCAAGTAAAGGTCAATAGTTTGAGTGAAATAACGTCGAGCGGTGTCCGGATGAGGAGACAGCTACAGAGGGGCAGCTTTCGCACAGTGCTGGGCGTTTTATGTCGCAATTAATACGGCGCAATATAGATTGCAAGGACTTTCAGCGTATTACCGAGCGGTTTACGGCCGTTTAATACGTGACTTGACTTGAATGCTCGCTCCAGTCCATGTCTCCTTCCCAATCTGCCGTTCGCTAAAAGTGTGTCCACCTCTGCACGTTGGCACAGTGCGGGTCGAGAAGCTTCCCGCATGCGCCCACTGTTTCGCAAGCAACATCTCAACGATTCCATCATTGCGACATCCAAAGATATCCAACCCCTCTGAACTTGAGGTTTATTATTGTTTGGGACATCTGTAAGTGCTTCAAAATCACCACATTATTGACAATCAGTATTAACAATAGCTTTGAGACACGCACCTTGACGAGACTTGCAGACAGCCATGGAGGCAGTGGCCGATGATGCGGCCCGCAACGCCTTGTTCCAACGGGTGAGTAACGCCTACCTGCGCAAGCTGCTTCCTAACTAATCGCACAGCTTAAACCATGTTGTGTTGAGATTAGTCGACTCGCGATTCAAGAGGACCATACCTCAGTAACCCGCGAGCTGCAGACTCTTACTGCCACGCTCTTGGACATCTTGCACTCGTCATCTGCCGACTTAGACGACAAGCTGGCTGGATATGTCTTCTTTCCATTATCCCACATATTTCGTCAAATGACCAGCTATCCCATGACTATTGTGGAAAACTGTATTGTTTGTCTGCGAGTCCTCATCACATACGGCTGGCGGACACGGATATCGCCCGCCCTCGTCCAGCAAATATTCACTCTTCTTATCTTTCTCATCGACGGTGTGCCTGGGTCAGATCAAGATCAGGAAAAACCCGAGGAGCTAATACTAGAGTCGTTCCAAACATTGACTGCTTTGCTCGATGTAGCCGCGGGATCCGCACAAGCTGACGCCGGTCTGGCAGCGCCCGCGGCAATCCCACAGCTCGGCCAGGGCGTCACAACGATGCTAGACGCCATTGCAGACGGCGTCACCCCAGCGATTCAGGAAGAGGCTCTTAGGTCACTCATTGCACTTTACCAAGCGATCAGAGACCATGGCGCGTTGGCCACTTTCCTACCAGGCACATTGTCAAATCTTGCTAAGGTCCTCCATACTCCAGCGCGGTACAGATCCTCGGTACTTGCGGGCTGCCTGGATGCCGTGAGGGTGGTACTAACAAGAACGCTTGGTGACTTGCGCACGCGATCGATTCTTGCACAGAAGGATAATGAAGAGGCTGAGAAAAAAGAAGATAAGAACAAGGTGCTGGGACCGGCGTGGCTGAACGCCACGATCGGACAAGTGAGAAACGCATTGGCAACGATGATGAGACTACGTGCACATGAATCGGATGACGTCAAGACTGCACTCAATCGACTGTGCATTACACTGCTAGACGAATGTCACGAGACTTTGTCCAACTGTTCGGCGCTGCTTGTGAATACGGCTATTATACTGGATGCAAGCGATCACGACTCCATTACGGAAACAAACCTGTCGCATATAGCAGGAATCTATCCCGAACTGCTAGATGTGATCAAGACGACCGTCTTTAACTGGATGTCAAGTTTACCACGGCATATGCAGTCGGCAGACGAGGATGTCAAACGGATCGCTATTCACAACTTTTCCAAGGGCATAGAGCTTTTAAGGAGCCTCAATATCGAATCGAGCATAATAGAAAGCGCCCTACCGAACACAATGTGCGATACAATCACTTCACTGCTCCTGGCTAGCAAAACTTCGAGCTCTGACAACGCGGCGCCAATTCAGCTCTTGGAGACATCTTCCATGGTCAAGGCTGCCGGCAAGACGTCTTATCCTCCCGTGCTGCTTTCGCATGACAGCCAACGGGGCTTGAACCTAGAACTCATGTCTCTTCTGCAGGCTGTCAGCTCGACCCCTCAGACTGGCGCTTTGCTAGCTGATATGGTGGACTATGCTAGAAATGATACCGGTGCCAGCCAAGTCGCTGCCTACTGGCTATCGCTGGAGATCAGCAAAGCCGCACAAGACTCTTCAGCCGACGAAGACGCCCTTCTGAATTTCTCTGACCGTTTGAATGGCCCAGACGATGTCGAGTCCGCGTTTAGCGATCTGTATTCATTCTCGGTTGACATTTTAGATTCCCACAGCGATGCATCGGCAGTTGATTGGCGCATGGAGGCACTTGCCCTTGAAGTAGTTGCCTACGCGGCACAGAGATCCGGCGAGTCATTTCGACCCGAACTCATCGACATCTTGTTCCCCATTGCAACATTCATGGGGTCCAACGATCCCCGGCTCCAACAGCATGCCGTGGCCACGCTGAATATTCTCGCATCCGCGAGTAAGTACAACTCCGTCTCGGATCTGATAGTAGGCAACGTCGACTACATGGTCAGCTCCGTGGCACTGCGCCTGAACACGCTGGATATCTCACCAGCATCTGCACAGGTGCTCACGATGATGCTTCGTCTTGCAGGACCATGTCTCCTTCCGTTTCTGGACGACGTTGTCGAATCTATTTTCGTTGCGCTGGACAATTACCATGGGTATCCCGCGTTTGTGGAAAGCCTATTCGACGTGCTTAAGGAAATTGTCGATCAAGGCGCTAAGACTGAAAGTACGCGCCTGCTTAAGGACCACGAGAAAAAAGAGATCCATCACAAGAAACAGCAGGGTCAGCGGGAAGACCTGAACAGTCTAATAGCCTTTCTAGATAAACGCATCGAGCGCAAGCAGCGCGATGAGGCAGAGGCGCGAAACATGCATCCTCTGAAGGGTCATCCACAAACACCGTGGGGCGAGCCCGAAAAGAAGAGCGGCGAGGAAAACATGGACGATGCGGGTGGAGAGCCGCCCAGCGAAGAGAAGCCGCCGAGCTCGTCGACCTACCAGCTGCTGAGCCGCGTGGCCAGCCTGACGCAGCACTACCTGACGTCGCCGACGCCGAAGCTGCGCCGGTCGCTGCTCGCGCTTCTCCAGTCGGCCGTCCCCGTACTAGCTGCCAATGAGGACGCGTTCCTCCCGCTCGTGAACGCGCTCTGGCCCGTCGTCGTCGGCCGGCTCCGGGACTTGGAGACCTTCATCGTCGTCGAGGCCTGCGCCGCACTCGCGACGCTCTGCACCGCCGCGGGCGATTTTCTCTCCTCGCGCTTCCAGACGGAGTGGCAGGACGGCCTGCGCGACTTTTGCCGCCGAGCGAAGCGCAATGCCGCCGCCTCCGCAGCAGGGTCTGGTCAGTCCACGCACAGCGAAAGCAGACGGACAAAGGGCCCGGGATCGTCATCACTCGAGGTAGTGGTGCCGCTGCGCGTAGAGGATGGTGCGCTCACCATGCGCACCACGACGCTGACGAGCCGGCCGGAGGAGGAGCAGCTGGCGGGGGGCAGTCTCGGACAGCACGCGTCGCCGGCGAGGATATGGATGGCGGTGGTGGGACTGCTGACGGCGGTGGTGGCCAATGTGCGCGTTGACGAGTCCATGTTTGAAGATGTGCTGGATCTGCTGGCGGACGTGCTGGACAGGTATCCGGACGCCAAGGAGGCGCTGGAGGTGATTAATGCGGATGCGGTGTGGCTTGCGCTGTATGAACGAGGGAGGGTGGCTTTGCGAGCGGCTCCGACAGTCGATGGGGCGGCGTTTGTCGAGCTTATCAGTAAGGCGTAGACCAGGGCGACTTGCTTCACGAGGATACACATTTACTTCACGAGGGTACACATGAGCTTTACAAGGGTACACATGAGATGATGCATGCGATGAAGTTTATTCTATTCTATTCAAGCACGGTTTGCTACTTACTTTGCACTCGTTGCATCGCTACTTTTATCGTATCGTCGTCAACTCTATAAATCGAACCACGCCAACTCCGCCCGCCCAAAACCTCTATATGCAGATTCTTTCTTTCATGTACATTAATTGCTAACAAAACATGATCAAATCTTGGACGCACCCGTAAACCTGCCCTCGACGACCGCCGTCATGAGCTGATGAGCAATGGCCTGGGGCGGGGGCACGCGCAAGTCGCCGTCCTTGTACTCTGGGGGCGTTGGCCCACCGAGCGCGCCGCCGCCCCTCGCCAGCGCAACCCTGATCTCGTCGAGGCCAAACCACCTCGCGCTTTCGAGCTCCTTGTCGTGCAGGATGATGTCCTCGCCGCCGGGGAGGGCCTGGGCGATGGCGCCAATCATGAGGCTGGAGGGGTAGGGCCAGGGCTGGGTGGAGTGGATGACGACGCGGCCGACGCGGACGCCGCTCTCTTCCCAGACCTCGCGGCGGACCGTCTCCTCCATGGACTCGCCGGGCTCGAGGAAGCCGGCGAGGGTTGAGAACCAGTGCGGGGGCCAGGCGGCCTGGCGGCCGAGCAGGACGCGCTTGCCGTCGGCGGAGAGCACGGCGGCGATCATGGTCGGGTCGGTGCGCGGGAAGCACAGGTTGGAGACGCCCCGGCGCGTGGGGCAGTCGTCGTCGCGGGGCGGGCTGCCGGCGGCGAGGTCGGCGGGCGGGCACACGCGCTTGTAGCCGGCCTGGATGGAGAGGTTGCGGCCGCCGCAGCCGGCGCAGAAGCGGTTGCGCGTGTTCCAGTCAACCATGGACCGGGCCTGAGCGTATATGGAGGCTAGAGAGTATCTCGGTTAGTTGAGGGAGGCAAGGCAAAGAGTGCTCGGGCATGGCGTACCGTGCTCGGGGAGCAGAGTCATGGCGCGCGGGTTTGTCTCAATGAACAGCCCGCGAGCTTCGAACGTTTTTTGAAACGCCTCGGCGGCCTCCTTGTACGAATCTCTGGGTGTAACATCGACGGCAAAGTACGGCTGGGCCTTTACCGTGCCGTGCGTCGCCGACTCAATCTCGACCGTCTCCGCGGCATCCGCTGCGGCATCGCCGCCAATCGAGCCTTCCACCAGCCCGAGAAAGACGACCAGCGGCGAGGCCTTGCTGGAATCAAATCGAGCAACGGCCGTCTTCTCCTCGAGGGCGATGGCGGGCTCGGCGCCAATCAGCGGCTTCACGTCGTCAAAGGAAAAGGTGGCGAGCTGGGACTTGTCGACGGCGACGGCGGACAGGTTGTTGAGGGCGACGTAGCGGGCGGCGGGGGCGAGGGCGGCGCGGCGCAGAAAGGCGGCGTCGGCGCGGAGGAAGGAGTAGCGGTTGAGGCGGGTGCCCGAGTAATAGTTGACGACCTCGGGGCCGAACTTGCGCGTCAGCATGGAGTCGTCGGCTTGGAGGGCGGGGTTGACGGGGAGCATCACTTTGACGGGCGGTGACGGCATTGTGGGAGAGGAGGAAGAGAAGTGAATGGTGTTGAGGGTGGTTGATGGGGGGAGTTGGTAGGTAGTGTTGGTAGTCTAAAGGAAGACTTGGACGGTGGGGGGAGCTATCGTGGAAGCTCGAGTCGATGATTAGGTAGCGGATTATGATTGTAATGATGACCAGCACAATGTAATATCATTAGCGTGAATTCTGAGAATTGTATTTCTAGCAAAGTGTGAGAGTAATGGCATCATGGGAAGCGGACTTTGTTGGAGGGGCCGCGGATGAGTAATTGAACGGCGCGGTGAGTAGAGAGAGGTAGAAGGTGGTTAGCGGTTGAGCGGATCGCGGGGGCCGGAAGCGGGAGCGTCAACAGAGTCCGATGGTGGTGGTAGTGGTAGTGATGGTGGTGAATGCATCTGAGCTGACCGCGGATGATGAAATTTGCAGATCAAAGGGTCATGTGATTTATTTTTCCTTCTTATCGAGATAGATGTCCGTTTTGTCATTCATCATCGCGTATCTCGCTTGCCCAGGCACAAAGGACCAAGGTGAAAGTGGACGGGTGCAAAGCCGAGCTGAAACAAAGGCTTTCAGCCGTCATTGACAGTTTGCCAAGACCGCAGACACGGCCTCGGCTGGGGTAGTACAGGGCCCGGTTTCGTACCTTGCCCAGCTGCACGGTACCGTGTCAAGTGTGAACGATGCAACGAATGGCGATTGTACACGCTGATTCTTGTTGTATCAGGATTACTCGACGGCGAAGATCAGCGCCCGTATAACCCCAGTTATCTCGGTTAAACTTGTAGGATTCACCCCGATTTTGACTTGTCGAGCGAGTGGCTGCCATCGAAAAGCTTCCACGCTTCCCATCGCTACGCTAAATTGCTTTATTAGCTCCGCTTAAAAAATGCGCCTCCGAGTGACACAACCACGTCCCATTTAACCCTTGCCCGGCCGGGACTGCTAAAAACGGAATCGAGACGGAGAGAAAAATCAAACTACCGATAATTATTGAGTCCATAAATTCTCAATTGTCCCGCTGCCCCATCTTTGGCTCTATTTGATTTCGTCGAGCCCGCCGCCAATTCGCCTCCTTCTTCCTACGTGCTTCTTTTCGGGCATGATTTCAATGATTTCAATTTGCATTCCGCCTCGTCTCTCACATTCGATCCGAAACCATTTCCGATAATTGACCTTGCTCGCATGACTGCCCTTGTCAACTCGTAGCGCAGCAGGAAACCTTACGCCATTCGTACGTCCGGCACCACCATTCACGCTTCGCTTCTGCACGGCCGAGCCGACGTCATGGCACCCCCGGCTTCGACATTTCACCTCGATGTCGAGGCAATCTCTGGAATTTGCGGGTAAGTGCCCATCTACCAACTGCAAATATTCACAACTGCTCTCTAACACTCGCCTAGATCAATCTCCATTGCTTGCTGGGGTACGCTGCCCGTCCATTCGTCCCACCCCGCCGTCCGATAATTACTGACAGCTTTTTCCCACAGTCGTCGTCTTCTCTCCGCAGATTCTCCAAAATTTTCAGCGTGGCAATGCTGATGCCCTGTCGATCCAATTCATCATTGTCTGGCTTCTCGGCGATGTTTTCAACATTATCGGGGCCGTCATGCAGGGCGTCTTGCCCACAATGGTGCGTCTTGCTATATCTAACCCGCCTTCACTGCGCACGTGCTCACCAACATCTCCCTCTACAGATTATCCTGGCCATCTACTATACCCTTGCCGATATCGTATTGCTCCTGCAGTGCTTCTACTACCGTGGCTTTACCTGGAAAGACGCCACGCCCGCCCCCAAGCCGGACCACAGACCAAACGAGCGCACCGCCCTCCTCGACGCGCCGCAAGAACGCAGAGGCTCCGACTGGACCGGGCTCTCGCCGGCCGTGCCACACATTTCCGACACCAAGGAGCCGCAGCCCGCCCCGACCGTCGTCCAGACCATCTTGTGGAACTCGTTGATCGTGCTCATGGTCTGTGCCGCCGGCGTGCTCGGCTGGTTTCTGGGCGAGCGTGCCAAGGGCCCGCGTGAGGACAAGCCGGAAAACAGCAACGACACGCTCAAGTTCAACATGGTCGGCCAGCTTTTCGGGTACCTGTGCACCGTCGCTTACATTGCCTCGCGCATGCCCCAGCTCATTCTCAACTACCGCCGTAAGACGACCGACGGCCTGAGCATGCTCTTCTTCCTCTTTGCCTGTCTGGGCAACATCACCTACGTGCTCTCCATCTTTGCGTTTGAGCCCAAGTGCGGCGCAAAGCGCTGCAAGCATGGCGAGGCCAGCCAGATTTACGGCAAGTACATGCTCGTCAACCTCAGCTGGCTGGCTGGCTCGCTCGTGACGCTATTCATGGATTTTGGCGTGTTTGCTCAGTACTTCATCTATAAGAGGGATGACGACGAGCAGTACCTGTCCGAAGATGAAGAGGAGCGCGTGCCGGATAGCGCACAAGCCAATGGCCACGGCAATGGCAACAGCAACGGTCGCGTGCAGCCGACAGAGACTTGGGATCAGCGACCTTTGCTGCAACGCAACGACTCGAGCCAACGCTAAGCTGCGCTCACGATATCGATGTTTTCATACTTTCCACTGCTTCTTTAATCTTGTAAACGGGTGATAGTAACAGCGATCTGGAATTTGGGAAAATCATGACAAAAAAGGGCTCTGGGAGGCATCTTTGATTCAAGGCGTTGGTACTGAGGGAAAGAAGGGATGGATAGAGGAAGAATTGCACTCATCTCTGGCACGCTGCGCTGACAAGCACATGCATAATTTGGGAAAACTATATCAAATTGACGTTCTATACCGTATCCCTGTCCATTATGAAAATTTTGCATTCATCATCCGCAGCATCGTGAAATCTCTGCTCTCCAACAGACATGGGTTAAAATTCTCTGCTCCATTCGCAGAGCTCCAAGTCGGTTGCCAATGGCAGAGTCCCTAAACAGACTAGCGTCCCCACCCCACCTCTGCCAGAATAAAAAGCCTTCGTCCCCCTTCACTTTTCAACTTTTCTTTCTTCTTTTCTTTCTTCATCATCAGTAAGGGTTATTTCTACACCGTCAAGTGTTTTAATAATTCACGGAGGCTCCGCATACAATGCGGCTTGACTGAGGGCTACCCAACGATTCTCTGTGGGTCTTCTTCCGTTCCCGGCCACCCAGAGTAACAGTGATCTGCCTTCCCAATCAGCCATTTTGCCGTCACCTTTCCACCGAGGGCACTTGACTGTGGGCGGATCCCGACATTTTATATCACGACAAAGGAAATTGATGAGTCCTACGAATGCACACATACGTCGACTAGTTTTGTCAGAAAGGGAGTGGAGGAGGTGCGAAGGTTGAGGAATTGGGACGAGGGAGTTGGAGTTGAAAGTGCATGTCTGTAGAAATTTGACGCTGTCCCGAGCAGCCTCCAACGTAGTCTTGCGGCTCTGCTACCAGCGCGCAGTGCAGTGCTTCCGCACGTTAAAACCATGTCAATCATATGGCAAGGCGAACCAACCATCACGAATGCCGTCAATTTGGCCCTTCGTCTTCATTGCTGGCGAAGGTTGTCCCTGCCATCTCCGCGGTTGATTTTCTTGACATCACGTGCGGCTCCCCATTGCGACCTCGCTGGTGCTGGCGCTTCCCAGGGGAGCCAGTAGCGCAAGCCCGTGGGCTAATAATCGCGGGCCTGCTCGGAGGGCTTCCAAAAAATTTCTACTGTAGCCATCCAACCCATCCTTATCGGCTCGTGTCATCCATCTCGCCATCGCATCTCCGGGTTCGCGACCTCTGACGACGACGACACGCCCATTTCTTCATCTTCTCTTCTCCTCGTCGCGCAAATATTCTCTTCCACAGCCAGCATTGTAATCTATCCCCTTTTAATACTCGCCGCCCGCCCGCCCGCCCGCCATGTCGTCCCTCTGGAACGCCTTTTCCAGCGGCAACAAGCCGCAGCAGAAGCAGTCGCAGCTCGAGCCCACAACGACATTCGGGGTCTCCTCCTCCTCTCCTACCTATGACCCGACCGAGGGCCAGGGCGTTGAGTCCTTTCTCCAGAGCAGCGCCTTCGCCGACCCGTCGCAGCTGCACCCGCTCGCGGGCCTCAACAAGGACACACTCGAGTACCTGTCGCTCGAGGACTCGGCGCTGTCGGACCTGCCCGGTGGGCAGTCGGTCATCCCCTCACGCGGCTTCACCGATGACCTGTGCTACGGCACCGGCTCCACGTACGTCTCGGGGCTCGCCATCGGCGGCGCATGGGGCCTCCAGGAGGGCCTGCGCAAGTCGGCCGGCCAGCCCCCTAAGCTGCGCCTCAATGCGACACTCAATGCTATCACGAGACGCGGCCCTTTTCTCGGCAACTCGGCCGGCGTCGTGGCGATTGTCTACAACATGTTCAACTCGCTCATTGGGTACTACCGCGGCCAGCACGACGCCGCCAATTCGATCGCCGCAGGCGTGCTTAGCGGCATGCTATTCAAGAGCACGCGTGGTGTGCGCCCGATGATGATTTCTGGAGGAATTGTTGGCTCCGTCGCGGCCGCTTGGGCGGCATGTCTTGATTCTTGTCTTGTCTGATGCTGGGTGCGTTGCTAACATGTTTCTAGATTGCCCGACGATCCATCTTCGCTGTCCCCGAGCCCGTCCCCTCGGCATCTACCGAGCTCGAGACCCTGTAAAACACGAAAACACCAGAACTCACACCGTTACGAAAACAAGAAGAAAAGGGCAAAAACGTCGAGATTCTTGAGACGAGGCATCCGCAGGACATGATTCTATACGGCTCCTCTGGGTAATCATATTATTATTTTCAAAAGGCTTTGCTCGTCTTGGGCATCGCTTTTGTATACCATACCACTTTTGCACGATAGAAGGGGAACACAGACCGAGAAGAAAATGTAGGAACATGATGGGGCCTTATGGGATGTGAATGGCCGTGGAAACGAGAACTCTCCTCCCCATTGAGTTTTTTTCTCTTTTGACAAGAAAAAATGTATATTAACAATCTGGCACGGGTCAGCGAGCATTAGACCATTTAGGCCACGGCGTTGGTCGTCAATACTATTCATGCAATTGGGTTTAGAGGATGCTGAGGAGCAAGTGAGTGCAACAATGCGTTTGCGTGAGGTGTTGCCAGGGTAGGCTGGGACGTTTTGGTTGAGTGGTGAATTAAGGTGTTTGGCAGCTGCATTACCAGGGTTTCTTTTGTCAGTCTCTGAGTTGCGAGGGACTCGCCGCAAACAACTTACGTACCTATACTTTTGTTATTGCCAGCCCAGCATGTGCAAATGCTTCCCATGGACGTGGACAGAATACCAAGATCCCCTCGATAGAATGCCAGAGCAGTCCGTCTGGGTCAACGACGGGGCATCGTGGCAACTGCAGCAGCTTGTAAGTAATGGCATTTCTCTGATCTCGTTGCCGATGCAGCAGCAACAGCAGCAACAGCAGCATCTGTTTCCAACAACCTCGTTTATCCCGCTCTGGTATTTGATGACTCTCTTCCTTTGCACTCGTTTACTGCCTGAAACAGTTTTCAGCAGTCCCAGCTCTGCTAGCCACCGCCAGCCTCTGGACCGGCGAGCTGCTGCGTTTGCTCTTGTTTTGACCCGGCAACAGTCTGTCACAACTTGTTCATCATCCCCGTCTTTTCCTCTGGCATATTATCTGTTTTTGGGATATGCCCAATCTCTCAGCATTGCTCGGCCATTCCAGATCCTGCGTCCACAAGCTCGTCCTCTGCGTCTACAAAGCGCTCGCGGGACTGCAAACCCATTGCCCTCAGCATCACCCGCAATTTCTGCGCGGCATTGGCGTCGTTTCTACGATGCCCGACGTCGAGGATCCCGGCAGGACGCCGCGCAAGTGCAAGGAGCACCTATCGCCCGGCCAGCACGCCAAGCAGGTTCATTTCGAGACGACCAACGGCGGCGGGAAGCAGTCGTATCCTCCTCCGCCGCAGGCCTCCTCTGCACCCAACAGTCCGGGGGGTACTCACGCAGCACCGCCCGGAAAACCGCAACAGAAGACATCGTCAAAAGCTGCCCCTGTCGATAACCAGCCCACGAGCTTCCCACAAGTCGGCGCGCCGCCTGGCCAGTTTGGGCCCGGGCAGTGGTACACCAGCGCCGATCCGCGCATGAGTCTGAACCAGCCGCAGCAGTATTACCAGCAGCCGCAGCCGCAGTACCATTTGCCTCCAAACGGAGGAGGTGGTGGAGGATACTGGCAGCAGCCTGGAGTGCCTGTGTTTGCAAACGGTGCGCCAGCTGGCACTCACTTCTACCCGACGGCCGTTCCTCCTCACTATGCTGCCTTTAACAACATCTGCCATCCGGTATTTCTCACCCTTGTTCATCATTTTCACCATTATCACTTTCTGCCCCCTCTTGCTTCTGCTCCCCCTTCTCCTCTTCCAGACTTGCATCACCGCCTGCCCTATCATCATCGCCACCACAACACATCTGCTCTCGTCGCTGGTACTGCTGCTGCTGCTGCTCGGGACAACAAGAACATGGCTTATTACCAAAACGCCGGTCCGCCGTCGACCGGTGTCAACTTTCAGCCGCCAGTGCCTGATACCACCTTTGGCCCGATCCCCCACGTCTACGTGCCTCGCTTTGACGCGGCGCCGGTGCCTCAAGTCGGTCCTCCCTCTTTGCAGTTTGTTTACGCTCCAGCAGATCCTTGCCCTCCCTCGTTCACCGTCATTATGCCAAAGACGTATTACAACGAAGGCTTCAACTACTATGCAAGTGTCCTCTCAAGAGCAGTGCGCAGGGTGGCCGATGATGTTACCAATGTATCAACTCAGCTCTTTGGACTTTCAAGTGAAAGCCAGACATAGCTGGCCTTTTTCTCAAGGGCGTCCAATGTATATCTGATCACCCCGCATACACACTACTTTCATACCCTCGGCGCTCAATATACCAGAAATGTATGCTAACATATACTTCAGCAGCCTGCCTACAGCGCTATGCCTGTTGGCCAGCCTGGCTACGTTATCGCCCAGCAGCCCGCCATGCTCGCCCAGCCCATGACCCCCGGGCAGCAGCCTGTCTACATTGCCGGTCAGGCTCCGCCTGGCGTGATGCAAGGGGCTCCGCAGCCGTTCATGAGCTGCGGCGGCGGCATCCCCGTCATTGCAGGTAATAGTGGCAACCCCCCCGACGTGTCTGGTCTGGGGCGCACCCAGGGGGAGGAGACGCTGCGGCAGCTGCAGTTTGCGCACGCCAACAAGCTCTTTGAGCCCCAGGAGTTCAAGCCCGCAGACGACGACCCCTCGCGCTTTTATTATGTTCGTGAAGTTGACGGGAACTGGACCCAGCGCAACAGGTTTACTATTGACCACATGGGTGACTGCCGCTGGTATGTCACCGACGAAGGCTGGTTCTACGCCGTTCGACTTCCAGACTAGGTGAGTTGAAAATCTGTCTTGGAAGTACGCAGCTAATATAATGCAAATGGAAGTCTTGATTTTCTGTTACGAAAATACATGACTGGTGGTCGATTGGGAATGGTGGATAATGTCGAGTCGGGTACCAGGCCCAAAGTGCAAAGACAAAAGTTTGGGTTGGAATGAGAACTTTTAAGAATTGAGGGGAAAGCTCGAGAGCTATTTATTTATTTTGCAAAGCCCTAGAAGGATCAGGAAAGCAGCATTGAGTAAAGAAACTGCTGTTGAGCACTAATTACGCTCGTTAAATCGTCTCTTTATTCACTTGTGCTCCGATAACTGCGCCTATAATGTTTTGCTTTGAGCAAGCCAGCTCCGTTTGTAATTGTATGGCAGCCGACATCAGTCAACAAGGCAGACCTTGCCAGCTGGCAGCCCGACTCGACGAACGGAGTGGCAGTTACTGGCTCATCTACCCGTCGATAATATCTCATGCTTTCCAACCCTCTGCTTGTTCTTAATTTTCGTCTCGCGAGTGGCTCAATATATGTGCAATTGCTGTTGCTCCTATCATTGATCTAATGACTCGCAAGAAGAACACCGGTCCGCTACTCTTTTGCGAATGGGTCATTGGCGGACCGTTGCCCAGCGCTCGCCGCGCTCTCAAGCCCAAACCGAAGCCGGAACCGAAACCCGCTGCGCCTGCTCCTCCGCCCTCGCAAGACGTGATTCGCGTCGAGATGACGACCGATGACGAGCGGGAGGAAGACACGCTGAAAATCACATTTCCTCGCTCCGGCAAAGCAGCAGCAGCTTCCGCTGCGGCGGCAGCAGAAGATGAAGAAGCCGGCGAAGCTGTCGTGAAAAAGGTCCGCTTCGAGAATGACAAAAAGAGCGCCAAGAAATCGGCCATGAAGCAGCCCAAGAGCGAAGACTCGGACAGCTCGGCCACGCTGGCTGAGAGCTCCTCTGACGGCGACTCCTCGTCCGACGCTTCTTCATCCGACGCCAAGACGAAAGACGACGACGACAAGGGCAAAAACGAGAGCGAGAGCGACGGCGAACCGCACCCGACATGTAAGTGCTCGCGTTGCGTCAAGAGGCGGCGCAAGGAGAAGAAGGGCACCAAGGCAAAGGACGAGTCGGCAGAGGACAGCAGCGGTGCGTCGGAGGACTCTGCGTTGGAGGAGGAGAGAGAAAACCTGGCTAAGCAGAAGGAAGCCAAGAAGAAAGCGGATAAGAAGCAAAATCAGAAGAAGGAGGAGGAGGGAAAAAGGAAGAAGATGAAGAGCAAGAAAAAGGACAGTTGCGATGCCGACGACGAGGCCTCCGGGTCGGGCAAGGAGACGACCGATGTTGAAGTGCAAACCAAAAAGCCGGCCGACGACACGAAAGCGGCCAAGAAGAAAGCTGCCGCTGCCGCTGAAGCGAACAAGGAAAAAGAGGCCAAAGGAAAAGCCGCCTCTGAACACCACCACAAGTCACCCCCGTCCGCGTCCGCGTTCGCGTCCTCGCCATACTACCCCTCCGCCTTTCCCGGCCCTCACGCGCGGCGGCCCAACCTCATCGCGCCGATCCGCGCGCAGGTCGTGCAGACCGAAGACGTCGTCGAGACGCCCGACGATCCGCCGCCGAATGCCTTTTACGATGCCGCCGCCAACGTCATGCGCGTCTACTACGGACCCGTGTACGGCAACCACAATCCGCAGGCGACGGCGGGCGGGGGTTGGTCCCTGTATCCGCGGCGCGAGGCGAATGGACGGCCGCTACCGATCGGCATGCCGCATCCGACGCAGAATCCGTACTATTACGGGTTCCAACAGCAGCAGCAGCAGCAGCCGGCGTCCGGGGAGCAGTCGCAACAGCCGTGGGCGGGGCTGTATGCGCAGCCGCACCAGCAGCAGCAGCCGCCGGGTTTCCCGCCGTTTGTAATGAATCCCATGTATCAGCAGCAGGGGCAGGATGTCGCCGCAGCAGGAGTCGGAGGGGGCCAGTTTACAAAAGGCGCGTTTAGCAAGTGCAGTCCCGCGGCGGGCATGACGCCGAGTGTAAGTCAAGCGGACGACAAGACCGGCGGGAACAATGTGCTACCCACAAGCAAGGTATGTATTGGCCCTGGAATCTGATATCTCTGGGAAGAGAATGCCAAATTAACAAAATCGTCTTGATAAACAGATTGACGACAAGAAAACCACGAGTCCGTACTACACTCCGAGCAAAACCGCCGCCGAGCTCCGCAGCGCCGCCAACAGCCACCGCAACAGCCCTGCCAAGTCCGCGGCGGTGGCGGCGGCACCAAACACCACCGACATCAATGAATCTAGCTGGGATAACAACAACAATAACAACAACAATTATAACAATAGCAGCACGCCCGCAGCAGATGCCACATCGTGGGGCGACGGCACGGCTAATAACAATGGTGACTGGAACACGGCCGCTACCAACGACGCCAATGCGGGCACCACAACCACCGACTGGGCAGCCGACAATAATAACCCCAACAACGGCAATGTTGGCGGCGGCGAAAATTGGGAAAAAAATAACAATAACAACAATACTGGAGGCAATACGTGGGATAACCCCAATGGTAGCGAGCCGGCGGCGGGGGATGCCAGCAACGTAATGCCAGGTCTACCCGGATCGTGGGATCCCGCAGCCCCAACGGCTGCATGGGGCGATCCGAGCATGGCGCAGAGCACCGGTGGCGCTGCAGATCAGTGGTAATCGTGGCTGTTTCATGTTCCGATTGCGATTTTCTTTTTGTGACGCTACGTGGTAAAGGAAGAAATGGTGTTAATGTGTATAGTATTGCATACTTTCGTGGACGCTAATTATGAAAAGTCGGGGAGGTGATGGGCGCTAATGGTTTATACCAGGCAATAGATTCGCGCACGTATATACAAAATAAGAGACGAAGCTCGCTTAGCTATCCGTTATGTGTTCAAGGTGACGAAAAAAATAGGGTTTCAGTCATTATAGAATGGAACACGAGTTGAAAGACCTGAAAACGTGTCAACTAGTCGTCTTTTATTTTATTTGTTACGGACCAAAACGTCGCGGGTGGCATACCATGTTCTCGTCTCCCATTCAATGATCCACTTGCAGCAAATCTTGAGCCTCTCGCGCACGCTGGCCGATCCCAGCAGACGGTACTTCTCGGCGTCCTTGACCGGGAGGACGCTGCCCAGCCACCACGGAAAGATGGATGGGTCTTGTACAGGGCATTCGCCGTAAATGGCGAGCATACGGTCCGTCATCCAGGGAACGCTTTGGTCGTGCATGCGTCGGACAAAGTCGGTGGCCAGCTGCATGAGGTCCTGCGTCGTCATCGTCTCCAGGCTCGGCACGGTGATAGTGGGCCGTGCTGCTCCCGGCGTTGTCGACGTGCTGGAAGCGTAGCCGCCGCTCGCGGAGCCGTCGTCGCTGTGGCGAGGTGCAGCGTCTGGCGGCGGCGGAAAGGGGGTGGCATCGGCGGCTGCTGCTGCAGCCATCTCGGCGGCTTCGGTAGCCTCTTCCTCTTCCAGGCTAATGTCATCGATCCGTTGCACAGATGACACGGCGTAGCCGTCGAGCGCGCCGTGCCGCTGTACGCGGAATCTGGAGAGACCGACTGTCTCGATAAGACAGCGGCCGTCCGGAAAGAACTGCACGTTTTCTATGCGTAGCAGTGTGCCGAGCTCATGAAAGTGGGCGTCACCGACGTGCCGCGGGCGCTTGGGCAGCACCATGCCAAACGTCTTGTCGCCCTCGAGGGCGCGCCGTATGAGTAGACGGTACCGGGGCTCGAAGACGTGGAGGAATGTGGGCATTTGCGGAAAGGCTAGGGTGCAGATGAAGAGCGGTGTTTCGAGGTCCTGGAAGCGCGCGGCCTCTTCGGCTTCAACGGCGCGTTTTCTTGAAGCGAGCTCGTCGGTCCAAAAGGTTTCGATGATTCTGGTCAGTGAAGCGTTGGACGGACATGATGCGCGGTTGAGAAGCGGGTTGATGGATAGTCGACGACGGCAAATGGGGCAGTATCGTGAGTGGTCAAGGATTCGATGCAGGCAGGACCGACAAAAAGTGTGGCCGCAGCCGGTGGTTAATGGGTCGTGATATAGGGCGTAGCAAACTTGGCAGTCGAGATCTGAGCGAGCGACGCGTTGGGTATGCGCGAATGAGGACGTTTCTGGCGAGGCATTTTCGCCGCGGCCCTCATTGATAAGCTCATGTTCGGGTGCCGTTTGTTGGGATGATTTGTGATTATGATCTGCCTCGGTATTATTGTCGGTGGACCTTGATTGAGGAGTGTTTGATGTGGTACTTTGTATCCGAGTTGCGACGTCATTGACTGGCTGAGTGACAGCGGTTGACCCTTGTTGGCCAATCGCGTGTCGAATATGCTCAGACAGTTTGTTGAGCGTGACATCAACACCACAGTCTCCAAGCGTATGCTCCTTTGCGCAGGACGGAAAGGGACAGCGAAATCCCTCTAGTCTGTCGACTACAGCCGGGTAAGATATGCGATTTCGGACATGAGCCTGTGGGATGCATAGCCTGCATATACTCCTACCACAGGGGAGAGTGACGGGCTCTCGAAAGAGCTTCTTGCACAAGTGGCAATGAAAGAGGTGGATGACGTCTTGTAATAGGAAGCCGGCTGACTGGGGCGCGGCGGACCTTGACTCTGGGACGTCGAGAGTGGACATTGATCTGACGGGTTGTGGCGCTGCTGGAAAAGGATATTCGTCGAGTTTGCGAGGAGCGTCTGTAGATGCGGGGGTCAGGTCGGCCAGGGGGCTGATTGCATGGCAAAGTTGAGAGTCGAGCCTCGGGGTGGCAACCTGCCGCGAGGCATCAGACGACATGAATAGGAAAAGGGTAAGCAGGCGCGTGTTTCCGTGAGTCAGTAAAAGTAGCGCGATGGTCCGGCTAGCAGGGAGTTGGAAAGCGGAACAACAGCAAAGGTGCGCACGGAGTGACGTGGTTGAAGTGTCCAGGTGTTGTTGCGGCTGTTGTCGAAGCAGTGTCCAGAGAGAGGACGGATGAAGCGCAGGCGCTGAGTCGTAGCAAGTCGTGCCGAGGGGGGACCGAGAGTTTCAGAGCAGGCGACAAAAGGAAGCAGCGACTCTCGAGGTTGAGATTAAGGAAAAAAAGGTATCTGCTAGAGCGTTTACTGAATCGCGGAGCATGTGGAGGCGCAGTAAGTCGGGGCGAATGTCATGATGTAGTTATTGTACAGAGTGAGTGTACGGGCAAGTAGACCGAAGACTGGCTGGAGCGGCTTGGGTGTGTGCGCGCGCGTCAGACTGCTTGTCGACAACGGCTTTGTTTTTTAGTTAGCGTAGAGGTGACAGCAAGACGCAGAATTGGTGGTGACGTGGTGAAAATGCGAGGGTTTTTCCCTCTCTTTTGAAAGAAGGAACAACAGGCAAGTTTAAAAGGACAAAGCCGAAGATAATGTCGAGATGAGACAGCCCAGGGTGAAAAAGTCGGAGACGGTCTGATGATGGGCGAGAGGCGCAAAAATGGTCATACAAAAAGCGGGTGTAGTTGGCATGACATCGTCGACTAATCTTAGACCCTGTAAAAAGGGAGAGGCGGAGCTAAGCATCAAACGGTTATAAATGACTTGTGTGTGTGTGTGTGTGTGCGTGTGTGCGTGTGTGTAGTGTGCAGCGTCGCGCAGATGACGAGTGATTGGTTTGGGGCTGAAAGTCGGTTGGCAGTGCAACTTGGAGGCAATGAGAAGCGAGATCGACGACAAGAGTTCGTATATAGTTTGAGAGACGAGCTTCTGCCCGTTGAAAGTCGTTTGCTGGACGCCGTCGTCGGTTGGCTCGTGTGGCTTGAGGCTTGACAAGGCCTTTACCTTATTAGCTAGTTAGTGTTGAAATGTATGATGATGTGCAGTGCTGCTTGGTGGAGGCTTGCTTTGCCTTAATTGTGCTAGTCTTTGGTAATCATGCTACCTGCCCACTGCCGTGCCTGCCTAATCATCAAAAATATTGTAATGATAATAATAATAATAAATAATAATCAATGGACGCCTGTCATCCATCGCTCCTTCCCCCACACAACTATGCTGGTCCAGTCCGACCACGCTCGGGCTTGTTTTTTGTTTTTTCAGGGTCTCGCCCGCTGTCGGCGCCATACATACAAGCCATCTATCCAGGCCCAGGTAGTTGGGTAGGTAGTTACCAAGTACCTTGCGAAATGGCCCAGGCCGACCCCATCTTGCTCAGTTTCAGCTGCTCTTTGTCCATTCTCGCTGCGAATTACAGCGAGGTAGCCGCTAGCATTACAGGGATTGATGGGCATCGATGAATCTCGTCGAACCAACTGACCTTGTCCGCCCAGTCGTCCATCACCATGTCGTATCCAGATCTACGGATACTAACCACCAATCCCGTCAAAGTGCGCCGCAACTATTTATTTTCCATTTACTCATCATTTTTTAGCATCACCCTCACACTTACTTTGTTTTTATGCCGTCTTACAAATTGGAGCGCCAGCCAAGCCAATGCACTGTCTATGATGTCATACAGGCGGGTCGTGCATTTTTGCGCCCGGCTCACCGTCGACATCACTTGGTCGTTGGCGTCACATGCGTCGCATATTCATTCGACCTCTGATTACAATATCGTTATCTCTGATGACAAAGTAATGAATAGCAACGTATTCCATGATTATATTTGGAATGACAGACAGAACCGGCCTCCATGAGGCCAGCGGTCAAATGTCGCCGGCTGATCAACTCTGCGGCCGCAACAGCCGGTAATACCCACCCTTGCTGCAGCTGGCAATGAAAAGGCATTATTCTGTTGGTGTGGGATTCGTTCTCGTAGACACTTTTTCATCTCTACAAATCCAAGACATGCCTATTGGTCTTGTCCTAAGCTGCAGGTCTCACATCACGGAAGGACCCTATGCGAGACAGCTCACTCTCTCCTCCGACTTGGCGGCGACCAATGCTCTTGGTTCATAAAGAGTATTGTTCAGGAACGCCCATCCCGCTGAGGCGATTGCTAAGGATCAGAGACTATATGAGGACACTAATAGCAGCACTATCAACCAAGAAATCAAACCTTGCTGCGTCCCAAGCAGCCATTTGTCGTGCGAAACACCTCTGGGGTATCTGACATGCCTATCCAGAATAAATCACGACCGTCGCTATTCCCATAACGAATGCCCAAACAACCTGTTATCGTAAAAAAAAATCATGAATCGGTAGATTAAGCCCATGCTTTATCGCACGCCGCCCCAACGGCCCTTGCCTGCCGCCGTGCGCCCCAAAAATAGTCGTCGTCCAATGTTGCCAAAGCAGAGACAGCTGCAGAACAGCACACTCAGCATCCATACGCCCGTCTCAATGACCTGACTGTCAGGGATGACCGTGCTGAGCGTCACCGCGCCACCTGCGCTGGTGCCGTTGACGGATCTCGCGTTACGCAGCATCTGCAGCGACGGCGTCGGCATCATGTCCGGGCTGATGCCGAGCAGCAGGAGAGAACCCACCAGGCCGACGGCCGCCGAGAGCAGAAATCCGGGCTTAGAGCGGTCGATGAGCCACCATAGTAGCGGGTTGGCGAGAGCAAGTGTGGCCGAGATTTGCAAAGTCGAGTCCCATGCGAGTTTGCGCTGTACACATGCTATGTTAGCAACAGAGTAGGACGAAGCATCGCGCGAAAGTAGTAGACAAGGCAAATTACGTACAATGGCAAATACTATGCCGACAAACGCGCCAATGGCGCGCATCACCAACGCAGAGTCTAATCCCGTGTCGACGGCTTGATTGGGAGACATCTCACCATCTGCAGCGGCGCAGTCCTCTTCTGCTTCTGCATCACCGTACCGAGCTTCCCACACGCCATCAAACCAAGGCAGCAGCGAGCCTAGTACCACACCCGCGACGCCCCAGGCCCCCAAGTACGTCGAGTTGAAGCCAGGCTCAACGAATCCATCAGCAGTCAAACCCTCATTCGAATCATGCAGACGCGTGACGAGCGCGCCGTAGCCTAGACCCAGCACAAAGAGCACGGCCGTGCGCACCGCGATCTGAACGCTGCTCATGTGCGGGGGCGGCGCGCGGGGCAAATCGCCACCCTTGTACGAGGACCGTCGTCGGTCGAGGTGCGCGCGCTCGTGCATCAGCGCAAACGTTGGCTCGTCGATGCCGGGCCGGCGGATGGGCGTCTGCGCACCCATGCCCCACGGCGAGTCGTCCACGACGACGTCGTCGCGATAGCGCGCGCCGCCACCGGTCGTCGGGGAATAAATGCCATAGAGCGTCGATGACGTTAGGTTCATGATGGAGGCGGGCCGGCTGATGGCGGGTGAGGCATGTTCCGACGGGTTAACACTGTCGCCGCCGCGGCTCCATGCGGCGAGGGCGGCGGCGAGGTGGTTGTGCAGGCTGGGCGAGGAAGTGGTAGTGCCGATGGACGAGAAGGCGGAGGCGGAGGCGTCACAGTTCAGCGGCTCGTCGTCAGGAGGGGTTGCGCTTTGTCGGTGGAGGGTATAGGGCCGTCGGGGCACAGGCCGGACGAGCAGAGGACCGTCGTCAGACATGGTGTGTCAAGAGGAACCGAGAAAACCGTCGTCTGCCGTCACACTGCAGGTGTCAATAGGAAAAGATGCAACAGGCGGCAGGATGCTGGACACAGGAAGCTGCAGTTTGGTTATGCGTCAGCACGAGGGGAAACTTTCGCAATGTGTTCTCGAGCGACATTGGCAAGCCACCCAGAAAGCTTAAAATGACAGACGGCACGTACCTGGCAGACCTGAAAGTCTGATTTTCGAGGCTGAAAGAGGAGACAATAGGATGTTCGAGGGAAGCGCTGAAGAAATAGGTACCGAGCGAGGAGGCAAAGACACCAAAATGTAGTCAGACGGAAGGGAGTAAAAAGGAAAATAGGAGCAGACTAGAGTTTGAGACAGCAGAGTTGATGAGGCTTCGCGAGGTTGGACGGGATTCTGACACGAGCGTGCCCTTACTAACAGGCCACTGACGATTCGCTGGTTGCTCGGTCGCCTGCTAGTCCGTTAACAGCTAGTGGTGGTGAGATGGTACAGGTGGCGCGAAGGGGGGATTCGAGGTGGGGCGCAATCACTGCAGCGCGGCGGCGACTTCTGTAGATGACTAGATGGTGACAATAGATGGCGACGTTTTTTTTTTCTTTTGACAAAGTGCAAAAGACTTGGCAAGTACTCTATCTGCTGCCGGTGAATGATGTCAACGTGGCGAGGCTAATGTTGACGATACCACAGCCAGCCAAGCACACCAAGGTCTGCGGCGGCCGACCCGGATCTTAAGCCTAGGCCTCGGTACCTACAGTGGGGTGTAGGTGGCATTCAGGGTGCCAGGTGCCACTATTCGACCCGCTCATAGAGGTCAGACACTGCGGGGAGAGGGCATGGAGTTGCATGATCATGGGCAAGAGGCAACCCTTTCACCGGAGCTGGATAATCATACGAAGTTGCAGAGTCAATATTGGCACCGAAAGTCTGCTCCATCCTTCACCATCGAGTCCAACCCCGCAAATACGTCGTATTATTCGACACACCTGCTGTGCCACGTAGCACGATCGCCTCACGACCCCACGCTGTAAAAATCTATCTGCATAGGTAGGGGCTTGGCGATGCTCCCAGTGCGCGGCGACGGCTTTTCTTTGTTGCTATACTACACGTCTACGAAGTACGCGCACATCCATGATTGCCATGTCCTGCTCTCCATGTGAGGAAACATAACCTCCGAATGTCCGGCGGCCTACTGGCTACGCGCCAACAAGCCACCCCCGTCTAGCCTCCGTCCTCTTGGACCTATCAGCCCCTTCCTTGCAGACCCCCGGCGGCTGCTCCCGTCCATCTCCGACACCAAATGGCCTGGACCCTAGGCTGTTGGCTGTTTGTGACCCAACCTTTACAAGACGGCAGCCTCGTGTCATGCCTCGTTGTAACATCAGCAGCGCTTATCATCTAGGTGAACGAATCATGCAAAACAAGGTCTTCTGCCGTCGGACGTGGGGGAGGGTCCAGCTGAACCGCAGCAAAAAAAACATGGACAGAACCATTTGCCCGCGAGCTCTCCACCATTTCGCTTGACGCTGTGAATGCGCGCAGCCAGGAGGCGTGTCAGGTCGCTAGATATAAATTTGCAGTAAAATCTCGACTTGACTGTGTTTTGCAAGGTCTCCGGACGAAAGCCACAAGGCTATCTCTGGACCAAACATAGCAAAACCCACACTTTGCCGACTCGCAAAGAGAGTCCCGCTCCCGAAGTGCCCTCAACGTCGTAAAGCTAGCCTGCACTGCTACACCAGCTTCCCTGCGACCTACACCCGGCCCGGCCTAGATAAGCAATCCGAGCCCAAACGGGCATCCGAGCCAGCACAGAGTTCTGGACGAGAGCAGGGACTGGAAGCCGACCCGACGACGTCTGGGCCCGAGCCGCGACCCGAACCAGAACAGCAAACACAGCCACAACATGATCCAGGGCTGCACACAGACTCATCGATAGCGCAAGAGTCAGCGTCGCAATAATTAGTGGAGGGTGAAGACGATTCCTACTACTGAGCCAGTCATGCTACCGGAAGCCAAGACTCTGGGACAGAGCATACGACAAGCTCAGACATAGCGAGCCGAATCCGGCTCTTTACTTGCGAAAGGATGCGAGCACAATAACAAATTGAAGAAAGAGCAGCTCATTGATATTGCCACTTGTGGACTTGGGCGAATGGACGAAAAGAAGACCGCTTACACGGTCTATGGTCATGATCATTGTCAAAGACCAGGTTGCGGCCTTGTCAAAATTTGTCATCAGTCTCAAGTCCTTCATCACTAATGGTATCGAGGTATCGCGTGAAGCATATTTGGTGTGTGCCGGTGCATGCCTCAATCAACCTCTATTCTCGAACGCCGGTATAGCAGATGAAGCGCAACCTTCGGGCTTCGACTATGTCATGTCCGTATGCGCCTCTTTGTTGGATTTGAGAAGCTACTCTGGCCGTCAAAAACTCAAGTCTCGCCCGTGTTGAGAGACGCGCCCGAAGCTTTTCTGAAGGACCTCTACGTCAACATACAGCATGTACTTACCTTTCAGCTGACAAGCGTACTATGTACCTACCGTACTTGGCTTGGGTAGCTTGGGAGGGCTTCATACAGTACGATGACGGGAAGTACATGCTCGAGAGCGTGAAAACCTCCAAAACAACTGCCAATAATGATTATGAAAAGCCGCGTGATGCTCCAGTTTTGAAGGATTTGGAATCATTAAACATAGATGCCAATAATTTAGGCGGATGCCTGAGGTAACTCCGCTCTATTACGGAAGAGCAACTCTATGTCTCCAAGGAGCTACTGAGGGAGTTCGTATGCACACGGTATGTGTCGCGGCCGAGGAACTGCCATCAGAAGGCTCACAACCGCCAACAGGGAGTTCAAGGAAGCAAACCGACCGCCGCTCGATCTTCACTTTGGATGAGTGCAGTCAACATGACTGCATCCGCGAACTTCTGAAACGTTTCTGAAAGCTACGAACCATTCGCGCAGTTAGAATATGTGTTCTTCTTAGAGCCGAGTCGGCCATCGAACTCTTGCCACCGTCATTTGGCTGCTGCACCTCTCTTGACCAGGCCTCTCTTGACCAGTGACCTCACTAGTTACTTGGACCTGGAGCTTGATGTTGTGAAGCAATCGCTGGGATATTCAGGGGTTGTCCTCGACTGTCAAGAGGAGCTACCCGCTCTGTACAGCTTCTGCACGCATCCTTCAGCGACTTGCTCTTCGACAATGTCGCAAAACTTTCCGGTGTTTTTCACATTAATGATAGTACTTCGCATGGATCTATTGCATTCTCTTATTTCTTTTATATGATAAAGAACGGCTTACGAAAGAAATTTCATGGGCTGGAAACGCTCAGTTGCCAGACGGCCAACGTGGAAAAGTTGGTGATTGCAGAGTGCGTACTGGGAGGTTCTCAATGCGCGGCGAAGAACTTTTCCATCATATCAATG
Source organism: Beauveria sp. NWAFU-1 (assembly GCA_024472245.1). Lineage (NCBI taxonomy): Eukaryota > Fungi > Ascomycota > Sordariomycetes > Hypocreales > Cordycipitaceae > Beauveria > Beauveria sp. NWAFU-1. Next base: position 1,657,071 of record JANBXD010000006.1, on the reverse strand, counting down.
TTCTCAGGCGAAAAAGCCAAAGCAGAATCAGAATCAGTGAGCTTTTCGCCGTGCAGTCGTTGTACTGGCTACAAGCCATGGCTTTGTTGAAGAGCATTCCACTCGCAATCGCAGGTGTGACAGCTTTGGTGGCGGCAGCGTACCCGGTACGCTATAAGCTCTCGAACTTTGCGCATGCGCATATTGCTCATATACTTTTGTCTGAATCTTTGTGCACAGCACACCGATGGTTATGCATATCCTGTCCGAGATGTATACCGAGTTCTTTTCCAACCCCCGCGCTATTGAAGTCACTCCGTTGCAAGTCTACTGCGCTCTCGTCTCGGATGACAGCAAGCTTACTGTGTCTCTCCCAGAGTCAATCCAAATATACAAAGGCTGAAGAATTGCTTTTAGGGAAAGTTTCGTGAGGCGGAAGAGGGGGTGCTCACTTGGATTCTCGCAGCGAGGTGGATCACTGGCTGTTCTGTATCATGGCCTACTAAAGTATACAGTCCCAAGGCCGGGAAACGGTTGTAAACAGCCTCAATACCGGTGCGCGAAACAACGGAAAAGGACGGCTTTCAAGTGCTGTGCATTGACTATCTCTACAACGGTAGCCGATTATCGATAGCAATCGCTTCTGGCCAGACAAAGATACGGCCCCATATCCTTGACTCGATCGCTCTCATCCGTCACCGCGATCACATCCAAATCCTTAGATCGAGCGCAAAGCTAGCATGCAGGCTTATCAGGGACGGAAGTGAGAATCTCAAAAAAGAAAATCGTGGAGTGAGACACGTTAAGACACTTTGATTGTTGTTGTGATATTGTTTCGAGAATCGTGTCGTGATTGTGGGAATAGCTTTGGATCGGAATATCAGAATGTCAAATTGAAGTGGTTTTCCTAGACTCACTGGCTGCTTGGTGTCTTTTTCTGACCTTGTTCTAGACTTGAAAAATTTCCGTGTGAAGCTCGTAGCGAACAAACTCGTGGACAAAGATATTACTGTCGGCTAGATCTGCGACGCTTTTTCTGGACCAAGAAGCTTGCTTAACCTACAATCGGGCTGACGGTTGGCAATGGCAGCTACGCACCGGAGTCAAGCATAAGCTTTTTTTTTCTTCTTCTAGAACCAGAACCTGCCCTCTCTTGTCAAGCTTTATTCCTCGTGCCCTTGTTCGCAAACCACGACACGGTTCGCCTTGTGTGGAATGATATTTCCATATTGGGCATGGGGGTAGGTTACAGTGCAGATGTCAAGATGTCAAGATGTCAAGATGTCAAGCATAAGAATGCGGATCCACACCTTCATTGATGTGAATAGGCTTTCATTGTGAGTATACGTTGATAGGTGCCACAGCTTAGCTTCCTCCTTGATGGTGTGACAACCGGCAGTTCACCGCCCCTGTCGTGATAGTGTCTGCTTACCCTGGACAAGTCCTCTTTGAGCTGCAGCTCATTACGACTGGTCGCTCGTCAAGGCTGCTAGAATTAAGAGGGCTGCAAACTCGGCCATTTTTTCTTCATCTATTCAGTCATCTCCGCTATTCTACTTCGCCGCGTCATATGGGTCCGCCGAAGAGCAGCCATATTACGCGGGCATCCTCTACGTAATAATAGGCTTATAGTTGACCACACGGCAAGGACATGAAATGGTTCCTTTAGATTCGCCGACGCAAAGTTGTCGGTACCTACAAAGTAGCATGGTGTTGGGGCTCTTGGCGGGAAAGCAACGCGAATACAGCCAGCACGTTCGAAACAGTTTTCATCGCGTGCAGCGGATCGTCGTCGCGGCTTTCCGCTCGTTTCCAGTGTAACGATTTCACGTTGTAAGAAGCGCGCTATATTGCCTGTGGTTGTCCAGTGGCTTGAATGCAGGGTCGTACCAGGCAAGGTTTAGTGCACCTTGTTGCAGCAAACTACATAGTGCTGCCACCATTAATCCCGCCCTGTCGCCTTTTTTCTTTCCTTGCAAACTCGGGCCATCTAGCGAGATTTTTTCAATCTAGCATCTGCAGAGCCTCAGTTCAAGTCCAGCGCCACCATCATCAAGTCAGCCCTATTTACCGCAAGCACTATCAGCATCCAACGCCCTTGCCCGATAAACACGATTCACTACGAGAAGAAGTAAGCCGACAGGCGAGTTGGCTATTCTTGCAAGGGAATTAATCCACTCTGACTGCAAACAATGCCAAGCAGCTAGCTGGGCTGTGATTCACAGACCGGTGCCAAGCTTTTCTGGGTCCCTCCGCGTCCTCGGGCCCGAAAGTGGTGGCCCGAAAGGAGAATGGTTCCTCGGGATCCGTTTAGAGTTTTCTTTTGCACACCAATTCCACACCAAAAAGGCCATGTTTGCCAAGAGGATAGGCGGCGTGCGCGGCAGCCCTGGCTGCACAAGGCGAGGCTTCAGCGGAGTTTGGTGCACGCAATAATGGACTGCGCCCAGTTACATTGTCATTCGTCGTGATTCGTCGTGATTCCTGTCACGGCGTCTATATAACGGTGGGCAGCCTGTCAAGCGCATACAATGTTACATTGTCCCTGGTCGTACAGCTGAAGCGACTTGAATCTCTACAAGTCGCATCCTCTATCTACTGAACATTTTTGGTGACGGATTTCTGATTTTCCTTGCAATTCTCTTCACTCGAGTATTATTTATACGAAGCCTCTTCTTCATCCTGAGCAGCCATGGAGGCTCCAGGCAAATCCGCCGTCATGGCCACAAAGCTTGACGAAAAAGCGAGGCCATCACAAGAAAGCGAGCCCAAGCCTGAAAAGTCATCAGGCAATGCCTATTTTGTAACAAAGCCCCATTGCAGTTTGCTCTGTTGGAATATGTCTAATCGTGAATCATTTATAGCGAATATTTACCTACGCCACCGCGTTCGAATACACACTCCAGGGCATCGCCATCATCGCCGCCATTGGCTCTGGCGCCGGCATCGCCCTGCAAAATCTCATTTTTGGCGATTTCGTCACGACCATGACTGACTTTACCAACGGAAGAGCCACACCAGCCCATTTCCGCAGCGAAGCCAGCAAACTAGCGTACGTCCATAACCCCCCGAACACTGAGCAAGACCACTAACACGAGACAGTCTGTACTATGTCTATCTCGGAATCGGCCGATTCGCCCTCTCCTACATCTACAACGCACTCTTCACCTATGCCTCGTACCGCATCGTCCGCAACCTCCGCACCGCGTACCTCCGCGCCGCGCTCAGCCAAGAGGTTGCCTACTTTGACGTTGGCTCGGGCGGTTCCATTGCGACGCAAGCCACCAACAACGGCCGTCTCATCCACGGCGGCATCTCGGAGAAGCTCGGCCTCACCTTTCAGGGCCTCGCTGCCTTTGTGACTGCCTTTATCATTGCGTTTATCACGCACTGGAAACTAACGCTGATTACCTTGTGCGTCGCGCCCGCCATCATCATCGTCATGGGCGTCATTTCGACCTTTCAGGCCGCCATTGAGACCAAGATCCTAGACACCCATGCGCAGGCCAACGCATTCGCCGAGGGCGTCTTGGCGAGTGCGAGGACTGTGCATGCGTTTGAGATGCGGTCGCGTCTTGTTGCCAAGTTTGACGCCTTTCTGCAAGAGGCCCATCGACTGGGCAACAAGAACTCGCCGCTGTTTGGCGCCTTGTTCTCGGCCGAGTACACCATCATCTACCTGGGCTTTGGCCTCGCCTTCTGGCAGGGTGTGAATATGCTGGCGAGAGGCGAGATTCAAAACTCGGGCCAAATCTTCACCGTACTGCTGTCTGTCGTGATTGCGGCCATTAGCCTGACCAACTTGGCACCCTACCTGATTGAGTTTACCCGTGCTGCTACGGGCGCTTCCCAAATGTTTGTCCTCATCGACAGGAAATCCAACATTGACGCTTTTGCCATGACTGGTGAGAAGCCAAGCCAGACGGAAGGCGACATTCAAATCGAAAACGTGACATTCGCCTACCCGACTAGGCCGGACACCATTGTGCTCGACAACTTTTCTCTCAATATTCCTGCTGGCAAGGTCACTGCTTTAGTGGTAAGTCTAATTGAAAACGCTATCGTGTACGTCTTTGACTTATGATGTGACAGGGTCAAAGTGGTTCGGGAAAGAGTACCATTGTCGGTCTCCTTGAGCGCTGGTATGATCCCCTTTCAGGTGTCATCAAGCTCGATGGTCGCCCCATTACCGACCTGAACCTGAACTGGCTTCGCAAGAATGCACGACTTGTTCAACAGGTAAGAAGTCATATTTCCACCACCAGATCATGAGCAAAGTCGAGCTGACAGTACTCAGGAACCCGTCTTGTTCCAAGGCTCCGTCTACGACAACATTGCCAACGGCCTCGTCGGCACACCCTGGGAAAACAGCCCCCGCGAAGAAAAAATGGCACGCATCCGGGAAGCCGCCGAGACTGCCTTTGCGCACGATTTCATCTCGGAGCTGCCCCAGGGCTACGACACGGAAATCGGCCAGCGCGGCGGCCTCCTCTCGGGCGGCCAGAAGCAGCGCGTCGCCATTGCCCGCAGCATCGTCTCACAGCCCAAGGTGCTCCTCCTCGACGAGGCCACCAGCGCGCTCGACCCGCACGCCGAGGGCGTCGTCCAGCAGGCGCTCGACCGCGCGTCCAAGGGCCGCACCACCATTACCATTGCGCACAAGCTGGCCACCATTCGCAAGGCCGACAACATTGTCGTCATGGCCAAGGGCCGCATCGTCGAGCAGGGCACGCACGACGTGCTGCTTGCTGCCGGTGGCGTGTATGCGAATCTGGTCTCGATTCAAAACTTGGCCGTCACCGCGGCGGACTCGGACTCGGATGATGACGATGAAGAGTCGGACAAGACGGCGACGCAGGAAAGCGAAGCGTTGGATCCGGCCGACTTGCAGCAGACACTGACGCGCCACGCGACAGAGGATAGGCGGCGGATGGAGAAGCAAAAGAATCGCGACAGTTATGCGAATCACAAGCAGGTCGGCATGGCTACTGCCATTATGCGCGTGATCAAGGAGAGCCCTGATCTCACCTGGGCATACATTATGACGGTGATTGGCTGCATGGGTGCCAGCGCCGGTTTCCCCGGCCAGGCCATCTTGGTCGCCAACACTGTCCAGGTCTTTACCTTGACCGGAGCCAAAATGGTCGAGAGGGGCAACTTTTTTGCGTCCATGTTTATTGTTCTCGCTGCGGGATGTCTCGTCTTTTACTTTATTCTCGGCTGGACTAGCAATACTATTGCCCAGGTAAGCTCATCGTGCCCTTCCAGCACTGCCCAGACTAATGTTGATCCTTTCCAGGCCCTCTCACACAAGTTTCGTCGTCAGAGCTTGAATGACATGCTGCGCCAAGACTTGCAATTCTTTGACCGCCCAGAAAACAACACCGGCTCTCTAACGAGCCGCGTCGACAGCAACCCGCAGTCCATCCTGGAGCTCATGGGCATCAACGTCGGCCTCATCTTCATCTCCATCCTCAACGTCGTCAGCTGCAGCGTACTCGCCATTGCGTACAGCTGGAAGCTCGGCCTCGTCGTCGTCTGCGCCGGCATGCCCCCGCTGCTGGCCGCCGGCTGGCTCAAGATTCGCTCCGACGTCAAGCTCGACGACCAGCTCTCGAAGCGCTACTCCAAGAGCGCTTCGATTGCCTCGGAAGCCGTCACCTCCATCCGCACCGTGTCATCGCTGGCCATCGAAGAGGCCGTCATGGTCCGGTACACGCGCGAGCTCGACCATGCGGTAGCGGGCTCCGTGCGGCCGCTGCTCTCCATGATGATTTGGTTCGCCTTTACGCAGTCCATTGAGTACTGGTTCCTGGCGCTCGGCTTCTGGTACGGATGCAGGCTGCTGTCCTTTGGCGAGCTGTCGCTCTTTAGCTTCTTTGTCGCCTTTATGAGCGTCTTTTACTCTGGCCAGGCCACTGCGCTCTTTTTTCAGTTTTCCACCAGCTTGACCAAGGGCAAGAATGCGGCTAATTACCTGTTTTGGCTCCATGATCTCGAGCCCACCGTCAAGGAAACCAAAGAGAACAAGGACAATGGGCCCGGCGCGGCGGGACCAGTGGCGTTTGATAATGTGCGATTTTCGTATCCCCTCCGTCCAGAGACGTCCGTTCTCAAGGGTGTAAATCTTGAGGTATGTGGTGACCCGCGGCGGAAAAACATCTCCTCTTTACCACGTCACTGACCATTTGTGAAAATTATAGATTAAAAAAGGCCAATTCGCGGCTTTTGTCGGCGCATCCGGCTGCGGCAAGTCCACCATGATTGCCATGCTGCAGCGCTTCTACGACCCCTCGACCGGCAGCATCACCATCGACCACAAGGCGCTGAGCAGCCTCAACCCACGTCTGTACCGCCGCGCCGTCTCCCTGGTGCAGCAGGAGCCGACGCTGTTCCAGGGCAGCATCCGGGAGAACATATCCCTCGGCATCGACCCGCCCGACGAAGCCTCTGGATCATCAGCCCAAACCGCTGCTGCAGACGTGACCGACGCCGACATTGAAGCCGCGCTGCGCGCCGCCAACGCCTGGGACTTTGTCGCGTCGCTGCCCGACGGCGTGCACACGGCCGCCGGCGCCAACGGCACGCAGCTGTCGGGCGGCCAGCGCCAGCGCATCGCCATTGCGCGGGCGCTGATTCGGGATCCCCGCATCCTGCTGCTAGACGAGGCCACGAGCGCGCTCGACACGGAGAGCGAACGCATCGTGCAGCGCGCGCTGGCAGAGGCCGCCCGGCGCGGGGGCGACCGCATCACCGTCGCGGTCGCGCATAGACTATCGACCATCAAGGACGCTGACATTATCTGTGTTTTTTATGGAGGGCGCATCGTGGAGCAGGGCTCGCACGGGGAGCTGATTGCCCAAGGGGGCATGTATCGCAAGATGTGCGAGGCGCAAAACTTGGATTGAACGGGGGCGGCAACGGTTGCTGAAGTGGGCAAGGACTTAAATCTAGCTTTAGACTTTTTTTCAATTTTACAGTATATTAATATGATTCAAATGATGAGCTTACAGGGCATTTGCAGATCATTCCGAATCTTGACATTGCTTTAAGAATTCTCGCACCGTCTCATGGAAAAGCTGAACATGTTCGTCTACCTTGATGAGATGTGGGCATACTTGTTTGATTGGGTATTTCAAACCAGGCCATCTACCTTACACTTGCTGAATCTAGCAAAATTGCCGGCTTTACCAAGCAGCGGCTTAGTTTTCCCGTTCCCTGCAAAGTCTTGACGCCCAGTGAGACGAATAGAACGATTTATCGCTCGAAATCCTTGCAAGGGTACTTTTCCGCTAGATACTCCATGTTTGAAATCATTCTGTTTAACAAGTGTTAGAAGATCGCCCATTTTTGAGTCGCATGTCAGTTTTGCTTACTCCTTCTTGGTGTCCTTGAGCCCAGAAAGCATGATACAAAAGTGAAGATTAAATCGGAGTTCATAGAGCATGATTCGGTCCTCAAACTCGGCCGCTGGGTGACAAGGAGGATTAAAAGTCTTGTACACATCAAGGTGCACAGTGTTGAGGAGATTTCGGGCTGGTCTCCAATTCCCGAGCTCGTACTCGTTGTGTGCGTAGAATGCCGCGGCATCAAAGACGACGGGCTCACCTGTATCGAGATTCGTAGAACAATTACCAAACCTGTTAAACGTCAATTGGGTGCTCTTTTCTCAAAGTCGGGGGCAAGAAACACACCAGAGATCACCATGCACAAGTGCTGGTCGAATACGGTTGGGACCTTGTTCAAGTGGCCCAAGTAACCGCGGAATAACGCAATCAAAGATGGGCTGCATCGCCGCGACGAGCTTTGGCTGCTCGCCGTTTACTTTTACATCCAGTGCGAGCATGTGCCGCAGACCATCAGCGAAGAAGACTTGCCAGGACTCGTTCCAGGTGTTCTTCTGTGGAATGTAGCCGTTGCAGGTCGTGGCATGGAAACCAAACTGGCCTGTCGGACTGACGCTCTCGCGGTGCATCTTGGCTAGCTTCGCGCAAAGCTTTTCCGGGTCAGGTATGTCCCCTTCAGCCATCTTCACAAACGTGGAGAGGAAGAAGAAGAGGTCGGCTGTATCCTTGCACCGACTCCAGGCGATGGGCTTGGGCGAGAAATCCGGCGTCGTTTGATTGATGGCACTCATGCCCTCGAATTCGCCCTTGAACATGGCCTCGCCCAGTTCCCCAGAGGCCGTCTTGAGAAAAAACGCACATTCCTCACCAGTGTCAGAAACTGCAGTGATCTTGGCCGTCCGTGTCCAGAGAGATGATCCGTAGGCTGTTGCCTCTACAAAGTGACAACCGGCTGGCAGGGCTGAAGCGAAAAGTTTAGCATCACGCGTAGGTAATGGAGGGAGGGAACATGAGTAGAGTCGAGTACTTGCCAGCTTTGATGTTTTGGTCGATTTCAATGCGTTGGCCATGTGCGGGCTTTTCGAGGGATGTAGACGGCGTTGCAGGTGTAAAGAGCGCAGTTTGAACATGTCCAGCTGCGCCAATGTCGCTGCTACTTGAAATGCCAGTCCGCTCGACAACACCATATTCTGACGGCGTTGATGAAAGCCTGGTAGACACCAAAGGTAAAATTGACATGTCCATCTCGCGGTATATATGCTGCTGATTTGGACGGGCTGGGTTCACGTCGTATTAACAGCAGCTGTTGGCGTAAGGGACTCGTGCATCTCTTTTTGTTTCAACAGCGTCCAGATGATTGCCGACGTTTGCGGGGAAGGGTCCAGCCATTGGACAGCTTTCGGACTCGATGGCCCGTGAGTCTGTACATGTCAAAGGATTGTACACCTGCATATATTGAAACACGCCGGCCGGCTAACATTGAGCCACACATCCATTAAATCAATCAAATTGACCGCGCGTGCGCGGCTGGAGACCTGGAGCCTTTGTATGTCAGCGCCGGCCTTTCGTGCTCGACTAACTTGATTGCTCTGCTGCCATTGCATAACTTGCCCTCAACTCAGCACGGGTCACGCTACGCGCAACGAGACCCAAAATACAGCCAAAGTCTAGCCTATGCCATTCATGCATCGGATAAGACTTGCATCCAGGCGATCAGGGAGCTTCTATTGCTCAGTGTCCAAGCAATGTGCGCAAGAACGACACCTGGGCTTAGCCGCTGAGGCTGCTTTGGGTCCACTCCCACAACCACCCTATGTCTCCTTACAACAGAGACGCGTTACACCAAGTCTTCTCGACGAAAAGCCTGACGAATGTCTATTTTTGGTCTATCAAGAGTTGGCTTTCTCAACACCCTAGTAGGGCCATTCGTTAGAGACAAGATGTAAGGAGAGCTGTGTACTGCATAGAGCGATGAGGTCCTAACAATAGGTAGTCGCCATGTCTATTTTGTTACAAATTATCACTGACCTGATGCTCGTATCCTTTTATGATTTATTGCCTCTTGTGGCAGCGCTACAAGGGAGAATTGAGCGTCAGGTCCTTCACCTCAACATCTTTGAGAGCCACTTGTCTTGCCAATCAAGATTTTCTGAACCAAGCGCGTGATCTTGATCTAGGACTCCTCGGTGGGATCCTCTGGCCCTGGGCGAAAAATGTCGAACCCCCAATGCGAAAGATAATTAATGAACCTGACTTCGCCCTGATCTTTTCTGATCTCATTGATGGCAGTAAAATCTTCAATGGGAAGGTCTTTAAGTGTTAGAACAGCAAAATTGTCGGCAATATGGGAGGGTGTGAACGCTTTCGGAATCACACTTGTGCCTCGCTGTAAGCCCCATTTCAGAAGCACCTGAGCTGGAGAAAGGCCATGTTTCTTAGCAATGGATTGAACCTGAAATCAATGTTAGCCGCAGATAAATGCTCTACAGTTGAGGTTCCCTCAAAATAGCGTACGACTTCATTATGCAGCGGCCCCGGGACGTCCGCATTGGCAGCCACAGCGGCAGAAGGCATGCCACCCAAGGGAGAGAATGCAGTAACGTGGACGCCATTCTCGTTGCAAAATTTGATCAAATCAGATTCTAGAAGATAACTGAGTGGATTTTCAGTGGAGAGTTACTGCTTCACTTGGGTAATCTCTGACTTACGGGTGAATCTCAATCTGATTCGCGGCCGGCTTGATTGTGCACGTGTCGAGAATCTTTTGAACCTTTCGGATATTGAAATTGGAAACGCCTTGAAGCGTTAGCTGAAAACCCTCTTTGTGTGGATTGCTGCTGCATACCTATGTGATTGGCCTTGCCAGCTTTGACGAGCTGCTCCATGGCTTTCCAAGTCAAATCGTATCGTTGAGTCGTTGCCATGTCGAGCTTCGGCTGCCCTCTCCTCTCAGCAAAATAGTTGAGGAGATAATGAATAGCAAATCTTCAGTACCTTTCCGTCAGGATGCCGAGCAGTCAACCATTCAGATTTGCCTTTGCCAATGCGTTCGTATGCGACGGGAGCTATGACTGTTTAGCATTATCAAGGTGGTACAAGGTGACGTTCTTACTGTGCATCAAGTACAAGTCAACTGTAAAAGTTTGAGACCCTGTTCAAGTTTGAATGCAGTGTGCTTTTCTCCTCACCATAGTCCAAGCCAAGGTTCTTGAGGCTGAGCTCCAAGGCCGCTTCGACGTCTGTTGGCTTGTGATGAGGGTTGGCCCTAGCCATGGGATTAGTTTCGAACAAAAAGTGAAAGAAGCCATCTTTCTCACAGCTTGGTTACGATAAAAACTTCTTCACGCTTGCCGTTCCACTTTCTGAGAGCTTCACCAACACCTCGCTCGGCCTCTCCATTGCCATAGTTCCACGCCGTGTCGATATGTCGATACCCCTCGTCGAGCGCCCGCAACACGGCTTCGGTTACCCCGGCTTGGGGGTTATCATCTGGCTGAAAAGTCCCAAATCCCATGACGGGGATTCTTGCACCCTCGGTACCGATAGGAAAACTCGCGCTGTGAGACATATCGACGCTCTGGATCTTCGTTCTTTGTCTATAAATTAGAGGAGAAAGCGAGCACTTTCAGCGGTTCAATGATGCCGTACGAGCGATTGTTTGGTGGAGGTGATAAAAGTCATCCAGGCTGCAGGTAGTGGAGTCGTCTCCTTCTTCTCTTCGGCATTGGAGCAACTCTGATCCTAGATTGTTTACCACAGAGTATAAAAGGCAGAATAGACTGACCATAGATAATTTAACTTGGGTGTTTTACGACGTGTCAAGGCTTTACACTGCGGCGATTGACTGCTGAAATGTGTTACAAGACAGCGTCCATGTCCTCTAAATGACATTTTATAGCGGCCTCACCCACTGCAACCACCGACTAGTTACCCCGCCATTTAGGCTGCTCAACCCCACCAAAACCTCCAAATTTGACCGTCTAAATCCTGCAAACACCACAGCCAGTGAGTGACTCAGCCGAAATTTCGTCCTGCTTTCACGATCCTATCCTGCCTTACTCCTGCGTCAAACCAGCTTCTCTGGTGCATCGCGCATTCCCCCAAAGATAGCCATCATGGCGACCAACGCATCAGCCGGTACGCGCACCCTCGATTCCGCCTCGCCCTGCGCAACTAGGTGCTGACTGACCATAGACAATGCAGATGGCGCCAGCACAGCACTGCCCTTGCGCAAGCAGCCCAACCCGACTGATTTCGAGTATGCCGAAATTCTCAGCTTCCTACGACATCTCCCAATCTGACCCCATCGCAGTATAGTATCGACATACCGCAACCTCCTCGCCCAAGATCCCGACCTGACCAAGCCCGTTGCTGCGATTGAATCGCTCATCGAGTTGCTCAACTCGGTGCCCTCGACCACCGTCTACGAGACGCTCGACACCGTCAAGGCCCACTGCGACCGTCTCAAGGCCTCGGTCGAGAACCCGGTCCCGCTCACCGCCGGCACCGACCTCTTCCTGCAATACCTCATCGCCTCGCTCAAGCAGCAGGACGGCGGGCCGAGCTTCGACGCCGTCCGCCAGCACCTCCTCCGCAACGGCCGGCTCTTTGCCGCCCGCGCCATCGCCGCCCGCGCGGGCATCGCCGAGGCCGGCTGGCGCTTCGTCACCGAGGGTAAAGCCGTCCTCGTCCACGGCAACTCGCGCTCCGTCCTCGCCGTGCTCGAGCGCGCCGCCAAGAACGGCGCCGGCAAGTTTCGCGTCGTCTACGTCCGCGACTCGGCTCGCGCCAACGAGAGCGACGCCGTCGTCAGGGCTCTTCGCGGCAAGGGCATACCGGTGGCGGAGATTCCGGGCGCGGCCATTGCCCACACCATGGGCTTGCTGCGGCAGGTCGACATGGTGATTGTGGGCGCCGAGGCGGTGGCGCAAAATGGAGGCATCATCTCGAGGATAGGCACGTTTCAGATTGCGCAGTTGGCGAATCGCGCGCATATCCCGTTTTATGTCGCGGCCGAGACGCACAAGTTTGCGCGCAAGTTTCCGCTAGATCAGCGAGATATTGGCTTTGAACAAAAAGTGCTCGACTTTACGACAGACGGACCTAGCAAGCAGCCGGTGGATGCTGTTGATTATACCGTGAGTCCCCAAGGCACATATTTCTTACAGGATGACTTTTTTCTGACCTAGTTTTAGCCTCCGGAGCTCATCTCCAACCTCATTACCGAAAACGGCGTCCACCTACCGAGCTACGTATTTGAACAGCTACTAGAGATTTACGGCAGCCTGAATAGCTGAGCGAGATGCATATAGAGCAGGGAAGAATACAAAACTACAAATTACGTTGTGCACAAAATCATGGGAATGTTTGAGCAAGCGTCGCATCCAGTGCCGGCGCAGAGATGGAATATCTTGGGCGTCACAGAGTATCAGAAAAGTCTGTTCGCTCCATATACCATTCCGACGCGGACCAAAACTAGTCTCCTAACAGAGCAAACACAAAAAAAAATTCAGAATACCAGAGCCTAGAACAAACGGGCCGTTTTCACAAAACTCATCATGTTCCGAATTACTGACGGTAACTCAGAGCTACAGACGTCATACCGGGGCTTGGACGGCGTCGCGGACAAGTCGAGCACCAGCCCACGCGTAGGGATAGTTGTGCTGGTACCAGTTGACAAAGCTGCGACGGCCCGCGATGCGCGGGTGCGTCGCCCACGAGCCCCCGAGCACAATATTGTGCTTGCCGTCGAAAAAGTCGGACGTGTACGCCGGGTACAGCGCCATGGGCTCGAAGCCCTCGTGACGGGCCAGCACCGAGCTCGTCCACTCCCACACGCCGCCCATGCCCGCCTGGCCGGCCAGCGTGTCGCCGCTGGCCGTGACGGGCTGCGGGTGCCACGTCTTGAAGCCGACGTTGGCACCGTCGAGGTCAATGTACAGCGAGGAGGCGCCGCCGTGGCCATTGACTGCTGCTGGTGCGGCGGCCGCATTTGGCGGTGTCTCTTCCACGCCATTGTTGACCAAATGACTAGAACGCATAAACTGTTTAGCGCATGGCCACGAATACACGGATTTTGTATAGGCCGACGACTTACGCATTGACTGCAGGAACTCTGTTGGAGAGCTTGCTGTGCATCGAGGCCTCTTTTTGCTTCTCCGCAAAGGTGTAGATGCTCTTGGCCTCCTCCATGGTCGGGATTCTGCCGCCCATCCAGGCGGCGCAGCCAGCCAAATCATCGTAGGAAGCGGCTACGGGCCAGTCCAGGGCGTACTTGAGAGGGACAAGGCCATAGACGGTGCGCACAGCCTTGTCCTTGAGGTACGGCTGCATAGGGTACTCGAAACTGGCGCCGTTGAGGACGGGGCTGCCGTTGTTGGCTTCAGCAACAATGGTCCAAGAGGATGGAATAGCGCTGTTCTTGGTGCTGTAAAGATAATCGGCATACTGCATCCAAGGTTAGAAGGCTCGCATGGATTTCAGAGTTGGAAAGGGGGGGATTCTGCTCACATCTTCGTTGGTGATGGGCCTAGCCTTGGCTTGAAAGGCATGCACCTTTTCCTTCCTCTCCGGCTTCTCATTATCCCATCCAAAGTTGACAGTCGGGTCAGTGCCATCTTCCGGGTCATTCATGCCAATGACGACAGTCTGCTCGGGAACATCCACCCAAGCATTCGGAACGCGCGCACGTCTAGCCGCTGCGCTCAGCGACGCGAAGTCGGGCATGGGCGTGTGCGGCGGCGGCAGTGTCTTGTCGCTCTGCAGCATCATGTACAGCAGCGTTTCGATATGCATGACCTCGTGCTCAAACGCCACCCAGATGCCGCGCGCGACGCCGCGGGGCATCTTGTCTGGGCTACCATTGTCCGTGTCGGCGTAGAGCTTCTCCAGACGGGCGCGCACGCGGCCCTGATACGCCGTGATTTCCTGCACGGGCGGCCACTCCTCCGGGACCTCGGAGTGGTCGTGGCAGCGCTCCGGATTGTCCACGTCGGGGTCGATGCCGCGCTCAAAGATGGCTCGGTAGGCGGCGGGCTCGGTGGCGGGCTCGTCGGTGACCTTGGACAGCTGAATGTCGAGAAAGGTGGGGATGTGGCCGAGGTAAAAGATGCAGGCGTTGCGCAGCTTGATGGGTTTTTCCTGGAGCTCCTGGTCGGGCAGCATGCCCTTGGTGACAATGTCCCAGACCTGCCAGAGGGCTGACCAGTCGTTGAGTGTGGGCAGAACGCTTCCATACTGTGATGGAAGAGAGCTGAATGGGAGATCAGTTTTCTGAAGCAGATGGAGACCTATCCAGAATATGTGTCAGTAACGAGCATGAGCATGCCATACAAGCCATTCATGCGCCTACCATAGTCGTCGCCACGTCGCCAACGCTTGACCTCCTTCAGACCAGCAGTGCGCCACAGCTTCTCACCGCCAACCTGGGAGTACTTGAGACTTTGCTCAATTTTTAATCTCTCAGCCTGCTTGATGGTTGTTCCAAGGATATTGACTTCCTTGGTGGGCGACAAGAAGGCCTGGTGGCGGCCACCATCCTCATCGTAGATGAACTCGCCGATGACTTTCCAGTCATCCAGGTGGAAGATTTCGGAACCAAAGACAGCATTGGCGTGGCGAAGACCGTTGAGAATGAAGCTAGACAGGTCAGTTGACAGAGACTCACGAAGGGATGGTGCTAAGCTCACGAATGTGTAACGCCCTTGAAATCTAGGGGATTTCATGTTAGTCCTAATCCGATACCGTTCTCGACTGATTACTTGCCATTGTATGCATGGCTGGAACCAGTTAGCAACGGTGAGTGCGAAAACGAACATGGTAGATACTGACTAGACCTTGTTCGGGTCGCAGCATGAATCGATGCCGATGATGATGGAGTCTGCGGGCTTCAAAACCTGGGCAAACCCTTGCAAAAAAGCGCCAGCCTCGTCGCGCGCAAAGTTGCCTAGTCTTGCGTGTCAGCAAACGCAAATATCCCGGCGCGCATACATCCGTGTTGGCGTACCAATGCTAGAGCCGAGGTGGATGATTGTTATGTTTCGGTCGCTATTGGCAAACTGCTTCAGCCAGTCTTTGCCGTCGTCATATGTGCCCCAGAGCCCGTGGCTGCGGACGTGCTCGTAGTCGGGAATCTGCAAAAGCGTGCGCTGCAGTTCGTCCTGCGACAAATCGAGGGCATAATAGTCAATTGGCTTGCCAGTATTTTCAAAGGCATCGAGAAGGAGAGAAATCTTGCGCAAGTTGCTGCAATGCGACGAAAGGTACAGGTTAGCGCTGATTATGACAGTAAATAGTAAATGATGCAGCGCTCTCTTACCCGCTTCCAAGCTCAACGACCATGGCTCCAGCCGGAATCAAATCCGCTATCTCGGCCGCATGTTTCTTCAAAAGCTCAATTTCGTAATTGGTGAGATAATATTCATCCAGATATGTAATCTGAGCGACAAGTTAAGATGAAAGTCCAGGCAAGAGGCAGTAACCGGGCGAAAAAAAAAAGAGAAAAAAACATAAATCTCAAAACGGGCCTTGAGCAAGAATGACATACATCCTCAAACAACTGCAAGCCCGTTTCATCGTACAGGAGCAACGTCGGCAGCGTACGGTGGCCGCTGACGGGATTCAGGTGGTTGGCAATCTCCTCCTTGAGGTTAAAGTCGACCTGCTCGCCGCGAATGTCAATGATGTCAAGACGCTGCTGCTGCTGCTGCGTCGCCGGCATTTTGCGGGGCGTCTCGGCGTCGCCATTTGTGAGGAACGAGTCGCCGCCGTTGACAACCAAGGGCTGCGCGGCAAAGGCCTCTCTGACGGCGGGCATGATGGTACCGAGATGTCGGAAGAGGTGGGAGGGAAGGTGTACGAAGGAGTAAAGGCTGGTGGGAACGCGGGAGGGCTGGATCTTATGATGCAAACGCAAAAGGCTTTTGAAAAAAAAGATGCGATAGGGATGCTGATGTTTAGATGGGTTGGTAATCTAGATGGACAAATCGAGAAAAGCCTAATAAAGCCGGTGGGAATCAGCTCAAGCCTACAACGTAGCGTTCCCGCCCTTGAACAGGGGCGCACAGCTTTCCAACTAATGCCGTCGCTAATACATGATGATGACAAGGAATTCAGTGCGTTCCTCAGGTTAGACACAGGTATCATTCACGGTGGGTGCAGGTATTCCAGACCACAGCTAGTGAACAAACTCGGAGCTTTCCCACGAGAGCTTCCCCTCCACATCCAACCCCACGTCGACTCCGCACAAGCAAGGATACATGAAGGACTTGGCAGTATTAGCTGCCAGATGACCGAATAGTAGACAACTTGACAACCCACTGGATTTGACTAGCAACAAGTATCCGTAATAATCTGTACAGAAAGCGGCAGCCAGCAGGCCGTGGCCGAAAGGCTAGGTACCTGGATTCCACACCTCCAAGCACCCACTTTGGCAAGAAAGATGGGCGATCATTTGTCAACAAGAACATGACTTTTTGACTTGACAAGCTTTGTCAGTAATAATAAGTAGTCACTGGAGCTGTCCCCGAAAAGGCGCATCCAAACAAGCGGAGCCATTGAAACCATGCGCTGAGCTGGAGCCAAGTGAGTGGCCAGGCTGCCAAGCTGCCTGCCAGGACCACCGCGGGGTTTTTGCTCCTCTTTGGAATCATCCTATCGCAATACAACGAAAAAAAAAATCGCATGGGGTCTGGCTCTAGCCCGCCGTTGGCCAGAAACCTCCAAGGCGAACGGGGCGGCGGCGGCGGCGGCGGCGACGGCGGGGAAAAAAGGAGGAGCCGCTTCTGCCATCGGTATCCGTCAAAAAACTCGTGTTCCCGGGATCGTGTCGTCACCCGTGCGTGTACCTGTTTTTCTCAGTGTTTGTGGCTCGCTTCGCCCGGTTCATGCAGATGCGGGAACGTGTGTGAGACACATGCTTTTCAACGCATGTGTAGGAGATCGAAAAGGCGTTTTCGAGGGGGGTAGCTGCGAACCCGAGCAGCAGCAAAATCCTTACAGCCCCCATCGACAGATCAAGGATACACCCTTTTTTTTCCCTTGGGACCTTGACACGGGTGTGCCATCTCGTCAAAAGAACGGGCGGCTTTGGTTGTCTGCCGATCACTGGAGCAGCAGCATGTCACGAATTCGTAAAAGTTGCGCGGGGGGATGCGTGCAGCTTATTGAACGTTGATCATGTTCGTAGAGTTTTTTTGCACGGCACACGGTCGGTGCCAAGATATAGCTCGGCTTCTCATGCATATTCATCTATATTGGTCTATGCGAGTGATTTAACCCGCAGTGACGACGGGCCCATGCAGCCTAGTTCTGCACCTGTTCTGCACCTGTTCTGCACCTGATTCTGGATGACTTGGCAGGCAATCAGGCACGCCTGGCATTGGGGGGCGCGGGGGCGCAATATGCGACAACTGAGTGGTCATCACAATGTCCCGAGTGTCGAAGAAACGCTTCAACTCGAGCGCGTCTTTTCGTAGCCGGCTGGCTGACAAAAATGAAGAGCAAGTAATAAAGTTGCCGGCAACAAGATGCAAACCGACTCGGATTACAGTTCTTCATCTGGAATCGAAACCAGGACCATAAACATCTCTAATATTCCTTGTCAGCGGGATTCTTCGTCAAGGGGGCGGCTAGCGCGCCATCTTGAATTTACCTATCCCAACCCTGCTTAGAAGACAGGCTAAATAGCCTAGACACACTTCAAGTATTACAAAAGTGTATCACCCGAGGTCCATGTAGACTATATCAGGCTGATCTCATCAATCAATGTATCTACAGGTATCTGCTGATTGCAGATCTCTCATCAGTCAGAGAGCGCTTGCAGCACTATTTTCGTCATGCCCAAGACCTTTTCCTCCTCGAGCTTGCGTGCAACAAGCTGCAGACTAATTGGCATACCGTCAACGAGATTGGCATCATATTCCGTGTTAATGGCTTCGCAGACATCACTCCGAGGCTCGTAGTCTTGACCGACAATATCGATATTCTTGTCCACCTTTAGCCCCGTCGGGAAGGAAATGGCAGACACGTCCAGAATATTACCAACGGCCGTGTATGCAACTATAAAACCAAAATATCAGTTTACAACTTCAGCTCCAAATCGCAACCTTGGAAAAATGCTCACCGTGTCTTCTGCCACTGTGCTTGTGCGTCACATACGGCGTCGTGGGCAGTAACAGCGCATCCAGACCGGCATCGTTCCACCGATCCAGATTCGCATTCTGAAACGCCGTCCTCTCCGTCTGCAGCTTCCACACATCATAGACGCTCATCGGCTGCGCGTGGCGGTAGGCCTCCATCTCGGGCCGCCACGGCTCGCCCGTGCGCTCCAGCTCCTTGCGAATCGCCGCCGCGCCGTCGGCCACGAAGAACTTGCCAATCATGGTGAGGCTCTGCAGCATGTCCGTCGGCCGCCAGTCGACCACGTCGTGCCCGGCCTGCAGCAGCTTCGTGACGGTATGCCGCAGGGCTCGCAGGATCGGCGGCGTCGGCTGCACGAGCGTGTCGTCCCACATGACGCCAATCTTGAGCCTCGGCGGCAGCTGCACGGATTTCCACGGGAGCGGGTGGCATTTGGCGTCGCGCAGCCAGGGCTGACTTTGGATCACCACTTTGCTGTACATGGAAATGTCTTCGAGAGTGCGTGCCATGGGCCCGTTGACGGACATGACGCCCTCTTGGCCGGGCATGCCGGAGCGGCAGTCACGAACGGGGAAGCGGCCGCCAGAGGGTCGGAGAGTAAATATACCAGTGCACGCAGCAGGGATACGAAGTGATCCGCCTGTCATGTTTCGTCAGAGGCATCAAGTAGTGAAACTTGCAAATGGACTTACCAATGTCGGTTCCCACGCCAATAGGGCTGCCCTTTAATACCAGCAGAGCCGACTCGCCACCCGAGCTTCCACCACTAGTCGTCTGTCTGTTCAAAGGATTCAGCGTGCGGCCAAAAACATTGTTAATGGTTTCTGCAATCATCATGGCCGTCGGCACGTTGGTCTTGACGTAAAAGACCGCTCCTGCTTCCTCCAGCATCTTGGCGAGCATCGAATCCACTGCGGCAGCGTCTCCCACATGCGACGAGAATCCGACTGTAGAATCTAAGCCCGTGAGCTTGAAATTGTCCTTGAGAGAAATCGGCAGGCCGTGCAGCGGCCCCACGGGCTGGCCCGTCTTGGCAAAATGCTCATCACGAGCGCGCGCCGTCGCAATGGCGCGCTCAAAGCAAGTCTCGGAAAGACAATTTACCTATCCAACGCTGTAAGTCAAGGCACACACACACACACACACACACACACACACACACGGAAAAGGTCGCCGCAAGGCACCTACCAGCTGATGCGCTGCCGCTGCGCGCTTGCAGAATGCACGAGTCACAGTCTCCGACTGTAGCTCCCCGGAAGCCAGCTGGGCGACGAGCTGCGTAGCCGTTTGCTCCGTTATGTTGAGCTCGTCCTCGGTAAACCACCCAGACGTGGCCGGCCAGGCCGTCACATCATCCTGCGAGGCCGGGGGTAAAAGATGGGCAGGCACCCGCCATTCTTGCGGGATGGAAGCGCAGAGGAGCGCTCTCTTTCGGGCGCCGATGTCCTCCCAGATGGGCGCCCGGATCTCGGTGGTCGGGTGCCCCTCCGCTTTGGCGGGAAAGATGTATGTTAGTTTCGATTCGATAATCGTCATACTGTACCGGTAGGCTGCGGGGGGGGCCAAGGGGGAGTATGGATGTTTTCCAGGATGGGAGTGGAAAGAGGCGTTGAAGATATCAGACGCAGAGTCGAGGGGACTAATTAATAGCAGACTACGAGTGAACCGCTGATCGGGTCCGAGTCTGTGTGGACATGATTCCCCCGCAAAACCCGATAGCGGCATGCGCCGAGCCCGGCCTGATGCGCCATCGTGGGGGAGCGCGTGGCGACTTGGCAGCTGAGAGTAAGCAACATGGTCCGGGGAAACCTCGAAATGGTTTTTTTTTATCCAGTACGTACAAATCAGGAGATCCCGTCATTTGATAATTCTGATGATGATTGAACGTCGTTATGCCATAGCTAGATTCAGTCAGTTTTCTGCCTGGTATTTTGATACTTCTTGTGGTCTATTCCGGCTG
Organism: Beauveria sp. NWAFU-1; assembly: GCA_024472245.1. Lineage (NCBI taxonomy): Eukaryota > Fungi > Ascomycota > Sordariomycetes > Hypocreales > Cordycipitaceae > Beauveria > Beauveria sp. NWAFU-1. The sequence continues at coordinate 1,636,647 of JANBXD010000006.1, read as the reverse complement.
TCTTCAACGGTAACAAGTTTGGCGCCCTCTATTATTCGCTAAAGTATAGTAGCCATTGTGGCGTTCAATTGGTATGCACGTATGCTACCCAAGCCCAGTGCTAGGCTCCGAGCGACGGCGCGATACCGAGATGTGGTAGTTGAGAAATTAGCCAGACTGAAACCGCGTCTTTGTTCCTTTATATCACCCTCTTCTGCCATCATTGATTCCATCTTCCATAAAAATTAACAGAGCAAGGCGGAGGCACGAGAGCATCATCCACCAGCTACGGCCCAGCGCCCGCAAACGCCAAAATCTCAGTTCTGCTCCACCCAAAAGTTCCCAATCACAACTCCAAAGGTCTGCACGATTTTCCGCCATCAATACCTTTAATCGACAGAGGCCAGCTCAACACGGGTCGTCAAGTGCGTTTTCGGGGTTGCCTGGCATACAGTGACGCGCGGCGGCCGCCTTTGCAGGCGCTGCGCAACTGCACAATCATGGCCGTGGGAGGCAGAGTCAAGGACTATTTCCACAATGTCTATCAGCCGGGCGAACGCGCCCTCATCCAGAAAATCGACTTTTTTATCCTGACATTCTGCTGTCTGAGCTACTTTGTCAACTACGTATGTCGCTGCGATAATGACGGTGTAGTTGTGTGTTTCCAATACTAACGCCCAGCAGCTCGACCGCAGCAATCTGAACAATGCCTACGTATCCGGCATGAAAGACGACCTCGGCTTTGTCGGAGACCAACTCACACAAATAAATACTTGTTTTACCGTTGGGTAAGTCGTCCGCTCGATAAATGATTCATAAACAGATGCCAACCGCCACAGGTACGTCGTCGGGCAGATCCCCTCCAACTTGTCGCTGCACTACGTTAAGCCGCGCATCTGGTTCCCCCTCATGATGGTCCTCTGGGGCGGGCTCACCATGGTCACCGCATCGACGCACAACCCGCAGTCCATCATGGCCATTCGCTTCTTCCAGGGCATCTGCGAAGCCTCCACCTTTGTCGGCACGCACTACATCCTCGGCGCCTGGTACACGGACCGCGAGCTCGGCAAGCGCAGCGGCATCTTCACCTCGTCCGGCCTCGCCGGCACCATGATTGGCGGCTTCATCCAGACGGGGCTTAACCGCGGGCTCGACGGCCGCGGCGGGTTGGCCGGCTGGCGCTGGCTGTTCATCATTGACGGGCTGATAACCATGCCCGTCGCGCTCTACGGCTTCGTCTTCTTCCCGGACACGCCGCAGACGACGCGCGCATTCTACCTCACAGAGGAGGAAAAGGCGCTGGCAAGGTCGCGCGTGCCCCAGTCGGCAGAAGACGGCCAGTCCCCGATGACGCTCGCCTTTGTCAAAAAGGTCCTCACGTCGTGGTACTGGTGGGGGTTCGTGATGCTCTGGGTCATTGCGGGCGAGACAGAGTCGTTTAGCAGCAACGCGCTGCTGGCGCTGTACATGCAGAAGCATCCCGTTAACAAGTACTCAAAGGCCCAGCTCAACGACTACCCGACCGGCGTGCCCGCCGTGGGCATCGTGTCAACGCTGTTCTGGGCCACGCTGACGGATTTTCTCAGCGGTAAACGCTACCTCGTCGGCTACTGGATTGGCATCACGGGTATTGCCACATCCATCATGATTTTAGTAGCGTCCAATAACCCTACGAGTTCCTCGTCCACCTCGGTCGTCTTTGCGGCGTACTACTGGGCTGGGTCTGTATACGCGTGCCAAGCAACATTTTTCGCCTGGTGCAACGACGCCATGCGATTTGAAGCGTCTGTTTTCCGAGGCGTGGTATTGGCTGGTATGAATTTAGGAAACAACGCTGTCAATGCGTGGTGGATTCTTATATTCTACGGCGCCTCGCGAGCGCCGTGGTTTATCGTGAGTATCAATCTCTACCCATTCCGTTCAACCCGCGCACTCTATACTAGTCTTATACTAATATTCTTCTGCTTCTCAGCGTGGCATGTGGGCGATGATTGGATGCTCAATAGCGTTGATTATCTGGAGCGCCGGACTATCTTATGTGGCGCGCAAATACCGTCGCCGCAGGGAGGACCGCACAGAGGTTCACGAGACTCTGTCACCCAAAGCAGAAGGTTGAGCTCTGAATCAGAAATTGACGTGTAAAATAATTATGATACAATTCTCATATCGAACGAGCCACTCGTTTGACGAGGTCGTGCTACGGGATCACCTAGCAGAGTCCGCTGAAGCCTAAAAAAATAGGCACACAGCCGGAGGACTAGCTCCCGAAAAAGTTGAATTACGGGTTTCCACTCTAGCCGTCGAACGTCCGGTAACTCTTGCAAAACAGTCACACTCGTGTCCGTTGACATGTACCAAATCAAGATGATACCCTAAATTTATCACCCTATCTCATTTGACCATGTGCAGCCTCTTACCTTGGACTGTGTCGGTCGCGCGCCAGCAAGGTAGGGTCGCGCTGCAGCGACCGCACACCTCACAGGCGGCCACCCGATCCATCAGCACAAACACCGCCGTACAATTGCGTCAAAAATGCCATTTCCAGGCCAATTCCGCAGCAAAACGACATTCATCGTCAACTGGTCTTGTTGTCAGATGCTCCATGGTGATCGCGCGCATCAAGACTGCACCGCGCGCCGCAGCCGGTTTGTCGAGATCGTTTAGCACCTCGCCCCGCCATGAGCAGGCCGTTGCGGAAAAGGGCGGCGAAAAGACCGTTAAAAAAGACGACGTGGAGGACGATGCTTCTCTCGATGCATATGAGGCCAAGACGCTCGACGTGCGGCGAAAACATGCTGCGCAGCTTTCCAAGAATGAGCCCGAGGTGGATAATTCCACTGGCGGTCTCTTGCGCCTCCTGAGCATCGCCCGGCCCGAGGCCAAGCCGCTGGGCCTCGCCACCGTCTTTCTCGCCGTCTCGGCGACGATTACCATGACTATTCCGTACGCCGTGGGCCGCATCATCGATGCCGCTGGCAAGGCGGGCGTCGTCGACGTCGCCGGTCACTCCTTTACCCTTACCCAGTTCATCCTCGGCATGGGCACGGTGCTCACAATCGGCTCGGCCGCTTCGTTTACGCGCAATATAATGATGCGCATCATTGGCGAGCGCGTCATTGCGAGGTTGCGCTCGCGTCTGTACCGTCGCACCTACACGCAGGATGCCGAATTCTTCGACGTCAACCCCGTGGGCGACTTGATTTCCAGACTGGGGTCCGATGTCAACATTGTGGGCGACTCGGTGACTACGAGTGTCACGTATGCCCTGCGCTCTACTTTCAACACGATTGCGGGAATCTCCATCATGCTGTGGACCAGCGCAAAGCTCACGATGCTCATGCTAGTGATCCTGCCGCCCATGGCTGTCGGATCCCTCATCTACGGCCGCTTTGTGGAAAAGATGAGCAAGCGCGTGCAAAAGAATCTCGGCACGCTGACAAAGATTGCCGAGGAAAGACTGGGCAACGTCAAGACGAGTCAGGCCTTTGTCGGAGAACGTCAGGAGGTGCATCGATACAACCAGCAGATTCGCAAGGTGTTTGCGCTGCGCAAGCGCGAAGGCATCGTGACGTCTACCTTTTACACGTCGACGCTCTGGGCTGGCAATATATCGTTTCTCATCATGCTGACAGTCGGCAACAGCTTCATCCAGTCTGGGGCCATGACGACGGGCGACCTGACCGCCTTTGTCATGTACGCCATGTTTGCCGGCACGGGTATGATGGACTTTTTCTACACGTACACGGAAATCATGCGCGGCTCCGGCGCGGCCCACCGGCTTTTCGAGCTGTCGGACAAGAAGCCGAGGATCCCGCAGAGCGCCGGCGCGCGCATCGCGTCCGCGCAAGGCATCGTCAAGTTCACCAACGTGCATTTCGCGTACCCCACGCGGCCAGACGCCAGAATCTTCAACGGTCTCAATTTTGAGATTCCCTCGGGCAGCAACGCCTGCATCGTCGGCCCCTCTGGCCGCGGCAAGTCCACCATCGGCACGCTTCTGCAGCGCTTCTACGATCCCGTCGCCGGCACCATCACCATCAACGGCCAAGACATTTCCCAAATCAGCGTCAAGTCGCTCCGTCGGCGCATCGGAGTGGTGGCGCAAGAGCCCGTGCTCTTCTCGGGCACCATTGCGGAGAATATTGCCTACGGCGTGCCCGGCGCGACCGAGGCTGAGATTTTGCATGCCGCCAAGGTCGCCAACTGCACCTTTATCGACAACTTGCCCAAGGGCCTGCAGACGCAAGTCGGCTCGCGCGGGTCGCAGCTCTCGGGCGGGCAGAAGCAGCGTGTGGCCATTGCGCGCGCGGTGCTCAAGCGGCCCGACATTCTGATTCTCGACGAGGCCACCTCGGCGCTCGACGCCGAGTCGGAGACGCTGGTGAACCAGGCTCTAGGCAAGCTGTTCGAAGGCAACATGACAACCATTTCCATTGCGCACCGTCTGTCGACGATTGAAAAGGCGGATCTGCTGATTGTGCTGAATGCGGACGGCGAGGTGGCCGAGATTGGCAACTACAGAGAGCTCTCGGCGAACAAGGACAGCGAGTTTAGCAAGCTGATGGAGAATCAGATGCGCTCTCCGTTGGCGGGCAAGCCTGCAGACGATGTTGAGACCATCATGGTTGATGAGGAGGCGATCGAGGAGGCCAAGAAGCGCGAAGCCTAGACGCTATTGTTTGTATATTTAGACAGAGTGGGCCCATTTACTCTGCTGTATCATTTTGTAAAATAAACATCAACTCTGCGGAATAAGTTTGACACTGTGATTATGGGATATGGCCTCTAGTCGCCACCGGCTGAGAACGCCATAGTCAGAAGCGAACTGGGTTTTTGTAGAGAATACTAAAAATTTCGAGCAGGCCTACGTCGAGAATGATAAATCTGAATTCTGACTTTTGCGCGCAGCATGATTAGAAAGATGAAATATTTGGCGACCAAGTTCGCTTTTGCGAGCCAAGGCGAGTGACTCGGGCGGTTGAGCCTGTAGCATCGTCGCACAGCCGTTTTCTCACGAAGCAGGGCCCTCTAATAAGAACGAGATACCATTATGAAGCGCTGACAATGGCCAATGACTTGCGTGATGAACTAGTTTACGATACTAGCTATCCGTATACCACTTCGAATACATTGCATTTTGTAAGCTCGCAGGAAAATCTGCCACTTTTACACACATCTAATAGGTGCAGGAGGCCGGCGTAAGGCAATTTCGATTCCGTGGCAACGTCATTCCCTGTCGGTAGATCCGTTCAGCTTCTTGTAATTGAATTGTGCGGTGCGACCTCGTGCATGTGTAAGACATTTTCGGTCCCGACCTAGACCTCATCATTCATAGCTGAAAGATCCCTGCCGTCTGTCTCACTGCTGTCAATGCATGGACACAGGGCTGCAGAAGCCTCGGCGCCCAAGTTGCATTTAGGGCTTGATTTCCGAGTACAGATTACGTATTCCATGTATATGTGGACGGTCTTCTGCATGCCTCAAATGCACCAGTTGATGGACGTGGTGGCACGCATTCTTTCATCATGGACCATCGCGAGCCTTCTCGCTGCGCGATATCCTGCGGGATGCAAACTAGTGGTTTCTTTCAGATTTCTTGAAATGCGGCCTTCAAGATGCCAATATTATAGAAATACATGTAATTACATAAATTTGAAGCAATATAAACAAGTCTGGCGCTGCCCCTAAACATTGCAGCAGCGGAATGACTGGCCATAGTATTCACTCATCTCAATGGTCTCTCCTGCTGCCGGGGATGTAATTGACACAAATTCTCAAGGCAATAGCCAAAGGAATGAGAAGAACCCAGGCAAGATGGCCCCATAGTATTTGATTCCTGACACCCAATGCAAAAATCACTGTAGAAACACCGGGGACAATCGCTCTGGCGACACCGGCGCTCGTCATGGAAAGACCATTCATAGTTGCCATGACATGGCGGCTTGGGGACGCGTCGTTGATGGCCAGCTGCGCACTGGTCATGCCCATGGACACGCCAGGTCCCATGACGGCGAGAAAACAACCCACAGTCCATGCCCACGCCGTGGTAGACCCAGTGCCCATTCGAAGGATGGTATTGAGGAGGATGATGCCACCAAAAAAGAATGAATAGGAAGTTGCGCACAGTTTCAGTAGGTTTTTGGTGCCGCAGCGACGCTGTAGGATGGGAAATGCGAGGATGAGCCAAAAGGCCTGACTAGCTCCTTGAACGGCCATAAAGGCAGATATTTGGGAAGAATTAAAGCCAGTACCGCCAATCTTGATGGGGGTGAATAAAAATACTGGCATAATGGCAGTGACTGCAAAGGCCAAAATCATAAAGTGTGTGTATACCCAGATGGTAATGGCAACTTTGGGAGCCAGGAGAAGCTCTCGCATGGAGAAAGCTTGACGGGCACCAGCTTGACTACCACTAGTAGAAGAGGCCATTTCTTTATCCGATTTGAGAGTCTCTTCGAGAAAGAGACTGGTGGTGACTATACCAACGACGCCTGCACCGGTAAGAACCAAGCCCACGAGAGCGTAGGGAAATGTCTCAAAGAATGCAATTCCTTTAAAGACCTTTGGGTATTGAGCAACAGGATCAGCCAGCACACCGCCGATGAGGGGACCGAGAGTGGTGCCGATGTTATTGGCAAAGGAGAACCAGCTGTACGCCATGGCCTCGTTTTCGGGTGTGCAGTGCTCAAATAACATCGTCCGCATCACCAGTCTCGAGCCGGAAAAGACGCCGGCCAGGCAGCGAAACAGAATCATTTGCGGAATCGTAGTCGCCATGGTGTAAGCCATTGTCGAGACAATCATGCCCGTCAGCGTGATAATCATGACGGGCTTGCGGCCAATGCGATCGGCAAGACGGCCCCAGAGGATCAGCACAAAGATTTGCACGACGGAGAAGAGCGACTCGATGAGGCCGCTGTAGAAGCCGACGTCCGAGTCGGCTAAATGGCCGTTGCGCTGCACCATTTGCGCGATGAAAGGGAAAATGGCAAAGAATGCAATGGGCTCCATGGTGCGAGCGAAGCAGAGCAGCAGAATCTGGAACTTGGGCAGTGCTTCGCTCGTCTGCGAGGCTTTGCTCGCTGCAGCAGCAGCAGCAGCTCCATCTTCCAGCGGCGACGATGAGGCGTCGACATTTCGCGCAGGTTCGTCGTCGCTTCTGCGAGCGAGAAGCGGCGTTCTCTCTGTCGAATTAGGAGACATTGTCCTGCTGCCGTTATCGTCGCAAGGATTTTGCGTAGGAGTCGAAGATTTTGGCGACATGCTGTTCTCGAGAGATGACGAGTAGAGGGGATGTGAGCAGGTCGCTACTTCTTTCTATCGCGGTCTTTACACGCGTTTGCGCATGCCTTTTCCTGGCCAACAATGTATCAATGTATGCCGCAATCGGGGTTATTCTTTTTCAGAGTTTTTGACGTTCCAAGCCACGATTCCGCGACACTGTGAGACTTGTCGTGTGAGACGCGATGGAAAATTTGCACAGTGACTCAATGAGGTGTCCACCTATTTCGGTAGACACTGCGAGTGCGTCACTGCAAGTCTGACACAAAAAGGCTTGAATCAGCCAAAACGCAATCACTGGAATGATATAACTGAATATGTTATATGGCAAAAGTATGGGGTGGCAATGGCACACCTGGCAACCTGATGGCTGAGGGGGCTGGTGGGTTGCATCAATCTAGCAGATGAAATGGAGACTCAGTCGATCAGAATGAGGTCACTCACGCAGAAAAGGCACAATGTATTACCCTACCAGCAACCGGGTGTTTACTTGTCTCCATGTCTCGGACGAATTTGACTTGTCAGTTCCGAAAACAGTTTATTCTGGCGAACCTTGTTGGTAGACTCCAATTGGAGCTCACTTGGAGCTCAAGAAATGATGTCTTGCTAAAAAAGACCCTTGTTGTACACTGTACCGTAGCGACGCCGCTCAAGCTGAGGCCAAGTATTCGTAATTACTTGACGAGGCGCTTCCGTATATTAATATTGCTTCTAGACATGCCAATGGCTTGAGACCCGCCAATGCGCTGAAAAAAAATTGATTCGCTGCGGCGGCGCGCAGTCCAAGTTATGCATCCCCATGCATCCGTCAACTGACTAGCTCACCAGCCCGCATGCGTCAAGACTCCAGAAACGCAGCGTCCATCTGCCGAATATTGTTTTTTTTTCCTTTCTATTCTCAGCTCCAGGACCTTTTGCAGCAAAGCTGCATAACTCGGCTTCAAGCATTTCAGCTCCTCCATTATCGTGATTTCTGTGCATCCGAGCACGACAACGGTCCGAAGATCAGCGCAAGCCGAGACATGCACCCCCCGCGCCACGCACAGAATTAATAATTTTCGACGGCTCGGCCCGAGTATATATACTCAATTGAGGCTTGTTCTCCTTGATCGGCTGAGAGTCTGTTAAGTTTCAGTATTTCATCAGCTTCCTGAAGCATTGGTCCTGCGCGAGCATCCTCTTTACATCATCTTTGGTCCAAACGTCCTCGACTCACTCGAAATCATGAGTACTACAATCATCATTGGGACCCAATGGGGTGATGAAGGCAAAGGAAAGCTTACAGACATCTTCTGCTCCAAGGCAGATGTTGTTGCTCGTGCGGCTGTGAGTTTGTGCAATTCCCTCGACACAGCCCTGTGTGAAACTACCCTTTCAAAGACCGCAATCGTCTATATCAATCAACGAATCGTTACTAATCTTCACTGTCAAGGGCGGACACAATGCGGGTCACGTCGTACAAGCCAATGGCATCTACCACAATTTCCGACTTCTTCCCTCTGGCCTCATGGCACCCAAATGCCAGGCTCTCATCGGCACTGGCGTCGTCTTCCATATCCCCACCTTCCTCGAGGAGCTCGCCGACATCAAAGAAGAAGGGATTGCCGACGCAAGCGAGCGTGTCTTTGTATCGGATAGGTGCCACGTCAACTTTGATCTGCACGCGGCCGTCGACGCCGCCCACGAGCAAGAGCTCGGTGGCAACGCCGTCGGCTCCATGAAGCGTGGCATCGGCCCTTGCTACAGCACCAAGGCTATCCGAAATGGCATACGACTTGCAGAAATCTTTGACGAGCAGCTATTCGACGACAAGCTGCGACGACTGGCCGCTGGATACCAGAGGCGCTTTGGAACGTTTCTAAAGTACGACGTCGAGGACGAGATTGAACGGTTCAGGGAGTACCGGGTGGCCATGCAAAAGTACGTCGTTGACGGTGTGCTTTTCATGGCAAAGGCCAAGGAGAGAGGTGCCAACATCGTCGTCGAGGGCAGCCAGGCTATACTGCTCGATATCGACTATGGCACTTACCCGTATGTTACAAGCTCAAGCGCCGGTCTGGGTGGTACCATTTCTGGCCTCGGATTGGGCATCAGAGACATTAGCGAGGTTATTGGAGTTGTAAAAGCGTAAGTGCAAGAAAACATCCAGCCCGAGATCAGAACTGATGTTTTTTTTTTTTTGATGCAGCTATACTACGCGGCTCGGCCTTGGAGGTTTCCCAACAGAGGAACACGGCGAGGTTGGAAAACACTTGCAAGAGCTGGGCGGCGAGTATGCAGCCGTCATACGACGCAAATTGAGGGTAATTTTTTTTTTCTCATTTCCCAACACCTTTCATCAACGACTAATCCAGAGGTAGTGTGGATGGCTCGACCTTGTCGCCCTGCGCTACTCTTGCATGGTCAACCAATACGACAGCCTCCAGCTCAGCAAACTCGACATTCTCAGCACGTTTGAGACAATCAAGGTCGGAATCGCATATCGAGACAGGGACACGGGCAAGGAAATTCCCTCGTTCCCAGCAGACCACACGGTTCTCGAGCGCGTAGAGGTTGTCTACGACGAGCTGTCGGGCTGGAATACCAGCATTGCGAAATTGCGCGAGTGGTCTGACCTGCCCCACGAAGCGCAGGATTACGTTCAATATATTGAGCGGTTCGTCGGCGTCAAGGTACGTGCTTTTTTGTCTCTGTGCATATGTTTAGTCCTCTCCACCAACCTCTGGCCATGGTCGCTGACAATGAGAAATGATTGAATAGATCAAGTGGATCGGAACGGGGCCAGATAGAGAGGATATTATCACCCGGGTTTAATCTATTGTGGTCTATTTTAGTAGATCAAGTGGACTCGACAACTTCAAAAGCAGTGGGGAAGGAGGTGGGCGGTCACTTTCAGGGTTCTCTTTAGCTAGGTATTCACAGAGAGTAACTAGCACCCAGATTAACTTCTCATTCGCATCAGGGAGCGCCTCGGTGGCTAGGTACTCTTGGCACAGGAAGATACTTGGGGTCAGCGCATATGCCCTGCCACGCCTGGTCTGAGTACTGACAGGTAGCGAGAAGCAGCAGGACGACTACATCGAACCTACTCCTCCACTAGCAAAGGGATAGTTTTACAGCTTTATTATTGATCCGGACCTCAAGTTTGTACGTGAGTTCTGTCTCTTTCAAGTAATCTTTGGCAAAATAAGATAAGCGATGGTTATTTGTGGGTTCGTGTCGTTTCTGGTCAATCAAAGCGTAGTACGGATACGCCTCTGGTCTACCAGGGGTCTTTCTATTTGTTTACCTCAACAGTCTCATGTCCAGAGGTGTCAGGGAAGAGGGGATAATGATGATGTATCAGTATTGCGTAGGTTGTGGGCTGTGGCAGAGCCACGGGCCACACGGCCCACACCTAACAAGAGGGCGCAGAATCTGAATCTTGCAATAGAGGCCTATACCTATTATAGACTAGCGCAGCGTCAGTCACTGCATATCGGATGCCCCTCCTTCTATCAATAACAACAACCTCACATCAACGTCAACGTCAACACAACAAAACGAATTACTTAATAGCCTCACTCGCCATAAGGCTCCAGGACTTCCAGCAGAGGCAGCGCAGTCAACGCAACAGAGGCAGCCTGTTGCAATATCTGGCTGCAGCCCTCTCATCGTAGAGCTACTCTCGCGCGCCATCGCGCCATGCGGTCGGGAAAAGAAGCTACCGAAACCTAGAACGAAAGTCGAAGCCGTGGCTTTGTGCCACGTGCTAACCCGTCGTTCGGGCGGAAAAGTTAGAATCAGACTATCGAGATATAAATTACGACTGCGCTCTCGAATGTCACGACTTTATTTTCTCTTCTCTCCTCCTCAGACTATTTATAATCTCCAGTGATCATGCCGACCATAGAGTCTGACTTGCTACCCCTCCATATGAATCGGTGAGTGATTGTATCCAGACAAACCTCGGATCTCCATCTAACTAAACTGTATTAGTCTCTGTTGAAGAACAAGGGCGCCGACATACTTGTTCAAAATGCGTACAAAAACCAAATTTGGAGCCCACTTCTGCGACTGCCGGACAAGACCCTCATAGTCCTCATGAAATCACTTGATCTCGACAGTTTACTCCGACTGCGACACACATCTCGAATATTCATGTGGCTTTTCAGCAGCGAGGCGAGTTTTGAAGATTATCATTTGACCTCCCGCACCCCCCCCGCCTCCCTACCCTCCCCTCCCCTCTCCTCCCCTCTCCTCCCCTCTTCTCTCCTACCTCCCCATCTTATTTCCCCCCCGCCCTCCTCCTCCTCCTCCGCTTCCTCCCCCCCTCCTTAAGGATGGCGCCATCGGCGGCGCCGTCGGCGGCAGGGGCAGGGGCTGGGGCCGGGGTGGTGGCGGCGGCGGCGGCGGCGAGCCCGGCCGTGTAGTCGGCGAGGGCCTTGGCCCGGACGAAGTCCTCCACCGCCCGCTTCTCGGCGATGGTGGCGTTATGGTTGGCGAGGTCCTTCGCCCGGCCAAGGTCTTCGACGGCCTGCTTCTTGTCCCGAACGGCCTTTTCCGCGTCTCTCCTCCGATCGAGCTTCGCCTTGTAGGCGGCTAGCCCGAACCGCCCCCCCTTCCACAGTATGCCTGCGATGGTACCAGCCATGGTAGCGATGGTGGAGGGGGCAGCGAGTGCTGCTGCTGTTGTTGTTCTTGTTGTTGTTCTTGCTGTTGCTGCTTGCGCCCAGTCTCCTTGGAGAGCGCCCTAGCGGCGAATTAGCGAATAACTCGCGAAGCGCACGCGAACACGGGCGGATTTACATTTTGGTTTTGTTCTTTTTGAGAAAAGAAGGGGGGACCGGGGGTGGTTGGTGGTTCTGGAGAAGAGTCAGCAGCGAAATCACAGCGAGGCTTCGCGAGAACCCGGAGAACGGGGTCCAGAGAGATATACATACAAAACGCGAGGGTCCTTAAAATCAAGCTTCTGCAGCACAATGGTCAGCAAAGCACAAACGCAAAAACGGCCGCCGCGAAGCAGCAAAAGCAGCAGCAAGAGGCAACTCACGCGAGAATGTGTTGATTAAGGAAGGAAAAGAAGAAGAAGGAATCGAGGCGGAAGAAATTGCGGCAGTCAACACAGAGGAAGAGCGGGGAAGTGAGAAGCTTTTGAGCGGCAGAAAGAGCCGTCAAGAAAGTGAGAAGCTTCTGAGCGGCAGAAAGAGCCGTTGAGGAAGTGAAAGCGGGCTATCAGCTGTTGGTGTTGTTGGTGCTGCTGCTGCTCTTTATGTGTTATTCCGAAAGGAAGAATAGAAGAAAGGAAGAATAGAAGAAAGGAAGATGACCTTACTAAAGCATGGTCCTTCCTATGTTAGGCAGCCTTCCAATTGTCAGCTTTGTGCTAGGGAAGGAAGAAACGGTTGATTGAGGCAGCGAATCAATCGGGTGCCTCAGGCGGCAGGGGTGCATCTCGGGCGACGGAAGTGGAGCCCTCGGACCCGACCGCTAGTTAACTTGTCCAATCGCCCCACTCTCATCTACAGCGATCGAGGCGACGGTGAATGATCCCTACGGAATATCCGTAGATGGCCTCACAAACATTATCAATAATAACAGTAGAAATTTGAGTCAATTGGCCAGCAATTCCCCTGTATCTGAGACTCCTATTATGCAGCAAATACAAAAGGCTGCAAAATTTAGATAGCGCGCAGCATAGTTGCTCGCCGCTGTATACAACATGTATGGGCGCAAGATCAAGGTAGTGAGATCGACAATGTCTGCGCAATAGACTCAACCCACCATGCTGTATTGGAAATTCTAGACTTAGACTGGGACTTTGTCGGCCCGAGTAATTACATCTGATGCCCCGTATTCCAAATTTCAACCATCCATCGTAAGAGCAGAACCCGCTAATAGCCGGCCGAGCTTAAACTCCAGTGGAGAACTCCATACAACGGCCACAGCTCACCAGTAGCAATGAACCATAATTTAGTAGCAGGCCTTGTCGCCTTGGCCAACTTTTCTCTCATCATATTTTTTGCCTTTGCATGTGCATTTGCAGCGTTCGTAGTCTTTGAGGCATGGAATACCACCCTTTTTGCAGGCGGCTTGCTTGACCTTGCAGACTCCAATGCACTTGGAGTCTCGTGTTTGTAGACCTGCTTCCTCGCTCATTGCTGGCATGGCTAGACCCAGCCCAGCAAGGCCAAGGGAAAGGACCATCATAGCCTTCATTTTGTTGGATGTTCAATAATGTAATAAATGATGATAGAAGATGGTAAATAATGCAGAGTAAACTCAAGGTTGCTGTGCTGAATTGTCAATTTTGTGCTGTGTAATTAGCAGTATTCGAAATACGAGCCAGTGAGGGAGCCTCGTCGTTTAAATATGTGTCGAAGACGGTTCAAATACGTATCTTTTGGGCAACAAACAAGCCGTGTCTCGGGGAATTCAAAGAGGAGGGTGTCATTTCGGCTATTATCATGGGTCGATGGCTTTCATCCTTCCACATATTGACAGGCGGTGGCATCCATGTCTAATACATCACGGCACGTCGCTCGAAATGGGGACGTCGGGCTATACGCCGCTTGAGATATTACGAGTCATTCTTCATCACTTGACTGGTACCGAAAATGGTTCTACATAGTAACTTACCGCTAGGCAAGTATAACCTTGACATTATGCCACTTGGCTGCTGTAATTTAGAATCACTGCCGTTACGGCGTGCTGACAATTCTTGAACCAAATCCAGGATGCGTTCTATTAAGGCCATATTTAACAAGGCTTTATATCCGTACACATCCATTCTTACTACCGTGTGGGAGCAATATCCAAGCGAAACGAGCTAGTTTGTAAATTGGGCCGCACCATGGCTCCGGACGCGCCTCGAAAGATGTCCAAGACTTATTTCCGCCATTACATAAAGCGTCAAAAGGGTTACTCAGCCTGTATATGCCTGTAGATTTTTGGCCGTGTTTCGGCTGCGCCTGCTCTGCCGTGGCTAGCTGGATGTATGAAACACGCGTCTTCAGGCCTCAATATTGTAGATCTACGCGTTGTGGCGGGATAAAGGCTGGCTGAACAGGCGGTGAGGCGCAACATCGTCTGTGACCATTCATACATGAATACTCTGATGATGTTGACATCAAACATTGTCTTTGTTCATATACATGGCTGTTTAAAGCGATGAGTTGACTCGGCCGAATCAATCTATAACCCGTACTCGCAGCCACATAAAAGGAGATATAGCGCTCTACCATCACTGTTGGCAGGCACGCCTCGGCTGGCTGAGTCAGCCGGCCCCTCATCAGCCGCCACGCTCTTCCTAGATAGCCTCTCTTTCTCTCTCCTTCATACACACATTCATTCAGGTCTTTGCTTTAGCTCGTGCCCTGCAGTGTGACGCCCTCGCTCCCTCTCGCTCTCTCTCCCGCGCATCGCTTGATCCGCCACAATCACCCTAACAATAGGACATAGTTTTTTCACGTTATAACTACTTCTTCCTTAGTCGGCGATATGGCTAGGAGAAATCTAGAACACTATCAATAGTATCCGTACTATGATAAATCTAGACTGCGAAAGCAGATCAATGGCTGGCAGTTCTGTGCAAAGAATCTCCTTTGGCACATGGTGTGTGCGGTCGACTGGTCACAGACGAAGCACGCAGCCCCCCCCCCCATCTAGTTTGGCGCCCGCTTCCAATGATCAAAAATACCGAATACATGGGGAGTTCCGTGGCGCAATTCCGGCGACGATGTTGAGCCTTGCCCGCATGCTGCATGTGCAACCTCTGCTATTCACGAACCACTCTATGTACCCATCAATCAGCAATCGTACGCCATGGCCGTAGTCGCGGGTTTCGCACTGCCTAAGCTGCACAAGGCCATTCTCTACCGCCCCCTCATGGTGACACTGCTCATTTCGGCACAGCGCGCGAGCAAAGCATAGCGCAATTTCATTACCGCATCGCCAGCGCTACAGACGAAGCTCTTTTTCCAACTGATACCCCGCGATACACACCCGAGCGTAGCGGTGTCGATCGGCGATCGACATGATGCCGCAGACCTCATCGAGTGCGCAGCCGAAGCCGCAGACAATGTCACAGATATAATTTCGCCGCTGGCAATCAATGCACTCCTCGCCGAAAACTTCTCGCCGTAGTTCTTTGAGATACACGAGGAAGCCCACTTCCGTCAGGCCAGCTTCTTTTTCACGCTGCCATGGGCACCGAACCCCCGGATAAAAAGGCTGAACAAAACGGCGTCCCGAGAAGCGTCCCTTCCCCATTCTTCAGAGGACGCGTGTGTGCAGCCTTTCCGGCAACGTTATTTCCGCAGTGGCGCTGGCGGCTCATGCTCGTTACTTTCACGTGCCCCATTGCTGCTCATCAATAAAGGCGGCCACAGTATGAATGAAGACATCTTCCCTCTTTGACCTCACAGTTACGCAGCCTTTTGTCTGTGAGTTGGGGTACTTTTGAAGCATTGGAACTTTGGAGAGCCCGTCCTTTAAGCAGGAATATGTCACAAAGATCAACGGCAAGTGTACTACTCTTCAGAACAACAGCTTGCTGTATCGAGCGCTCCGCATCTGCCACCACGAATCGCGCTGCCCTTGGTTTCGTTTCCGTTGGGATAGCATGGTGAAGCCAGCCTGCTGCGAAGCGAGCCATGCTTTGGAGTCGCAGCTAATCGCTCGGTCAAGAATAATTGTTAAATTCGTGGCGCAGCAGTTGCCCACGAGCACCCGGAAAGAGCCAGCAGAGCCATAATTTTGTTGACGATTATTTTTTGATACGACGAGCAGGAAACGATTGAGCCGATTTCTACGAATAATGATCATGTACGTAGACTCAGATTGCCCAAAGACCACATCCGTGGCAATATTCCAGTGGTGGGGTTTGTTGGCCGTGCTACCAACCGCCGTGGCGTCCAGCTCTGTGGTTGAAATAGTATTACTTGGAGCACGTTTCATGGCTTGGTCCCATGCCACCTCGGCGAAACTGTCGTCTCCGCTACTTGATGGCGATGCGTTGATGGAAGCACAGCGATAGCCCAGTTCTGCGCTTGCAGGTCGACCGTACTCCCGCTCTGGGGCTTGGTGACTCCAGCCTCCCCTGCCAAGATCTCCGGTGGCTGCGGACAAAGTGGTTGCCAGATCACTGCTAAACTCGAAATGTCCAAAGACGATGACGGCCAGCCAACAATGAGCACCCATGCTTCCGCGGGGCCACAGGTGTGTGGGGATTGCGACAAAGAAAGAGACCCATACTTTAAAGCCAGCTGCAAGGCAGCGGTCACAGTTGGACAAAGCAGATGATGACCTTCTTGTCATCCGAAAATAAAAATAAAAAAGACCTGTCAGAAGCTCTATTGTGGCTAATCGCCATACAAGCTTCATTTCATCTAGAGTAGTTCCATTCTTGCCCATTGTCTGCTGGACATATGGCAGATTACCCCTCCGCCCTCAACCCCTCATTCAGTGGACTTCAGCTGGCAGAGGCAGCCCACCACCAATGAATGACGTTGCCGTTGCTTCAAAAGAGGCCTCACATACTGGGCCCTTGTATTCCGGCGCTTGCTAGGCCAATCCGGATCATTCATCATTCCACCTTTGAAGCTTGTTGCTCGTGTTCTTCTCTTTTCCTTTGACATAGCTACAGTGTACCGCGCATTTTGCTCTTACACACAAGTCTTGTCCTGATTCGACGGTTCATCGCTGTTGCGCCACATTCACCATGGCCTCTGGGCATAACGTAAGTAGCATCGCGCCATGATTATATTCATCCCAACTTAATCCAGCTCCTAAACCTTTACGACGATGCCTTCTAGGATCCGAAGCTCCTCTACGCCGTAAATGGCGTCAAGGCCTACCACATTGCCAATGGCGACGAGCAGTCCCTCACGCCCTCGGGCCCGCAAACGCTCTCGCTCCTCATGGTCCCGACCTCGTCTGGCTTCGCCGACCCTTCTGGCATCGCGCGCGGCAACGGCGAGGAGGACTTTTACCTGCACCTGCACCTCCCGCCCGAGCTCGACCTCCCCATGCCCGCGACGACGCAAATCTATCACCAGCCGCCCAGCAGCTACCTGATCCCCCGGTGGGACCTTGGCCCTGGCAGCGGCGCCTTTACGCGCCTCGAGTTCCCCGCCGCCAACAGTCGCGCGGGGGTCCAGGAGGACGTCGATACCTTTGAGACGATTCTGGCGCAGTGCACCGCTTTCCTCGAGCGCGCGCCGCCTCCGAGGCCCCCTCGCTCCAAGGCTGCCGAGGCCAAGGCGAGAGAAGCGGCCGGCGACGCGCCGCCGCCCTACAACCCAGCTAGCTTCGAGGCGGGGGAAGCATACGTCCAGGGCAGCGCCAGCTCGCATGTCGGCGGCAGAATTGTACTGGTCGACGAGGAGGATGGTAGCGTTATTGGTGAGCTGAGCGACGGCTTCAAGGTTGTCGAGGACAGTGGTGTTCGTCCTGGTACCAAGGGTATGATTTCCGTTCCGCATCTCTTCGTTTGCCGCAAATCACTAACATGGCGCCAGACCCCGTCGAAATCACCCTCCCCGAGGACGGCTCCCACAACATTTCTGTCGAGCCGGTCGAGTACGACTACATCGAGGACTCTGTCCACCCCGCCTACAAAAAGTCCACCCTCGTCAGCGGCGCCACCCGCGCGTCGCGGCTCCTCATCACCACTTCCGACTACGTCGGCAAGATGCTGCAGAACCAGGCCGACAGCTTCACACACAAGACTGAGCCCGTCGCCAACCCCGTCACCTTTACGCCCGCCACGCACGAGCGCATTCGCCGCATCAACCAGTTCTCCTCAAAGGCCGCCGGCCTCTCCTCCTCCACCGTCGGCTCCATCAGCAAGGTCACCCAGAACCTCGCCTCCAACATCCGCCGCAAGGACGGCAAGGCCCGCGGCTACGACAAGGACGGCAACATGATTGACAGCTACAAGCCCGGCATCCTCAACAAGAGCCTCATGGCCTTCAACACCATTGTCGATGGCGCCGAGCACGCCGGCAAGTCGCTGCTCAACAGCACCTCCAGCAGCGTCTCCACCATGGTCGGCCACCGCTGGGGCCCCGATGCGGGCGAAGCTGCGAGGAACATTGGAGGCGGCTTCAAGAATGTCGGCCTCGTCTACATTGACGTCACCGGTGTTTCGAGACGCGCTATTCTCAAGAGCGTTGCCCAGGGTATGTTGGTCGGTCACGTCAAAGATGGCGGCAAGGTCTATGTCGGCGGCGATGGCGATGCTTTGGTCTCTGGGGCCAACGGTTCCGGCAAGCCGGCTGCTGCTGCTGCCCACGGTGACTCCAAGGGCAAAAAGCCATCCAATTAATCTGGGCCGACTACTTCAATCAGACTCCACGCGTACACTTTCGAGCGCTATAGGCGCCTATACTTGTCATAATTCACTAGCACAAAATAGTATGAGGAATGATTCAAACATGTTGTAACGAAAATGTTTTTCTCAAGCTGAAGTGAACCAGGGTCGGAGTTGTGTCTAGAGATTACTGGTAAATCATCACGTGTACCCGCGGGGCAGGTTGGTTGCGCGTCGCGTCTCCCAACTCACCTCTGAACAGCTTCGCCAACTAAGTCATACAATTCAATACACGACGTGCACGATCCAATTCGACATTCAAAATATTGTGAACCTGATATAGCACTGTTGATGCGCCCCGAATTTCGCCGCGCAGCTGCGCATCGTCCCCTGCAGCGTCGGCGCAGTTCCTGATCTTGCCCCGCCAAACAGCCTCTCGCTCATCTAAGAGCTTGCTGTAATACTGTGCGTTGCCGGCCCTAATCAGTTTCATAATGGCATTCTCTGACGCTTACGTAGATATTACCGCAACATGCTTCACGAAATCCTCCTCTCCCTCTCCGGGCACCCCTCGCCTCTGCTCACCGCCGAGCTCTCCGACACCTCGTCCTCCTCGACCGCCCTCTCTCCCCCAGAGCGGCAGCTCCTCGCCTCAGCAGCGCATCTCTCCGACTTACACATCAAGCTCGCCAAGCACTGCGCGGGCATCACCGCGTCGCACCCCTCGACAGTCTGCCGCGCCGTCGCCACGGCCATCCAGTCGGTGCACCTGGCCGCGCTGCGGCGCAAGGTGCTCGAGGTCGAGGCGAGCATCCTGCGACACGACGCGGACCTCGTGGGCGCGTACGGCATCGTGCCGCTAACGGCCGTCATGGGCGCCTTCCAGCCGTGGACGCGCCGCCTCGAGTGGCTCTGGGAGGTGGTGCGATTCCTTGAGGCGCAGGACGCGAACGGCCGCCTGTGCTGGGGCGCTCGCGCTATTGACCGACTGCGCGCCGAGCTGCAGAGCGGCTACCGCGACGTCGAGGAGGCGGCACTGACACTCGTCGCCGCGGCCGAGACGGCCTGGCTCCGGCAGGTCTCGGCGTGGATCTTTTACGGCAGACTGCCGAGCGCCGGCGGCGGCGAGGACTTTTTCGTGCGCGCCGGCGAGAGCCCGGACGAGGACTATGTGAGCGTCGCGGGGCTGCTCCCGGCGTTTGTGACGCCCGCGACGGCCGGCTCGATGCTCTTCATTGGCCGCTCGCTGAACCAGATTCGCGCCAGGAGCACGACGCTGTCGACGGCGAGCGGCTTCCATAACACGGCGGCCAAGCTGCAGGCCATTGCCGACTTGACCTCGCCGCTCAACTCGGCGAGCTTCACCGGCACCATACGCGACATCCGACAGTCGCTATCACAAGACATCCTCGAGCAGATCCTACCGCTTTCCGAAGTCATGGCCACCATGCAGCTGCTCCGCGAATTCTTCCTCCTCGGTCGGGGCGAGTTTGCCATGGCCCTCACACAAGAGGCCGACGAGCGCATCCGCGGTCGCTGGCGCCGCGCCGGCAACCTCGCCCACGACAAGGACGGCAGCGGCGTCCAAAACGTGACGGTCAAGAGCGGCGAGGTGTCCGCGGCGCTAGCCCGCGCCTGGGCGTCTCTATCTTCGTATGACCAGCAGCAGCAGCAAGACAACGACGATGCGCTGCTCGACCGCGCGCGCGATTGCCTCCGTCTGCAACTCCTCAAGTCCAAGCCCGAAGCTCCCGCGCAGCACACCCGTCCCGGTCTAAGCGCCGCTGCCGTCGCGCGCCTCGCCGACGCGCCCTTCAACGCGCTGCTCTTCTCCGCCCCCGTCACGCTCGCCATGCGGCTGCCGCCCGCCGTCGACATGGTGCTCGCCCCGTCCGACATGCAGCTCTACGGCTGCGTCCACGCGTACCTCGTGGCGCTGCGCCGCGCCCACGTCCGCCTCACCGACCTCTGGAAACTAACGTCGCTGCGCCGCCACTACCCGGGCCCGCGCGGCGCCGGCGAGTACGCGCAGGAGCTGCGCCGGCGCTGGTCCGCCCGCGCGCAGGCCCTCCGCGGCACCTGGTCGACGGCCAGCGCCGCCGTATTCTTCCTCGGCGAGACAGAGGCCTACTTCCAGACCGAGGTCGTCGCGGGGTTGTGGCGCGGCTTCCGCGCCTGGCTCACCGGCGAGGTAGTCCCCCGACATGACGCTCAAGACGTCACCGCTCCGCCGGCCGACAAAATGGACATTAGCGACGACGACGACGACGACAATGCCGACACTGAGCCGTTGTCTGTCCCCCCAACCCGTCCCACCACAAGCTCCTCTTCATCCGCCGCTCCTCGCAGCGCCCGCCACGATCAACAGACCCTCGCGGCTGGCCACGCCGTCTACCTCGACACGCTCGTGCACCGGCTCCTCCTCACCCAGGACGCCTTCACGCGGCCCCTCTACACCCTTCTCGTGCACATTGACCACCTCGTCGCGCACGTGCACCGCCTCCACGGCATCTTCACCGCGCTCGACCTGGAAACCGACGCCGGCGTCGTCGACGCCTTTACCGACCTCGCCGCCGAGGAGGCCCAGGTCACGCGGCAGCTGCGCAGTGTGGAGCGCAGCGTCCGCCGGGGCATCGACGACGTCGTGGCCGCGCTGGAGCGGCTGAGCGTCGACGAGGCCTTTCTGCAGGTGTGGGAGGGAGAGGCTGCCGTGGCGGCGGCGCAGATGGACGACGACGGGGGGGCGCCCGGCGAGGCGTACCGCCCGGAGAGGGTGGGCGGGCTGAACAGGTTGCTGATGCAGCTCAAGTTTGGCAGCTAGAACATGAGAGAGGCCGCAGGGTTCGGGTTGTATGGAGCAATGCCCCATCTCATCATGTGTGACAACCATCTACGATGTACAACAGGCCAACGTGGAACATGATGCTGCATGATGCTTATAACGACAGAGTAAATAGGCTATTCTCATTGAATGCGCTATGATAATGCTTCCAGCTTCTTCAGACCCACGATAGATACCAGATGCAGCCGATTCAACACGCACGAGCACAAGTGGCATTAGAAAACAAATATGGTGAATTTCATTACAACAAAACTTGCAAATATGGCGGCCTCTCTGTGATGCTCACCTGTCCTTCCATCCAGCACCACTAAGGCTGGCTGTTCCATCCCACCCAGTTGCGCGCCACGACGCGCCATACCTTGACCTCGCCGCTGCGCAGGTCGTCCAGCTTGTAGCTCTCCACCTTGACCTTTTTGTTCTCGCGACCCTGCTCCCAGGCGCGCAGCTTCTTCTTGGTGCCGTCCCACTCAGCCACAATGGCCACATGGTCCGGCTTGCCTACCTCGGCGCTGTACTTGGCATGCATGGCGCCATGCTTGCCCTGAAATTTGCTGTTGCGAAACGACACAATGTCTCCAGGACGTATAACGTCGTGCTGCTGCGTCGAGGCATTGGCCATGTTGGAGTATACGAGGGCGCCGTACGCACGGGAGCCCACCGGCCACAGAGCACCCTTCAAGGGACGGAGCAGCTCGAGAACCAGGCCTTGCGGTGAGCCGTCGCCAACGACGCTGTCTTTCTTGGTGGCCGCGGCTTCGACAATTTGGCGACCGAATCGATCATGGAAATCTTCCATCTCATCCTGGCGCAGTGTGCGGGGAGGGCCTTCGTGCTTCTGATCTAGCTCCACGTCGGCAGGATCATAAGGATTGAATCGGACAGTAAGGACGGTCTGGGAGTAATCCTGGTACAGAATGAAAATTTCACGTGTCACAACCGTCTTGGACCCTTGATTATTCGTGGTAGTTTCCTCTGATTCGAAGAAGATGTCACGGCGACCCTGTAGCACGGGCGGTAGTTGATTGGCTTGCTTCCACCAGCCACTTTGGATACTCATATCAACATCGTTGGCGATGAATCCAGATTCTAAAGACTGTCTGTGGAGATCCATGGAGCGTCTGTTGCTGGTACTTGTGCGGGTGCCTTCCATGGACTGCCGGCCGCCAGGTCTCGTAGCAATTGGTAGAGGAAGGTGTCGCTCAGCAGTAGGTGTTGCAACGGGTGAAGCGGCAGCATCTGCGGAAGAAGCTTCCTCCTCGATCTTCGGCGTCCTACTTGAACCTCCAGCTGTAGTAGGAGATGTATAATTGAAAGGATCATAGTCATCTGGGGATGGGGCTGTAACCGGTGGCGGCGGCGGCGGAGCCGCGCGAGGTGCATCAACCGATCGTCGCTTGTTTTCCGGCGGAGCAACAGCGGGTACCGGTGGCGGAACAGCGCGCGGTGGTGAAGTCGGCGGAAGAGGGGGAGGTCGGCTCTGAGGGGCCTCGGTCGTGGGTGACTGGAGCAAGCTATCATCCACACTGGAGTCACGAGCATGAGCCTTCAATGCGTCCTTGTGGGGGACTGAAGACGCAATATCCGTGTCGTAATCGCCCTCGTATTCTGTGCTTTCTTCACCAGGCTCATCTCCTGCAGGTACAGGTCTAGATGGTGTAATTGGCGGGACATCAGCAGTCGACTGACGACTTAAACCACCCGGGGGCGGTGGTGGGGGCGGTCGACTTGCAGCAGGGGGCAACAACGACGCGACGCTTGGGATAGGAGGGGGTGGTCGGCTGTTTCGCTTATTCGCAGATGGAGGCTCTTCGAAGCGTGGGGACAACGGCGGTGATCGCACCGGAAGTCGCGGCGATTGTGCTAATCCAACATCGGCATGATCCTTTCCACCGGAGAGCTCGTCGTCCGATTCAGAGCCCTCGGTGGCAGATTTGATTGCCGGTGTAGGGGTTGGGACGGGTGGGCGTGGTGCTACAGAAAGGTTAATAGTGCATTACGGCTTTAGACGACAGGATTACTCACGCTCTGAAGGCACGGGCGGCGGTGCGGGGCGGCTGCCAGAAACTGGAGGAGGACCGCGTGATGCCTCTGAGCGAGAGGCAGGACCTGGGGTAGCATCGTCATCGCTCTCGCCTTGCTCACCATCAGCGTCATCTGGCTCGGGAATGGCCGGCACTCTGCTAGGGACAGGTGGAGGAGACGGCAAGCTGGGGGCCGGCTTACGATCTTCTTCGTGTTCATGCTCGCGCTCCTGCGATTTGCTTAGCCCTCCCAGGCCGGGCAGCGCCGTGGGAGTTGGTACTGGGGGCGCGGAGCGCTGCGCGTCATCCGCACGGGTCTCTATATCATCCTTGGGCGCCTTCTCAGGCTTGCTTCGTTTGGGAAGGCCGCCAACAGGAGGCATTGGAGCTCCAAAAATGCCATGAAAGCCCATGCCACCACTCATTTTCGCCATTCTCGCCCGGAGCTCTTCTTTTCTTCGCACTTCAGGATCCACGTCATCCTCCTCCTCTTGCTCTTGCTCTCCCCTCTCCTCTTGTTTATCCTCGCCCTGTAGTTCCTCGACGTTGTGTCGATCATCTCTAGCCGTGGGAGCGCGGCTCATGGTTGGAGAAGTAGGGGCAGCCTCCGTAGCCCGGCGTTTAGATTCATCATCATCATCACGCTCCGATGTATCATCTTGGCCCTCAGTAGTGTCACCAGCTCCAGACATATCCGCCTCGTTTCCATCGCGCGGGAATTCGGCAGCGGGGCCCCGGGATACCTTGCGTCTTGGTGGTTGGGGATACTGGGCTGGTGCCTGCTCTTCAAGGGAAGTACGGCCAATTGTCGTCTCAGTGTCCCGTCTTTCGAGCGGCGCGAGATCGGCATCAGCAGTATCCTCCGCGGGCTCGCCAGCTGGTACGTCCGGTTTCTTCTTGGCGGGTTTCTTGGGCTTCTCCTTTTTAGCGGCGGCATCTGCGTGTCGCTGGGCCTGCTCCTGTTGCTGCTTGGCGAGCAAAGCGATGCGCTCCTTTAAGCTGGTTGGCTTAGGCTGGTCTTCTTCTTCATCTTCAACATCTTGTTTGACTTCGTTAGGTAACAGGCCTGCTTTTTCAGCGTGTTCTTGGTTCTGGGCTTCCTGCTCTCTGATTTCGGGGTCTTCGGATCTGCGGTAAATTTTCTGAGTCGCCTGCTCGCGCGGGATGGGAACATAGGCGTCGCGGCTGGGAGGCGGCGGCACGAATGGCTTCTTTATAAAGCTTGAGCCACCGAGGCCAGTAGGCTTGAACGGTGCAACGGGCGCTGCCGCGGGTTTGTTAAAAGCAGCAATACGGTCTTTGAATGAGCTGCTACTCGGCTTTTCGGAAACGGGCGGAGGCCCGGATGGCTTTGACTTGGGTGCTGGGGCTGGAACTGCTGCCGGCACATCGCGCGGCGCAGGCTTGGTAGACTGCTCGGTATTTGCCGGAGAAGCCTTCGGTAGTACAGCAGCGGCCGCGGGCGCAGGAACAGGAGCCGGCACCGATGGTGACCTTGGCTCGGATAACTTTGGCTGTTCTACTGCTGGCTCGGGTTCGGGCTCGGGCTCGTCCTTGGAGACAGGAGTAGGCGCTGCTGCGCTGGATGGGGAGGCGACGGCTACGGGCGTTGGCGTTGGCTGCGCTGGCTCGGGCTGTTGCTGCTGAGTTGGGGCATCGTCGGCCTTTTTTGTTCGTGTCCGCGTAGGACGGGGTGGTGGCGTAGGCTCAAACTTTTCGACAAAGTTGCGAGGGAAGATGCCTTCCTGCTTGACTCCGTTGTCATCGACGTATTCGCCACCGTACCACTCAACGTCTTCCTCGTCGGTGACGGTTATGACCTGGCCGATAGAGAAGTTGAGGTCATCATCATGAGGCGAAGTGTACTCGAACAGAGCTTTGACGCGAAATGGAGCGGCCATGGTGGATGTGAATATCTCACAGGACACAAAGGCCTGTCCTCCAGCTGCACGAGGGGCAGGTCCGTTGAGATGTTTGTTGCGTGTCCTAGGGGTCGAGTTCGCAGAGGTGGGGCAAGGCTGCCTGAAGAGCGGGCAAACAGGCAGCGATCGAGAGGATAGGACGAGGTGGATGATGGGTGAATTGTAGGCGTAGAAAGAATTCTGCAGCGGAAGGAGATTGTGGATTAGCAACGAGCGGCTCAGTGCAGGTCCGGTGATGGGGTACGAAAGGCGCGGACTGCGGCGATGGCCAAGATGAGGAGGCTCAGCCAGTTCCGGGAGCTTTGCTGTGGGATGTGGAGGCGGCGACGTCAGCGAGGGAAGGCGGTGATGCCTCAGCCACTGAAGCTCTTGGTGCGTGTGGCGGGGCCAGCGGGAGCCCCACGTTGCGCAGGCTGCACCAGCCGCCGGGCGGGCACATTCGGGTGTCATAAGAGGCTCCAACCTCTCATGACCCCTTATCAATATTCTTTGTTCATTTCTCCCTCGAGGTAGCACAGGGTCCAAATTCAATTAGGATCGCTCAAGTCAAAAGGCATGGCAGAAGGTGGCGGAGGCCACTAGCCACCAACGCAGTCTTTCTACCTCATATTCAGCGCCACAGTTGTGACGATTCTGTGGCGGTGCCATTCCCTACCTACAGCACCCTGTACTATGGCAACTTGTAACCTAGACTCAATGACTCGATTGATGTGTCGGCATGTGTACAAAGATTAGGGTCATTAGACTCATCAGCAACGGGTGTTGCGAAATGGAACATATTCTAGGTCCAAACAACTTTATTCCAGCGACGTATTGAAACTCTTAGCCTTGTGTGCTCTTGTTTCAAGTCTGCGCCAGATCACCCTCAATAGCACGACCGAGTATAGCCAATATCAACGGTGTACTATTCAAAATCTGGCTATGCTTGATGAAGGGTTGCTGCAGCTCTCATGAAATTGGTCATCAACTGCGGGCTGCAGTGGGGGGGAAAAAGATAAAGACACCGTCACATTGCAAACTTGAAATAACATCACCATCACAAGGCGTAATTGCCAGCCCCTCTTTTCTTCATCGTTTATAATAAGACTATAGATCAAATGGCCTGCATGTATTGTAACTTGTCGCGTCCCCTAGCTGTGCGCCGGTAGTCTGGCAGGACCTGTAAACTAAAGGCTTCATGCGCCATGTCGTGGTTCAGACTATCTCAGGGATCTAATGAATTCGCAGTGTCAAGTTTGAACCACGGCCGTTTGGTGCTCAATTGATCGTCTTCCATGAGGACAATGCGTCGCCTCCTGTCGGCGCATCTTGAGCACTGGGCTCATACATTGGAGCTGTGAGTTCTGGCAACTCTTTTGCCGATGGGCGACTGCTTCCGACTCTGCCAAAAACGTACACCAAAAACAGCTTCGAGCGCGCAATTTGAAGCTGAGAATGTCTGCTTCATAGTTCGCAATACAGAAATGGCATCGCCGCTCTGGGAGACAGCTTCCTTGGCGCCTTGGGGCTTACATACTGCCGAGCTCTACACTACATCACGAGGAGCGCTGCCAACTTCAAGTTTCGATATTGTGTTGACTATTGTTTTATTGTATACCAGAAATGTACTTTTGTTAATTATTTACGCACCCTCGGCCCAGCCAAGACGGTTGTTGCCATCATCGTAGACGACGAAGCCAGACTTCAAGGCAACATCGCCAAAGATGGCAAGGCCACCATCGATACCACCAATACCACCAACGCAAGTTCCGTCGCCCTGTGCAACAAAATTGATGTTGTCGCTGTGAATGGTGATGCGGCCGGTACCAACACCAAAGGAGAAGGTGGGGAGGCTAGTATCGCAGTAAAAGACCCAGAGGTATTGACCCTCGGCAACATTCACACTCTGGGCACCGTCGACGTTGCTCCAGTAGTCGGATGCAACGTCGGTGGGGAGGTATACGAGGGAGGTACCAGTGTCGGCGGTACCAGTGATGACTTGGTCGTTGAGCTTAGCATCAGCGACGGCGTAACCGCTCGCTTTGAACAGACGGTGACCCAGATCGTCAGTGGAGGCAGGAGTGTACGAAATCTTGCCAGTGTACTGGGAGTTGTCAATGTATCCAAAGTTGTAGGAGCCGACCGCTTGGTGCTTCAGGCGAGCTGTGAAGAGGGGCTGAGCCAGTCTGCTCTTGATGTTGGAGAACCAAGTCTTCTGCTGTGTGGGACTAACAGTGTTGCCCTTGTCGTAGGAAAGGCCGAGCAGACCGGAGCTGCCAGTATCGTTTGTGAACTGGGCAGAGACCTCCTGGGCGGACTCGACAGCCTGCTTGGTAACGCTGGCAGTGCCAATCTTGA
The DNA here is from genome assembly GCA_024472245.1 of Beauveria sp. NWAFU-1. NCBI lineage: Eukaryota > Fungi > Ascomycota > Sordariomycetes > Hypocreales > Cordycipitaceae > Beauveria > Beauveria sp. NWAFU-1. Next base: position 1,608,972 of record JANBXD010000006.1, on the reverse strand, counting down.
CAACGTCCTGGTAGACAATGCCCTGACTGTGGCTCTTGTCACCGTATCCAATCGCCCACTTGAAGCCCTGAAGGAGCTTGGACGAGGTCGACTCGGCCGGCTTGTAGAGAGTCTGACCCTTGGTCTCGGCCTTGTTGGTGTCGGTGCTAAACACCCAAAGGTCGCTGGAGCCAGTATCAAAGTCGAGCTTCAGCTTTTGGGCGGGAGTGCCGATGCTGACCTCACAAAGGTACGAGGTATCAACACCCGGTTGACCGTGAGGAAAGGCACCGATGGTAGTGTTCTCGGCACGCTGGATCAAAGAGGCATCCTCGCGGCGGGCGAGAAGATCGGCCTCAATTCCGTTAATGGTCTCCGGGGTAGCATACTTGCGGAGAGCGTAGTGAGCATCGGCGAGGGGATTGCGCTGAGTTGGGTTCTTTTCCACGGGAACGCTGAACGTGAGTCCAGTGTCCTCAGCAGGAGCAGCGACGGCCGTGCCAGCGGCGGCAGCCAGAGCAACAAAGGTGCCAGCAGTCTTCATTGTGAGAGATGAGAGAGGTTGAGGGGAGGAGAAGAGATCTAAATGATAGAGATGCCAAGTCGTGCCAAGAGGCGGCCGGAGATCTCGAGCTATTTGTAGTTGAAGAGGCGTTGCTTGGCATCTTGGCTGAGATTGCCAGCAACATTCGTGCGACGGCCACGACGGCCGAGTATCTGTTTCCTTGATAGATCATTACCTTGCACCGCGGCTTATTAACGGGGGGTCTAGCCTATCACGGTAGGTAGCGATCATTTCGGGTAGGTCGATAGAGAGATCAGCATGGTGGAAATGTGGCACAAAGCGCACAGATCCAATCGCGACGACCAATGGGCAGGTCGCATTTGGCAGGCCGCGAGTCACATCGCAAGATTTCTCAACAGAAAGCCGATCCTTTGAACCGAGCTCCTCTCCACAGTGGAACGCCGTATGGCCCTGCGTGAGCCTTAACAAAATTTACTTTCCATCGGCACGGGGCGCGAAGGAAAGAAGAGAAGGTGGCACGGCCACAAGTGTTGGTGCAGACTCGTATCCCAAACTAGTAGGCGGTTAAGTCGTGAAGAATAAGCTACTCCGTCGGCTTAGCTGACTAGGCGCTAAAGCGCAATCACAACTGCCCATTCAGGAAGTAGTGTGATGAAGATTCGAGTCTCGGTAAGAAGCTTTCGTAGAAACTATGCATCATATCAGGAGTTGCTAACGCAATCGAGCACAAACAAGAGTGTGGCCAGCTGAGAGATGTTGAGAGGGTGATACTTCGTAGTCTATTCCATGGCCCTACTATTGCATGGAGGTTGATGAATGAATTATGCGGGCGCTTATCAAATCCATAAGGGTTACTGAATGAATCGCGTGGGCGATTTTCATGTCTGAGTAACTGCAGAGTTGATCTGTGCACTGACAGAGTTGGAAACTGGGTTCTCGATGATCTGAGCAACTGCATGGATGGGTTACCCCTGCCGACCTCCCGAGCAACTGCTAGTTATTAGCGTCGGCAGAAGGCTGCTGTGCTGAGCGAGTGTAGCCGACTTGCCAACCTACTTCGTACAGTTGAGGCTTAACCATAAAATAGCGTAGCACGGACGCCCGGACGTCGCACATGGCGACTCTAGACCAGACGAGGTGTGCTGTCGATAAGGCTTTTCAGACAGCCTGCAAGCTTCTAATCGCATTTTTTTGTCATCATGAAACGTTCCCGCCTTGTTACCTCTATCGATGGTTACTGGCGTTGACCAACAAGTTACGTTACGCTTTCTCCTTGGATCAATCTGTCATTGGCTCCGGTCTACGAGATGTTTTCAAGTCAGCCCGAGTTCTTTAACCTTTCAGCTTCCCTTGACCCTTGTCAGAAACCATTGTGGCGCCATCGACATCATGTCGTAACTAGCGGCGGTCCGCCACCGCACCTCTCTCATTCAGACCCTTGACTGTGCGCTTACCGCTCAACAGCTAAAACGCTATTCGACAGGCCGTCGCGGGTACTCTTCCTTGCGGGCAGTCTGAATAAATTTTTTTTTTATAGAAACAGCTTCTGTCTCGGTCACAGACACTGAATTTTGTACCCAAGCCCGCCATCTGGAAATGATGTTCGATGGAATAACAACCTGATGGCGCAGCCTGTTGGCCGATCGGCGAGATGCGGGGAATCTATGGCGCCCACAGGGCTGCTATCGCCCCTCACGATCTGTGATTGAGCTTCCAAGATGACAGACAGCAATACGCTCGGTTCTTGGCAAAATTCACTATGGTGCGGACTGTGATCTGATGTGCTAGTTCTCGAAATTGCAGGCCCGAGGGTCTTTACTTCAAATTTACGGTCGCATATGCCAGATTTCCCACATCTTTATTGGGCGGTTAGCCTGCCAGGAACCGCGGCAAGGTTACATAACACACTGTGATTATAACCAAGCCAGGCCGATTTGATGCCGCAGACTGCTGTAATTATTTTGTGCAATTTCCTATCCGTGTCGCGACAGACTCTCCCTCTTCCTTTCATCTTCGTTCCGACGCAGGATTTCAGCAATATGGCGCCCTCACCGACATATAAAATTGAATATCATAGTACCAGCATACGCGGGGATAATCATAATGCGAATTTTGAAATCCGCCGAAATAGTAAAGTTTTCTATATTAAATCTTACCTTCTAACTTTATTAACTTACCTATTATAATAGAGACATACCTAGTATATCTTAAGGTCCTTTAATTTAGTGAAGAAGTTATAGACAAGATATATAAGACTAATGTCTTTAAGTAGGTTATGAAGCCGTTTAAGCATCTACTTATTAAACTCGCCCCTCTAACGCTAGGTAACCTATAGTACACTTAAATCTCTTTATAATAGTATCTTTTCCCTAATTTTTTTATTATTAATCTTAATATTATTAATAAAAAGATATACCTACGCTATATCTTTTGTAAAAAGCCTCCCTTTCGCCCGTCTTTCTACTATTTTGATAATCCTTTTCTTAATATTCTAGAGTAGTAGACACACTTCTATAACCCTACTAGTATTATCCTAAGCTATAAAGATCCCTAGAATATACTCTTTAAATAACTTAAAAAAGTTCTTATTTATAATAAATAAGTTAAGTACTTCTATAAACCTTACTACTCTAGTATATAAGCTATTATAATAATAACTTATTCTTAATCTATAGTTAGTCAATAGTATAATATAGTGATAAGTAATATCTTTAATATAAGGTCTTATTAAAAATAGAACTTTTGATAATAAAACTATTACTTAGATTAATTAGTAGAGATCTAGACTACCTAGTTATAAGAATACCTCTTCCTTAAGTACCTATCTATCTTTTTATTATATACTAGCTTATAAGGCTTATTTAACTATTTTAATAATCTTATATAACTAAATTATCTTAATAATCTAATAAGTTATTATATAACCTTATATATTAACTAGGCTATAAGTATAATTACCTTAATAGTCTAGCCTAGCCTTATATTTATATAATAATAGTTATAATATCCCTTTTTCTTTTAGTCTTATCTTTAAGGCTATTAAATAGGCTAGTTAAATAGTAAGTAGGTTATTACGTCTATTCTAGTACGGCCGTTATTACTTCTAGTAATATATATATGCCTAATATACTTCTATATAAATAACCTATAATTCTAGCTAGTAAGAAGAATTAAGAATTTATATACTCCTTCTATCTATATAACGTAGTTAATAAGCAAGTTATATAAATAAGTAAGTTATATACCTACCTTAACCCTATAATATTTAATTATTAATAATTTAACTATAATATAAAAGAAGATCTAAAACTAATTAAAATCCTCTTCCTTACTAGTTTTTTATATTTATAATATAAATATATATATTATATCTAGTTTAATTATATATATTATATTACTAACTATATATCTTAACCTTTATCTTATAACTATTATAAGCTAATATTTTATTTTTTTATTTAATTATTAATATCTATTTACTCCTTTTAATCTCTTATATTTTATATAAAAAGTAATCTTTTAGTTTATAGTTTAGTTTTTCTAGCTTACTAATACTTACTAATAAGCTTATTTATAACCTTAAGCTTATATACTTAAGTATATAAGAATATAACTTTATATATAATAGTTATTATATTTTTCTTAAAATTATTAAATATATTAAAACTTTTAATTAAAAAACTATTTAGGTAATTAGTAATCTACTTTTTTAGAATTTATAACTATAAAGCTACTTAATTATAGTACTTAATATCTAAGAGACTTAAGAACTAGCTAAATCTAGATATAAGTTTAGAAGACTTAGTATTATAAACTTAAGTTTTAAGGTAAAAATAACCTTTTTAGGATTAAAAGGGGTAATTTTAATATTTTAAAAACTACTTTAGATATTTTCTTTTATAATAAACTTATTAAAAGTATTAAAAAATATAAAAAAGAAATCTTCTTTAATAATATATATAATATTAGTTTTTATAAAATTATAAGGGTTATAGTGCTTAAGGGACTCTAGTTATAAGATAATCCTTATAGTGAAGTATAATAATAGAATTATCACTACCTCCTCCCTACTAGTTTATTAGTAGCTCGCCTCTATAAGTATACTTCCTCACACATAACCTACTTCATAGTTCCCCTAGCCTAGCATAACTAATAGGTTAGCTTCCTTATATACGCTAGGTTATAACCCTAATAGGCTACCCTCTCCTTTTATACGCCGTCCTTAGCGTATACTTACTTTTACCCTATATAAGGTACCCCACTATATCTCCCTTCTACTCCTAGCGCGGCTTTACTATAAGCTTATTATTTCCTTACTACTATTACTTAGTTCTATTCTTAGTAATATAGTTTACTTTTTCTTTACTTCTATTACCTATTTTATATATATATAGCTTCTTATATAATATTCCCTATTTATATTTATATATTTATAATACTCTTATACTAACTTCCCTACTTCTTTTATATCTTTTACCTACTACTAGTTCTTATCCCTACTCTACTCTTACTTTTATAATACTACTAGTTACCTTATTAGTCTTAATCTAATAAGTTTAATTACCTCTTATACTCTCTATATACTTAGCCTATTCTTATAGCTTCTATATAGCTCTTTTATATACCTCTTCTTTTCCTTTATTTAATCTTTAAAGGCTACTTTACTACTACTTTACTAGCTTATATATATACCTTTAATAATAAATATCCTTTTAATTCTTAGCCTCTTTTTCCCTTCTTCTTCTTTATTAACCTAAATTATATATTTCTTTTCTTTTATTATAGATTACCTATTTTTTACTATTATTTTTATAGCTTCCTTACTTTATTCTTCCTTCTTTATTTATTATACTTTTACTATTCTTTTTCTAATATCTCTATCCCCTTTTTTTTTAGTATTTTTTATCTTTAATATAAACTTACTATATACTTACTACTAACTTATATATAGTTTTCCTAGATTTTCCTATAGTTTCCTATTTCTAATATATAAGTACCTTATAACTTTATATTAACTTTACTAATACTTTATAGGTCTAATAATATATAGAATAATAAGGAGTTTTATAATATTATATAAGTAGTTTATATTACTTTTACTATAAGTTTACTACTAATTTATATCTAGTAAAAGGGTTATTAATCCTTATAATAAAAAGGGGTTTAAATTTATTAATAAGTTATATATCCCCTTATTCCCTTACTATATTATCACTACTAATTTACTATAAAGTCGCCCTATCCTATGCTGCCGCTACCTAGACGCCCTAGTAATAGGCGGTATAGCCTACTAGTACCTTAATACTACTAGTAAGTATCCCTAACACTATAACTTTATTATAAGCTTATAGTAAGTTAGATAGGTCTAATAAGTACTATTACTACTAGTATAGTAGGCGTAATTACTTTAACCTTACTATAGATAAGTAGCTAGTTTACTATACTCTCTTCTATATATAGGTAGAGGGTGGTAGTATAAGTTTCTTATAATATCTTTATACCTAATTTATAGCTAACTTATATAAGATATAAGCCTTCTTACTAAGGCTAAGAAGATCCTAAAGGATTATAGTAAGGTTATTATAACCCTATAGGGTATTAAGTATAAGGCTACTATAGTAGCTAAGTAGGCGGCTTACTATAAAGATATTATAAATATATAGCTTTTTATAGCTTATATAATATACCTCTATATTATTTACCTCTACGCCTAGGCTATAAGTTTTCTATATAAAGTTAATATAAGTATATTACTAATTTACTACTAGGTTACTACTAGTGCCCCTAACCTTAAGGAGGTCCCTCCCCTCCCTAACTTCTAGTCTAAGTAGGTACGCCCTTATACTATTCTTACTATAGCTTTATACTATTTTTTAATATAATTTTTATAGAGCTTTAGTACTATAAGCTTAAGGCGAGCTTAAAGTGCCTTTATAATAACTTCATAGGGGGTTTTTTTTTTCTTAATAATAAAATTAGCTCTTTTTATATCTTCTTTATACCCTCTTTATAATATAATTATAGCTATTTTATAGTTCTATCCTTTAAATTTATAGTCTTTCTTTATACTCCCTTAGTAGAGTTAGATCTATAAAGTTACTACGTTTTACCTATAAGTTCTTACTTTTATTATACCCTACCTATTTAAGCTTAAATAGTCTTCTCTTACTATTATACTTATACCTAATAATTTCTTCTACTATAAACTTATTATTATTCTTAAAGGGAATTTATATATCTACCTCTATATCTTTACTATAATTATATAGTTTAAGGCTTAATATATTAAATATATTATAGATCCTTAGGTTCTTTAGGAGGTCTAACTTATATATATATTTTATTATCCTAACTACTTTAATTACCTAGAAAGGTCCTACGAACTTCTCTACTAGCTTCTAGCTAGGTTATATTAATTTTAGATTCTTTATAAATAATAGAACCTAGTCTCCTATTTTAAAGAATTTATCTAGTTATTTTAGGTTATAATATTTTATATATACTTTATTAGCTTCTTTTAGGCTCTTTATAGTAGTTTCCCTTACTACTATTAATTCTTATATTCTTTCTTATACTTATATATTTCCTATCTATATTAGTAATAATACTAGGTATATTAGTATATATCTTAATAGTAATTTCATAGGTATATTACTAATAGATACCTACTAACTTATATTATATATAAATTATACTATTAGTAGTTTCTCTACCTAGTCTATTTATTCTACGTTATAGAATACCCTTAAATAGTATTCTAGTATTTAGTTTATATATTCTATTAAGCTATCTATTTAAGGGTAGAACGTAATACTAAGTCACTACTTATATATAAGGAGATAGTAGAAGCTTTACTAAAATCTTAATATAAAAATAGTTCCCCTATCTAAGATAATCCCTTTTAGGGCCTTATATAGTATTACTACTTTTTATAAAATAATCTCTAAAGTTAGTTACTAGTTAGCTACTTATTTATAGTAATATAGATATTATATTATATTACCTTATCTATAATTATTAGGATTATATTATACTTCCTATATTAACCTTATCTCTCTAGTATCCTTATAATTACGTCTATTAATATTTCTTTAAATAGTTAAGAGGGTACTAGTAATAGTATAAGTAAGCTATAAGGTTAATATATTCTTACTTTTATTAGCTAATATATATAATAATACTCTATATATATCTTAATATCTCTTCTTATTAACTACTAGAAAAATAAAGCTATAACCCTATAAAAGGTCCTATAAACTCCCTAATATCCTACTATAATATTATTATAATATAGTTATAAGATTTCTAATCTTATATTAACTAGTATAAATACTCTATTCTTATTTACTAGGAGTCTTTCTTAGTTTATTACCTATAGAATACCCTAGTTTTTTAGTATATTCTTACTACTTTTATATAATATCTTCTTAGTTTACTTAATAAGACTATCTCTTTACTAAGCCTCTAATAGTTACTCTTATAAAGTCTTCTTATTATATTTAGCTTCTATACCTTCACTTTATCTTCCTTATAATCTTACTATATACTCCTTACTCTTAACTACCTAAGTACTCTACTAGCTTACTTAGGTATAGTAAAATCCTATAGTTATTACCCTCTTTCCTAGTTCTTTAAAATACTCTAAGAACCTTAGTAATAGCTATATAACTTATAACTCCTTTATATTAGACTTATAGTCTACTTACCTTAAAAGCATATCTACTAGATTTAACTTACCTAGCTAAAATATAATTTTAAAATCATATAATAAGAGCTTATCTAATACTATAGCCTATCTATATAATAGTGTCTTCTTTCCTATAAGGTAGCTATAATTTAGATAGTCTATTAGAACTTTAATAGTCTTAGGTAGGTATATAAGATAATATCTTTATTAGTAGAATACTACTAGAATTACTAGTATTTCCGTATTTAGCGTCTAATATTATAGCTCTACTCCTTATAGCTTTTATAATAAGAATACTATAAGATACTAGTAACCTCCCTATAACTATAATATAACTATACTAATTAGAAAACTTAATATATCTATCTCTATCCTTATTTAGGCCTCTAGATTAAATTATACTAAGATTAGTACCCTCTTAAATAGTATCTTTAAGTACTTAAATACTTTAAGTTTATAGGTATTTAATATAAACTTTATAGCTAATCCCTTCTTTATTCTTTCTATTAGTAGGTAGGTAATCTTACTAAAATTTTTAATAAATCTTCTATAAAAGCTTATAAACCTAATAAAAGCTTAAATCTCTTTAATAGTACTAGGTAATAGCTAACTTACTACTACTTTAATATATTCTATATCTATCTTAATTTAGCTAGGTCTAATAATAAAGCTAAGGAATTTTACCTTCTCTATTATAAATTTATATTTTTTAAGATTTAAATATAGGCCTACCTTTTATAGCTTCTTAAGGACTTAGTAAATATACTACGTATATACTATAATATCTTTACTAAATACTAGTATATTATCTAGATATATAATATAGATATAATTAATATCTTTATATAGGGTAATATTAATATATTCCTAGAATATTACTAGTATGCCTATAAGTCTAAATAGTAAAACTAGGTACTTAAAGTATCTAAAGTAATAGTAAAATACTATTTTCTACTTATCTCCTTTATATATTCTTAGCCGCCTATATATATCTTTTATATCTAGCTTTATATAGATTTTTACGCCTTATAGATAGTCTATAATTTCTATAATTAATAGTAATAGCGCCTTATTCTTTTTCATAATTTAATTAAGGCCCTAATAATTAATATATAAGTATAACTTTCCTCCCTTCTTTAGTATAAATAAGATAAGAGCTCTAGCTAGGCTTATTAATCTTCTTATTTATCCTCTTTTTAGTCCTTTATTAATAAATTCACATAGTTCTACTAGCTCCCTTACTATAAGTAGGTATATAGGTCCCTATAGTAGTACTTTACTATCTTCTAGTTTAATTACGTATATTAGACTATTTAGTATTAGTAACTTTACCGCCTCGTCTAGTAAGAATAACTCTATAAAGTCATAATATTCTCCTAATAACCTTACGCGTATTTTATCTAGTAAGCTTAGTTAACTATCCTCCTAAATTACTACTACTATTATAAATTTTATATTCCTTATTATATACCTTACTCTCTACTAACTTATAACTAATTTAATACTCCTTCTTATTATTATATAGTTCTAGTAGTCTATTTCTCTATATATATTTACTTCTTCTTCTATTATCTACTACCTCCTAAGGATAATATCTTCTAAGTAATTAATAACTAAGAAGGGAACTTATATCTCTCTTATATATCTTAAGTTATTAATAACTTATAGTATTTTTACTACTTCTCCTATTACTTACGTTTTCTCCTATATAATTAGATACTTTAGGTAAAAAGGTATATAGTTAATATAAAGTTATAACCCTTCTACTTTCCCCTAATTAAGGAGGTTTAGGTTACTTCTATTATCTATTATTACTACCTCTACTTCCTAGCTATGTTTTATTTATAACTTTACTAGTTATTTACGCCTAAGATATATATAATAGTAAGGTTCTTCCTAGGGGACCTCTTCTATCCTTAGGTTTTTTATAAGCTAATTATTTAGGAATATTACTACTTCTTTACTAGTAGCTACCTACTTAATACCTACTACCTTAGGTAAAGGTCGCCTATAGTATTTTTCTATTATATACCCTACCCCTCTATATATAGTATAGTCTAGTACTATATAGTCCTAGTAGAAGTAATTTACCCCGCATTTAAAACACCCTATAAATTTACCACCTAGACACTATAGCCCTATGCTATTCTAATTATTATTTTACTTTCCCTCTTTAGTTATAAGGCTAATATAAGGCTTTAGGCTATTCTCTATTCTAATTAGTACCCCTACTACTCTCTTTATATTTTTAGTATATAATTCTAGCTACTTCTACGTAGTAGGTATACTACTACTACTTATTACCGTCTAAACCCTACTATTTAGCCCCTCTATAGCTAATATAATATAGAAAGTAAAGGGTAATAAGTCTAGTAGTTCTATTACTATATTCTCTATATAATATAGGTACTTTCTTACTAGCTTATTTACTTTATATTTATATTATATTAGGTTATATATCGCCCTTTAGGCCCTAATATTTATATCTCCTAACTCTTACTTATACTAGTTACTAAAGTCATCCTATATAAAGTCTTTATAAGTTCCCTTTAAGTTTACTATAAAGTAATAGGCCTATTATATTTATATATCGCCTTATAAGTATTAGGTAGTATATATAACCTTTTTAAAGTTATCTATATAGTCCTCTAGATATACTTAAAAATAGGTCTATAGGGTAACTATAAAGCTTATATACTATTAGAATAACTTAGTACTAAATACTATATTTAGTAGCTTTATTATTACTATATACTTCCTATAAGGTATCTCTTTTAGTAACTCCCCTAGTTTAGTAGTAACCTTAATTAACTAGCCCTTACTACCTACTTATAATAAGTAGCTAAGATAGCCCTCTTCTACTCCTCTACTATACGTTAGATACTAGCTTATATCTCTTCTATAGATAATATACTAGCTACTATACTCCTAATACTTATTAGTAGGTTAGATAGGACTAGGGAGACTAGTCGCTAGCTACTTATAATGGGTTCGCCGCTAGGTCGTAGGGAAGAAACGTTATATTTAGTTATTATACTATAAGTAGCTTAGCGTCCTAGATACTAGGTAGTAGTAATAATCCTATAAGGGTTATAGTGCTTAAGGGACTCTAGTTATAAGATAATCCTTATAGTAAAGTATAATAATAGAATTATTACTACCTCCTCCCTACTAGTTCGTTAGTAGCTTACCTCTATAAGTATACTTCCTCGCACGTGACCTACTTCGTGGTTCCCCTAGCCTAGCGCAACCGATAGGTTGGCTTCCTCGTACGCGCCGGGTCATGACCCTGACAAAAATCCTTAATTTATTACTTATAAGCCTTTTTAAATAGACTAAAATAACTAATATTTAAAGGTTAAAATATATAAGAAAAATAAGTAGATATATAAAAGGTAATAATCTTATTTTCTTAATAAAAAAGCTTAAATATAATTAAATAATAACTTTTATAACTATTTAAGATAAAAAGATAATAAGTACCTTTATTTTAATCTTTTATATATTAATAAAAATAGCTTATTTAATCTATGTTAATTTTATTTATTATTTAACTATTTAAGTTTATATTAATATACTAATCTAATAATAAGTACTTATCTTTATATTAAAATATAAGGTAATTTTAGTCTTTTATTATAATATATAATAATATTATTAAACTTTAAGAATTTATTACCTAAATTATAATAACTTATTCTTTATTATTAGCCTATATTACTTTTACCTTTTTTTAACCTAATTAGAGTTTATAATAATTATTCTTATTATAATAAAACCTATTAAAAACCTAATCTTATTAAAATTATAAATATTAGACTTTATAATATTATATATTATAATTATATTCTTTAAGAGTATAAACTAATTATAAATTATAATTAGATCTTTATATTTAGCTTTTTAATAATTATATAAAAATATATAATAAACTTTAGTTATTATTATAACGTAGTTAATAAGCGAGTAGCGTAGATAAGTAAGTAGTATACTTCTACTAGAAAATACCGTCTTTTATCCTTATACTATAATTACTTAATAACCTTAAATAGAAAATACTTCTAGTAAAGGTAATATAATTCTTACCTTATCTATTATTAAAAAATCTATAAAGCTAAGTATTTATAAAGTAGTAAAGATCTATAATATCTTTATAATAATAATCTAATATTAATATAATAGCTAAAGCTTATAATATAATTATATTATTAATTTAAAGAAACTTACTAATTTAGAAGAAGAAGTTATAATTAAATATATTCTCTAGCTAGACTTATAAGGACTTCCCTTTTAGTATACTAATATAGAAGATATAGTAAACTAATTACTCTCTAAATATAATATATAATATACTAGTATATACTAGGTAAAAAAACTTTATATAATAATAACTAAAGCTTATTATATATTTTTAATAAAGATATAACTATTAAAGAGCTAAATATAAAGATCTAATTATAATTTATAGCTAGTTTATACTCCTAGAGAATATAATTATAAAGTATAATATTATAAAGTCTAATATTTATAACTTTAATAAGACTAGGTTTTTAATAGGCTTTATTATAATAAGAATACTTATTATAAACTCTAATTAGGTTAGAAAAGTAAAAGTAATATAGCCTAGTAATAAGGAATAGGTTATTATAATCTAGGTAGTAAATTCCTAGGGCTTAATAATACTACTATATATTATAATAAAGGGCTAAAATTACCTTATACTTTAATATAAAGATAAATACCTACCTTTAGATTAGTATATTAATATAAGCTTAAATAGCTAGATAATAAATGAGATTAATATAGATTAGATAAGGTATTTTTATTAAAGTATAAAAAATTAAAATAAGGGTACTTATTACCTCTTTATCCTAGATAACTATAAAAGTTATTATTTAACTATATTTAAGCTTTTCTACTAAGAGAATAAGATTATTACCTTCTATATACCTACTTATTCTTCCTATATACTCTAGCCTTTAGATATTAGCTATTTTAGTTTACTTAAAAAGGCTTATAGGTAATAAACTAAAGATCTTATAAAGGCTAGTATTATATATATTACTAAGGAAGACTTCTTTTTTATATTTTTTAATATTTTTAATAAGTTTATTATAAAAGAAAATATCTAAGGTAGTTTTTAAGGTATTAGAATTACCCCTTTTAATCCTAAATAGGTTATTTCTACCTTAGAACTTAAGTTTATAATACTAAGTCTTTTAAACTTATATCTAGGTTTAGCTAGTTCTTAGGTCTCTTAGATACTAAGTACTATAACTAAAGTAGTTTTCTAGTCCTTAATTCTAAAAAAGTAAATTACTAATTATTTAGATAGCTTTCTAACTAAAAGTCTTAATATACTTTAAAGTTTTAAAAAGGGTATAATAGCTATTATATATAAGGTTACTTTTTTATATATATAGGTATATACCTTTAAGGCTATAAATAAGCTAATTAGTAAGTACTAGTAGGCTAAAAAAACTAGACTTTAACCCTTAACTCTTTCTATATAAGATATAAAAGAATTAAAGGAGTAGATAGACATAGATAGTTAAGTAAAAGACGAAACGTAGGCTTATAGTAGTTAAAAGGTAAGGGTTAAAATACATAGTTAGTAATATAGTATATATAGCTAGACTAGATATAATATATATACTTATATTATAGATATAGAAGCTAGTAAGGAAGAGGATTCTAATTAGTTATAGACGAATTTTTCTATTATTAGTAAATTATCGATGGTTAAAGGGTGAAGGGTTAGGGAACGTAGGCGACTCGCTTATCTAGGCGACTTGCTTATTAACTACGTTATATAACTAGACTAAATATAATATATATACTTATATAATAAATATAGAAACTAGTAAAGAAGAGGATTTTAATTAATTATAGACGTTTTTTATTATTATTAGTAAATTAATAATAGTTAAAGGGTAATAGGTTAATAGAGGTATATTACTTACTTATCTATATTACTTACTTATTAACTATATTATATCTTTATTAATTATATAAATATTATTTAATAACTTAATATTAGGGTTAATATCTAAAAAATAAACTAAAGAATATAAAAAACCTTTATAGTCTATTAAAGTTATTTCTTTTATATATTTTGATTTTCTTATATTCATTAGTATTATATATAATTATTAGAAAATAAAAAAGATTTATATTCTAATAAAATTAGTTAGAATAAATATACTTAAAATATTATAATAAATTTATATTAAATATTATATAGTTCTTATAACTATTTCTTTTATAAAATAAATATATAAATATATAATTAGATTTTTTAATTATTAATTTAAAAAAAGGTATTTTATTTATTTATTTTAATATAAAAGGTCTTAAGATATAATTAAATATAATAATCTATAATAATATAAAAAAAAGGGTTATTTATTATATGAATAATTTATTTAAAAGTCTTAAAGATAGAACCAAAATAAAAAAAGTATTATTATATAAATATTATTATATAGATACAAGACTAAACTAGATTATTAAAGAAAATATATTTATAATTTAATTACGATATAAGGTTATATAATAATCTATTAATTTATTAAGATAATCTAATTATTTAAGACTATTAAATTAATTAAATTAGTCTTATAAACTAGTTTTATAATAAAAAGATAAATTAATACTTAAGAAAAAAGCATTTTTTATAATTAAGTAGTTTAGATCTTTATTATCTAATCTAAATAATAGTTTTTTTTATTAAAAGTTTTATTTTTTAATAAAACCTTATATTAAAGATATTACTTATTTTTTTCTTTATAGTTTTTAACCTAACTTATTACCTAAAAAATAGATTAACTATAGATTAAGATTAAGTTATTATTATATAATACTTAAGTTATTTAAATCTTTATAAAGTAACCTTTTATAGGAGTTAGTTAATATAAAAGTATTTATAAAAAGATATTATTCAAATTAAATAGAACTTATTACTAAAAAAAATTCTAATATAGTTATTATAAAAACTAGAGAAAAGTTTAAAATAAATATAATATTTATAATTATAAATATTAAATATTAATATATATAATTAAAAGTTATAAATATTATTAAGTAATCTTTAAATATCTTAAGGATTAAAAGGGAATAGAATTAGAAGTATAATTTAGAAATACTAAAGTTATAACTTTAGTAATAGAAGCCTCGATACATAGAACCGAGTTAGTCGAGGCTGTAAGTAGCACGTGGTATAAGGAACGAGGACGACGCAGCAAGAGGCGATGGCTGCTTGATCCTTTACCTAGCTAGAAGGAGGTTAGATATGTCGACGGAGCGCAATGAATGCTCAATACACCACCACGATCGGCCAGCCCATTACATTGAGGTGATTCTCTTATCCGTTGGTTCCAAACGCCCCTCTCTAATCTACGAGACTCTGCACCTTCGCGTTGGGGCCAACAGAGGACGCAGCGTCATCATTACGTCCCGAGCGGCGCGGCAGGCGACGTCTACAGATGTGTCTGCGACGCCGCCCTGCCGCCATCAGTTTCCAGTCGGGAAAATATTTGCAATTCATAGGGCTCTAGTGGCTTAACCTGTGTTTGGTACCCTCGATCGGTGAGTTCTTTGAGTCATACACGAGTAAGCTAAGAGATGTTAATCAGTTATTTAAGAAAGAGAGAGATAGCATATAGAGGACATCCTTCGGTTGCCACGGAACGCTACGATAGTTCGTCGGCGGTTGGCAGGGCAATCAGGAAATCCACACGCGTCACTCCGCGGCTTCTAACTTTCGTTGGGACATCGGGGGATTTACTTTTCATAGGGCTAGCTTAAGGAGCTCTTACGAGCGGCGCGTCGACAATCCGGTCCTCAAGAACGTGAAGGCTCTTGTAGCCTCTGCACTAATGAACACAGCTATGTTATGTTCCTTAAAACATATAATATTTATGTTAATCTGCTGAATATTCCTTCTCCTTGTGCAATTTTTAAAAGCTATATAGCGTAAGCCCAAGAGCGTGCCAAACTACAATCACGGCGCTGGAAAAAAAAATAAGCCAAGATTATAAAGCGTAAATTGATAAACAGTTTCCTTATAAAGTCGTTCGTTGCAAATTCGCTGCCCACGTCCACCGACTTCTATTTTAGGTAATCCACCCCACACTTAGTACCTACCGCTTTATAGAATTCTATAAGACCAGGCTACTACCCGCCCTCTCTATAGCCTAACGTACTCGTATTCCCCTATTATCCTCCCCCCCTTTTATTTTCCCCTCGACCTACGCCCCTTAGATAGCTACGGCAGTATCTAATGGCCCCTACTACTATTAGTTTAAGGCTATAACGCAGATCCTATTTTCTCCGTTCTTATTATAATAATATGATTAATAAGCCCGCTAACGTTACTTCCGTCCTAAGTTCTTTAATTCTTTAATACTTTAACACTAGTTTCTATAAATCTCTTTTTAGCTTTAATACCTCATTAAACCTAACGAAAAGAATATATAAGAGCTGCCTAAATATCTACCTCGTACTACTACTAGAACTAGCTACCGCGAGGAATATAATAAAGGATATATTACTATATTAGCTTATTAAAGGGCTAAAACTTAGTAACGTATTTAGCTCTATACCACTACTACTTAGATATATATCTAATACTACGTATCTAAGCTAACCTCAGCTAACTCTTATAGCTATAATATACACTCTCTAATGGTTAGCCTAGCATAGGATAGTAGCGGCCGTGGGATTAGCTTTATGTTTATAAAGCTTAGCTATATTAGATATAGCCTATATTACCTACGTTAGCTAGCAAAAGAGCTACCGATGAAGGTCTACTAATCTATAACCATATAGGGAGCGCCTAACCATATTTTAGCGTTATAATTTACTATTATATTAAAGCTATATTAGCTATAGGCTACTACTATAAATAATGCACCTAGCTTACCCAAATTATATAATATTTACCTCTTAGATATAAGGTTTCTA
The DNA here is from genome assembly GCA_024472245.1 of Beauveria sp. NWAFU-1. Taxonomy (NCBI): domain Eukaryota; kingdom Fungi; phylum Ascomycota; class Sordariomycetes; order Hypocreales; family Cordycipitaceae; genus Beauveria; species Beauveria sp. NWAFU-1. The sequence goes on along the minus strand of JANBXD010000006.1, from coordinate 1,591,816 downwards.
GTACCTTAGCTTAGGCTTCTTAGCGGACGATAAGTAATGCTAAGACGTGACTAGTAAGGCTTAACCTTTAGCTAGTGGCTTTAGAAACCTTCTTAGTTTATGAGGCACTTAGACGCTTTTTAAAGTAGAAAAGGAGAAGGATTCCTCCATAGGTGGCAAGCTAGTATGGCAGTAGGCTATATACTGCCTATATTAGCTACTTTACTACGAGATAGCGTATACGCTAAAGTAGTAGCTAGTCTAGGCGTTATAGCTTAGTCTATAACTAGTTAAGCTATAGAACACGAAGCTTAAAAGCGGTTAGTCTTCCCCCGTCTAAGGAGTAGACTTATATATATTCTAGCTTTCTTTTAAATCATATTTTTATTATTAAGTGATTTAGGCGCTATTTAGTATAATAAGCCTCTCCAACTCCTACTCCTACTTAGAGGAGAGTTCTTCCTAGAGGTAAGGCTACTTAGTAGACTTACTAGTCTTAATTACTTCCTTACTAGCTAGCTCTACTAGCTCTTATAATACTCTATTAGTTTATAGGGTAGAAGAGCTCGCGGCTAACTCTAGGCTAGATCCTTATTCTAGAGAGGTCACCTTAAATAGCGTCTTTAAACTTATTCCTAGAGGTACTACTATAGTATAACGATAACTTAACCCTAATCTATAGTTAGTCTATTTCTTAGGTAGTAAGTTAGGTTAAATGCTATAGAGTAGTAATAAGTAGTATCTTAGGCATAAGGTCTTATTAAGAGTAGAACTCTTAATAGTAAAACTATTACTTAGATTAATTAGTAGAGATCTAGACTACCTAGCTATAAGAATACCTCCTTCTTAAGTACCTATCTATCTCTCTACTATAGACCTTAGATTAATAGGCTTAACCTTTAATCCCTTAGATCCTACTTCCTAGATTAATAGCTTAATGGCTTAAGTCCTTAATCCTAGGGAGGTTATATAACCTCTCTATCTTTTCTAGGTACTAGTATATTAGACCCTAGTCTACTATACTTAGCCCCGCGTATATATTATAGTATTTATAATATAATACTCCTCCCCCTAGTAGTCTTATCCTTAAGGCCTTTAAAATAGGCCGTCTAGGTAGTAGGTAGTTTTCCCTCCTATATTATTATAGCCTATTATATTTACTAATTATATAACTAAATAGAGATTAAAAACGTATTCCTAAAAGTCTAAGTAGTATAAGGCTTTATTATATTCTATTCTTTCTAACCCGTAGGCTATAAAAAAGGGTCCCTATTCTTATTCTAAAAAGAAGGATATTACCTCCTATTAACTCTTATCTTCTAACTCCTCTTACTATGCTTAGTATATAATAGATTACTAGTCTTATTATAATATATAGGGCATCTTACTAGCCTAGTTCTACTAAATAGCTAATTACTATATATATTTTAAGTAAGAGCTTAAAATAGCTAAGGAGGAATATTATATAATAGATACTAAGATTAAGTATCTCTAGAAATAAAAGAAATTATAGTTTAAGAAAATAATATATATAATTATATATAGTATTAATAATATTAAAGAACTAGAGTATATAGAATAGGAGGAAGTAGAATAGCTCTAGAAGGCTATAGGGGTCCTTCCTACTCCTTCTAAGGATCTAGATCCTACTCTAGTCTATTCTTTAGATACTAAGTTTAGTATTAATTTATTAGGTAGTACTTATATAATTAACTAGGATATATTCCTTAGGAATAGAACTATCTAAGTAGAGCTAAATAATTTATAAGGTTCTTAATTAATTCTTAGGTATTTTTAGAGTTTAGGTATTCTTTCTATTTAATAAGATAATAACGATTTTTAATATTTCCTTATACTTTAAGTATCCTTTTAACTTTATATTTATTAATATTATTAACTATAATTCTTATAGTAAGTATAAAATCATCTAGTACCCTTTTAAGTAGTAATATATAAAATATTAGGTAGATCCTTATTCTATCTAGTAATAATAGTTTATAGTTAGTATTTAATGTTTTTTATTTAATAAGGAATAGTCTAATTTTCTTCTAGTTAAGTTTATTACTAGGTTACTTTATTTTAATATTTTTATAGATAAGGTAAACTTTATATCCCTCCTCTAGGATTAGTACTAGTAATCTCTTTTTATTTATATAATATTTTATTTAGTTTTATAGAAATATCTATTCTTATTATAAATATTTCTATATACCTATAATAGTATCTATATATATAGTAACTACTAGTATATTTAAAATATATACTAGGTATATATTAATTATAGGGTTAAACCTATAGTTTACCTTTATTAGTAATATCTTTATACTATTAATCTTAAAGCTATTATAAGCCTATTATATAAGTAATAACTATCTTAACTAGTTATCTTATTAATAGTTAATAAAGCTTTATAGATATTATTTAAGTATTTAGTTTAAGATCTCTATCTAACTATCTGATTATAAGTAAAATACTATAGATAAGCTTTACTTAATTTATATAGTCTCTATAAGGCATTTCTAGAAGTTAAATATAAATAATTTATTATAATCTAATATAGGCTTTATTAGTAATCTATATTATATAATAATAGTCTTAAAGAATATATATACTAGATCTATAGTATTACTTAATTCTATATAGGGAATATAATAGGTATATTTTATAAGTTTATCTATAATAACTAGGATACTATTATAGACTACTCCTATTATAGGTTCCCTAGACTTTAGTAGCTTAATAATAAAGTCTATTATAATTATCTACTATACTCTTTTAGGTAATAATATTAGTTATAGTTTACTATATAGTATATATTATAGTACTTTTACTTTCTAATAGACGTTATATTTACTAATAACTTCTTATACTATTTTTCTACTTTCTAGGAAATTATATAATCTTCTTAATCTATTAATCATTTTTCCTATACCCTAATATCTATATAATAGATATTTATATATTTCCTTAATAAGCTATTCTTAAAGTATATAAGGAATATACTACTATTTATTATATAAGTAGCTTTTACCTTTTCTTATTATATATAGTTTTATATCCTTACTATTTAGGTAACTATTTTTCTTAATATATAATTTAATTTACTATATCTAAGTATTATCTAGTTCTACTTTCTAAGTTATACTAAGTTCCTAAGTACCTAGTATAAGGTTTTTATTCTTATTATACTTAAATATTAGATATTTAATTAGTATTCCTTCTAATTTTAAGTCTTCTTATTAGCTAAGAGTATCTACTCTACTATTAAGTATTCCCTTTTTATATAAAATCTTAAAGTTATAGTATATAAGGGTCTTATATTATTATATTTATTATTTATTAAGTTCCTTTATAGTAGTAAATAATATAAGGTTCTTATAGTCTAAATAGACCTTAACTTTATAGTTTATACCTACTAGGTAGTATTATTATTCTTTAAATACTTAAATAATAGCTATAAGTTCTTTATTATATATATTATAATTTAATTTAGTTCTATAGAGTTTTTTAGAGAAGAAGGCGACTAGGTAAAGTTATCCTTCTTTATCTCTTTATCTAAGCTATCCTCCTACTATAAAGTCTAAAGCGTTAGTCTTAACTTTAAATAGTTTACTTAGGTTAGCTATAATTAGAACTAGTTTATCTAGTATTCTATCCTTTAATATTTAAAAGGCTTTAGCTTCCTTATTAGTCTACTAGAAGGTATAATCCTTCTTTATAAGGTTAGTTAGAGGAATTATAATTTCTTTAAATTTATATATAAAGTATTAATAGAAGTTTATAAATCTAAGGAATCCTCTAACTTCTCTAATATTAGTTAGTACTAGCTAATTCTATATATCTTTAATTTTTAATAGACTTATCCTAATATATCCTAGGGAAATTTTATATCCTAAGAATTTAACTTTCTACTGGTAAAATTTACTTTTTATTAGTTTAACTAATAAGTTATTATCCTAAAGTACTTAGAGTACTTTATATATATATTCTTTATACTCCTTAAGTATATTAAAATAAATAAGGATATTATTAAGATAAATAATAATAAAGTTATTAAGTTATTTTTATAAGATATTATTAATTATAGTCTAAAAAGTAGCTAGTATATTTATAAGACTAAAGGGCATTACTAGATACTTAAAGTATCCTCTTAAGGTTTAAAAGGCGGTTTTTTACTTATAACTATCCTTATATAGATAAGGTTATAAGCCCCTTTTAGGTTAAGGGTAGTAAACTATCTAGCTTATCTAACTTTATCTTATATTCCTAATATAAGTAGTAATAGATATTAGTTCTTAATTATAATAATATTTAGCTATTAGTAGTTAATATATAGTTATAGCTTTCTATTTTACTTTTATACCTATAAGATTAGGTATCTTACTAGTAATTTAGAAGGTTATATTTAACCTTTTTATAGTATTTCTTCTAAATACTCCTTAAGTACTTAGTCCTACTTAGGGTTTTAGGGATAAATCTTTTAGAACCTAGGTTCTTTACTAGGCTAGAGTTTAATCTTATAGTCCTAGTATAAATATTCTAGTAGTCTTATTTCTAGCTCTCTACTAAATAGCTTACTATACTTTAAGTATTCCTTAGGAATCTCTAATATACTAGCTTTTAATTCTTAGGTAATTAAGTATATTCCTTAAGATTAGTCTTAATTTAATTAGGGTACCCTTTTTCGTTTTTAGCTACTCCTACTATTATAATTATATCTTAGTATATCCTACTAGAGTTAGCCTATTCTCTAGTCAACTCTAGGACTACTTACCTATAACTAAGGTAACCCTAATATAACGTTATATTTTAAGATTACTATAATATCTAAGGATAATATATAGTTTATACTAAAAATAGAAATAGGAAGTTACGTAGTTTCCTAGTCTACTATACCTTAACTATACTAAACATTATTTCCTTCTATATTTATAAGTTAGTAAGGCTTATCTTTCTTTCTCTAGGGTAATTATAATCTATTAATAAGATTTAGTAAGATATAGTTTCCTAATACTCTACTATTAAGTATTACCTAGATCTTTATTTCTTTAATAAAGATATTAAAGGTAAGGTATTTATTACTATTATTACTTATAGTATATAGAGACTTATTAGATCTCTATCAAAGAGTTAGTCTTACTAACGACGACGGTTATTATTTCCTATCCTCTTTTCTTAGTCTATTCCTTTAAATACCCTAAAGAGAATTAACTCTTATTCTTTCCTTTCTTTTTATTCTTCTTTTCTTTATTATTATTAGTTTTATATAACTATATTAGAGCTTTCTTAGTAATTATCTAATCTACTAGCTATATTAATTAAGTTTAGGCTAAGTAAACTACTTATAGATATACTATTTCTAACCTCCTCTATCTAGGTAGCTTAGAATATATTTATATTTTCCTTAATATAAGATATTTTATTATTTCTTCTTAAGTCTAAATAGGTTAAGAATCTTCTCTAGATTTTCTAGTCTTATAAGTCTATTTCTAGAAATAGACTATATCTTATATTAGGGTTAAATCTAGGGAAGAATTAATATTTAAGTTTCTTCTAAAGGTATATTTTATAGCTATTAAATAAATAAGATACCTATAAAATCTTTATATAGTCTAGGTATCCTATTATAAGTACTAGATATTTAGTTACTAAGGCATATACCCTAAGGCTTAGTCCTATTACTACTTCTCTAAACTTCTATTTAAGAATATCTAGGTAAGAGACATCTCTTCTATAAATTTATACTCCTACTAGTTCTAGATCGCCTAGTCCCGTAGATAAGGCGCTTACTAGTCTTAGGTTATAATATATATAGTTTTCTTCTAGTAGTATTTTAAGAACTATAATAACGGTTTTCTTTACTTCTAGCTTTATTATTTTAAGGTCTTCTTCCTTATCTAGGATAAGCTAAGTTCTAAAATCCTAGTCTTTATTAAATATAAGTTTATTATATATTATAAAGTAATTAGTATCTAAGAAGTATTCTTTATTATTAGTTATACTAATATTTTAGATAGGTAGGTCCTTATAATAAACTATATTTAGGCCTTATCTTTTAGTAACTAGCTTCTACTATTTCTTAGGTACCTTATACTTATTTATAAAGTATCTAGTCTTCTTATAGTTATAGTATTTCTTTCCTTTTTCTTTTCTAGTAGCATTAAGTTCTATTAGGCCTAGATAGGTTCCGTAGGCTATAGATCTATTTTAGCACTTTCCCGTATTTACCTAATAGCGTTAGGGAGGATTATTATAGTTACCTATATTCCTTTTACTATACTTAATTTATCTAGTATAGAGATAATTATTAACCTTAATAATTTTCTTAATAAACTTATTAAAGTTATTAGGTTAATCTTCTTTAGTAATTTTATCTTTTATATCTTCTTTAAGTCTATTATAAAAGAGTTCTATTTAGCTTTTATTATCCTAATTAATATAAATAATAATATATCTAAACTTATATATATAATACTAGGTAGATCTAGTCTACTTTAGGGATTTAAGTTTATATATAGTAGTTTAGACTTTATCTAGGTTATTAAATATAGTCTATAGAACTTCCTTAAAGTTCTTATACTTCTTAAAGATTTAAGTAGTCTTATCTTTAGGTTCCTTATTATTAAGGTAGTCCTTAAGAGTTAGCTCCTACTATTCTATTACCTTACCTATAAGAAGGTTTCTAATATAAAGAATCTTAATAGATTCTTTATTAATAGAGTTATTAACCTTTAAGTAAGCTTTAGCTTAGGTAAGAAAGGTATAAATATCTCCCTTTACTCTATTAAATATATTAGGTTTAGGAAACTTAGGTATTATAGCTTTCTTTTCTTTCTTAAGTATTATATTTTTAAGTTTTATCTCTTCTATTTAGATATAAAGATACTTAAGTTTAGTATTAAAGTCTATAATTATAACTATAAGGTTAGTAGTAATTTCTCTAATAATAGATATTATAAAAGTTTAACTACTTAAGGTTTTAATAATAACTTACTAAATAAGACTAATTAAAATATAATAATAGCTTAATCCTAATCTATAGTTAGTCTATTTCTTAGGTAGTAAGTTAGGTTAAATACTATAAAGTAGTAATAAGTAGTATCTTAGGCATAAGGTCTTATTAAGAGTAGAACTCTTAATAGTAAAACTATTACTTAGATTAATTAGTAGAGATCTAGACTACCTAGCTATAGGAATACCTCCTTCTTAAGTACCTATCTATCTCTCTACTATAGACCTTAGATTAATAGGCTTAACCTTTAATCCCCTAGATCCTACTTCCTAGATCAATGGCTCGACGGCTCGAGTCCTCGATCCTAGGGAGGTCACGTGACCTCTCTATCTTTTCTGGGTGCTGGTGCGTTGGACCCTGGTCCGCCTCACTTAGCCCCGCGTACATGCTATAGCGTTTGTAATATATAGTTCTACCTACTGATAATAGAGATCACATTTAAGCGCTTATAGCTAAATACGAGTAGGTAATAAGCGCCAACGGTACTTAGACGTAGTATATAAGCTCTAATAGTTAACTAATTAAAGGTAGCTAAAAATCTATATGCCGTATAACTAGTTATAGGCTAGCTAACTAAGCTTTATAGGAGTTGACTTAGCGAGTCTACTAGATTCTTATAGCTATGACGACTAAAATAATGATAAAATGACTAAAAGGAACGCTCCGTAGAGAAATCCCATATTATAGAAGACTTAACGTTATACGAAAGTCTAATTTAGACCCTAAAATCGCATATAGAAGAAGAGCGCTTTAGTAAGCTACCACTAGGCGTATACCTTTAATCGTCTAGGAGGGGCAAGATGGGCGGCGAGTGGTATTATTAAGTATAAAGTTTATTAGGCGCTAATTTAGCTACCGCTCGACTATTTTAAAGGGGATGACGCTATCTAGAAAGCAAAGAATCTAGTAGTAAACTTATTTAGTTTAGATGTATAGTAGAAGGAAGTATAAAGACTTAGATTACGCCTATAATAAATACTAAGGGTCTTTAAAGTATATAATAATATGTTTATTTTAATTAAATGTTATTACTTTATAGTATACTAATTTAGTTTAAAAAGAACTAATTCTACTATAATAATATCTTTATTGGCATTAGGAGTATACTTATTCTTATGGCGAGATATGCCTATTAACTTCCCTTATATTATATTAAAGCTTTACTTATACTTATTTGGTACTATTTGGCCTAGTGTACGCTAAGGCGCCTATATAAGTAATAACCTTTTAAAATTAATAATTATAATATAATTTCTTTTAGGATTATATAGTATATTACTTCTCTATACGTCCTTATGGATAATACCTACTTAATATATTATATAAAGAGATTATAGCGTCTTAGCCGTGAGCTTTTTTCCCATATAATTAGCAAGGTCAAAATAATCCAGCTTATAGCCCCCCTATAATATAAACCATATATATATAACATATATGCAATAGTTATAGTAATATATCTTATTTATTAGCTAAAGATTAATACTACCTAGGAATATAGGCATACTAATACCTTATAGTAGCCTAAGACGCTAGTAGACCGTAGTCTTATGCTGAAGATCCTTAATAAACGCCTGCACTATTCCTTTATAGATAAAGACATAGCTATACGCGACTAGACTAACACGGAATAAGGCACTATATAAACTAACTTTACTAAGAGGCGTAAGGCTATTATCTAAGGAATCGTCTAGCTACTAGGTTAAAAGTTAGAGCTATTTGGTATGATTAAGAGGGTAGCGGCGGCTATTTAACTAAGTATTAGTATAATTAGGACTACTACTATGAAGTCCTATATTAGGGTAAGACATGTTAAGGAAAGTCCCTTTAATAAGCCCTATTAGGCATTTCTATATATAGTACTACACGGCTTACTTTGCGTGGCTTCTAGATATAGAGCTACTAGACTATTAAGCCTAGATTCTTTGACTTCGTATTAGCCCCTATGCTCTACCGCCTGCTCGCCGTTCTGCCAGGCTAGGGGTTTCTAGGGGCCATCGTCTAATTTCGTTATCTAATAACTCTAGTGAATATATTCTTACTAGCTAAGTATCTGGCTTATTATTATAGGTAACTGGTTTTTGGTCGAACCAGAATAGATATAGCGATCAATCTATACCCCCGTAGGTTATTAGCTTATAATTTAAATTACCTAGTGCTAATCAGTTATTAGCCAGAATAGATCGTATATGCTCTTAAAATCCTCTACCTATGTTTTTAAGCCTATAATTACTACGTAACGCTCTTCTTAGCTATGTTCTTACCGCTAGCCTAGTTGCCCTAGGGCTAAGAGTATAAAGGCCAAATACTAACTAACTACTATATAGGAGTAGAAATTATTCGGATAAGTGGCAGCTTCTAGACTAGGCTTAGCTAAGTGGTAGTATAGCGTACTAGGTTCTTCCTAGTCGACCTTAAGGAATATAATCATCTTACCTATTATTAGTAGACTATATTTAAGCCCGCCTTTTATTATATAATAGTACGTTTAGGAGGTAGTAGTAGCCGCGAGTCTTTCGGCGTAGTACTAAAATCGCGTATTAGGATTAGCTAATATTAGAATTATCTTATGGTTAATAACCTCCTTATAAACGTTTATTAGTCATAGTCTAACCCTAAGGTATAGGGCTATTAGTTTATATAGTACTTTATATTTATAAACATAGACTATATTATACCTTATAGAAGTAGTATTATTAGATTAATAGATATATATTTAATTAGGCTAAAGCTAGTTAGAAGCTCGCCTATAGTCTAGAGTTCGCGGAGGTAGTAAATTATCCTACTTAATAACTTCTTCCGTAATGTCGCTTATTACACTAGGGTGGTTCTTAAAAACGATACCACCTCCTATATCGTAAATATTCCTAATTTATTATACCTCTTTAAGTTAATAAAGAATTAACCTAATAGGATCCTCTATACTATCATAAAGAAAATATTTAAGACCTTTTTTATTAGTAATTGGTTATCGGGAGATCCTATTACTAAGGCTAGATAAGAAGTTTCGCGATTTAAAAAGCCGCGTACTTTCTAAAAATGCGTTATATAGTATACTAGACGCTATTCTTTATTATTTAATAAAGTTTAGCTATAGTCGGAGATTTATTAGGTATAATTTATGCCTTAGGTTGGTAATAGAGCCTTTTAATATAAGGACTCTATCTCTTTTAATAATAAACTTAGAAGAAACCAGGTGATAGTAAGTGGTAATATACTTATATAAAGTTATTATACTGGTTTACTCCTTAGATGTATTAGCTTGCTACTTTTCCTTCTTAGTACGTAACTCCGCTTCCTATAAAAGCTTTTTAAGCTCTTCTATTCTCCTGCTATTGGCCATAGTATAATAGTAAATCTACACAAGTATAGTAGGGATACACAAGTACGCGCCATACTAGTATTATGCCTTATATGTTATTAGAATAAGCTAGGGTAGGGCGTTTAGAGCTAATTATAATCTAGAGTTTACCCCTCTTATTAAATTCGACTAATATATATATATAGTTTGTGATAGATATAAGGATAATCCTAAGGATTTTTATAAGAATTTGATATTTATGTCCTAAAAAACCCTACCCCTCTTTCTTAAGTCTTCCCCTTTATTACGACTAGAATAACGCCTGCTACTAATACTAATTAAGCCCTGGAAAAATTACTTATTTTTGCTCATAAGCTTAGCCTACTGGCGATTTTAAGTAATAGCTAAATTAATCACGTCATAGATACTAAAGGAGCCTTAACGACTATTTAAACTACCAAGTAATATAAAAAGTATAAATTATTCTTACACGATATGCTCCGTAAATCTAGTCCTACCATAGTTCTAGTTTACGCTCTTAGACTTAGTCAAGGACGTATTACTAACTTAATAACTCCAGAATATATAACGCTCTACTAATTAATTATAAATAATAAAAGTATTATTAGTTACTTAACTATAGAAGCTTTAGTAATTATAAATTATATACTAAAGTCTATTAATAGTATTCTCTTTTCCTTACCTCCTTTTAGCCTTAAAGACTAACTTATGCTTAAATAGAATTTCCCCTAGTACTACTAAATAGCTAAGCCTTAGAGATCTAAGAAAAGCCATATAGACGTCGTTAGGTGTCTAGAATAGCGCGTCAAATAAGAATAGTCATTACTAAAGAGACATAAGACGTTAGCCTAGGACTAGAAGGCTAGCCAAGTTTAGCGGATATTCCTATTCTATAAGAATAGCAAGTGATTAAAAATGCTATAATAGAAGGAACTAAGGCCGTCTTTAGGGAGGAGCTATGCTATATAATTTAAAAAGTGAATTTTTATAGCCGATTAAAAGTAGCTATAATAACAGTGCTGCCAAAATAGGGTGGGCTAGTTAATTATCTAATTAGCCTAGATATTTATAAGGAAGAGGTAGATTATCTTACTCTAGCTCTTTTTAGTATAAAAGTGGCCTAGGTATAGTAGGATTTACATATTGTCCTATATAACGGATTTACTATAATTTTATCTAGCCTAGAGGCTAAAGTAACTTTAAATGGAGCTATAAATAAGGCCATTTCCGATGTTTTTAGTTCTAAGATAAGTGATATAGTTAGCAATAGCCGGATACGTAGGAGGGAATGGGAAGATAGAAAGTAGTTAACGTAGTGTATTTCTATAATTCTTATAAGGAGTAAAGCTATTATTAGTATTTCGCTAGGTCTTAAGAGTAGGATTTAGATATAGAATAGATTATACGCCTAGTGACCTATTTATAATACTTCTCCATATACTAACTAAATTTCTTTTACCTTCCTATCTATTATATATAGCTTAATACCCTATAATACTAAGCCTTAACTATCTAGCTAGCTCTTAAGCTTAGTCATTTACTATTTCCTATTACTACCCTTTTTATAAACTATAATATTATACCCCTTCTAATATACTATTTAGCTACTTCTTATGATTATAATGGCTCTATTATCTTTAATATCGTCTTAGCTAATTGAGGCATTAAGTGTCGCTAGTATAAATGCCTATGAAAGAGTTAGATTAGCTACCTCGAGCGGAATAGTGAAGCTACTATAGATATATAGCTACTTTAGATAGGCCGGCTAAATTTCGAATCGAGCTTGCCCGAAGGAAGTGCTTAAGTTTTCCTAAAAACCCGTTTTTACTTACTAAGGCCTAGTGGGTTAAGTAATATAAGGATGCTTAAATTTTCCTACTTGACCGAAATTTCAGTCGCTATATAGTGTATTTGTGTTAAAGTAACGTAAGTACTGTGTTTCTACTTAATGAGGTCGTAAGCGGTCTATTATATAACGTCTTTGAGTTAGATCTACTAAAGAGAAATTAAGGCATATATAGGGTCTCACGACATATAATCCCTAGTTAGGCATAAGGTGCCTAATTAACTAGCTAGCTAATGTGTTAGTAAGTATATATGTTATAACTAGCTAATATAATTAGTAAAAGTTAATAGTTAAATTTAGAGATAATTATTTAGGAATTATGGTTAAGATCGTTGCCGCAAAGGTCGATGCGTAATAACTAATAAATTTCGAATATAGGAGTACTTAGTCTACTACTTTAAATTATAGGTTAGTAAAAGGAAGAAGAAATAAAATAATAGAGGTTGATAAGGCTTTAGATAGTATAATAAGTAGGATTTATCTAGATAGTAATGAGTTATGACGTAAATCTAATACTATAGTTATAATAGAACCTAACTTATAAAAATCGTCTTCTATAATAGTAGTAAGCCTTTTAAAAATACTTTAGGCATATAAAGCTCTTAGCTTAGATATATTAGTTAAATATATATTATCATGGGTAGTATTAAGCATTAGGTCTTAAACTTAAGCTTTTTTTATGCCTTTAATACCCTAATTATATTAATAGGTCTTTATATTAGCGAATAGTAGTACGTCTTAGGTGTCTTAGGCCTCTATTATAAATTCCGCCTTAAAAGTACTACTCTAATAGTAGTTAGTAATTTAGCATAGACTAGGAGTTTAGTTAGCCTTAGCGTATGCTATAGGGTGATTATAATAGTGCTATAGAACTTAATATAATAGTGAGGCTATAGCCTTAGCTATTTCTATAACCTACTAGGAATTATATAAGATAAGGAAATATATACTTATAGTAGTTCTATATAATGAATTTACCTTCTAAGACTTACTAGCTTAAATACTTAAACTATTAAATAGGGAAAATTATAAAAAATATACTAAGAAATCTTCTATAGCTAAGTGATATGAGAGTAGGGACCTAGTAGGGAATTAGTAGGAAAGGGCGCTACCCTAGTAAGATATTTACTACGAAACTTACTATGTCTTTTACTAAGAAATTTCCTAATCATTTACTAAGTAATTTCCTAAGCTAGTTACCATTTGGTCACATAGGCAGTAGTTTATGAGGCTTAAGGCTATAGTGAGGATGTTTATAGAAAGATAATTAGGTTTTCTTCTAGTTAAAAGCGGCAGGATTAGTAATTATAACTAGGGAGTGTATATATAGTATAAGCTATATATATAGGTTATATAATTAGTGTATATATATATAAATATTATTTACGAGTGCGATTTCGACTGTCGTTATTAAGCGTTTACGTTTCGCAGGTTAACATTAGAATATTAAGATCTACCAAAACGCTATTATATATCTAGTCTACTTATGACTACTAATATTAGCTCCTATATATAGGTCTCTTAAGCCCTAACCACTAAAGGAAGGCGTAAGGTGAGAAATAATACCATTTCTTATAAGCGTAGCTTACGTGGTGTTGCCACTATTATAGGCGAGCTAGTTAACCCCTTCGCCGTCTATATAAACTTAATATAGTTAAAGGGTACTTCTTAAAATCTTTATTCTTCTATTACCTCTTTTATTAGTAAGCTTATAATATTAATACATTAAACTCTATATTAAACTCTACTTAATTATAAACCATCTTAAAATATCATAGTATCTACTATATTTAGTGCCCTTTACTTATAGGTGTCGTTTCTAGACATACTTTTCCCTAGATTAAGTATTATATTAAGCTATATCTATCCCCTTACGTCTAGCAAATCTTATCTTAGCGCCTAGCTATTCTACCTATATAGCCTAGTTACTTTCTTAATAAGGTCTATATATAGCCATATTACTAGGATTATAGAGAAATATTTTAGTTAGTCTACTATATTAATATTATAGGGCTACTAAACTCTAATTATTCTTAGCGTTTTCTATAGAGGTCCTTTATATAGATAATTCATATAATACCCTAAGAAACTAGGTATAATCTTAGGCGTTTACTATAGAGACTTAATCTACGATTATAACTCTTAGAAAATAAGCTAAGCTAGGGAATAAAGTAATAAAGAATATATTATAGTATAGTCTAAAGAACTTATATAAGTCTTTTTAGTATAAAAGTAAGCTTCTTTACCTACGCACTATCCTAGAAGAAGGGTACTTATATTATAAATAGTTCCTACTCTCTTATATAGGTATATTAAATAGAATTCTAAAAGAATTTCTTTATAATTACTAGGTTATACTAGAGAAATAAATAAAAAGTAAGACTATAATTTATATAAATAGTAATAACTACTAGAATCTCGCTATATAGCGGGGTTAAAAGTAGATAAATACTATTATCCTTCCTAAGGATATAAAAAAGGACTTCTTTAATAATATTATAAAGTACCTTAACCTAAAGGCCATAGCTTAGTATACTAAGTATAACTAGCTCTACTACTATAGCTACTTACTCTATAGTACGCCTAGAACTAGTAAAATAAGTCTTAGCTTAGTAACTACTAGATAGTTTAGTCTAGACGTCTATATAATAAACCTATCTAAAGTTAATAATATAAAACTATATAACCTAATATATAAACTACTTATATAATATATTCTCCTCCTAGAGGATATTAATATAATTAAAAGTATAAAGAGTTATAAAAATAATAATATTAGGTTAAGTATAAGTAGTAGTATAATACTCTCTAGTCTTCTTAACACAATTAATAAAGTAGGTTCTATAGAGGGAAGAGTAACTAACTATATTAATTACCTTAATCTAGCTATAATTTAACTAGGATATATAGATAAGAAGGTTAAGTTTAGGTTAATAAGTCGAGAGATACTACTAGAGCTATTCTAATATATCTATCTACCCTTATCTAGTAAGACTAAAAGAGTAGGAGATAAGAATAAAGGAGTTATTACTAACTATAATACTTAGGATACCTAGAAGTATATCTAGGAGCTAGTAGTAATATTCGCTAATTATATACCTATAATAAAATGTAGCCTAGCTTAGATCTTATTATTTCTAATTATATATAGGCATTTACCTTAAGACGTAGTAGAAAATGCTATCTCTTAGGTTAAAAAAGAGGGGGGAGATTATATTCCTCTAAGGCGCTATACTTCTATAATAAACACGATAGAAGAAGACCTAGACGTAGATGGTTTTAGTATAATACTTAGTATAGAGCTTATAGAGAATAGTTAGTTATATACTTTAATAATGTAGATAGTCGGACTAGCTCTAATGTAGGCCTATTGGCTAGCGGCTAGACGGGTTCTTCTTTCCTAGTATATTAATATAATACTATATTTTAGTAGATATAATATATTAAGATAAATTAGTTTACTTATACTAGAAAGTAACTATAGAGTAATACTATTAAGTTTAAGATTTATAATAGATATAAATACTACCTTAATATACTTATAAGGCGACCGTAGCATACCACTTTAATAGTAACGCTAATCTAAGGGTGCTACTTAATCAATAATACTTCCGTAAATACGAGCTAAGTAGGCAGCTTCCTAAGAGATAGCTAAACACAGAAGAGAGCTTGCTTTTTAGACTTAGGCCTAAACCTAGGAAAGTGGTACTTAATAGCTCTATAATTACGTAGATACGTACTAGTAAGATAGGCCTAGGCGCATACCTTAATAAAGCGGACATAGTTAGGATAATCTACTATTCTCGCTCAACCTTTAGTTCTAATATAACGCTAGAAAACATTTTAACTAAAAACTATAGCATAATCTACGCCTATTAGTTTAAGTTTATAATTAACGTAGACGTAGACAGGAGCACGGGTGTCCCCCTCGTCATAAGTACCAGTAGCAGCCACCGCAATATTCGCTGCTCGTACTTACTAGCAACCTAGCTGCTGAAGTAGAGTCTTTTTTCTAAATATGTCTACTACATACTAGTAACAATCTCGCGGTCTATGTGCAGCTAGGCGCCGAGGGAGGAAGATAAGCATGATCCCGCGATAAGTCGCGAACTGGAGTAGGTGAGGTAAGGATACCCCTGAGGTAGAATCAGTCTCCGCAAGGGTCGGGCTGGGGATATTCAAGGGGTCGCTAGCCGTGAGGGAGTCCGAGGCGTGGGGTAAGTCGATCATCCTTACCCTAGGTAGAGTTTTTTAGATTATAAGCTACTATATAGCTATAGGTTATATACTCTTATGATATTATAGGCTTAGTCTTTATATACTTTTTAGAATAAAAAACTTAATTATTAATTAAAAGAATATCTAGTATTATTTAGTAAATTATAAAAGCTTTAAAACTTAGTATTAGAACTCTTTTACGTATAGAATATCCTAGCCTTTCCTAATCCTAACTACTATTTCTACTATTCCTAAGATATAAATATATATATATAAGAGATGTTTTAGAATAATCTTATATAATTTATTAGTAAAATTCTATAGAGGATATACTTTAAAAGGGTTTTTATAGTACCTCTTACTATAAAATATATTAGCTTAAATATATTAGTATAATAAGTATATAGTACTTATATAAAATCCTTAGTAGTATTAGAGAAAGTAAGTAATAGGAGACTTAATAGGCTAGTAAGTTCCTTCTAATAGTAACTAATCTCTAACTTATAAGATAAAGTATTTTTACTATTTTTCTTACCCTTATAGCCTTAAATAGTAAAGTATTAGTTAAAAGTAATAGTAGCTATAGATTTTCTTTTATATTCTTACCTATTATCTTTCTAAAGCTAAATTTAGGTTTCTAAAGTATCTAGGAAGTTAACTAACTATAAATAGCCAAATTTTACTAGTAGAAGCTCTTTACTAGCTATTACGCTTTCTAATATATTAATAGTAGTAGCTATTTACTATATACTATAAATACTATCTTCTAGGAGTACTATCTTATAAAGTAAGAGTATCTAATTAGCTAATATTACCTCCTAAGTATCTAGGAAGTATCTAATTATATCGTCTTATATAAAGTCTTTAGCCTTTATCTTACTAATATATTAGTTCCTTTCTAGGCTTCTACCTATAGGCTATATACTCTTAGTAAGTACTTTAGAAGAGATAGTACTATTACTTGGCAGATTTTCGCCATAAATCATTATTAGTACTTAGTCTTTTCTATTATAAAAAATCTTAATAGAAGTACTAGGCTATACTATTATAGGTACTAGGTTTAGTCGTATACTAAAAAGTGCTAGTGCCCTAAAAGCTAGTGCCCTAAGAGCTAGTATAATAAAAGGTATTATATTAAAGGTTAGTAGTAGTATACTAAAAGGTTATATGCTAAAATAGTAGGCACTAAATACTAGTTCTTTATAGAAAAGCCTAGAAGAAGTCTTAGGCTATTCTATTACTATTAATTAGTCTTATGCCGCTATTATTAATAGCTTCGTAGTTATAGGGTTAAGTATAGACTATAGAGATATACTAGCTAGTTACTTTATAAACTTAGAAAAGCTAAAATACTCTAAAATAGCTCTTCTACTTTATAAATTACTATACTATAGTTATAAGGAGTTTAACTTATATATATTATTTTAAGATAGTTAAAATAAATTACTTAGTACTAGTTCTATTTAATATAGAAACTAGAATTAATATATTACCTAAGTATATATAAGTAAGTATATAGGGCTATAGATAGTATATACTAGTATACTATATCCTTAAAAAAAAGAAGGGAGAATTAAAATAGCCTAGTACTAACCTACTTATAAAACTTATAATATATATAAAAACTAGTAGATATTTATTATAGAGTAATTTTAAATAATAAGCTTATTTATATTATTATTACTAGTAATGCCTATAGGCCTACTTAATAAGTAGTTCTAGCTAATATATACTATTACTAGTAATACCTATAAGCGTAGGCCTATTTCTAAAAGTAAAAGTAGCTACTATTTATTATTACTAGTAATATCTATAGACTTAGTTAATAAGTTCGTCCTAGCCGATATAGGTTATTACTAGTAATACTTAGAGACCTAATAGGTAGGCTAATAGTTACTAGTATAGGCTAAAATTTAGTTACTAGTACCTACGGGCTAGGGGAAGGGTGTATTACTAGTTACTAATAATAATTAAAAGCGGGGGGGTGGTTGCTAGTATATCGCTGCGGCCTACTGCTGGTAACGCTAACTATTAAAGTCCTGGTATCTAATAGGCGCTAGTAGTAGTCGAGTAAAAGCTGCTAGTACTAGCTAGGCGCTAGCAACTTATACTATATAGCTACTAGTACCTAGCGGGCGCTAGCAACTAGTCTTAGCTAGTTACTAGTACGCCTTTAAATCTATCTACTAGTACTTATAGGCCGAGAAAGGTAGGTTACTAGCACCTATATACCCTCTATACGTTATTACTAGTATCCTACGCGCTAGAGACTAACCGCCTACGGTATAGAGTACGCCGACGATTTTTACTAGTAACTTAGGCTAAAGTTATTTATTTAGTTATTTATTAAATTATAGACTATCCTAGCTACCTTCTAAGTTAGATCCTAGATTATACTTAATAGGGGTAGCTACTACCTAGTAGGTAGTAGCTAGGCCTAAGGCACTTTTATATAGCCTATAGTAACTATAAGTAAGTATAGCTATACTAGTAATATTAGAATAGAAATATATACTTATTATTAGTTTATAGGTTAAACTTTCTAGTATCTATATAGCATATAACTATAGATAAATTACTCCTATAATTTAGGGGATTATCTCTCTTATAGGAAAACTATACCTACTAAGTAGTTCTTATATAAGAGATTCTTCCCTACTAATTAATAAGGTTAGTTACTCTTTACTTATAGCTATTCTATTTATTCTATCTCTCTAAACTTATTAGGCCTCTCCTAGCCCTCCTTATATTCTATATAACTAAAATCACTTATCTACGCTTTATCTTAGAGTATAGTAGATAAGACTACTCGAAATTATCCTAGTAGGCCTATCCTTAGGATTATTTTTACTATAAGTACTATAGTTAATAAGCTATAAAGACTACGTTTAAGATTAACACATAGCTATCTACCTACCTATATTTACTATTGTTCTTCTATCTAGTTTCTATATATAAGTAGGATATATTACACAGTCTAAGGCGATATTTAAAGCCTAGATAGCGCTATTAAGTATTACGTAAATAGTGCCTTTTAGTATACTTACGTTTAGGCGGCTTACTACGGCTCTTTATGCCCTTAATAGAGTCATTAGTAGTAAAGATAAGCTATACCTGCCTCCTAGATCTAGATATATATAGCTATTCTATTTTCTTAAATTACTAAGGAGTAAGATAGAATATAATAAGAAGTATAGGCTTATTAAGCTAGAAAACCACTATACTAATACTATACTAGTATATAAGCTCTATTATAATATATAAGATACTCCTACTACTATAACCTATTTATATTATCTTAGACTTATTAGTAATTATTAGAAAGATACTATTTACTCCTTACCCTTCTTATTACTTACTTTTTCTAAAACTACGGAATCTTTTATATAAGTATATTATAAATTTAAAGAGTAATATATAGCTAATTCTCTATAGAAAATCCTCTTTAAAAGTAGATAAGATAATATTTTAAAAGTTAGTTTTAAATACTTTAGATACTATACCTAATTAGCTAAAGAAAGTTTATACTAAACTTTCTAGTATTATTAAACATAAAGCTACTAGTAGTATACTATCTAATTATATTATTAGGGGTAGAATAAGGGATTATATTAGGGAATATCTTTTAAGACCTAAAAGAGGTTAACTTTAAGAGCTTTAGAAGTTTTAAGGTATAGGTAGTAATAAAGTAGTCTATATTAGTATTAGGCTTATTTACTATCTAGAAATAAAGGGAGATCTAGGTTAGAGAGTTACTATAGTATATATATATTTATAAATAGAATATTCTTAAGCCTATAAATTCTTAGTTTTATATAGGCTAAATATAAAGTATACTTAGTATATAAAGCTATAAGTAAATAATACTAGAGTTTAGTAGGCTTCTTAAGAGTCTAAGAAGCTAGGAACTTAAGGCGCTATAGAGGGTATAATACTCTAAGTAGGTAGCCGGTGGTATAAACTTTACTCCTACTAAGCTAAAATATATACCTACCCTAGCTCTTACTTAGTCTTTTATTACTATCTAGCTTTCTTAATACTAGTATACCCTTTTCCCTAATAACTAATAAAGATAATTATTAAAAAAAATTATTACTATAGTTTAGTATAGAGGGTTACTATATAGTAGAACTTTTAAGGTAAATAAAAGTAGTATCTTTTAGTAGTAGACTCCCAACTTATAGCGTAATATTTCTTTTAGAACCTAGCTTATAAAATACCTAGCTATATACGCTTTTTTATAGTTTCGGCTAAGTAATATCTAAAATCTATAGTCGTTAGGGGCTTCCTACGCGAGCCTATGATTTTTCTATAGAAAGAAGAGAAATCTTATAAATAAGTAAGTATAATAAGTAAGTATATAAAGTATTAACCTACTTTAGTTTCCTAGCTCTATCGTGAGCTCTATAAGTAATTAGCGCGTTACTCTATATGCCTAAATTCCTTAGCCTTAAAGCTTTTATCTAACTACTATAAGTAAAAATATAATATATTATAGCTATATTATAATTATAAAGGTGGTTCGCTTATCTATCGACATTAATGCCGATCTCATATATAAGTATAAAATGTCAGCGAGGACAACAGCGGGCAAAAGAGCCAGGAACAGCATAGAAAGGCAGCGAGGACAACAGCGGGCAAAACAGCCAGATTAAAATAAATATAAAAGACCTAAATATATATATATTTCTCTAGCTTATACTAGCTAGCTATTATAGATTATATATTAATTTTAGTATATCTAAATAAATATATTAAATTAAACTAAAAACTATAGATAATATAGTATATATCTTAAAGGCTAACTTTTAGTTTATAATTTTATATTAAGAACTAAAAAT
This sequence comes from Beauveria sp. NWAFU-1, assembly GCA_024472245.1. Lineage (NCBI taxonomy): Eukaryota > Fungi > Ascomycota > Sordariomycetes > Hypocreales > Cordycipitaceae > Beauveria > Beauveria sp. NWAFU-1. The sequence continues at coordinate 1,570,601 of JANBXD010000006.1, read as the reverse complement.
TACTAAAACTCTAGTTATAGTAATAGTTTATATTACCTTAGTTTAAATAATCTTAATATAATAGTACTAAGTTTTTAGAGTAATAGTTACTATATCCTTAAATAAAAATACTAATTATAGTAGCTTCTATAATAATAAGGATATTAAAATACTAGACTTTTTTAAAGAAAATTATATAAAGTCTCTTTATAAGGTATATAATTATATATTTTATTATAGCTTTTAGGCATCTAAAGTTAAGTATATATATTACGTTATTATAATTAACTAAGTAAATAGACTTATTAGCTTTATTAGATATAGTACTTAGGCTTAGTAAGAACTTTATATAACTTAATATAATATAATTTTTTATATAAACCTAAGAGCTAATATTTATTACCTAGATAATACTTTTAAGTATTATATAAATAGTATTAAATATCCTACTTATAGTTAATAGCCTTACCCTAGCTATATATACCTTAGATAGAGTTATTAGTAGTAAGGATAACCTATACCTTCCTTCTAGATATAGATATATATATCTATTTTACTTTCTAAGATTACTAAAGAGTAGAATAAAGTAAAATAAAAAGTATAGCTTTATTAAGGTAAAAAATTATATTACTAAAATTATATTAGTATATAAGTTCTATTATAATATATAAAATAACCTTACTATTATAAGCTATTTATATTATCTTAGATTTATAAGAAACTACTAAAAAGATACTATTAGCTCCTTACTATTCTTATTACTAGTATTCTCTAAAACTATAGAATCCTTTATATAAGTATATATAAACCTTAAGTTAAAAATTATAACTAATATTATATAGAAAATACCCTTTAAAAGTAGATAATAAGATATTTTAAAGCCTAGTTCTAAAGGCTTTAAATAATATACTAGAAGAGCTAAAGAATATTTATTATACGTTATTTATTATTATTTAATATAAGGCTACTAATAATTTATCCCCTAATAATATATTTAAGAGTAAGCTAAAGGATTATATAAAAGAATATCTCTTAAGGCCTAAATAAGGATAATTTATAGTAGTAGATTAAAGCTTTTAGACTCTTATATATAATAGATAAGGTTATAAACCTAAAAGATAAGAAGCTTAAAATTATAAGAAAAAATAGTAAGATCCTTATATTATTATAAAGAAGTAGCTTTATATTATTATTTTATAAGTATTATTAGATTTAGGAGGCTTTAATTTTTATTTAATATAATTATAGTAAATATATATTAAGTAAGAGTATATTTTTAAGTTTTTTTAAAAAATAATCTAAATATAGACTAAAAACTTTAGAGTAGTTTTAATTACCTAGTAGCTTATTATATTTAGCTTTATACCTACTAATCCGCCTAATAAATAACTCTAGATTAGCGAGAGCTTATTAGTAGTAACTTCGCGTCTTATTCTATTTATCTATTATAAACCTTATAGTTTACTTAATTAAAAAATAGGCTAGGACTTTATAGACTTCTCGTATGCGCGGGCTATAGAGTAGGTTGCTATTAAACGATCTTACGCCGCCGTTATCGACGGCGGCGCGGCTGCCGGGTTAAGTATAGACTATAGAGATATACTAGCTAGTTCCTTTATAAACTTAGGAAACTAAAGTACTCTAAAATATCTCTTCTACTCTATAGAATATTATATTATATTTATAGGGAGTTTAATATAAGTATATTATTTTAGAAAATTTAAATAATATACTTAGTATTAGGTTTATTTTAATATAGAACTAGAATTAATATAACTACTTAAGTATAATATAAGTAAGAATATATAAGGCTATAGATAAAGATATTAGAGTATATATTTTAAAAAAAATAAAAAAAAATTAAATTAGCTTAGTACTAATATATTTATAAAACTTATAATATAATATCTATATAAGAAAGCTAGTACTTATACTATATCCTAACTATCTCCTAGTAGTTACTAACCTCTATAGCTAATAAAAAACGCTAGGTAGTAGAGGTATAGTAGAACTATTATAGGTCTCTATTCTATATAATTAACTAGAAGCTATATTAAATATATCTTAACTTAAGCTCTTATATCTCCTTCTAAAAGATTACTTCCGGCTATACCTAAGCCTACTACCTATTCGACCTGTGCTATAAGATGGTCGTAAACTACCCGAATTCGCTCTAGGATATCTCGTAGCGCATCAAAAGCCATTTGATCCACAAAGACTAGCCCGTTTAGGAATATCCCTCTGGGCGTACCAGAATCCCCTACTAAGTGTGAGGCCATTGTGTCACGGAGCCAGATGAGATCAATTCAAGAGATAATGCCACTGTATTGCGATAATATTAGGATGATGAGGCACGAGATACGGGCCAGCTGTGTGGACGCGTAGACGCGTTAAGTGCCTAGACGATCCTGTTACAATAAGGAATTGCAATATACTCAACTCTCCCCTGTAAAAAGTTTTCTGCTTCTGCGGCTGTTAGCAGCCGTTAGTGGTGGGGGTTTTTACAGGCCTAGAGGCCCGCAGTTTTGATGGCACGGCTAACAGAGCCATAACAGCCACAAAAAGGAAGAATTTTAGAGAGTTCATATTCCTGGTGGGTGGCTTTATTTGGACTAATACGGTTAGGACGGGTAAGTCTTGATTTTTGCACCGAAGGGTTCCACTCAATGAAAAGGGACAATCGTAGCATGCAACACCGGGATACCGACTTGTTTTATTGTTATCAAGTCTCTTACGCCTGTAGTGGCTATCCCTATAATTGAACTATAATGTCAACGCCCGTACCCGGGCAATGGAAAACCCCACGTTTAGTGTAATGCTGACAGAGAGGATAATGAGATAAGGATATAGCAGAGGATTAATGAATAGTAGAAAACTATATTTCACTTTTTTGTTTTTGTTTATTTACATCTGTCGGCGTCTTAGGGTAGACTTTAGACGTGCTATCGAGCTTTCTGCAGATAAACGTGTAGTCGTATCCACTTAGTAGGTCCCCACAGAGCGTGCGTCGCGCCAATGTTCTCATTAGTTGCCCCTGGAATATTTCTTTCTACCATCATCCTCCGACTGTAGCAGTATCGCGCCAAATGGCATTTACCTGTCAGAATCGATACCCGTCAGCGGGATGACGATGATGTTGGCCGGAAGGCCGCGGTTGACAACCGCGACTACATCAACAACTTTTGTCGCTTGGTCTTTATACGGGGACCAACGGGAGCCCTTTTGTCGGTGGTAGCGTACTGCCAAAAAATGGCAACAGGAGAACCACCTGGAACAAGCCTCACCAAAGTCTGGTACCCTTCAGTAAGGCCAATTGTCAAGACACCACACCTTGCCGGTGGTCAGCCACCCAGCGGCAAGATACGCTGCAGACAAGCTCCTAGAAGGATCATCTCTGTAACAGCAGCAGCAGCAGCATCGTTCTAGATAACATGAGTCTGTTCAGAGCCTATAGGAAGTCGAAATAGAGTCCAAATGTTCATCTGATGGGGAGGAGCTTTTGTAGAGGTTTCTGAAGGCGCCTTAGATGACATGGCAGGTGTAGAAGGGACCAGAAATGGTGAAGATGCAGTCGCCGACATGGCAGCAGTTGGTTCTGCTCAAGATTGGGGATTAGGTGATACAATTGAGGTAGTTGTTTCTTGGGATTTCCTCTGAGATCTGGCCATTTACGGGGGTTTCACATCCATAGATAAGATTAAGGGGGCTAATCAGAGCGCGTTGTACAACAGTTTTACAACAGCCAACAACGTGTAGTTATTATACAACACATTTTGATCTATACTACACAAAGCGTTGTACAACGCGTTGTACGTACAACCTTGCCCAAGTATGTTCCAGCTCCTTCCAGTGCCGGTAAACCTTTTTGTATTCACGATTCCTCTTGCTGTTCTTGTCATCCTGGGCACGGTTGAAGTCCTCTAGCTTAGGATTCCTGAGGCTCGCGGTCTGCACGACATTCTTCCGTGCTTGCATACTGCTTGGGTTCCTCTTCTCTATTCCATACTGCAAGCTCGCAATACTTCTTTGTTCCCATACAATTCTCGAATTGCCCAGGAAGGCAGATATCAGAGAGATTATCTTCTCTAATAAACGGTAATAGGGACGACTTTATCGAGGTTAGTCCTCCATTCCATGTGTAAAGGGAACCAGGGGATTATCTATTTACTTACAGTCTTTTGCGGTTGCTGCTCCAGCGACTTTGTAGGTTCCTGTGTGCCAGCCGTTGTGGTTGGTTGCTCTTGGCTCGGGTCCTGGGGTTTCTCTCTGATACACCTGGCGATTGCCGCGATTAAAGAGTCCTCTGTGTATCCTTGTTCGGGGTTGAGTTTATGCTCGTTCTCCTTTCGACATTCTTGACGATACTTTTGACAGGATTCTTTGGAAAGCTTTAGATCGTAGCATAACCCTTCGTTGGTCGCAGGATCTCTCAGCTTGATGCAAGCCTTGACGTCCTTTTCAAACTTGTCGAGGCCGGCTTGAGAGAGTTGCTGGCTTTGTGCCTTGCTGTTGACATCGCTATACAGGTGGATACATTCAGGCCACACATAGTTGACGCAGTAAGCGGTTGACATGGAACCGCAACCACTAACCCAGGCTCCATAGACATCTGTTTCATCCGGAAGCTTTGCACCATTGTCAGCTTCAGCACGCTTATCCTGAAGATGGGATGGGATAGCGAGTGCCTGGCCCGAGAGCACGGCAGCAACGGTGAATGCGAAACCCTTCATGTCGAAATGATGAAAAGGCTTGGACAATAAAAATTGAAAAATAGGAAAAAAAAGACGACTAAATTTCTGGCCGAGGGCAAGGCAATTAACCGACTAAATAGGATGATACAAAAGTCTCTAGAGATGTAGACGACGACAAGAATCGGGCAGCTTTTATGTTTTCTTTGCCTAGTAGTGATAGAAGCTCTAGGTACTATTATTTACGATGGAATTTATACTAATATTATCACGCCATTTAATCACGGTTGTTCCGTACATTAATGCAGACCCTAGTTTATATCGCTTGACATAAAGACTAGTAATTCGTATTTATACCGTGATCTTTAGTTTTTCTTACCACAGTAACTTATGGTGACTAGTTGACTTGAGTGGGTTTTTTTGCATAATTTGTCACAAAAGTACATAACTTTTACTACCCTAGTTAACCCCCTAGTCAGCTATAATCTAACCCTAGTTAATAAAGTTTAGTACTTTATGCTATAGCCCGCTGTGGCCTACTGTGGCCAGCCTTGTGGGTTCCTCTTCGATGTATCCTCACCAAAAAACTCAAGATCACAGTACAATTTGGGTGTGTACCCTTTGCGCTAGAATAAGCTTCCTTTTTACATTTCGGCCATGGTAAGGAGTTAAATCCCTCTGCTATTTATGCTAAATCTTATAGTCGAGTCATATGTTTACTCGGGACTCGTACTCTACTGTTATTTATTCACGCAACAAACGTCGTCTAGCTAGTTAGAGTCTATTTAGAGCTCGTATTGACCCCAGTCGGCATATCCCAGTCGGCATATCCCAGTCGGCATATCCCAGTCGGCATATCCCAGTCGGCATATCCCAGTCGGCATATCCCAGCCGGCATATCCCAGCCGGCATAGAGTGAAGAATTTAGTAAGCTGCCTAAGGCCGAAGTGGACGGGCTCAGGGGGCAGCGTTTAGGTTCGCTAATATGTCTAAGTAAGATGGATACTGGCAATAACGGTAGTTAGTTATACTATTATAGTACTATCAAATTATTTTTTAAACTGACCTGCCTAACAGCCTACTTTACTTTACTTGTTGTTGGTCTTTGCATAATATTTAGACGAGGTTGTTCTAAGTATCCAACTCCAGGTGCCCAATCGCGCACCTCTGGGGGCGCGGTGAAAGTGAAGACCAGGTGTCGTTCCATCTAGTCATTCGCATGAACGAACATTCGAGTGCACGTTTCAGCGAGTTTGACAAGATGACACGTGGCAGCTAGTCGTGGACTCGTGCCACGCGCCCACTCTTTTGGTTCCGTCTGAGGGGGCCGAGTATTAAGGATTACGTTTCCGACGGAAGGCAGCGAAAGAGCCTTGACTCTTGGGGCTCATCCACTGCCGCGCGCTTTTTGTACGTGCTTGATCAGAGATTATACGGATCTACAATTACCTCAGGCACTCAGACCCACCCACTAAGTGGGAGAACCACGTGATTCATCGCGTCTGGGCGCTTAGTGGGTGGGTCTGAGTGCCTGAGGTAGTGAAGTACATTACGCCCCCATGGGAGTTTTGTCCCAGTGTCTCCTATTGCCCACCGTAGAAGAATGAGTGTGTGCAAATGAGTGTTAAGATGACTGTCCTGATCATCACTCTTGTCAGACTTCTGTGCGCAGCTTTTTCTCCTCATGTCAGTGTGGGATTCAATGTGATGCTTCTGCTCAAGATGATTCCTGACTCTAGAGGTGCCATTGATAACAAATAATTCTTACTTGTACTTTCCTACCACACACTCGTGGCAGTAATACACTTCTTTCTTATCACTAGATCGAATGTATTGGAGACCGTACTTCCAGCTGTAGCCTGTGTAATAGACCCAGACGGCACCCCTTATTTGCAATTATTTCGCGTCTTGCATACGTGATGCGGTCCTAATAAACTCGTCCGGAGGGTTGGGATATTCAACAGCGGCAGGCAACAGGTAGGGGTACTTGGTGGCGTTGAGGTAGGTAACGTTGGGCTGGTGACAGGGTAGTGGCAGGAGACGGCGAAAGAGATGCTGACGTTGACATTAGTTAATAGAGACGACAGATATATGCCTGCAGAATAATGGCATGTAAGTTGGTTGTTTCACGCTATGGCAACAACCATTAAAATAAACAGGCTAGAATTAGCCTTGCTCGTTAGGTCTCGAAGCATTGCCAGCAACTACCTGCATCGGCTAGCACTAACTTATCAAACAAATCTAGGGATATTACCAGCAACTACATACAGCAGCTAGACTTGCTTCTTTTAAAGAGGCCTCTGTCTGTAGGTAACAACATGCATCAGCTAGACTTGCGTATTAACAGAGGCCTAGGGCATTGCCAGCAATTCCTGTTGTCAGTACCCGTCTCCCAGGTCGAAGCTGAATATAAGGCGCGTGATAGCTTAATTTGCTGCAAATTTTATCCTTTCAAAGTTAAGTATACATCTTCACTAGAGCGAAGTGTTGATTAAAATGAATATAAAAGACCTATATATATATTTATTTCTCTAACTTATATTAACTAGCTATTATAAATTATATATTAATTTTAATATACCTAAATAAATATATTAAGTTAAACTAAAAACTATAGATAATATAATATATATCCTAAAGGCTAACTTTTAGTTTATAACTTTATATTAAGAACTAAAAATTACTAGAACTCTAGTTATAATAATAGTTTATACTATCTTAGTTTAAACTATCTTAATATAATAATATTAAGTTTTTAGAGTAATACCCTCTCTTATAAAATAGTTACTATATCCTTAGATAAAAATACTAATAGTAGTAGCTTTTATAATAATAAGGATATTAAAATACTAGACTTCTTTAAAAAAAATTATAATAAAGTCTCTTTATAAAGCATATAATTATATATTTTATTATAGCTTTTAGGTATCTAAAGTTAAGTATATATATTATTTTATTATAACTAATAAGGTAAATAGACTTATTAGCTTTATTAGATATAGTACTTAGGCTTAGTAAGAACTTTATATAACTTAATATAATATATTTTTTTGAATAGACCTAGGAGCTAATATTTATTACCTAGATAATACTTTTAAGTATTATATAAATAATACTAAGTATCTTATTTATAGTTAATAACCTTACCTTAACTATATATACCTTAGATAGAGTTATTAGTAGTAAGGATAACTTATATCTTCCTCCTAGATTTAGATATATATATCTATTCTACTTTCTAGGATTACTAAAGAGTAAAATAAAGTAAGATAAAAAATATAGCTTTATTAAGGTAAAAAATTATATTACTCTTTAAATGCAAGAGGCGCTGCTAGAGCCACCAAATCTAGCGGGTTCTGCCGCCGTTTTTAGCGGCAACAGCAGCGAGGGGACTCAAGCACCCGGCCTACCCCCGTCAGGTACTGTGTACTTCGGGCGGTCTTGGCTACACAACTGGCCCATTCCCGTACCCAACCACAGGAGCCTACTGCGTCTATTTTCGTTTCCTGTTATTCGTTGGCTGTTGTTCTATTCTTGCCGCCTACGTATTCTGGCGGTTTCTACCACCAGAATGACAGGCACTATAGTATATAGAGCGGCGGCGCCTTACTTCCCCTCCCTTCGCCTTTCCTTCATTATCCTAAGTCCGTCTTAGCCTCTAACCTAGGCTACCTCCGCCCTAGATTAATAGAGATAATCCTTCTATAATACTAAGCGCCATCGCCTATATATATTATATAAACGCTCTAGATAATTACTACCTTAACTTCCTCTAGTTTTAAAGGGCTAAGTAGCTTAAAAGAGTACTAAAGCCTACGCTACTTATAGCTAAGTAGTATGCTATAAACTAGGAGTATCTTAGTATTATCTAATTTATTAAGCCTAAGTACTCTACTAAAATAGAGATTAACGTCTTTAGTATCTTTAGAAGATAGAAATAGTATACTAAGATTACCTCTAAGCCTATCTTAGAGCCTATAGCTAACCTTAGTATAGCTATTATAATAAGAAGGAGGTTAGTGACTAGTAAACTATAATAGTTAACCTAACCTATGCTACTATAATAGACTTTTTCCTTTTTATCTATAGAAACTATAATATCTAGTCGTAGGGTATATTAGAAGAGTATATTTACTAATTCTAGTAGCTCTATATAACTATTATAAGGCGTTATATAGATAGAAATAATATAAAGGAAGTCTATAAGGTATTAAACCTTCTAAGCTAGAATACCTAATTATACCTATTAACTATAGCCTAGTACTACTATAATGTTTTAATCCCTTACTTTAAACTCTAAGCACTAAATATTAATAGTAAGCTAGTCCTTAATATTAATAGTCTCTAGGTTATCCTAATATTTAATATTATATATAATATAAGTATATTTAGCCTTAGGCATTATTAGATCTAGTTAGCTAGCTACTACTAGCTCTTATATTATACTAGGGCCTAACCTATAGAGCTTATAGATAGTAAGAGAAAAGGTCTAAAGGATAACTCTTAAGAGATACTCTTTAGCTAGAAAGTTATATAAGAAGTAGTAAATAATAATAGCGTGGATTAAACGCTAGATAAGTAATCTATAGAATTTAATAAGATACTTCTATAAGAAATAATTAAGAGAGGCCATCCTAAAGCTCTCTACTATAAGGATATTCTTTTAATACTTATATAGTACCCTACTACGGGGAAGCCTATATTAGCTATAGCTATTAAGTTTATCTACTATAAAGGAGTAGATAATAAGCTAAAGCCGTATATTCTATCCTATATACTACCTTACTATTATCTAGTTAACTACTAATTATATATTAGAACTATTTTTTTCTTTACGCCTATAAGGAAGCTAATTTTTAATGTGATTATAGTTATTATAGTACTAGCCCTATATAACTATATATTTAATACGGCTTACCTAACTAATATATATAGTCTCCTCTTAAGGGATATTTAGGGTCCCTAAGATTATATACTAATCTACTAGAAGAAGGAGAAATTAAAAGTCCTTATATTTTACTATATTAGTAGTGTAATACTATCTAAAGATAAGGTAATACTCTACTTAAAGCTAAATTATAACATAGGCCAATAGAGCCTTAAATCCGGCTACGAGAAGGCTTAGACGCCTTAATTTACTTAGAGAGGTACTTTAAATGCCGTAAATAGTATACCTAAACTTATATATACTACTAAAATCTTTAATACTAAAAACTCCTCTTATAAGGTAATATAATAGATTTAGTCTATAACTAGATAATATAGTATAAGCCTAGGTTTAAAACATTTTTTAGTATATATTTAAATAAAATTACTAACTTTAATCTCTAGAATACCTTCTTAGAGGAGGAAAAGTAAAGCTAACTATTTTATATATTTATATATATAAGCTTAACCTATAACCCTTATATAGTAAGGGATATAGTACCTAAGAAGGTATAGGTAAATTAGCCACCTAACCTTAAGATTATAAAATTAGAGGAAGAGTATATAATACTTAAGTAGGGACGGTATTAAATTAATAGTAGTAAGTATAAAGATAGAATCTAAGTAATTATAGACGAGATTAGAAATAAGAGGATATAGAATAAAAGGAGGGTTATAAAAGAATATCACGAATACTATTTCTATAACTATCCTACCTAGGACATCAAGGCCTAAGCCTATAGGGAGGTAGAAGAGGAATATAAGTAGCCTATAATAGACCTCATTATACTAGAATAGGCAAGATTAGCTAATATTCTATATTTATAACCTAATAACTAGATAGATATAGAGTTATTTTAATATAGAGTTAAGGCTATTAACTTAATAGTAGCTTTATATAATAAGAAGGAAACTAGTAAAATAAGCTATATATAATACCTAGTTATAGTTAAGGCTTTTATTAAGTAATAGTTACCTAAAAGTAATATATTATCTAAGTTAGATCTTAAGCTAGATCCTTTCCTACTTCTTATAGAAGTAATATAGTATCTAGACTATATTAGCGACGAGTAGCTATTAGTTAAGGCGCAAAAATTTAAGTAGTGCCGTCCGCCGGTACTTAACGACCACTTTGACGGCACGTACTTAGCCCGCCGAGAGACTACTATATAATGTGGTAAGATAATTTAGTGTAGCCATCCGAAATGCAGATAGGAGAAGTTTATCTATATAGATCATTTCCGAAGCTATATTAAGAAAGTCCATAGGGTAAGCCTTAGGACCTCGGACCAAGTCGCGAAGAGGAGACAACGACAGGCGGTGCGCCGTGAAAAAAAATGTAGAGGACGGAAGCAGAAGAGGAGCATAGAGAAGGCCGCCACAAAGACGTGATCCAGCTGCTTGTACTGTACATGTATTAAAATATAAGAGTCAAATAACAATATCGCCAATATTTAGCATTTAAATTTCTCTGTGCCTTACTCAGTAGCTTCTGGCCTGATTCGATGGGTGCTGTGGTTAGACACTCTGGCATCCTCTCCCCACCCTGCTTTTTTGTTCTGGACAATTACGGTGATGTTCGCCCTTTCTAGGCATAAGCATTAACCATCAGCTAAGCGTGAGCCATCCTACGGACGGCCTTCTTTATTATTTCGAATAATGGTAGTGGGCAAACGCCAAGTGTTAGGTTTTTAAAGAGCTTCATGAACCTAGACTTTAGAAATATTTGCTGTGTTTTCATTCTGCACCTGAGTTCGAGAAACCTGCTCGTGAAAACTACTCTCGTTATTTACCTCAGTAGACCGCTGCCCGTCGTATGTGTTCGTATCAACACCCCCAGCTGAGACATTGCTAGAAGCAGGCACGGCAGATACTGGATGAGAGATGTGCTCGCGGAGGGGGTGCTTTATCCCTGTGTCTACCTCGCCAATGTTCGTGGACCTATGGGCTTGCGAAACGGCATGATCACCGGAGTCGAAATAAAACCTTTCCTACGCGGGCTATCAGATTTTGCCATGAAGAGGGGTAAAGCGAAATAATTGCTTCCGGTTTGGCTTACCTTTAGCTGGCCTTTCAGTAGTCTGTTTCTGGGCAGCTTGTCACCGTACAAGGCGTGAAGACGAGACTCTCTCGCGATTTGCAGATTATCGCTCTGGTTTTCGGCCATACTAATGCCAATATAAAATCATGAGTCGCGTTATGTCGATGACTAGCTTCAATGCAATACTAGATATGGCTGATCAATACTCGCTACTAGTGTGGCTAACAATCAAGCTTAAACTTGACAAGTTTTAATCAAGTTCGACTTCTTATTAAGTCAAGTTCTTAAGTCAAGTTCGACGTCGCCGTTTAATTAATCAAGTTTAACGAGTGTCAAGCTGTCAAGTACTTAATGCTCATTATGAGCTATATATTAAGAGGAGTCTCTGTTGGCTGGCTGTTAGAGTACACGAACTCTAGGTTACTTAACCGAGAGGGCGAGTAGTCGGGTGGGGCATGACACAAATCGCCCTAGTTCGCCCATCTAATCTAGGCACCCGCCATCAACAACGCGTCGATCTGACGCGTTATTATGTCTCTGTACGCGTTCTGGGGCCCAAATCGGCTAGCGGGCACTTGAAGCTTGTCTGTAACGTCTGCTACGAGGCAATCTACTAATCTGAACGAGCCGATAACCTTGACCGAGTTAACGCTAGATGTAGAGCAAACCGTCTGTCATCGTTTAACATGCCCTCCACACTCTCTCTTATTCCTAATTGACTGGGGCATGCTTCGGCGGCATAATGGCACGGTTCTGAAAGGTATATAGTATCGCATACGCGACAAAAGGACCGTGGGTAGGCGAGTAAAGGTCTTGTGGATCTATTCATATGGAGCCGAGCTTGAGCATAGTAATGATAAGTACTTCCTCTGCGCCGATTGTCACACTAAGAAACGGTACTTTAGCCAGCTGTTTGCGGCAGAATCAACGACGGCTGTAATCCAGCATCTTATAGAGTTTTATAAAATCAGGCGGCCCTCGATCCCGGCGAATAACGACGACGATATCGACCCTAACGATGCCGCAGAAGCCTTCTAACTCGTTATGCCTTTTAACGAGGACGAATATAAATAGAAGCTTATTGACTAGGTTATTAAGCTACGCCTTAGCTACCGAGAAGTTACGGACGGGGCGATGATTGAATTGCTTATGTATGGTAAACCTTTGCTCGTACGCCTGTTGCCGACGCATTATTCAACGCTCTCGCGGTGGGTGAGGGATTTGATGGCGGCACGCTTGCCATTTATCATTAGATTGGTGTAGTCTGCACTTAGTAGGATTAACCTATCGATCGATGGATGGCGCGCCTATAATCGTAGAGAATACGTTGCTGTCTGCGGACACTTCGTCGACGATAAAGGCCACCCTTAAACACTACTCCTCGGTTTTCCACGACGTTATGGCGGTCATACTAGCAACGACCTCGTAGAGCTAGTAAAACTAGTGATTTTATAGTACGGCATTAGCAAGAAGCTTAGCTCCTTCGTTATAGATAATACTAAAGATAATACTAAATACCTTAAGACGTTATAGCGTTCCTTCCCCTTAATTAATCTAGAAGTAGACTATATTTACTATATTAGCTATATTATTAATCTTATTATTAAGGCTCTCCTATTTAATAAAGGCGTTAGTATATAGGAGAAGGACCTTATTAAGGCTTTAGAGGAGTAGTATATAGCTCTCTAGAGCCTAAAAGGTATTATTAGAAAGTTATATAACCTTATTACCTATATTAATTATAATAATATATATTATAAGGCGTTAAGAGCTTATATATGCGTTATAAGGATAAGTAATAGTAAGCTCTTTATTAGTATACTACTTAAAGATGGTAGTATTTAATAGAATATATTATATTATATAATTAAGCGTACTCTTAGGTATTATCCTACTATTAATCTCTACTAGGTGTAATAGAGGTTATTAGATAAAAATGATAGGTATAAGAATAACTTTCTTACTAAGGCTAACTAGTAGGAGCTTAAGTTTTTCTATATACTCTTATAACTATTTAAATAACTAATAAAGTAACTATAAGGTTAGGTAAAGAGTAAGGGTAATAAGGGTAGTTAAGGTTCTATATAGTAAGTTCTCTATATTATAGACTTTCTACTTATAAAGCTTAAAAGTATTAAAGAAGAGATTAATATTATAGATATAGATAATAATAGTACTCTTCCTCCCTACTACTCTACTAGTATACTTACTATATAGTTAAAGATTAATATATACTATAAGCTTATAGACTAGTCTCTAATCTACTATATAGCTATCGCCCTCTACCTAGCCTACTAATTTAAATACTTTAGGGAGAAGTAGTAGAAATAAGAGGAGTAGATAAAGATAGTAAAAAAGGAGCTTACTATATATTACGACCACTTTACTATAGCCATAGTAGCTACTAAGTACGTCGACTAAGTAGAGACCTCTCCTTCTTCCTCGCCGACGAGCGATAATAAATTTAACGCCTAGGGCTATATAACTGATCGACCACACTGTGGCAAGAGGAGGAAGGTGGAGACTAAGTGGGAGATATGGGTAAAGTAGGTGCCCTCGAAGGATGAGATAAGCGTTGAGAACCCTTTAGCGTGGTGGGTGGACCGAGGCCACGTGTGGCCTATTCTTAGTAAGCTCGCTCTTAACATCTTTAGCACGCCAGTAATGAGTGTAGAGCTAGAGCGTGTATTTTTAGATGGTGGTGAACTTATTACCGACAAGCGTAATGGCCTCGGTGATGATATAGTTGAAGCTGAGATGATGTAGAAGAATTAGATTGCCTCTAATATCTTGTAGAGGATTGCTACACCGCAAGGTCTCTATATATTCCCTGATTAGGCATAGTATATTAAGTACTTGATAAGTTGTTAATCGAGCTCGCTCTATGGTCAAGTCAAGCTTTAATCGAGCCGTGACACGTTCAATTAGTCAAGTTTGAAAGCCGAAATTGAACTTGATTGATTGTTAGCCACACTGTAAGAGGTAGTAATCTGTTTTCTGTGCGTAGGCATGCAAGCAGTTACCTGTAGTCTTATGTCGAGAAATGGTCGACCCCTCTCATCAAGAGTGGGTTCCTGAACGTTTATCTGTGATTCATGGCACCGAGTTTTTCATCTATATGCTGCAATGCTGTTTCACACAGATCGGTTACCTATAACACTCCTGTGATAAAGCAGCTTCACCACCTCAGCTGACACGCAAGTTCGCTCTCCTATGTCCAGCGAGCAGAGGCAGAATTATCCAACAACAACACTAGCCCTCTAAGCGTAAATAAGTTACATTTTCTATAGGTGTACGGACATGAGGCTCATGCAAATACATGATCAGCTTAAAGCAGTTTTTTGAGCTTCTCAAAATCAGGAACTCCTAGGCCAGTGACTGCATCCCATCCTTTGCCCGCAGGGAAGGCAGGTACATAATCACAAGCCGTATTGAATCCATTTACAATGTCCCTCAAGCCAGATTGGCCCTTCTTATATAAGAGAGGGTTAAGAAAACCGAGTGGCGCGTTACCATTAGAAACGAGATAGTCGTTGAGTAGGGCAATAATCGAGGCAACAGCCGGCGTAGCCGCACTAGTGCCGGATACTTTATACTCAGAGCCATCGATGAAAACCGGGTATCCATCGAAAGCGGCTGACAGGTCAGGATATGCACGACCGGAGGTGTTATAAGAGCCGTTCAGCCTACCTCCAAGTTTCTTGATATAAGACTGCACAGCGGTGACTTGGTAGTCAGGCATCATAAAGTGATTGGAGAAGCCGCCGCCGCCGTAGTAGTGAGCCTCTTCGTTTGCGCCATAATTATGCGTGCCACCAACAGAGGTGACCCACGGACAGGTTGAAGGAAATTCGGGTAGAAATTTGAAGTTGGAGCCAGATTCGCATACACTGTTTCCGCCGACTCCGTAATCGCCCGCTCCGGTGAGGATGCTGATCCCGCGGGCGCCAAGTTTGAGAAACTGTGCACAAACCGCGTTTTTGTAATCTGCAGGAACGGTTCTCTCATCATCGCTATATGAGATAGACAATGTTTGAGGGGGGCTTTCCAGGGAAAAAGTGTACTGCAGCCAATCGAGGTATGGTTCATTATCGTTGCTTGGGTATTCTGCAACAGGGTTGAACGGAGGTTGTCCACCGGTGGAATAAAACCTGCTTTCAATAGGATAAATGAGGGCCTCAGCGGTTTGCGTTGCGAGATGCCCTTCTCCGTCACCTCCGGGAGTGGCAGATCCATTATTAATTGATATAATTTGCACCGATGTGTTGGAGGGAACATCTGTGTATGTCTGCAAGAAGCGGCCAAGATCATGTAGATCAGGGACATTTCCCAAGAACCCCGGAATACCAAATGTTGTTCTGCCAGATGAAGGAGCATAACCCCCTATGTTATAATTTTTGCGCAGACACTTAGGCGTTGAACCCTCGGCGATGCAGGTTGTTGCGCCACGCGCCACAGTACCAGCGAGAGCCTCTGTAGTGCGTTTTGTAAGTTTCTTCTTGCTATTTCCGAACTCAGAGAAAATAGTGGTGGGCTGAATCATGGCGATGGCGCCGTGTATGCCGTGTGGGAGACTATAGCTGGTCGTACGAACTTTCCGACGGCCGGTAGTAGCTTCGGCAAAGATACCCCAGTTGGCGTCAAGCAGCTGCGTAGCCTGGTCCACGGTGACGGCGATAGATAGGTATCCGCTTTTCACAGTTCCGGCATCCAAACCGTGAGAGGACAACCATTGAATGACCGAATCAACTGTGTCCTTGGTAGGAGCAGTCATAGCATCCACGTCGGCCCTAGTAAGGTGCTTGCCGTACTCGGCGTGATCGGGGTTGCTCATATCAAGTACACGCCTCTCAAGCTTGTCAAGGTTCTCTTCCTTGAGGCGTATGTGCAGGGTCAACTGATGGTTCCCAGGTGCCGAAGCTTCGAACTGCCAGCCTTCAGGAACGGAGGGGAGAACCTGTTTGGTGACAAATTGGCTGAATGTTGAGGCCGCAGCCAGGATAATGAGAAGAACTATTAGGAGGAAAGTCATTGCAAGACAATTCGTTGTAACAAGTTCTAGCAAGAGAGGTGCAAAAGTGGCCGGCAAGGAAATCCCGGGGTTTTAATTTCGAGCTTCTGTGGCAGCTACCAGAAGTCTTAATTTTTCGGATGCAGCGTCCCCAAGCAGTCAGCCAATGGTGCTAGAGTTCCGAGTGCAACATCACGCGGAGCGTCCGTGCGAAAGTGTACATGAAACAGCACGGACACCGGCGTTCTTTTGGTCTTGATCCGCCACATAATGCTCCGTGCGAGCAGAGCTCCCGACAGTCCAAGTGGTCCGTGCAAGCCAGCCATTCAATCAGTCGGGCGAGGCAGAACCGAACTGCTAGTCCATTACGCGATCAGTGTGTCCTCCAGTTGTGGACAGGACAAGACAGGTAGTTACAGTCCGGACTAACAGGCGAGGAAACACAGCATGCACGTATCTGCTTCAAGCGAACAGTGCGCCGGGTCCAGCGCGACTTCTGGCACGGAGTCATAGCGGATATCACTGCGCCGGACGACGTCTATAAGGTCACCCGCTGGTTGAAACCGCGACAACGCATATCCCCACCACCAATACAGGTCGGCGAGCAGATCTTCTCGACAAATAAGGATAAAGCCCGAGCCCTGGGCCAGGCTAAACTTAAACGACGTACGGCTAGCGATGATATTGCTGACCCCTGGCCATGCCCAGTCGCTCCAAAAACCTTAATCCCTTCGATCACACGATTTCATACGAGGAAGCTTGTTTCGGGCTCCTCAGTACTGGCAACACATCTCCTGGCGCTGATTGTGAAAGGCCGCTAGTAAGTTGATTCAACTATCTAGTTCCTATGCTGTTTTCTATCAAGATGAAGAGGAAAGAAAGTGAATCAACTTTATGAGAGCATAACAGCACTTCTATAGCTTCGATCAATGGAAGGTTCTAGAAGCTCGGCGGCACAGCCGCCGCTCAAGCGGCTTGCCCGTTACACTGATGGCATCACGGTGAACATGCTCCAGGAACTCTGGCCGACAATAGGTCACCTCGTCACAGATATCTATAACGCGTGCCTACAGCAGGGCTACTGCCCGAGCGCATGGCGAGCAGCAGAGGTGGTGATGATACCAAAACCAAATAAACGCAACCTCACAGACCCGTCTGCATGGCGACCAATCTCCCTACTTTCTTGCCTGAGTAAGGGCATGGAACGTATTATCGCCAAAAGAATGTCGCGAGATGTATCACGGTATGCTCAGGATAATCAGGTGCGAGTTAAAAAGCACCACATATATGAATTACATGCTAGCGAATTTTTAGGTATATACAGCAAATCAGCAAACGGTATAATGATGTGATGGTACACTTCTGAACAACATGATTGGTGTCATCTTTGACTCAGACACAGATTACGTTTGAATAATGCATTTAGATTCCACCCACTTGGCAAACTTGACCGTCGGAATGTCGACGGCCCTCCAAAAGATGTCGGCGCACCACACCACCGTTGGGATGCAGAAGACGGCGCCGAGAACGAAGCCCACGTTGTACCAGTAGCCGTCGACGCCGGTTATGGCGTAGGCCATTCTCTCCCAGTGATAGCCTATGCAGTGCAGGGCCGGTCCGTGCATGAGGTATATGGCGTAGGAAATCTTGCCAAAGTACTGCACCGGGGCTGTGTTGAAAAAGGCCTGCCAGGACGGGGAGTGGCCGACGGTACCTGACTAGTTAGGTAATAGGGTGCCCGCAGCGTAGAATCAGTGTGGGTTGGCATCGGCGCTGGCGAGTTAGTGCTATTGACACGGCGTAGCCGGCTCCTGAATACGACGCAGCACTTTTCGTGCAAGGTTATTCGTTACGATGTCACAGGACGGTACTGTATCCTACCGTAATTTTTGTCCGCAGGGAGCTGCGCTTGTAAAGATGAAAAATAGCACGGGAAGTCTGGCGGTGTCGCCGCTGCAGCACAGCGCCCTAGAAAGAGGTTGCTTCGCGTCTTACCAGTCCTGCAGCATTTTCATCATCATTTACTAGTCGAGATCGGGACAAAGTGCTGAAAAGAGACTGCTTCACGTATTACCAGTACTGCAGCATTACTAAACTCTAGTGGGTGTCTTGCACATGGTCGAATTTGTTGCTGGCAAAGCGCACAAGCTACTCCATAGCGGCCTCATGCGCAGCTTTTTGGTCTGGGGATGGTTCTTTTTTCGTGCTGCGTAAGAGAGAAGATTTAAGAACATTGATGAGTGAGAGAGGAGAATTAAGAACATTGATGCGTGAGAGAGGTGAATCAAGTACATTGATGCGTAAGAGAGGAGAATCAAGAAGTATGATCATTCGCTTTAGACTGTTGTCTCGTCCTATTATCTCGTGCTGAACTCGATCACGATCTACTTTAGCATTCATTCCTAGCAGTACATCCCACCCCCTATAGATCTTTTGCCTTTACTTATTTTGCGACCTTATTGGCGGAATCTTATTCCCCCAAAACGACCGCTAACCACAGCGGTGACGAGACGATTTCTGTTCTGGATATAGATGGTCATTACTCGGGATTTCATGCCAAAATTGTGATGCGTGGCTGTACTGATTTTCTTCTAACAGCCAAGATGCTAGCGTGGGAACAGCGATTCCCTTCGCCGCCGCCCTAGACGCCCATGTTGGCCTCAGGCTACAACCGGGTTGTGCAGTGGACTGGCGCCTAGGCACTACTCACCGTTCTAGTGGAGCATCCAATTGGCCAATTGGAATAGGCCCCGTAACCTTGCCTAATCAACACCGTCCATCGGCGGCCAATACAGGGGCGCCCGGGCGCGCATTTAAAACTTTTCACGTCTTCCTCTCTATAAAATCAACAAAAATGCGGAAATTCCCATAAAACTTCCAACTATGTTCAAAGCACTATATCTACATTTTCAAGCTATTGTCAACAATACATACAGCAAATTGAAAGAGTTCCACGGATGTTCATACCTATGCTTAGTCAGGATTCTCGTCCGTTGCGCGCCCGGGCGCGCGAATAACTATCTGACAGCTTTACTTCTTAAAACATAATTGAAGAAATATTAATAGTATAGAATAAGCCAATTAAGCCATATATTATATTAAAATACATATTTTAGTAACTTTTCTTATTTTTATATAATTATTGTATTTTGTTATGGTTGAAGACGTGAAAAGTTTTAAATGCGCGCCCGGGCGCCCCTGTATTGGCCGCCCGTCCATCCATCAACCGCATCATTTATTTGCTCACTGGTCCTTTGATCCTGCCGCCCATCTTCATAAGAACGATGTCTGAAAGCAGGATTCGGAAGCTCGAAAGGCAGCTGCAGGAAGCCAAGGCACGGGACGGTGCATGTCAGGGGCTTTAACACTTTTGCCTTGTAACAACGGGTGCGTTCCAGCGATAATTGAGGTTTTGTCTTTGTGCTAGGCTGGAACAGCCAGGGGTTGGCGTCAGCAAGCAGCCGCGCATATCAAGAGAGGAGGCATGAGGTTAGGCCCGTTAGGGGCAAAAATGTGTCTCCTTGTTTCGTCTTCAAAGGATGCAGGCGTCGTCGGTTTGCGAAAGTAAGAGTGCCTGCCATCCATGAATTAAGTGCAGATTGGCTTGAGAAAGTGGAATTGCGGAACGATATGCTTTAGTTAGCCCAATCATAACTTGTTGACCCCAGTTGCACCAATGTTTCATATAGTACTCGTAGTCTTGCGGCCGGTCTGTTCTTTGTCAACGAACTGAGGACAGTCCAAGATATATAAAGATATCCTGTCCAGTCAACAAGGGAATCAACACCATCTCGACAAAATTCCTTCAAAACCACTAGCACACGACTCCGCCTGGGCTTAGACCCTTATAAATCCGGCCAACGATAAAATGGCCGAGTCAATGCCCCCCGGCACTATTAAATTAACTACAGGTACAGTTACTCTACACTCCTCTGGCGCGGTGCCTAAAAGCTCATAAATGCGCAGTAGAATCGAGCGGCCATGGGAATATAGTACTTCATCCGAAGCCTACAGATGATTACGATGACCCCTTGGTGCGTCCTTTGCCGAACGCACCTTACTGTTCTTGCCCCTTGTCCCTTAAAAACTTACCATAATACAGAACTGGTCGACATGGCGAAAAGCGCTCAACTATGGCATTGTCCTATTCTACGTTGCGGTGACGTTTTCTGTCCTCGACATTCCAGGTATAACTCAGGCCCAGGTTCAAAGAGAACTGGACATGACAGATACCGACATTGCGATGGCCACGGCCTTCAAGTTCGTCGGCCTCGGCCTCGCCGGCATTCTGTTCATCCCGCTTACCTATCGATACGGTCGGCGGCCCATCTATCTGCTCAGTATTATGATACAGTTCGCAGCCAGCATGTGGTTGGCCAGCACACAAACCAAGCCGGAGTACATCATTTGCAACATCGTCTTGGGCGTCGGAGGATCCATTGCGCAGATTATTGTCCCCATGACAATTGCAGACCTGTTCTTCGTGCATCAGTTCGCTACAATGAACGGTTGGTTCCTCTTTGCGCAGGGCACCGGCGCGTTCCTCGGACCTGTGGCTGCCGGATTCATTGTGGCATCGCAAGGCCAGAGCTGGATGTGGTGGTGGAACGCAATTTTTCTCACCACATCATTTGCCCTGGTCTTGTTCGCAATGGAGGAATCAACGTTCGTTCCCGATATCCAGAGCCAGACTGGGGCAATGCTTCAAGAGTTAGTCTCCCACGACGATCTTTTATTCGGGTTTGATACGGAGGATCTAGACCTGGCAGATATTCATCGGACCATGTCTGTGGCCCCTAATCCAAAAGCATTGAGAACGCGGTTGGCATTGATCACAAACACCAAGCGTCCTATCAAAAAGCGCTTCCTTGCCCCCTTTGTCATCTTGGTCAAGTTTCCCGCAGTAACATACGCGGCTATAACATACGGTTTTATCATGGCGTGCCTCGCCATGATAATGCAGGTTATGGCAACAAGAATGGTCTCTTCACCGTACAACTTTGGCTCGAAAAGTCTTGGCCTTTTCAACATTGCCCCATTTGTTGGACATACACTAGGCTGTTTACTAGTATCTCCGCTTAGTGATCTCTGGGTTGTCCGGCAGGCTACATTGAATGGAGGCATATACGAACCCGAGATGCGTTTAAAGCCCGCCATCCCTGGTGGCATCTTCATGTGCGGTGGAATCTTGTTATTTGGACTTGGCATAGCTCAGGTTTGTCATTTCTATATGAGCCCCCCGCTTGCGGCAAGTCTAATGGGTTCTTTATAGGAGGCTCCGTGGCCAGTGGTAGCTGTCGGTTTCGCACTGTTCGCATTTGGATTCAGCATCAGCCTCGACATTTGTCTCGCATATGTTACGGATTGCTATCACACGGTACGTTTCCATGCCGCTTAGGCCGTCCTTGGCCCCATCAATGGCTTATACAAAATGCAGATGATTGGCGACGCACTTGTTGCTATTGTACTCGTTCGGAATGCCTTGCCTCTTGTCTCGTCGTTTGGTATCATTCCATGGACAGAGAAGATGAGCCTTCGTGGCGTCTTTATTACTACCGCTGTCATAGCTGCCTGTATATCGTGCATTCCATTTGCGTTGCTTCGCTGGGGTAAAAGTGCTCGCCGGGCAACTACTGGCTTATACAGCTGTAATTCTCTTGCAGCCATTCCTCCGTCCGCTCTGAAATTATTGTCAGAATAACTGCGATCTTCACGCTATGATGAGAATGTCAACCCCTCCTCGATCTGAACTCTGGAAGCAAGCCATTGAAGATCTCATATACTTGCGCAACATGGATTGCAATGTGCCTTGGCAAGAGAGTCTCCAGCCCAAGGGCGGCCGCTGCCCTGTCTCGCACTGTGACGTCCAAATTGAAAGGTAAGCCCCCGCAGCCAGCCACTCAGGACGACAATTCGACGCCCAGTCCTCGCATCGTACGAAGCACACAAAGACAAGGTGGCAGCCGTGCTGCAGAAGTCTCCCGGCCTGATTCATGTCTCTTTTGACGGGTGGAAGTCGGGGAACAGACACAGTCTGTACGGGGTGACTTGCTTCTTTCGGGATGAGAACAGTAAGCCTTGCAAGCTGGTACTCGGTGTTCCTGAATTGCGACTGCGTCACCATGGCTGCAATATTGCTGCGGAGATCCTAGACGTTCTTGCCACCTATGGGATTCAAGACAAAATTGGATACTTCACATTGGACAATGCCGACAGCAATGATAAGGCAATGGAGGTAATCGGAGGCGAGCTTGGCTTCGTGGGTTCTACGAGGCGTGGTCGTTGCTTTGGCCACAGTTTGAATCTCTCCGCCAAGGCGTTACTGTTTGGGCATAATGTGGAAGCATTTGAAGAGCAGTTGTCAGGCGCAGCACCTTTGTCCGAGGCGGAGCACTCTCTGTGGCGTCGTAAAGGGCCTGTCGGGAAGCTACATAACCTTATAGTGGACGTCAGGAGGTCAGACCAGCTAACTGGTCTACTACGAAGCATACAGCGATCTGAGTTCGACATGTCAGCGGATGCAAGGACACAGGCGAGCACAACCCTTGATCTGATCATCGACAATGACACACGTTGGCTCTCTCAGCTGTATATGATCCGGCGCGCCATCATTCTCCGGCCGTTCCTCGAGCAGCTCGTTCTAAAGCATCGCCAGCAATAGGAACAGGAGAATAGGTCAAAGAGAACTAGTGGCATCAGAAAGTCGGCCAAAGAGCCACGGATCTGCATAGAGGAGAACCAGCTAACGAGCAACGACTAGATAGTCCTAGAGCATCTAGCCAAGCTACTAGGATTCTACGAGGACGCTATACGGACTCTAGAGGGCGATAGCCAGCTGCGTAGGCGAAAGCGAGGATAGGTTAGCTTATACGGAAATATATAGGAAGTCGTTTAGGGGTTTAGGTTTCTCCTAGAAGTCCTTAAGAAATACAAGTAGCTCACATACGGGATACCTAATTCTAAGCACTTAAGGATCAACATCAATCTAGGCTAGGAAAAGCTTAACAAATACTATAGCCTGCTAGATAAGACACCGATTTACTATACCGCCTTAGCGTTACATCCGGCGTTTTGATGGGGCTATTTTAAAAATAAGTAGAAAGATTATCCTAATTAGGTGGTTAAGGCAAAGCAAGCCGTTCGAGAGGTTAGGGAGACGTAATACCGCCGCCTACGGATAGTGCCAGGTCGCGTTGCCGAAAGGCCTGCGGCTACGCGGCAGAGGAAGTATTATAATCCATTTCAAGCATACTACGAGCGCACGCGATCTATGTCTAGGACTAGTATAGCGGAGGAGGAACTAACTAGCTCTCGCTACTTTAATAGAAACAATAATGTAGATAATGATGTAGACGAGCTCGAATTATGGCAGTTATCGTAGGAGGACGGCGACGGTGATGTCTAGGATCCATTAGAGTATTAGCATATACGTCGACGGCGATATCCTCGGCTCTCGCGGATAGCGCTAGATTTTCTAACGATCTAGGCCATGTCGGCGGAATGCGGGAGGCTATTTTCGGCAGTAGGTCAAATAGTAACGCCTCTTCAAAGTCAGCTCAATGCTAATATAATAGGGATGTGCTAAGTGTTGTGGTCATAGTTACGCGAAGGGGTGATTAAAGATCTTAATGTCCTACTTATTCCTCCCGACCGATGCGGTGACGCGACTAAAGTGGAGTCGGAGGGCGAGGAGGAGGAAGAGGATAAACGCTAAGGCTACATATCGTAAATCAACGTCAATTTATATCCACTCAACTCAATTCGAGGTATAGTTAATTAACGCCACTAAGGCTCGCGGTTGACTAGGTCAACTCAACGCCACTGGGCTTTGCAGTGGATTGAGTTGAGTGGTGTGCAACCTTGATTACCTTGCCAGGTTGCCCATCAAAGAACGCTGGTCGCACGTTTATTCATGCTATAAAAGTATGGAAAAGAAAAATTGCGGATACTCTGAGTTTTGCTTCACGTGCAATTCTTGGTTTCTGGGGCGGTCAGCCTGGGAGAAGCACTGTGAAGTTCACATGAGCAATGCTGACATTTCGTTTCGCTACGACCCTGTGAGACTTCGCAATGACGTAGCCTGCGCAGGCCACTGTCCTGTGTGCGTCTGGCGATCGGCTCATCTCCTTGCCAGTCAAAGGCTGAAGCAATACATTAAGAAAGCCGATTGGAAGACAAACACCTCGTTCTGCATTCACAATTCATTGCAGAACAAGTCGACCAGGAGAATATTGTATGTCCCGATGAGAGATGTCCTCTATTTTTCTCCTCCAGAAAGATGTTGTTGCATCGCCAGTGCCTCAGAACTCGTATAGGGAAGATGATGGCAACTCGTCGGAGGACACTTCTACCAATCCTTCCACATGGGGTGAGGGCAGCCCACAAACTCCTTTGTCTGACACGTCCGTCGAGTCTGATGACATTTTCGAGAATTGTGCCTTGACACACTCTATAGAGACCGGGACTTTTCCAGCCGTTACATGCACGGATGTGCCTATAGACCCAATACTGCTCTACGGCGAAAGTGAAGATGGACTATTACCGTCTCCAGTTGACGACAACCAATACCAGGTAGACCACCTACTTGGTAAATGGCGCTTTATGCGAAAAGTTCGGTATTATTTGAGATGGGAAGATGGCAGCCATTCGTTCGAGTAAGATCGAATTGAGGATAGTCAGCATGAGAGAGAATCCGAATACTCACGGACGAGATCAGAAATAAGCAGACATAGCGCGATAGGATAACTATAAAAGAATACCGCGAATACTATTTCTATAACCGTCCCACCTAGGACATTAAGGCGTAAGCCCGCGGCGAGGTGGACGAAGAATTTAAGTAGCTAGTAATTAACCTTATTATATTAGAATAGGTAAGACTAGCTAAAATTCTTTACCTATAGCCTAATAGCTAGATAGATAAGGAGTTTTTTAAATATAGAGCTAAGGCTATTAACTTAATAGTAGCTCTATATAATAAGAAGGAAATAGGTAAAACTAGACACGTATAATAGCTAGCTAGGATTAAGGCTTCTATTAAGAAAGAGTCACTAGAAAGTAATATATTATTAGAACTAGATTTTAGGCTAGATCCTTTCCTACTACTTATAGAAATAATATAATACCTAGACTATATTAGTAATAAGTAGCTACTAGTTAAGGCGTAGAAGTTTAACCACGTAGACCATTTTCGAGCTTATATTAAGCTAGTTTATAGAGTAAGCCTTAGGTCATCGGACTAAGTCGTAAAGAGGAGACAAAGGCAGGCGGCGCGCCGTGAAAAGGCACATAGAGGACGGTAGTAGAAGAAACTCGTAAAGATGGCCGCCGTTAGAATATAATCTAGCTACTTATACGTATATTATATTATAATTATCTAAGGTAGACTATAGTATAGTAAATTATAGTATATAAACTACTTAATGCTCTACTTTATAACTTCTTATCCTAGTGCGCACTAAACACGAGCTAGGAAGCCTTAACGAACCGTGTTAATAAATCTAAGGGCAATATTTACAAATCACACTAAGAAGAATTAGTTAGATAGAGGTTAATGCATTCTAATCATACGTCTTCACTAAAACGCTTACTATATGTACATAATATAGCATAGCTTAATAAATATAAAACAAATGAAATCACAGCCTATTATCACAGTCGTCATTTTCCTATACATTTTTACGATTCGCCTGTTAAAATCGTGCTAATAAGTTTATATCTTCAGGATTTATTACCATAGATAGAGCTAAAATAGAAATAGTTTTAAGTAACAGAAAGCTACTAGGGTAAAGATCCATCTATGCCGATTACTTCCAAGCCAGGACTCAAGATGATTACAGTAAATGTATTTTTTACTACACTCGACGGGGGGGGGACAATTTTACACCACTAATATCCCTATCAGTAAAAACGAAGTAGCGCTAGGGCTTAATATCCTAGAAAAATCATCGCGGGCGTGGTAGAAGTAATTTTCGTTATATTCCACTATAATAGTTTAGCAAATTTAGGTAGTACTTAGAGTCAGCTCACATAACCTTCGCCTAATATATTAATACTTTAGTATATACGTTTAATAAGTATTAAGCCGGCTAGATTCTAGAATTAGCGTCTATATTATGCCCCTTAACTATACTAACGACATACGAGACCTAAATTAGGCCATTAAGAGAGAACTATAGGATATCGACGGGGATGTTACGGCATTATAGAGAGTAACACTAAAGAGTGCCTTAGTTATCCGAACAAGGCCTATAATAAGGATACCCACCCTTATTATAAGATTTAGTAATCTTAAAAGCTTTAGCAAATATATACTAAATATAAATAGCTTCTATCTACTCTAAAATACTAGTAGTATAATAGCATTAATACTAGGGGTTTACGGTTTTTATATACCGCGGAATTTATATATTCTTATAAGCGAGTTCTAATTTTATACTATAATAATCTTATTAGTTAGTAATCTCGGCGTTCTACCTTAATAGAATTAGATTAGATTTAGGTTCTAAGGATAAATAGACGTTATACTAAATATGACGTAGTAATATAAATGCCCTTCTTAATGTTATAACTAACCTGGTCGTAGACTAGGTTATAAGGCATAATCTAATAACTAGATGCTTAGCTAATGCCTATCTTAACTAACGCGTTAGATTTAATATATAAGATGCGTTTCTTAAAAGAGACCTATCGGTAGATAGGTTAACCCGTGTATTCTCCTATATAAGCATTTAATATAACCCTAAGGTTCTACGCGATATCCCTAAAGTAGAGTTAGCCAAGCTTCCGCCTAACCTAGAGGTAGTAGAGCTAACTAGGGAGGTTAAACGAATAGCGATCTAACTCTGGTAGTAGTACGGCTTTATTAAAGCGGCACTAGTAGACGTAAAGGATAAGTACTAGAGACGCCGCGGCGATCTACGTAAAGCGGAAAAGGCTTTTAGGGAAGATATAACAAAAAAAGACCAAGAGGCCTATCGTCAACGGATGCATAACGAAGAGCTAGAGAGGAAACTAAGTGGAATAGCTATTAGAGAAAAGGCCGAGCCCTTTATTAAGTACTAACTCCCTAAGAGAACCTACTTATAAGCTATTATATATGACTTTAGTATAGACATAGGTCTTAAGAGAATTATAGGCCGTAAAATATATGCTATAGATAGAATGGTTCGTCTCGCCGGCTGCCGCGAGGTGCGTCGGCCACAGTCGGTTTCTCCTTATGATATAAGCTAAAAACCCTCCTAAGGGAGCCGAGACTAAGCTATTCCTTAAGCCTAAACCATTTAAAAATATCCTGCTCCTACTAGGTAAGACGTAATACATCTACTATATTAGGGATAAGCGACTAACTTATACGGCTTAGGTAAGGAAGTTTAAGTGTGTTTCTTATATAATGGACTATATTAAGAACGTTTATCTATGGCACGAAAAGGGCGATATGAGGTTTATATACCGCTATCCTAAATACTAGCATCTTAGTAATTCTCTAACTAGCTTAGATTACTTTAAAAACCACATCTAGATAGTACATAGGGTAAAGCTTTATGTGTAAAGCTATTAGGACTTATTATAAATATATAATTATAGTATTCTTAATAGTTCTAATAATTATAGTAACTTATATACTAAGGTAGATTTAGAAATATGGTAGAATATAATCGTGTTAAGGTAGATTTAGAATTTATTCTTAGATTAGAGTAAGCTACGACGTTAATTTCTCTAATGCGTAGTAGTAATTAAAGTATAGAAAAATGTTATTATATATAATATATAGTATAAGGTCCTATTTTATTATATTATTTAAATAGAGTAGTGTCTTAACCGCTACCATTTGAGGGACTACCTTCCGGTGCTTGTGCAAGTCTTTCATAACGACCTGCCTTAAAGCATCAAGGCTCTCGACTATGTTAGCATATGCCTCGCTAGCTACGGCCATAAAATTAGCCACATTAATTACACTATTTAGTGCTCGGCCATCTCTGATTGATGTCCTAGCCGTCTTGGCTACTAAAGCCTCGGCGCTAGTAGTAGCCTAGGTGGTTGGCCGTGAGATATCTAAATCACTATTTTAAGTAAGCTGCCGGTCGACACCGCTAATATTACTACTATCGGCTATACTACCGTTGAGAATAGTAGTTCTAAGACGGTACTTAAAATAGTTAAATAGACTTAAACTCCTGCGTTTAATAATTATTACCTGTTGCCCATTCTACCCGGCCGCTACCGGTCTATGCCAACATACCTATAAGCTTTAATATCCTTCCTTACTTGCTGATTGTGAGTAGTTTCTGTTAGATGACGTCTAATGTAGTAGTGCTCGTCGCATCTGCTTATCGGCTTGCTTGAGTGGAGTGCCTATGTAAGTCTTTTCTATTAATCGGCGAATTTTCCTTATAATTAGCTTATAATCTTAATATTGAAAGTTTTAGTACTTAATCATCGGTAAGAACGGTTTATTAAAGGGTAACGGGTTAGGGATGATATCTAGCGTCGCTAAGGAGATATTGACTAATCGCGGGTATTAGGCATAGGCCGAAGAGAGTATTAAGTGCGACCATGAGTTCCGCAATGCTTACCTATTTCCTCTAACGAAACCATTAAATAGGCCTAGAGTTATAGACTTACTGCCTATGGATGATTATACGCCTTATACCCGGCTCTAAATGTAAGGTGTGACGTAGTATGGTCACTACTCTATTACCCTATCCTATTGCGTCATGGTCACCCTTTCGCTTAGCAAGCACCAGATTACAACCACCGCACAGCCCGTCTCAGAAATTACTTTTATAACAGCGGCCCTTACACATCCAGAGCAAGTTATCTAAAGAAAGGTAAAGGCGTCGTGGCCAAGTAAGCTTCCTAGTGCCAGCCTTAATGCGATTTCAAGTACATTTAGAGGAGGTTTATTATAGCCGTATTACCCTTCTCTTTTACTACTAATAGAGGTAAGTGACTAAACCAGGCCTCAGGGTTTAGCATAGCACTATTAGCGAGCAGTAGCCCGACGATTGCCTTATCCCCTTTCTAAATAGCCCGAGAGAGTGGCGTCTAGCATTATTAATAGAACGGCCGACTAATGGTCTATTGGCTTTACCTACCCACTATACTAGCAGAAAAAGACCTACATTAGCCACCTACTTGTGTTAGAGGAACTAGAGTTCACTTACCCGCTATACCAGTAGAAGTAAACCTATATTAGCTATCCACGAACCTATCGGGGTAAATAGAGTTCACTTACATCCTATATAGAAACAGACCTAGGTCAGCTATCTAAGAACCTATCGGGGTAACTAGAGCTTACTTATATTCTATACCAGCAGAAGTAAACCTATATTAGTCATCTACTCGCCTATTAGGGCAACTAAAGTTTACTTACTAGCTATACTAGTAGAAGTAAACCTATATTAGCTATTTACTTACCTATTAGAGTAACTAGAGTTTACTTATATCCTATACTAGTAGAAATAGATATATATTAGCTATTAGCTCGCCTATTAAGGTAACTAAAGTTTACTTACCTACTATACTAGTAGAAATAGACCTAGGTTAGCTATCTATAAACCTATTAGGGTAACTAGAGTTTACTTATATCTTATACTAGTAGAAGTAAACCTATATTAGCCATCTATAAGCCTATTAGGGTAACTTAAGTTTACTTATAACCTATACTAGTAGAGGTAAACCTATATTAGCTATCTATAAACCTATTAGAGTAACTAAAGTTTACTTATAACCTATACTAGTAGAAATAGACCTATATTAGCTATCTACTAGCTTATTAGGGTAACTAAAGTTTATTTATAAGCTATACTAGTAGAAGTAGACTTATATTAGCTATCTACTAGCCTATTAGGGTAACTAGGGTTTACTTACTAACTATATTAGTAGAAATAGACCTATATTAGCTATATACTTATCTTTTAGAGTAACTAGAGTTTACTTATATCTTATACTAGTAGAAATAGACCTATATTAGCTATCTACTCGCCTATTGGAGTAACTAGAGTTTACTTATATCCTATACTAGTAAAAGTAGACCTATATTAGCTATCTACTCGCCTATTAGAGTAACTAGAGTTTACTTATATCCTATACTAATAGGGGTAAACCTATATTAGCTATCTATAAACCTATTAGAGTAACTAAAGTTTACTTACTAACTATATTGGTAGAAATAGACCTATATTAGCTATCTACTTATCTATTAGAGTAACTAGAGTTTACTTATATCCTATACTAGTAGAAATAGACCTATATTAGCTATCTACTCGCCTATTAGAGTAACTAGAGTTTACTTATATCCTATACTAGTAAAAGTAGACCTATATTAGCTATCTACTCGCCTATTAGAGTAACTAGAGTTTACTTACCATCTATACTAGTAGAAATAGACCTATATTAGCTATCTACTCGCCTATCGGAGTAACTATAGTTCACTTATAAGCTATAATAATAGAAACAGACCTACGTTAGCCATCCCCTCGATAGTGGTATATAGGTTAGCGCGACCCACTAGCTTATACTAGTAGTTCACTACTAAGTATTCCTAAAGTAGCTTCCTAATAATCACTTTAGACCTAATCTCTATTACCTAGGCTAACGGTATACCGCCTCCCTCGTCTCTTACTTTAGTATCAGCGATATTCTTCAACAGGAGTAATATTATTACCTAGTTTTCCCTATTTACTACCTAGTATAATACAGTTACCCTATAATGTTAGCATTCTTTAAGAGTAGGTCTTCTACTATAGTCTCGTGGCCATTCGCCACGGCGTATATTAGTAGCGTCTAGCCATCATCATCACCAGAATTTAGGCTTACACCCTTCTTAAGCAACTTCATTACTATAGCACCGTGTCCGCTTCCCGCAGCGTATAGTAACATAGTTCGTCCGTACTTACTCTTTACGTTAAGGGTCGCTACTAGAATAGTCCTTCTTAGAATCTCCTCTAGCGCCCCTATTAACTTATATTACGTTATAATATATACCAGGCTAATCTCCTCTAGGGGCCGGTTTTCTAAATATTGACCTATTTTACTATAAACTTATACCTACCGTTGCATAAGATCTTCTAAGGGCTAGCTAAAAAAGTCTAGAAGATTATGTTAATCGCTTTATTTTATATGTGCTACCCATAACGTTATAGCATAGTATAATAGCGGAAACGCTAACGTAAGGTCATCACGATCGCTAACCGTTAACTAAGTAATCTCCTCTATTACTAGGTACCGTATATAGGTCCTAGACATCTAATAGTAAGTAAAGCTAGTCACTAGATCGGCGTTAGAGGCCTCTATCCTAGCCGGCTTTAAATAATCATATAGAGCTAATAGGCCCTTACTAACGAAAAATTCCTTAATAGACTAGTAGATAAACTATATAATACGTACTCTAGACGACGGAACGGTCTCAACAAAGCCACGGCTAAGCGTTTTAAGTCTCTTCTCTATATCATAGTTATACTTATTATTATCTTAGTACTACTAGAATGATTTATATAAGCATTTTACATTAATAATCATAGCCTATTATAATTCGTCTATTAAGAGAGGCCACGTAGTAAAGTAAATCTATTAAATAAGTTTTAGGGAGGTTAACTTCTCGTCTATACTTCGGACTAGCTCCTAGTATAGACCATCTAGCTCTATCGGAATTTTATTAACTATCCTACGGATCTTATTTAATCCCGCTCCTCCTATAGTGAGGCTAAGAGCTTACTTCACCACGAGATGTGCCCATAAGAATACGCCACTTACGAGTCCCGTAATTAGTCCCATAACCTTAGACCCCTTAAGCTTAAGAGACATAGTAAGCTAGGCTTATATATAAGTTAAAATATTAGCTCTATTCTCACGCTCTAGGCATATTTCTAACTTATAATTGCCATCTAAAATTAGATAATAACGGCAAGTAAAGATAATACGGAGCTAGAAGTTGGCGGTTAATAGCTCTTTAAGTAGGTCCTTAAATGTCTTTACTACCTTATTTGCGTTATCCTCGCCGCTTTCGTCTAGCGCATTAACGAAGAGCTAGATTAGATAAACCTCTAGAATTTTTAGAAGTAATAATATTAAGAAGTACTATAGATTACTTAGCTCCTACTACTAAGCCTGGCCTACCTTGCTAAGAGTATTATATTGTTATTAATAAGTGGCGACGAGGTCTAATAGTATACTAGGAATATTTAAAAGAATCTAGTAAAGTAGTGACCAGAGGAGGCCAAGGGGACATTTTTAGAGATTATTACCTTAGCTATAGAAGAAGAATAAGAGAATAAGAGGGCTATATCCGGTACTCGGTGACTTCTCCCTCCTATTAAGGGCGTGTCATAGTAAAGTTGACTTTCTAGAGCCGGGTTTCCCCTTAATCTATAGTAGGCCGCGATCATAAACCATCTAGCTAGTATACGTCTTATATTAAAATAGCCACTCACATATCCCTTTAGTGGCGGTATTAATATTTTTAGAGTAGGTCTATATTTATAGGAAGGCTAGCGATTAGAGGTAGTCTTTATAGGCTTATAATTAATATAGCGTTCTAGATAGCCTCGGCCTTTAGAAGATACCCGTCCTAGGATAGCGGTAACCTTGTCGAACTCTAAGTTATATACTATAAACTTAATAAGGTTAGAGTGCGTTCGCTTAATAGTGACGGAGTAACTTCACACAGTTTTAGAAGGCAAGTAGCTAGTTACCGAAGATTAACTTATAAGGTATTAGCGTAAGCCTATTATCTTATATTACTCCGTTATTAGATCCTATGAAGTCTTAACTAAGGTATCTTTAATGACTTAGGTGGCTTACTTTAGCTACTATTAGTAAGAGTTTTATCTTAAAGAAGTAAAATATCTCGAACTATATATAACCTAACACCCTAGTAAATTCACATTTTTAGAAACATAAGATCTAAGAGTTTATAGAATTTAGTAATTTAAGAAGGAACCGGTTCAGCTAGTCATTAACTATAGGAATAAGTAACGCGATATTTATTCCGTCGTTCAGGGCGCTAAAAAGAAGCACCCCTAGTATCTTATAGAGAAGGCCGAGTTTAGAGTCTGACTTAGCGATTCGAATTAAAGCCTCTTTAACTAGGAGGCCGCCGAGGCTATAACTAATAAGAATAAGAGGCTTTACCTTTTCGGATCATAAGAGCTTAGTTATAGCGAGATATAGCCCGTCTACTAGGTTATCGAGTTAAGAAAAGCTAGTACTATACTATAGAGCGCTCACATAGCCGTATACCATTACTCTAGCGGTAGGCATATTTCGTAGAAGGTTATCACTTAACCACATATTCCTGTCTCCCTTATACACGAAGGATCTAAAGGGATGGCTGCCTAGGCCAGGAACGGCAAGTAGGTTAACCTAATACCCCTCTCTTATATGTAGTAAAAAAAGTGTTATAACGCCGTTAAAATGTTTATTAATAGTAAGTCTAGTAGTCTAAAGAGAGTCTTACTTTCTTTTGGCTCTAGCGAGGGGGTCGTTTAGTGTTATATCTATCTTAATCTTCAACTAGGCCTCGCCTTCTAGTAAATCGAGCTATGGTAGGAGGTTATTAAAACGGATAGTGGCGACCTAGTCGCTACTAGTATCTAGCGTGAGTATATGGACATAAATACCGTTACTACTATCTATAGTATGTTCGTTAGGGCATTATAAATTTTGGTGATGTTAGAGAACGTTAACTAGTATATTCTTATTAAAATCCTATGGCACGCCGCGAACCCTCTAGGTACGACGGCTAGGATATATTTTAGGAGCCGATAGATGAGGCCGCTTTAACGGGCGAAGGAAGAGTTAGCTATGAACAAGACATAAAAGGTTAACCTACCTACTAAGTAGAGCCTACTAATATACTCGTAGGATAGTCTTTTCCAGTCCTCTTCCTATATCCCGTACGAGGGGGCTATTAGGCGGAGTCTAACAAGCCCTACCTATAAATACTAATGAGAATATGAGGAGCTAGTGAGAGGCGGGTGGTAGTAGATTACTTACTTATCGTAGTATGTATAGCTAGCTTTCGTTGCTAATGCTCAAGCCGTACGAGTAATTAGAATAATTAGTGTAGTAGGCTACGTTATCACTATATAGCATATTATATGGTAGATACCCCTGCTGCCTAACCGTCTACTATAGCGCTTTGGGAAGTACGGCGAGCTTTTAGAGTACACTATGAGTGGGAAGTACTATGGCCGTACTACTATATATCTATATCTGATCGCCTTCCGTGATACCTTGCTAGTAGTTATGTCGTATAGGTGGGAGGCGACGCTATACGTAGAGGTGAAGTAGAAGGCAATAGAGCTCGGTGTATACCCACTATGACGAGCGATAGTAAGTCCTTAGACGAGCCTTAGTGGTCTAAAGTGTGGCGTGATGATACTATAGCCCCTTGCGCCTGTCTAATAAATCCTTTGACATAATTGCCTACTGCTATAACAGTATGACTACGAGGTGGCTGATGTCTCTGAGATGCCTATAGTAATATGTAGTTTGGCTCTTTTACCGTCTAATAAGCCTATGACACATTACGTAACGCACTTTGACCTCGTAACACCGCGCCAGTTATTACTACTATCGCTTATTATATAGTGCTACGTGTAGCCGTGTATTCTTACCTACTTAGGGTTATTATATATTATGTTAAGCTAGGCGTAATGGCAATGGCGGCTGTCTAATATAGGCGGTTAAAGTGTGATAAGTTAACGCTGCTAGGGGTAACTAAATTAATAGTGATGACTGACTATATAATAGGAACTATGAAGAGCTTATTATCTATATTACGCTCCCTATCGTGACGCGTTTAAGCTAACGCATCCGTGAAAAGACACCTCCCTTCTCTATCCGGCTCCTCGAGTAACACGCCGTCGCGTCCTAATCTTGTCGGGCTATGGTTATTGTCTGCTTTATCTTGGTTTGCGTGTCGCTGATTTTATCCCGTAGATGTAGCTATGAATCCTCTATAGCCTGCTTATATGCGGCTATAACGTCTTTGATTGTCTGAAGGCTTTAATGATACGCGCTAACGTTAGTAGCCACGGCGTTAAGGACGTTTTGTGACTAAGCGATGCCATCGTTTAGTGTATTAGCGCACCGTGGTTATCCAGCTTCTTAGAAGTTTTAACTCCTTCTATTACTTCTATTCTCGTGGTTTTCTCTAGCTTAGATAAAAGACTAGCCTAGCTATTAGATATATTATCTCTATGTTAACGGGACATATTGCTATGGATTTCTATCTAACCGTAATTTAGATAGCTGGCGAAGATAGTATGCTATGTGCTAGTTTAGGCGGGGCTGTTAAGCGAGTCTATCTAAGCTAAAGACGTTATGATGGCGAAACAGGCCTAGGGTAAGACTTATAGGAAGTTGTGCGTGGCATAGCCGCGCGCTCTCAACTATTAATCTAAAGGCACACGTTTATATAGGCGTTGGAAGTGGTTTAGGAATAAAGATTATATGTCTACGTTAACATCATCACATTTTACCTAGACTACTCCATACACAAGGAACGCTAGTGTAGCTAGGTATTAGGGTAGGTACCTTCTAGAACGCCTTGTTTTAGGCAGCATTTGCTTTTAACGGCCTGGCGAAAACCTAGAGCGAGAGGTGGTTTACTTTCCCCGTATAAAGATCGTTGCCTCGTCCTCCCTACTCCGCATTTGCTTTTTAGCTCTTCGCTCGTTCTACCACAGACTGCAATGCAATTGACTTAGGATACCGATTATTAAGAGATCGGGATCGCGATGGACGAGAGCAACTTTTAGCCTGTAAATGCTAGGGGACGATAGGAATTAGAAAGGTTACTTAAATCCTATATACTTAAAATACTAGACGTAAAACTGGTCGTGGTCCGGTAGAAGGCGGAATTATATATAGATAGTGGTTAGCATACTAAAGCACGATAACTACTAGAAGAAGTAGTCAAATTTTTTAGCTAACGAGGCATAACGTTTACTACGGCGTGTTTTTAACCTTTACTATCTCTCTAGGTATAAGCGCTTATGAGGAGGATATAAACTTTATATAGACGATCTTTACGAAAAGTCCAACTTACTATACTAGTACGCGAATGGTGTTATAGACGCCAATAGACTACCTCCGCCCTAACATGTTACAGCTATTAGGTTCGCTGCATATATACTTACTAGTCTATTCGTTAATTTAGACTCCAGATTAGTTAAATTACTAAACGATGGTAGACTACTAACGCACGATGGCGAACAGGACGAGGCATCACGTATATAGGATAAATATACCCTATACTTCATATGGCTTCTTATGTTATACTTATAGGCTCCTTTTTAGTAAGACATAGAGTACTAGACGGCTAAATGTGTAGTAGCACATGCTTTTTACTTATAG
Organism: Beauveria sp. NWAFU-1; assembly: GCA_024472245.1. Lineage (NCBI taxonomy): Eukaryota > Fungi > Ascomycota > Sordariomycetes > Hypocreales > Cordycipitaceae > Beauveria > Beauveria sp. NWAFU-1. The sequence goes on along the minus strand of JANBXD010000006.1, from coordinate 1,533,595 downwards.
TTACTATAGCATGCCCTAGCGGCGACGGCCAGCACTCGACGCAGTATAGCATACCTCATAGAAACGACTTCTACGATCTATTTATAAGGCCATCTCTAGGACATATCTTCTATAGCTAACCTTAGTAGACTCTCTAAATTTAAAAGATATAATAAAACGAACTACTCTATATACTCTAGATATCGCTTGCGCTAAAGCAATCGCTTTCCTATATCTTCTATACGCCGTTCTAACTAAGCCATTAATTAACCCCTAGTAATAGTAAGCACACATTAACCCTTTAATATACACTTTCCCTTTTAATAGAGAGCGCTATATAGTTAACACTCTTATATTTCTTTCTAATATTAGCGAGGATCCGAACTATATGCCTACGCTATGTATACACGAGAAGCCGGAAGAGGGATTTAAAGTAATTATCGCGGTTAATTAAGCTCGCCATGGCGATGGCCTCTCTACTCTAAAAGACATTAAGAATAGCTTTAAAAACATCTTTTATTCGCTATCTAGAGTTTTATAGCGTGAGTAGGTGCTATCTATAAGCCGATGGTCGTTACTATCTAACTTCGAGATAGATCCCGACGCGGAGGACGTAGTCTTTAGGAATATTATAACAATGTGCTCGCTCTACATCCACAAAAGGATGCGTTATACGCTATATAAGCGGAAGAAATCTAAATAGACGCTTAGGCAATTATTAGAAGAGACTTCGGTACTACTAGCTAGTAAATATCCCGAGTTTTATTAGTAAGCTAAAGTAGTAATTAAGAATATCAATATATAGCTTAAGTACTAAACCGAACGACGCCTCTACGACCTTATTAAAGCTATTATATAGCTTTCTTATAATAGTAGCTTATTATAAATACTTTCTTTAATCCTAAATACCATTATAGGCCTAAGTAAGCGAAGGAATCTGCTAAAAATGATCCGTAGAGTGGCTTAATACCGTGACGCTATATAATTTCTACATTATACTACTAAGAAATATCCCCTTATTTATAATATAAAGGTTATTATAATTAGCTTACCTTAGAATATATTTCGCCTACTATCTATTAACTATTAACTAGATTTTTTTATTACTTATATAAGATTATAAATTATATATAGGAGTTAGACTAGTATTATATAAGTAGCGTATTTACTTAATTAAGATAGATAAATAGTAAAGGAATTATTTTTATACTAGTATTTTAAAACTATATAAGAAGGGAAAATATATACTAAGATATAGCTTATATATTACCTAGAAATACATTAGCCTAAGCTAGTCCCTAGAGTAGTAGTATTAAGTAAGATAGTATATATCCTCTATAATATATTCTTATATTAAGCTATAAAGGTATATATAAAATAATATTATAGAAGACTATACCCTACCTAGAAGTTACCTATATTCCCCTTATAATATAGATTAAAATGCCTCTTTATATAAAGTTTAGAGGCTTATATCTATAATAATATAGCTATATTACTATTAAGGTAGTATAGAACTCTCTTTTTATAGCCTAGTAAAAGTATACTATATATAATAGATATATCTATAACTATATTAGGGATACTACTTAGGCTAGGGAAAATAATAGAAGAAGAATTACTAAGACTAGAGTCTAGCGTTAATACTAGCGGAGAATAGCTAACCACATAATTAGTAAATAGTTCAGAGCCTAAGCACCTACTAGTTAGATAGATAGAATTAAATATTAATATTACGCCCCTAGATAAATTAAAAACCCTTATAGTACGTTAGGAAAGCCTAACCACACTTAGTCTTAATACCTCTACTATTATACCTATCTAGGCAGGACTAGTTATTATTTAGCTTAAATATATAGTAGGTAAGAATAGAAGTATAAGGTTAAAACTAGAATATAATTTAAAATGGCTTATATAAGAAGATATAGATGTAGTAAAGTATAATAAAAATATTTATATTATAAAAGCTACTTCTTTAGATAACGGGGTATCTATCCCGGTTTCGAATTTAGAAGGTCTCTATATTGCCACCGGCGGAAATTTAATTAAATTAGAAATAAAGAGTTAAAGTATACTAGGCTAGAAGTAAGAAAGATAGGTTATAAAATAGTCTATAGAACCTCTACTACTTCTACTCCTACTCTTTCCCGTTCTTTACTTATTATATTATTCCTAGTCACTTATTAGTTCTATAATCTATTATCTCGCCAGGCGAGCTATATAAAGATTAACCTAAAAAGTTAAGGCTAATTCTCTACCTTGTTATTACGAACGCTGTAGCAGTAGGGGCTAGAGGTCAGGATGACTAGGAAGAGGACCTACGGATAGCCTAGTTAGGACGCGGGGTCACGTGACCTCGCGGGCGACCGAAGAGATTAAGGTTCGATCAGGACGGTCGCGGGCGACGCGACCAAACGGTCGACTAGTTCAATCGGGGGTCTATAGTAGAGAGATAGATAGGTACTTAAGGGGGAGGTATTCCTATAGCTAGGTAGTCTAGATCTTTACTAATTAATCTAAGTAATAGTTTTACTATTAAGAGTTCTACTCTTAATAAGACCTTATACTAAAGATATTACTTATTACTACTTTATAGTATTTAACCTAACTTACTACCTAAGAAATAGACTAACTATAGATTAGGATTAAGTTATTATTATATTTTAATTAGTCTTATTTAGTAAGTTATTATTAAAACCTTAAGTAGTTAATCTTTTATAATATCTACTACTAGAGAAATTACTACTAACCCTATAGTTATAATTATAGACCTTAATACTAAACTTAAGTATTTTTATATCTAGATAAAGGAGTTAAAACTTAAGAATATAATACTTAAGAAAGAGAAAAAGAGTATAATACCTAAATTCCCTAAACCTAATATATTTAATAGAATAAAGGGAGATATTTATACCTTCCTTACTTAGGCTAAAGCCTACCTAAAGGTTAATAATACCCTTAATAAAGAATCCTATAAGATTCTCTATATTAGAAACCTTCTTATAGGTAAGGTAATAGAATAGTAGGAGCTAACTTTTAGGGACTACCTTAATAATAAGAAACCTAAAGATAAGACTATTTAAATCTTTAAGAAGTATAAAAACTTTAAGGAAGTTCTATAGACTATATTTAGTAACCTAGATAAAGTCTAAACTACTTTATATAAACTTAAATCCCTAAAGTAGACTAGATCTACTTAGTACTATATATATAAGTTTAGATATATTATTCTTTATATTAATTAGGATAATAAAAGCTAGATAGAACTCTTTTATAATAGACTTAGAGAGGAAGTAAAAGACGAAATTACTAAAGAAGATTAACCTAATAACTTTAATAAGTTTATTAAGAAAATTATTAAGGTTAATAATTATCTCTATACTAGATAACTTAAATATAGTAGAAGGTATATAAGAAACCGTAGAAATCTACTATAGCGTAATTAGGTAAACACGGGAAAGTGCTAAAATAGATCTACGGCCTATAGAACCTATCTAGGCCTAATAGAACTTAATACTACTAGAAAGGAAAAAGGAAAGAAATACTATAACTATAAGAAGACTAGATACTTTATAAATAAGTATAAGGCACCTAAGAAATAGTAGAAGCTAGTTACTAAAGGACGAGGAATAAACGCGGCCTATTATAAGAACCTACCTATCTAAAATATTAATATAGTAAATAGTAAGGAATACTTCTTAGATACTAACTAGTTTATAAACTATAATAAACCTATATCTAATAAAGACTAGGATTTTAGAACTTAGCTTATCCTAGATAAGGAAGAAGACCTTAAAATAATAAAGCTAGAGGTATAAGAAACCTTTATTATAGTTCCTAAAACCCTACTAGAGGAGAACTATATAAATTATAACCTAAGACTAGTAAGCGCCTTATTAGTAGGACTAGGCGATCTAGAACTAGTAGGAGTATAAATTTATAGAAGAGATATCTCCTATCTAGACGTTCTTAAATCGAGAATTAGAAAAGTAATAATAAGAGTAAGCCTTAAGGTATATACCTTAGTAGCTAAATATCTAGTACTTATAATAGGATACCTAGATTATAAGAAGATTTTATAGGTATCCTATTTATTTAATAACTATAAAATATACCTCTAGAAGAAACTTAAATACTAGTTCTTTCCTAGATTTAACCCTAATATAAGATATAGTCTATTTCTAGAAATAGACCTACGAGACTAGAAAATCTAAAGAAGATTCTTAACCTATTTAGACTTAAGAAGAAATAATAAAATATCCTATATTAAGGAAAATATAGATATAATCTAAGCTACCTAGGCAGAGGAGGTTAGAAATAGTATATCTATAAGTAGTTTACTTAGTCTAAACTTAATTAATATAGCTAGTAGATTAGATAATTATTAAGAAAGCTCTAATATAGTTATATAAAGCTAATAATAATAAAGAAGAGAAGAATAAAAGGAAAGGAAAGAATAAGAGTTAATCTTCTTTAGGGCATTTAAAAGAATAGACTAGATCCTAGATAAAGCTAAAAAAAAGAAAATAGGAAATAATAACTATTATTACTAGTAAGACTAACTCTTTAATAGAGATCTAATAGGTCTCTATATACTATAAATGTTAATAGTAATAAATACCTTACCTTTAATATCTTTATTAAAGGAATAAAAATTAGGGTAATACTTAATAGTAGAGTATTAGGAAATTATATCTTACTAAATTTCGTTAATAGATTATAATTACCCTAGAATAAGAAAGACGAGCCCTACTAACTTATAAATATAGAAGGAAATAACATTTAGTATAGCTAAGGTATAGTAGACTAGGAAACTATATAACTTCCTATATCTATTTTTAATATAAACCATATATTATCCTTAGATATTATAATAATCTTAAAATATAATATTATATTAGGGTTACCTTAGTTATAGGTAAGTAATCTTAGAGTTAACTAGAGAATAGGCTAACTTTAGTAGGATATACTAAGATATAATTATAATAGTAGGAGTAGCTAAAAACGAAAAAGGGCACCCTAATTAAATTAAGACTAATCTTAAGGAATATATTTAATTACCTAAGAATTAAAAGCTAGTATATTAGAGATTCCTAAGGAATACTTAAAGTATAGTAAGCTATTTAGTAGAGAGCTAGAAATAGGACTACTAGAGTATTTATACTAGGACTATAAGATTAAACTCTAGCCTAGTAAGGAACCTAGGTTCTAAAAGATTTATCCCTAAAACCCTAAGTAGGATAAAGTACTTAAGGAGTATTTAGAGGAAATGCTATAAAAAGGTTATATATAACCTTTAGAGTTACTAGTAAGATATCTAATCCTATAGGTACTAAAACGAAGTAGAAAGCTAAGACTATATATTAACTATTAATAGCTAAATAATATTATAATTAAAAATTAATATCTATTACTACTTATATTAGAAATATAAGATAAACTTAGATAAGCTAGATAGTTTATTACCCTTAACCTTAAAGGGGCTTATAACCTTATCTATATAAAGGATAGTTATAAGTAGAAAACTACCTTTTAAACCTTAAGAGGATACTTTAAGTATCTAGTAATACCCTTTAGTCTTATAAATATACTAGTTCCTTTTTAGATAATAATTAATAATATCCTATAAAAATAACTTAATAACTTTATTATTATTTATCTTAATAATATCTTTATCTATTCTAATATACTTAAGGAGTATAAGAAATATATATATAAAGTACTTTAAGTACTTTAGGATAATAATTTACTAGTTAAACTAATAAAGAGTAAGTTCTACTAGTAGAAAGTTAAATTCTTAGGATATAAGATTACCTTAGGATATATTAGGATAAGTCTATTAAAAATTAAAGATATATAGAATTAGCTAGTACTAACTAACGTTAGAGAAGTTAGAGGATTCCTTAGATTTACGAACTTCTACTAATACTTTATATATAAATTTAGAGAAATTATAATTCCTTTAACTAACCTTATAAAGAAGGATTATACCTTCTAGTAGACTACTAAGGAAGCTAAAGCCTTCTAAATATTAAAAGATAGAATACTAGACGAGCTAGTTCTAATTATAGCTAATCTAAGTAAACTATTTAAAGTTAAGACTAATGCCTTAGACTTTATAGTAGGAGGATAGCTTAGATAAAGAGATAAAGAAGGATAACTTTACCTAGTCGCCTTCCTCTCTAAGAAACTCTATAGACCTAAGTTAAATTATAGTATATATAATAAAGAACTTATAACTATTATTTAAGCGTTTAAAGAATAGTAATACTACCTAGTAGATATAAACTATAAAGTTAAGGTCTATTTAGACTATAAGAACCTTATATTATTTACTACTATAAAGGAGCTTAATAAATAATAAATATAATAGTATAAGACCCTTATAGATTATAACTTAAAGATTCTATATTAAAAGGGAATACTTAATAGTAAAGCTAATACTCTTAGCTAATAAGAAGATTTAAAATTAGAAGGAATACTAATTAAATATCTAATACTTAAGTATAATAAGAATAGAAACCTTATACTAGGTACTTAGGAACTTAATATAACTTAGAAAGTAGAACTAGATAATACTTAGATATAGTAAATTAAATTATATATTAAGAAAGATAGCTATCTAAATAGTAAGGATATAAAACTATATATAATAAGAAGGGGTAAAAGCTACTTATATAATAAATAGTAGTATATTCCTTATATACTTTAAGAATAGCTTATTAAGGAAATATATAAATATCTATTATATAGATATTAGGGTATAGGAAAAATAATTAATAGATTAAGAAGATTATATAATTTCCTAGAAAGTAGAAAAAGAGTATAAGAAGTTATTAATAAATATAATATCTATTAGAAAGCGAAAGTACTATGATATATACTATATAGTAAACTATAACTAATACTACTACCTAAAAGAGTATAGTAGATAATTATAATAGACTTTATTATTTAACTACTAAAGTCTAAGGAACCTATAATAGTAGTAGTTTATAATAATATCCTAGTTATTATAAATAAACTTATGAAATATACCTACTATATTCCCTATATAGAATTAAGTAATACTATAGATCTAGTATATATATTCTTTAAAACTATTATTACGTAATATAGATTACTAATAAAGCTTATATTAGATTATAATAAATTATTTATATCTAACTTCTAGAAATACCTTATAGAGACTATATAAATTAAGTAAAGCTTATCTATAGTATTCTACCTATAGTTAGATAGTTAGACGGAGATTCTAAACTAAATACTTAAATAATATCTATAAAGCTTTATTAACTACTAATAAGATAACTAGTTAAGATAGTTACTACTTATATAATAGGCTTATAATAGCTCTAAGATTAATAGTATAAAGATATTACTAATAAAGGTAAACTATAGGTTTAACCCTACTATTAATATATACCTAGTATATATATTTAATACGCTAGTAGTAACTATATATATAGACACTATTATAGGTATATAAAAACACTTATAGTAAGAATAGATATTTCTATAAAACTAAATAAAACATTATATAGATAAAAAGAGATTACTAGTACTAATCCTAGAGGAGGGATATAAAGTTTACCTTATCTATAAAAACATTAAAATAAAGTAACCTAGTAATAAACTTAACTAGAAGAAAATTAGACTATTTCTTATTAAATAAAAAATATTAAATACTAACTATAAACTATTATTACTAGATAGAATAAGGATCTACCTAATATTTTATATATTACTACTTAAAAGGGTACTAGATAATTCTATACTTACTATAAGAATTATAGTTAATAATACTAATAAATATAAAGTTAAAAAGATACTTAAAGTATAAGGAAATATTAGGAATTATTATTATCTTATTAAATAGAAGGGATACCTAAACTCTAAAAACACCTAAGAACTAATTAAGAACCTTATAAATTACTTAACTCTACTTAAATAGTTCTATTCCTAAGGAATATATCCTAATTAATTATATAAGTACTATCTAATGACTTAATACTAAACTTAGTATTTAAAGAATAAACTAGAGTAGGATCTAGATCCTTAGAAGGAGTAGGAAGGACCCCTATAGCCTTCTAGAGCTATTCTACTTCCTCCCGTTCTATATACTCTAGTTCCTTAATATTATTAATATTATATAAAACTATATATATTATCTTCTTAAACTATAATTTCTTTTATTTTTAAAGATAAATAACTTTTTAACTCTTAGCTAGTATATACTCCTTAGCCTCCTTAAGCTTATACTTAAGTTTATAGTACTAATCTATAATACTATAAAGCTACTAAGGGGTTATACCTATAATATTATAATTCCTTTATTTATTATTTACATATTTTAAGTAATAGCTTAAGTTAGAAATAGAAGCCTTATACTAAGAGAAGCCTATATAGATATAATAAGAATAGGCCTTTATAGAAGATAAGGATAGATTATTAATAATTATAGAAAGAAGGTTACCCCGCTAAAGGGAAGAAGTAAGGGAGGCTTTTAACTACTATTTAAGAATATAGTTAGTAGATATAATAGCTTATAATAATAAAAGGAGGAAAAACCTACTATACTTAGCTAGCCTATTTTAATAGCCTTAAGGATAAGACTAATAGAGGAGGGGCATTATATTATAAATGCTATAGTAGTAGGGGCTAGAGGTTAGGATAACTAGGAAGAGGACCTATAGATAGCCTAGTTAGGACGTGGGGTTATGTGACCTCGCGGGCGACTAAAGAGATTAAGGTTTAATTAGGACGGTCGCGGGCGACACGACTAAACGGTCGACCGGTTTAATCAGGGGTCTATAGTAGAGAGATAGACGGGTACTTAAGGGGGAGGTATTCCTATAGCTAGGTAGTCTAGATCTCTACTAATTAATCTAAGTAATAGTTTTACTATTAAGAGTTCTACTCTTAACGAGACCTTACGCTAAAGATACTACTTATTACTACTCTATAGTATTTAACCTAACTCACTACCTAAGAAATAGACTAACTATAGATTAGGATTAAGCTATCGTTATACCTAGGTAGGTCGTTACTTAATGTTATTAGTAGGGAAGATACCCCCTCTTTTAATACTTACTCCTACTATAGCTCTATTAGCCATCTAGCGCCTATATTATATCTAGCTTAAAGATATACTAGATCTCTCTTTAGCTAGTTAATCTAGTATTATAATTCTACTTCTTTAGCTATAAGTTAGTTAACTATTAACTTATACTAGCCCTCTACTTCTAATATAGACGCCTCCTTACTTACTTTCTCCTTACTAAGTTAAGTAATTTATATAGTTAGATACTCTACTACGGCCTATAGTCTTTATTCTTCTACTATTAAGTCTTCTACTAGTAATACCTACTCTAGTCACGAGGATATATAGTAGTTATAGAATTCCCCGTCTCTCTTAATAGTAGCTAGGTACTCTTTCTCGCTAGGACCTAAGAGATTAAGCTAGATCTAGTCGCTAAGATTAGCTTATCTCTACTCCTATATAATAATTTCGTTTTATTAGTTTTACTTATTAGCCTAAAGACTCTCTATATAAAGCATATACTTAGCTTCTATTTACTATAGTCTATTAAGCCTTTAAAGCGCCTCCTGCTCTTTACCCCTTAGTATAAGAAGTCTCGTTTCTTAGAGCGCCATGTCGTTTCTTAGCTGCTGTTCGGTGGCCGCCAGTCGTTCCAGCCGCGCTTCTTGCTCCTCCAGCCTCCTTAGTATGCTTGTTCGCCGCTCGGCGACCTCTAGTACATGCTAGGGCATTTATGCTCTTAAAATCATAGGCAAGTGTTACTCGTGTCTACTATAATAGTTAAGTATATACATGTCTTCTATTAATATAAGATCATTAATAGAAATACTAAGGTCTTCGCTAAAGAAGGCAAAGAATATTAATTACTAGATAAAAATTAATATTAAATATAAATAAGGTCTTAGTATTAGCCTATAAAGCCTATATAGGAATATCTACTTTTTATTATAAGTATAATCTACTATATAGGGTTTACTATATAGAGCTAGTAGTTACTTAGTATAATTAATATTATCTTTATCCATCTATAACTACCTAAAAATAGGCTATACCGTGGCTAGTATATCTATAATAGTATTAATACTAGTGTTTATATTATTAAATTTAAATTTCTCTAGTTTTCTTACTATAGTTAGTAGTTAATATATAATCTCCTAGTCTAGATCTATCTCTACTAAAGCCTTAATCTTATTAGATTTAAATCTAAGCTTTTATACTAGATAGGTAAATTAAGAAACTATAACCTTATTAGCCTATTATACCTTAGCTATCGCTAGTTTTTCCTTATACTTAATTTTTCCTACTACTTATATAGGGTATATAGCTATAACTATTAGTATATAATATTAAAGCTATTAGTAGTAATAACTAAGATTATTATAAAAGACGCTAAAGAGGTCTATATAAAGTATATGTCGCTATCTCCTAGAGAGAATACATTCTTAAAAGCATATTATATAGATTACTTCCTCTCTAGATAGATAAGTTATTATATATAGTCTACTATAGGCTTTAGGTATTTAAGATTCTTAAAGAAGGTAAGTAGCGAAGGGACTAAGTAGTCCTTAGTAGCTAAATAAAGTTATAACTAAATTCTATTTCTCTTAGTATTACTAAATATACTAAAGATCTAGCTACTATTAACCTTTTTAAAAAGATAATAAGCCTATTATTTATATACGCTAGGTATAGTAAGCTAAATTTTATTAATAGTATCTTTATTAAGTTTCTCTATTATAGCTTTATCTCTATTAAAGATATTATACTAAAAATCCTTAATAAAGTATAGGTATACTAGTAATTCCTATCTATTAGTCTAGTAATAAAAGTAGGTATAATCTAAACTTACTTTATAATATCTTATAGTAATTATTTTATTAATAATACTTAGCTATAGCCTATAGTATAGAGCTAGTAAATAGCGAAAGGTATTAAATACTAGTATAAACTAACGATATCTAAAGAGCTTCTTAAGCTAGCTTTTCTTATACTCTAAGTCTATTATTATACTAAGACGTACCTACTACTTCTATTTAAGATATTTATTTAGCTCTCTAAATATACCCTAATATTCCTATATCTTATAAAAAAATATACTATCTACTAGTTTTTCCTTACTTAAGTATTCTTCTATTAGATCTCTCCTTACCTTATTACTTATATCTTACTAAGATTAGATTAAGCATTAGACGTTTAATATAACTATTATAAACCTAAGATATAGAGGTTAATAACCTAATATAGATTAAGTAACTAAGAAACTTCCTTAGAAGCTTATACCCTATTACGCCTATATAAATATATTTTATAAAATCTAGATAGGAATTCTAACCTAGGCGGCTTACTACTATATAATAGAAGTAATTCTTAACTTAACCTAGAGGCATTTAATACTCTATATAAATCCGCCTTATTAATAATAGTAGGTATTATGGACTGGCCTTAGGGCATCTACGAATGAGTGTTATAATAGTTATTAAATCTCTTAGGGAGAGGTAAGAAGGAAAGGGGAAGAGGTTTCTCCCCCCCCATAACTATAGTATAGGAATAATATTTAGCCACATAGTAGCCTAGCCCCTATAAGCCTCTAGCTATATAATAGCAGATATAGGCTTTTAGCCCGGATCCTTTATATACCCCCCCTCTCTAGGCCCCCCCCTATCTAACGTAGCATATATAGTTATATAGTGCCTCTATTTATAAGTACGTGCGGTAGCCTAGCATAATAATTCGCCGTCTATTAGTAAGCATTTAGGAGCGTAACGTTAGACCGGCGAGGAAGAATTACAAAGTAGGTCTAGTTTATTAGTATAATACTAGCCACGTCTCTACTACTTCTAGGTACTATAGGCCTAATACCTTTACTTACTATAGCTAATTATATCCCCCTATATTTATAATATACTTTACTTCCTACGTAGTCTAGAGGCCTAGTATTACTATAGTAGTATTACCGTTAAGGTAAAGTAACTATATACTAGTAAAATGTCGTTAATCTAGCCCCTCTATTATAGTCTATTAGAAAGTCTAAATTACCCCCTTCCCTAGCTAAAATCCTTTATTCCTCTAATATTATAATAATATAACTACTCCCCTTAAACGCTTATAATTCCTATAATAAAAATATCATCTTAAAACTTAAAATAACGACTATAATAGAATATATCTACTATAGCTACTCCTCCCCCTCCTCCTCTACTACTAAACTATAATAGTACTAGTCCTAATAGACACCATTAGCCCTAATATAATACTAGTAGTATTCTTATTATTAGAGATTTAGGTAATAATAAATATAATTTAGAGAATAAGGTTAATTACCCTTACCTTACCTACGTCTAGAGCTTAATTAAAAATATTAAGCTAAACTATATACTAATTACGTAGGGGGCTTATACCTCCTATTATAAGAAAAAGAAGCTATACTAGTATAATATTACTTTATTTACTAATAACCCGTGGTTATATAACGCCGTTAGTAGAATATAGGACCTTATTAACTAAGGTTTAGCTATTAGTACCACTATAGTAGGAATAAAGCGTGAAAAGGGATATAAATACCCTATTATAAGTCCTACCTTTATAAAGGTAGTATACTACTTTAACCACACTCTAGACTCTACGCGGGCGAATCCTAAGCCTGCCTTAGATGCCTACGTAAGTAATATAGCACCCGCCGCCGACTTAACTACGCTACTACTATCTTAGGTAATAGTTACTCCTATAATATCTTAGGGCTATAACTCCCTTCCTAATATAACTAACGTTATTAATACTATTATAACTAGCTTCTAAGCTATAGCTATATATTTTTCTTTATTATTAAATTATATAACATACTAATACTATATAGGTAGATAATTAGGTATTCTAGTAGTCCGTTATTACTATACTTTAACTACTATAGACGCCCTATCGTCCTATAATTAAGTACCGCCTTACTAACTCTTAGGAATAAGACTCCTACTATTCCTCCTATACGCCTAGTTTATCTTATTATAGAGAGTATTAAACCTATTACTATTATAATTCCTTATATTATTTATACTCCCCCTACTCTCCTACGCGCAGTTATTATAGCTTATGTTATAAGCATTCCCCTTTAGTCGTATTAGTCTCCTTAGAGGGTCGCTAGGGGTCTAAGTCGCCCCCGCAATACCTAAGTTATAAGTATAGCTTACGTTATTAATTAGGCATTACTCTTTCCTTTTATTCTTATTATAGTACTAGCGTACGTCTAGTATACTAGGAGGTACTATTTTTATTTATTTTTTATTCTTAACTATATAGGCGTAGGTTATATATATAGAGGGGCTAGGTATAGAACTAAAGAAGCTATAAGTCTAGGGTATTATCCTTATAAATAAAATATAATAAATATTATATTATTCCTAAATAATACTATACTCTTCCCTATATAAATATATACTACTACTATTATATTAATATATAATAGTATACTACGTATAGACTATTATTACTCTAGGTATTACCTTATTCTAACTTAAATTCTCTAAGGGCTTTATAGTCTACTAGTACTATTAGTAGCTCCTATATAGGCATTAGGTAGCTAGACTATTTAACTAGGAGTTCTCTTACCTTTCCTTATCTATAATAGTTCCTTATATATAGTATCTTCTTAATACTATACTCTAGTACTAGGCCTAACCTAGTACTATTATCTACTAGAATTAGTTCTAAGGCCTAGTTATTATATACTTATAATAATAATAGATTATTAGTAGCCCTCTCTACTAAATCTATATAAAAGGTCTTATATAGGTTCCCTAGTATATTAAGAGTAATAGTAAGTAGTATTAGAATATCTATAACTATATATTTAGCTTAAACCTAGTTAAGCTTCTTATTTAGCTATAATATAGTAATATTCCTAAGTAATAGCTAAATATAGTCCCTAACTTAAAATACTTCTACTAGCCTATATAACTTATTAGTAGATTTCTTTTATTATTACTATATATATATAATTATAGCCTAAGCTAGCTCTACCCCCTATTAGATTTAAGCGAAGAAAGCCTATATATAGCCTACTAGTAACTTTAGGGGGGTATTAGGGCTATAGAGTATTTAGATAAGCTCCTTATTATAGCTATAGAGGAGGAAGTTTAGGCTAAATCTAGTAACTAAAAAATCCCTATTATTTAGCGCCTATTAAGCTATTAGAAGTTATTATACCTAGTTATATTATAAGTAAGATATTATTACTTATAATATTACTTATACCTCCTAATTCGCCCTCTCCGTTCCGCCGTCCGTCTAGGGGTAGTATGTAGTAGAGAGGAGTTACTCTGTACCTATTAGAAGGCATAGTATACGCTAGAACTCGCTAACCTAGTCTAAGCCGTAGTTACTAATTATTTATATAGGGAACCTATAGAAGTACTACTAATAGGATAAGAACTATATAGCGTAGTCCTCTATTATTATTATAGTTATAGCTTCTAGCTAGATAAACTTTAAGAGTTAGTTAGTTATTACTATAAGGAATTAGGGTTTATTGCCTTAGTAAGTAGGTAACTTAGTTATAAAATCTACTAAGATCTATTACTAATATTAGTCTACTACTAGAATTAGGCGGAGTAGGCCCTACTATAGTCATTATGACTTATAGGCTCCGTAATATAGGCAATTATAAATATAGCGTGTGACGTCCTTTAATATACTAGTCTAGTAGTAGGACCTTATTAGTATTAGGAAGGTTATATTCTTCCCTAGGTACGCTAATATAATATCTATATAGATATATTTAATAAGTACTATAGTTAGAAGTTCCTAATCTAGTACCTAAAGTTAGCTATAATACTAAAGGTAATAGTATACTAAGATTATATAGTTAGCTACCTAGCTCTTTATATTTACTTCTAATAAGAAGGTATAGGTACTATCCTAAACTATAGTAATCTTTATATAGTAGCTTAGGTCTACCTCTATAGTAGTCTCCTAGAGGGCGTTTAAGTTCTTATCTATAAATAGCAGTAGAGGGCCTATATATTCTATCTAGACCTCTACTATAGTGACGTTAATTAGTTATAAGATCTCTATTAGTAGCTTATCTAGCCTATCCTTATAGACCTCCTACTAACTTAAGGCGTCTAGCTATTATATAAGTAGACTAGGACGGTAGTAGAGTTAATAGCGAAATATAGATAGGAATTCCGCCTAATAAGCCTACTATTCTAAGAATAACCTAAGGTTTAGTAAAGTATTTAAGGTTCTTATAGTCTATTAGTATAGTAAATAGGAGTTCCTATCCCCTAAGCTCTACTTCCTATATATAAAGGGAGTTAACTATAACTAGTAATTCCTTATTATATATAATATAGTTATATTCTACTACTATTAGTTTCTAGGAATAATAGGCTACTAGCTATAATATACTATTATTATCTATCTATAAGAGGCACCCGCCTAGACTAATGCCTAAGTAATCTATTTCTATAATAGTATCCCTCGCTAGGTCCTAGAGTATAAGGTAGGGTTTAGAGAGGAATAGCGTTTTTAGTTACTTAAATACTAGCTCTTCTAGCTCTCCCTAAGTAAACTATATATACTTTTATATAAGCTAGGTTAGTAGCTCTAACGTAGAGGCGAAGTCTAGGAGGAATTCCTAGTAGAAGTTTATAAATCTAAGGAAACTTTAAATACCTTTTATACTCTTTAGGGATTCCTAGTTATAAATTACTTATATCTTCTCTAGGTTAGGTATAAGAGAAACTCTAGTTATAATAATAAACCCTAGGTACTTTACTATTTTTACTAAGAACTTATATTTATTTAGGTTAAGGTAAAGGCTAGCTTTCTTAAGCTTCTTAAGTACTATAATAACCTTTTATTTATAGTCCTCCTTATTACTAGAGCTATATATAAGGATATTATCTAGATAGGCGGTAGTATAGTTATTAAGTATATCCCCTAGGGTATAATTAATATAATATTAGAATATAGCTAGTGTGCCTAATAGTCTAAAGGGGTAGATAAGCTACTTAAAAAGTCTAAAGTAGGTATAGAAGGCTATATACTTCTTAGAGTTAGGCTTTATCTATAGCTTATAAAAGGTAGATCTTATATTAAGCTTTATAAACTATTTTATAGTTAATAAGGAACATAGTATCTCCTTTATTAGTAATAATAGATACTAGTTATCCTCTAATATTATATTAAGTCCCTAGTAGTCTATATAGAAATACTAACTACTATTTACCTTATAGACTAATAGGACTAGTACTATAGCTAATAATAAACTAGCTTAAATCTATCCCTTATCTAGTAGTATAGTAAGCTATCACTATAGTTCTAGGAGCTAGTTATAAGGTATATAGTATAGTTAACTATATAGGAGTTATCTAGGGGAACTATTTACTACTATCTTAATCTTAATTTTATAGTTAAAACTATTATAATAGGGTAGTAATACTATAGCGTCCTCCTTTAAAAATAAACGCTTATAAGCTTAGTAGTATCTTAGGAGTTTATTCTTAGCTATAGGGGAGTATTTAATAATTATATTAATCTTATTAATATTTATTACTAGGACGTTTATCTCCTCCTAGGTAGCTACGAAATCCTATTTAAGTAACCTATAGAATTACTCTCCTCCTAGAAGAACTAAGCTTAGTAACTTCTAACATTAATCTATTATATAAATTATCTCTTTTAGTTTTAACCTTAGGTAAATATAACGCCTTTTAGTATCTAGAAGTAGGCTATAATAAGCTAGCTATAGTAGCCTAAGTATTATTTATTATAAGAGAGCTAGGACTATATAGAGGAGGATAGGGAATACCTATCTATCTATATTAACCTATACCTTCGCCATTTAAGTAACCTAGAACTTAGGTAAATCTCCTATAGCTACTTTTATAGCGCGTTTTAAGGGAAGTAGTATTTACTATAGGCATAATAAGTCTACTATATCTTTACTAACTACTCTATAGTATTTATATCCTATATCTACTAGGACGTCTATAAGGGTATAGGTTTTTAGGATAACTAGTATAAGAAATAGCTTTATATTTATTCTACTAGCTATTTCCTCCTATTATTCTAGGGTAATAGAGGAGGGACTTCGCCTTTCCTATTAAGGTATAGCTACTAATTACTTACCTAGGGGGAGTCTTTTCCCTAGGCCTCGTCTTTTCCTAAGTTACTTATTCTTTTATCTACGTCTATCTTAGTTCCTACCTAGTATACTCCTATAGCTAGTAGTTTTATAGGGAGTAGGTAATAACATTATATATAGTATCCGTCTTAACTATAACATAGGTATAAGCTATTCTCCCTTTAGTTCTAGAAAGCTTCTAATAAGACCTAGATAGCTTATTTCCTTATCTTAGCTCCTAAGGAGGGATAGGAGTTTAATAGTATTAGAAACTTTAGGCTATTAATACCTATTATTATAGTATCCCTATCTAAGTCTACCCTTATCTAATAGCTACTTCTTTATAGTTAGGGGTAATATTATTCTTTTATCTAGTATAATTCTAGGTCTACTAATAGCTCTTATAGTTCTTAGATTATATTATTATAGCTTATTCTAGAGATTTACTAGCTAACTATAAGTCCTCTTATTATATCTAAGAATACTAGTTATAGTTTTATTAGCTTAACTTTATTATTCTAGAGGAGTCTACTAGCTAAGGCTAGTTCTTATTTAAATTAGATAAAGAAATAGGAGAAGGGTTCCTTCTCTCCTTACTTAAGGTAGTTTAGTTATATTATTATAATTTTATAATAGTAAGGGTCTCTAAATACTATTTCTAGGTAAAAGAGAAAAGTAATTAGGTCTAACTTACCGCTTTATCCTCTAGCTTTAAAGTATACTATAACCTTTAACTAGGCTAAGGAGCTAAGGTTTACCTAAATATATATAAACTATACCTTAAGGGGGCTAATAAACTCTATATTAATTTTAAGCTTATATATAATTACCTATTTCTATCCTATAAAGGCCTTCTAGTTATTATTAAACTTCTTACCCTAGGGAAGTAGTTTCTTCTTTATAGTAACTATTAGGGGAGCTAGAGTAGGGGGGGTAGTTAAAGGGGAATCTCTAAAAAGGGGGGTTTATATTACCTATAGGAGTATAAACTACTTAGAAAGAAGCTATATCTCCTCTACTTATCTAGTATTTTACTCTATTAGTATTATATACTACTTCTATAGTCGTTTATATATCTCCTTAATATCCTCCTATAGGTCGCTTACTATAGGGGGATCTATCTTAAGGAGAATTAGTATAAAGAGATTTAATTATTATAGACTACCCTTAGGGTATCTACGAATAAGCGTTATAATAGTTATTAAATCTCTTAGGGAGAGGTAAGAAGGAAAGGGGAAGAGGTTTCTCCCCCCCCGTAATTATAGTATAGGAATAATGTTTGGCCGCGTAGCGGCCTAGCCCCCACAAGCCTCCGGCTGTACAATGGCGGATACGGGCTTTCAGCCCGGATCCTTCACAGTAGGTATATAATTTTACTATTTAGCTAGGCTATAGCCGTGCTAATTCTTAAATAGTTAAATTAAGTACTTTATATTATTACTATTTATATTAGTAGAGTTAGTAAAGTCTAGGATATTAAGTTAAACCTCTACTATATTAGTATACTTAAGGCTTTTCTCTACGTATATACGGCGAGATACCGCTTAAAATCTACTCTAAGCTATAATATAGAATATTTTATAGTATTTAATATAGCCGGAGTAGAAATTTGTAAATACTTAGTAGGAAGGAAATAGCTTTATATTCATATAATATAACAGTTTTACCGCCAAAACCTCAGCCTCTATAAGTACAGGGCACCCATACCCCGTGCGTGTAGCTAACTTTTATATCTCTATCTAATATAGTAAACTTCTAGCTATAATAAGTATATATTATAATAAAATTTAATACTTAGAAATTAAACTATAAGATATACTAGTATAAGAGGCATTTATTATATAGGATAGAAGGGAGATAAGCCATAACACATTAACTAAACCCTATAACACCCCTAAATAACTTAAGAAAAAATAGAACCTAACTACGCCTACGGAGGATTACTAGCCTATAGAGAAAAATAATAGCTTAATTACTCCTATACTAGCGCCTATTTAACTACTATAAGACACCTACCTAAAGCTTTTTAACCTATAGCTAGGGGATAGTGACTACTTTACTATAGTAGAAGAGAAAAGCCCTAATCTAGAAAGGAATCCTATTATAATTATTAAGACTTTTACTAGCTATAAGGTAGAAAGTTAAGTATAAGTAATATATAGAATTTAGTATAACTAGTTTATTAATACTAGAGAGTTCTTTCCTATAGAGGGGGGGTACCTAGTATCTTTTAAATTTATACCTCTAGTACTATATAAAATTATAGGTAATCTTCTTCTAGATGATTTATAACTAGCGTCTATAGTTAGGTAGGTATACTTTTAGTCTATATATAAACTACTTAGTTACTAAACTTAGTAGATTATAGACGGGCTTCTATACCTAGAATAAAATAGCCTAGAGTACTTAAGTCTTATAAGTTCTAATATACTAGTAGACTTATTTAGAAATATTAAGCTATATAAGTTATATTTATATTATAGTATATCCCCTACTAATATAGTTAGGGGGCTAAGAATATATTTATATATTAGTAGGAGTATACTAATATATAAAGGCTATAGGAGAAATTATTATATACCTTACCTATGCCTAAGCTAGGGATAATAGAAATATAGGCCTAGATAATCCTTGACGATTCCCGCTAGTATTTAGCTTTCTATCTATAATATAAACTACCTCTAAATTAACTACTCTTTCTAAAGTAAGGTATATAGATAGGATTATAGGCCCTAAATAGTACTAACTATAATAGAATGCTTTTCTAAGGCTTCCTTAGTATAGGAGATAAGTCGTAGGTATAGTTTCTATAATAAACACATAGGTAGGCTATAGATATAGATTTCTAGTAATAGTAGTAGGGGGGATATATAATATAGATTCTTAAACCTAACTAGTACTAGAGGGTAATAGTATATAGGGAATATTTATATAGGTTTAATACTTAAAAACGTAATACTAGATATTTAATAATTCTTTATAGTATAGTAAATAAGTTATAATTAGTATTCTACGTATCTAATATCTATACCGCGGTACTAATTATATTATATTACTTTAACTAAGGTATCTTATATAGAACTATTTATAGATACTATTAGTATTAGTTAAATTTTATCTTTTCTAATAATATAAACTTACCTAAAATAACTATCCTACTCCTACGTCGTTATTATCTTTACTCTAAGTATAAGATATTAGTAAGGGGAATTAGACCCTAATATATTATAGCTCTACTTCTAAAATCTACCTCTTCTATACTTTCGCCTATAATATAAATAGATATATAGAGATTCTATATTATAGGGTAAGTATAATATCTAGTTACTATATTTAGATATATATATATTATCTACTAAGCTTATCTTTAGTAAGAGCTTTAGTTAGTAACTTTTATATAGTAATACCCCTATCTATAATATATTAGTAAGTAAATCTTAGTAAAATCTATCTACTTACCTCTTTATTCTATTTACTATATAAGATAAACCCGGCGGACTAGAATCTTATAGCTTCGTTAATTATATACTAGCTTCTTAAGATATAGTAAGTAAGTAGTAATTCTAGATTTAGTAGCTAGTATAATAATATTTTTATATTAACTAATAGGAAGTAGCTTTCCGTGTAGTCTACTAAACTACGCTATACTTATTATTAGACTATATTCTATAAGCCTAAGTAGGTCCTTTATAAAGCCGTAATAAGGTTTAATAAAGAGATCTAGATACTCCTATAGCTTTTAAGACTAGGATATAATAATAAAGGGGTATATTTAAGAGAAGGACTATAGGCTTATAGATAGAACCTAAAGATTAATATTCTATCTAGCTCTTATATTAAGTAGGCGAGATAGACGTAGACGGATTTAGGTTATACTATTAATAAGAGATATCTATACTAGAGAAAGGTCTAAACTATTATCATAGAGAACGCTACTAAGTAAAATAATAGCACTAAAAAGAAATAGAGTACTACCTATATATATATATAAACTTAGAAAGAGTTTACTAGATTAGATATAGTGCTAAAGTACGTATAGAAGGGCGAAAGCTAGTGTCTAGTATAATTATAAGGCTACTTTATATTAGGCATTCCTTATAAAAGAGGTATAAACTAAGTATATAGAATTAAGATAGACTATAAGCTAGAGTCTTAGTACTTCTCTAGAGTTTAATATGTCCTAGAGTTAGATATGTCTACTTACTACTAGGGCGAATATATCCTTAGGTATTTATAAATTAGGCTTTCTAGTAGTAACTCTAGCTATAATTATATAAAGTACTACTAATATAATAGCTAGGGTCCCTAGAGACATATAGAGGCGGTAGTAAGAATATAGTAAGAGGATAAGAATATCTACTAATATACTTAGATATAGGCCTAAAAAATAAAATAGTAAATTTATTACTAAGAGCATTCTAGTATAAGTAATAACCTAATCTATTCCTAGGAGAGGAATTATAACGTAGGCACCTATCGCCAAAATATAGGCAAATAGTAATAAGCTATTAGTATAACTCTAACGTTTAATAAAATTTCGCCTATATATTATAGTTAGGTAGGTAAGGTTATTAGAGAAGTATCTACTAATAATAAAGAAGGGCGAGAGTAGAAGCCTTAATATAGGTAGGCAAAATACACACACTAAAAGGTAAGTAGGCCGGCGAAGGGCTAGTAGACTAAAGAAAGTATTAAATATAATAAAGTAGAGGAGAGTAGACTTATATATTACTACTATTAATAAGGAGAGATAAAATTAAGGGAAAGAGATAGGGAATATAATATTTATATACTACTTACTTAGATAGAAGTTAACTATAGATAAGGTTATATTACTAAAACTACTCTTACTATACTAGCCTAGCTCTTTATACTATCTTCTAGTATAACCTCACGCCTTAGTAAATAAATACCTCTAATTCTTAGGTATATACGTAGGCTATTATAAATAATTTATTATATCTATAGCTAGTTTCGCTATAATACTATTATTATAGTAAGGAGAGATGAAGTTAACTAAAAGGGATAGGATCTTACCATTAAGAGGCTAGTTGCCAGTGCGAATATCAACCCAGACATACATGGTTGTGTCACTAAAACCTCGCCAAGCTCGCCGCGCCAGACCGGTACTAGCACGTCTTCTGATGCGACCTCGCGCCGCAAGTACCTAACGGCTACTCTTAGACAAACACGCACGTCATCACAAATTATTCGCTAATTACTATGCTTTTAAGTACGGTGTCGTAAACGACTCAATAATAAAGTGGCAGCATATTATAACAACAAATCTAATACCAAAGGCGAAAGTAGTATATAAAGTAATATTATTCTTATTTATCTAGAATACTATTAATTAAATAGCTATAACTGGTTAGGACTTATTAACATTCTTAAGTATATTCCCAGGATTCCCGTGTATAAGAGCTTATATATACTTTTATCTATATTACTAGGAATACCTAAACCTTCTTATACGGCTTCTAAGTTAGGAGGGATAAATTCTTACCTATAGCTAGACGAAAACGGCATAAAATCTATAGGTTAGTCTTCTATATATTCATAATTAAGTATACTTAGATTAATAAGAGAATTAAGCGACGGTATATTCAGAGGCGTTACTAAGTCTCCTCCATCTAACGCAAAGTGCGAAGTAACGTCACAAAGAACTAGTTCCCGTAGTCCTCTTTGCCGACGGGTAGCGATATCTACTTTAGGTAAATTCTCTAAAGGTATCTACTACTCTAGTAAAACTTTATTATAGTAATAATATATTAAAAGATTAGTAAGGACTATAATATTATATATTAAGTTTAAATACCTTACTATAATACTAGTAAATAGTATAGCCCTATCCTCGATTTTAAGCCGTTATATAATATATATATTAGTTATTATAGTTATTACTAGAGGTAGAGAACCTACTACTCCTTCTAGAATTTAGCTAGGAGGAGTAGTAGTATACTAATGCCCCTATAAATAGTCACTAGCTACTCCTAGAAACTCTACTAGTATATAAGGGCTTTCTATTTAGCTTATAATCTCTCTCCTAATAGGCCTTCCTTAATAGTAACTAGTAAATATTTTTAAGTAAATTCCTTAATAACTAAATATATATATTTTACTTTATTATACTTAGTAGTATTATAGTACTATATAACTACTATATAAAAGTACCTTTTAGTGGCTATCTTTAGAGGTAAGTTAGGTTATAGGTTATAGTAATAGTCTTCTAAATTCTTAAAATAGGTGCCTACCTCCTTTATACTTTATAATATTAGTTCTAGGTTTATATATTGTTACTATTATATATTATAATAGGCTTAGGCCCTCTTATATTATAAATTATACTATAGTTTAGATAAAATATCTATAGAGCCTAGCTCTAGGGGAAGCCTATTAGTAATTACTATAGTATGTTTATAGGTATTATTAGGCTTTTTACTTTTAGTAAGTGAATTTTTAAGGCTAGGGGGCTTATCACTACTAGACTTATTAGTAGTATAGACTACCTTAAGGGCTAGTATAGGGAGGCTCCCTAGTTCTATACTTAGAAGAACACTATAGATTAGTAGTATAGAGTTAGGTAACGCGGTAAGGTATACTACTACCTCTACTTAGTTATAGTTTATAGTATATATTAGAGCCTAGATAATCTATAAAGGTATATATAAGTAAAGGTATAATATATATAATAGTAGTAATTAGTATACCTTAAAGATAATATGGTAATAAACGGGTAATACTATAGTACTAGTATTTAATAAGCTAGCTATTCTATAGTAATTATATAGTATAAAAGGGAGAAAAAAACTAGATTACTAGTATTTATAAGCTATGACTTTTATAATAGATTAAATAGCTATTTCTAGCTCTTTAAAGCTTAATATGATTTATGAGAGCTCGTGGTAGAGTAGATGTGGTGACTACTAGAGAGGTACCTAGAGACCTACTTGCTCAGGCGCATGCCCTAAGCTTAATAGGGTATTTAAGACGCATTATATCATAATAACTACGAGGTAAGATAGCTAATTCTAACTAATTACATAGGTTCCGGTATCAACTGTTAGTTTGGTATAGTATGTAAAAAATAGAATACTATAGCATACTACACCTTATAAAATATCAGGCGACGTTATTAATAATAATAGAGTATAAACTATAGTAGATTTTAAGCTAAATAAAATACTAAATATATGGTTTTATTTATATAAATTTAAGAGGACGACTATCTATACCCTTTAATAGGGGTCCTACTTTTAAGAAATAGTGTTACTTCTTATTAA
Organism: Beauveria sp. NWAFU-1; assembly: GCA_024472245.1. NCBI lineage: Eukaryota > Fungi > Ascomycota > Sordariomycetes > Hypocreales > Cordycipitaceae > Beauveria > Beauveria sp. NWAFU-1. Next base: position 1,509,171 of record JANBXD010000006.1, on the reverse strand, counting down.
TTAAGGGGAGTATATATAGGCTTATTACCCGTCTACTTAACGTCCTCTTAGTAAGGGTTAGTTAGACTAGGCGTATTAAGTAGTAAATTATTAATAATAGGTTTATAATAAGTCTATATCTATTATAGTTACCTACTATATAATAAGGAAATATTTTTCCTATTACTCTTAATTAGTTTACTATAACGAAGAGTATATCTCTAGGGTATCTATACTAAATCGCTAGCTATTAAGGGCTAGGCTTAGTTAGTAGATTTAAACTTATAAGTCTAGCCGTTTTAGTATAGTAAAATATATATATCTATATAGTAGTTATAGTAAGTTAGGAAGCTATTCTTTATAAAAGTATACTACCTCTTCTTAAAGTTTTTATTACTTTTATCCTATTTCTTAGGCTACTCCTAGGTATAAGGCATAGTCTTTCTATCTAGCTAGCTACTATAAGATACTAACCTATATTTATCTTTATAGACTTAACCTATAGAGTTAGTTTAGGTAGATATAACGTCTTACTCCTACTATTATTCTAAATCTAGCGATAGTACACTTAATTAGGTAATATAAGAATTATCTAGGCCTATAATAAAGTACCGTAGATATTAGAAGTAGCGCCTACTAGTAGAACGTAAGTTACTAGTAGTATTACCTAACTTCTACTAATTTTATAGTAGTAGGCTAGGAGTTATAGGGGCAGGGACGCGTAAACTAGTTAGCCTATAGGCACTATAGCTAAGGTAGAGAGCCTCCTAGTACTACCTTAATCCCTACTTAGCTCTCCTAGCCTAACTAGCTAGCCTAACTAGTTAGGCTATAGTAACCTAACCTATTAGCTCCTATTATATTTATTAAGTAAATATACTCTATTTAACTAACTTATTATAATAACTTTAGTAAACTACTATTAACTTTATAATTACTACTAGTTAGGCTAGGTACCTCCTTATACTAGCACTTTTTCTAAAATAATAGATAAATAAGGTAGTTTAAAACCCTAGAAGGCTACTTTAATAGACTATAAAGGTTATCTTCTATAAGGTATATTTATAGGGTATAATATCTATCCTTAACCTCTAGTGCGCTAGCTAGATAGCTATACCGGCTATTATTCCTAGGTAGACATCTACTAGGGCATATATCTATCCTAACTTACTAGCTAATCCTATAGCTAGCCTCCGCTATTAATAGCTAGGCAAGATAGTACTACTCCTAGCCGTTCGCCTATTAATCTCTAGGTTAGGTGGCTAGCGTAAGGAAACTATTAGGGCGAATAAGTAGTAAAGGCACTATAAGGCTTCCCTCCCTCTACTAGTAGTAATAAGAGGGGGAAATATTTATAGGGGAGTATTTTCTTAGGGTATAGGGTAACCTTCTAGTAAGTATTATAACTAACTAGTTAAAGCCTACGTATATACTAATATTATTCTAGCTACTATTATACCTTACTATATACTTAGTACCTCTATTATACTATACCTTATAGGTCTAAAAATATAGATATATACCCTTAATACTATCTACTAATAGTATCTATAGGCTTTTATAAAAAGACCGTTATCTACTTCTAAACTACTAGAGGTATATAATGGTTTTTCTTTTAAAAGTAGAGGAAAAAATAAGAAAAAAGTCTAAATAGATACTAAGAGTTTTATAGCTAATATATTAAGCACTATATATAAGATTAGTATAATCGTGTGTGGAGTGCCTACTAAATATAGGTATATAATAGATGAAATGTATAATGTTATATGCCCTTCTGACTTTATTAAGGAGATAAAGGCGTTAAAGGAGGCTTATAACCATTCCTTAAGCTATATTAGTCTATCTCTCTAGTAACTTAATATTTACTTACTAGTAACCCATTCCTCGGCGGGGTAGACACGACCGCCCCTAAAAATAGAGCCCCCCCGTCTAAGTTAAAACATATAGTAGGCTAAGTATCTATAGCCCTTTACCTATAAAAGCTTTCTACCTTATAAAAACCTATATAACTTTCTTTTACCTTAAATAATATAAAGCCCCTATACCTAAAGTTATTACTAAATTCTTAAAGGAAGAACTCTATAAAACTACTAATATATTAAAGGTTATTAAAAATATTTAGTTATTTCTCTAAGGTATTTAACTTATCTTACTAGTTTATTAATTATATCTAGGAAGTACTTACTAGTAATAGTTATTACTAGTAGGAGCTAATTTATAAAATTAAGTCTATACCTAATATTACTATTCCTTTAAGTCCTATAGCTATACCTACTTCTATTACTAAAGATAATCCTAATATATAAGATATAATAGTCAACCTAGTTACTCTAGTACTAAATACTAACTAGCCTATTACGCGATTGTGGTTAAGTGCTTATAGATATAATAAAGTAGCCGCTAATATAGTAGCTAAAAATATAGTCTAGGGTAAGTAGTACTACTTAAAAGATAATATAAAGGATAGCTATACTATAAAGAAGCGTTTACTACCCCTACTACTTATAATAACTACTAGTAAGCTAAGGTAGATATTAATATAAGCGTTTACTATTAAGACTAGTCATAGATTCTAAGGTCCTAGCTAGAAATAGAAACCTTTAGTACCTAATTTTAATAATAAATAATTTAATAATATTCTTAAGTAACTCTAAAGAGAGATTATAAAGTATACTTTAGCTAATAGTCTCTAGGATACTTAGAGAGTAGTAGACGCCCTCTACTAGCTAAACCTAGAGGCTATAAAACTTAATAAGTTAATCTTAAGGATTTAGTATCTATAGTATTAGATATAGCGCTATAATATATTAGACGTAAAAGATAATAGCTTACTAACTCTATTAATAATCTAGTAACGATTTTATATAGTCTAGTTAATGGCTAAATACTAGAAGGTAGTAGAAGAAAAATATAAGGGAGATAAATTTAGTACTCTTAAATGGTTTTAGAGGGAAATTTACCTTAACTAGAACTTAAAATAATGGTAGAAAAGCTAGGAGTACTTCCGTTAGACCGTAGAACCCCTCTTTAAAGTGGTGCGATAGTATGGTTATAGCGTTCTTATTTTCCTACTTTATAACGTAATAATAAAAAGGTATATACGTTAAAAATACGCTAGAGAGATAGCTAATAACGACCTAGTTTATACTATCTTTAGCGTAAGTCTATTAGTAATATCCTTAACTATATTTAAGTATATTATCTAAAGGTAGAGACTATACTAAATAATATATCTAGCCTCTTAGTAGGGCTACTTATATAAGGCTTACTACCTATATATCTACTAATCTTAGTTATAGTATATAAAGATATTATAAATAGTTATAATAGTTATTATACTAGCCTCTTTATATAACCTATAATCGCGACTATAGATCTACCTACTATTCTTAGAGAAATTCTACTATAGCTATATATACTTATAGAAGATACTCTAGTAGCTATAGTATATCTATAAAATAATAGTGAACTTATTAGTAAGTATAAAGCTAATAGAGGTATATTAATATTAACTAAAGAGCTTAAAGTAACCTTTAATTAGGATAAAGCTATTAATAAAGGTAAACTTATTAGTAAGAGTAAAGCTAATAGAAGTATATTAATATTAACTAAAGAGCTAGAAGGAATATTTAATTAGGGTAAAGCTATTAATAATAGCTTACTATATAAGTTTTAGTAATTTCTATTTAACTTAAATATATTTACTTATTAATATCTTATACTAATAGCTATATATAATAATATAAGTATTAGTAACGTAGTAATTACTAAACGATATCCTAAACTACTATAGCGCTAGTTAGGGAACGTTAGACTCTTTAGGAAGATATAACGGTATATATTATACTAGGTATATCTAGTTTATTAGTGCCTAGCTTATATTTATTAAGTAGCTATGGAGAAGGTAAGGAGAAATAGGCTTAGCTAATAACGAGCGTTTATAACGCCCTAGCGCCTATACCTAACTTATTAGGTTGCCTTTACTTTTGCTTAGCAGAATGCTAGTAAGGATAAGGCACGAGTCTCTTTATTTTTATAGTTTTTCTTCCCTTTATTTAACTTAATAACCTTATACTTATAGGCAAAATAGCTTCCTATTTTAGTAAAGTAAGTAATTTCTAAGTAACTTTAATAGAAAGCTTATCAATATGTCTTAAAAATAACCTTAAATGAAGGCAAAACTCATTTAAACGCTTTTAAGCCTCACGACTATTTTTTCCTAGTCGTCATTTTAATGCAGAGCTACTAAGTGGTGACTAGAGGCTTATATTAGCGACGAATATATAGAGATTTTAAGGAAGGCCATTTTCCCCGTGGCTATTATTAGAAAGTACTACACGTCCTTTTAATCACCTCTCTACTAGGTGGCCGAGAAGTTGAAGGATCTACTACTAGTATAACTCGAGACCATCTAGCCATACTCACTAGAACTATAGAGAGAGCGTTTACGGGTGTCACTAAGTAACGTAAATAACGGAGTCTATGTAGGATAGACGTAAGCTATTACTATAAGCTACTCGTTAAGAAACGGCATAGTTAGTGTTAGTGTAGTGATTAAGACTAAGAATGCCGTAATAGGATAGTTAAAGTAGAAGGGTTTCTCCTTTACCCTAGGAGCGCGAACAGAATAGAACCTATTCTTAGGCGAATTAGCAGCTATAGCGTATATATTACGTAATCTACCATATAGTAAATATTAGAATATCACCCTTTTTACACATAATAAGGGAGCGGTAGATGCCCTAAATCGGCCGTATTAGTAATTAGGATAAGAGTTTATTAAATATATCTACGACTTAGTAGATTAGCTAATTAGTAAGGTAAATACTATTATAATAGGCTAGGATTTATTAAATAAGAATAAACTATTATAAGTAGCTAAGATATAAGTAAAGACTATAACGTAGTAAGGTATAGTACCTAAGATTTAGTTTCTACTAATAAAATCTATAACTTTAAATATTAAATAAAGAAAACTTAAAGGTAAATAGTATTTACCTAAAGATATAGGAAAGTTCTCTAAAAGAATTAATACTACTCTTCCTAGGAGCTATATACGTGAGATTTATAAGGAATAGTTATAAAGGGAGTACTTAGTGCTTACCTAATTAAGAATAGGTATAGTAAGACTAAATAGCTATCTTTACTATATTAAGATAGTGACTTTTAAATAATGCGTATGTGGGTATGTGTGGGAAATAGTAGAGTATTTCCTCTTCTAATGCCCGTAATAGGATAAATAGTGAAAAGAGTTATAAGTAAGTATAAGTATGAGATAGAATGATTTATCCCTCTAATTAGGAGGGAAGTCGGCATTAGATGGAGCGAAATGGTAACCGCACGTAGGTATAGTTCGAGTAATGATATAGTTTATACTTATAATAGGACGCTTTAATAACTAAAAGGAAATTAGCTAGGCTTAACATTTTTACTACACGTAAGGTAGATCAACTTTCCCCTTATATAGTGGTTAGTATTGATAGATATGGCTTATGATGCTTTAGTTGCTAAGAATAGGACTCTAAATACTTAGGGAATAGCCCTTAAGCTAGCTAGTTATCTAATATAAATAAAACTAGATGTGGATAGTTAGTGAGGAAAGGCAGCTGTAAGACGATTAGTAAGAACACGAATAAGGATGACCTTTGTGAATAATTACTTCATCTAAGTTACACTCGACTATGCTCGTGCCCTTATACCGTTATAGCTTTTAGGACTTTATATTAGCTAATCCTATTAAACACCCTAAGTATAGTTAGTATAGCTATAATACACATTATAGGTAGTTATATTAAGAAGGCCGTGGCTAAGTTTCTATTTCCTTATAGCTAGGATAGGCTATAGTAAAGGTATCTTAGGTAAATAGAAGTACTATATCCTTCTAACTATATTAATATTAATAGACTATAGAGGTAATCTAAATTTAGAATTAGCTACTTCCTATATATATTCTTATAAGTCAATTTAAAGATAGCTTATTACTTATAGTACTTAATATCTTTAATCTAAAGACTATTTTAATAATCTTCTTCTATATATTATTCCTATAACGTTTCTATAATACTTACTATATATTCCTAGTATAATCGCGTCTAGGGCTTAGAGTTATAATTAGTGTCCGTATAATACTATCGGGAGTAGAATCCTATTTATAAAGTTTATAATTTAATCCTCTAACGCTAATCTTAGAAAGCGGGATAAGATCTAATATAATCGCGTAGTCTTCGCCTACTAAAATTATAACTCTAGCTTTATACTATAGAGTATTAGGGTCGCCGTCCTACTTTTACGCGTTGGCGGCTAACCTCTCTACTATTAATAGTATATAGTGCTAGTTACTACTCTAAGCGTTATAGTTAAATACTATAAGGTTACTATCTAGGTAGTATCTATTTATAGCTAGTACTATTATAAATAGTATCTATATTATAAGATACTTAATATAAATAAGATGTCTAAAGCTAAAGTTAAGTATATCTATAATAGACTATAACTATAGCTATATAAAATTAGCCTAGATAAACCTATATTACTCTAACTCTAATATAGGATAGAACTTATTTTCTATGTATTTCTTAATAAATTAAAGTATATACTAGTAATTATTTATAAAGATCTACGTAATTATAATAATTTACTTATTAGAGTATTACCTAGCGCTAAATATAATAGTAATATTAATAGTAGATAACTAAATACTATAAGTATAGAGAATAAGAGTTAGGTTATAATATATAAAATCGTTACTATATTAATATACTAGACTAAGTTTATATAGAATAATATAAGTTCTAATTTATTATATAGTTAAGTATACTATATTTTTAGAGATTATTACTAGGTTACCTTAGCTTATATACTCTATAATCTCCTACTTCTTATAGAGCCTAGGGATAGAGATAAAGAGCTTATTACTAATTAAGACGGGCTCTAGATTAGCGCTAATCTATAGGTCATCTACTATAAATAAATACTCCTATAGCGTCTAGACGCACGTGCCCTAGGCGGTACTTATAAAGTAAGAGAGTACTTCTATAGCTTATATAAGCTTAGCTTACCTAGGCCTAAGGACCTAGTACTCTCTAGTACCTTCGTCTATCTATACCTCTACGTCCTAGATAGTAAGGGCCTCGTCTAGCTTAGCCGAGCCGTAGTTAACTTACTCTTATATTAGGTTTAGTTTATTTATAAGGATAATTAAGACGACTTTAGTATTACTATATATATAGCTTATAAGTAGTATCTACTTATATATGTTATCCTTAGAGACTTAAATAATATAGAATACTAAGTTATTTATTTAGACTTAGCTAGCTATCTTAGCGCTAATAGCTCCTAGCTCTTAGTATACTAGTCTTAATTAGCTAATAGTACTACTTATATAATACTATAATTATTTATAAGTTATCTACTTTAATATTATACTAGTTAGTTAGATAGCCTATAAATCCGCCTAGTAAAGTGGCTATAGAGCCTTGGCCGTAGCGCGTCTTAGCTAGGCTATATATTAAGGCCTACTATGTACGAATAGTAGTGGCTATGTATACCTAGGCTCTGCCATATATCGCTAGCCTACTTACGCCGTCCTAGGTGTCCTGGCTTATATGGCTACCCTATTAGTCGCTAAACCTAAAGACCTATAAACCCTCTCTTTTATATAACTATTTTACTAACCTCTTTACTCCTAGCCGGCTAGTAGTATTTTATTTAGGTAGCTACCTATACTATTATAATATATAACATATCCCCTACGTTATTTCCCTAAGATAGTATAAACCTATATAGGCACGTAGGCACTAATAAAGACTTAGAAACCTATACCTGTATAGTAGTCTAAATTTATTACTTCCTAATTATTTTATAGGGGTATACTTTTTATATATCTTAGTAGTAATAGCTAAGCTAACCCTTTTAATAGAAAGTAATAGCTAATAATATATACTTATAATAAGGCGGGGAGGGGGATAGGCTAACTAGGTTTCCTAGCTATATACTAATTTAGACGCCTTTCTAACTATATAAAGAGGCATTTTATAAACTAATAATACTTATACTTATAAATAGGCGTATTAACGTAGTAGGTCTTAAGCTAACTAAGCTACTATAGCCTTATATAACTATATTAAGTTAGCCCTAGGTATCTAGCCCTCTAAGTAAATTATTAAATATAAGTAGGAGGAGGCTATATGCCTTTTTATATAAATATATAGTTACCTAATAAAGAAACTTTTCCCTCTCTATTCTTATTAAGTTATTATACTAAATTCTATATATAAACTCTAATAACTAATAAAGTAAGTAAATATAGTAACTACTTAGTTAATATCTATTACTTACTAGCCTAGACTAGATATAGTAGATAAGGCTAACTTAAGCTCCTCCTCTAGCGCGAATCTAGGAGTAATAAGCTTATCTTCTAACGTAGAGATTAGGACTATAACGAGGAAGCTAGTGTTTACTATCCTAATTCCTCTATCTATAGTAAAGTAGCTATTATTATCTACTACTTCTACGTAAAAGGCTAGGGGTACTAGGAAATATGCTACTTAGCCTAGGATGCTACTACTAGGGAGTAAGAGTAGCTAAAAGTAAATAGTTATACTTTCTAAGCTTAGTTTAAGATAACTATACTATAGTATTAGTAAAAGCTTCTATAAGCCTCTCTATATATCTCTTTTAGTTATCTAGTTTATAGTTAATAATATTAGGTAAATTATAGTAATAAAGATAAGAATAGAATCTAAAGTATATACTATTATTAAGTTCTTTATTAGGAAATTTAAAATAGCCTTTTAGGATATAGTAATAAAAGATATCTATAAAAGACACTAGATCCCTTAGTACTAAGGGGACCTAAAATGTACTACTAGCCTATAACTACTCTATAATAGACGAGAGTGGCTCTATGTCTAGGTATCTATACTACTATAGTTTCTCTTTATATCTAATATACTTAATAAACTTTATATATATAGGCATATACTTATTAGAGGTAACTTAGTTAATAAATCTACTATCTAGTTAGTATAGGGTTTATAGAAATTCGACTAGTAATAAGTAGGTAAACTCTAGGTTAATAATATAGGTAATATTCTAGTTCTTATTAATAAATATATTACTTTAATAAAGATTAGTTAAGGAAAATATAAAAGGACTATTATAGAGGTTATCTTAAAATAGTTATAGGAATATAAGCTTCGCGCTAGTAAGGCTAGCTATCTAGTACTAGGCATCCTTATAGTTAACTATTACGTTAGGCTACTCTAAAAAGTGAGTTTTAAAGGCTACTAGCTAAGAAAGGGTAAAATCCTTAATACTAGAGAATGTTATATACTAGGGTAAATTAAGAGGTAGCCCTTTATTCTTATATATAGTAGTAGTAATACTTATAGGATAATTATCTAAGTATAAATACCTATTACTATTAAGGCGGAAGGCTCTAATATAGGGTAGGGGAACTCTTATAAGTAAGACTATTACCCTCGCTAGGTCTCCTTATAGATTTTATAGACGGGTATTATCACACTTCTTATCCTAGGATTATAATAGCGTCTACCTAGAAGTAACCATTTTAAGAAGTAGATAGCTAATATTAAGGGCTATAAAACGGCTTAAAGGGTAAGGGATATATTATAAAGGTTACTAGAGGTTAAAAGCTGCTTAAAAAAGGCGTTATACTTCGTAGAACTAGTATAACTACTAGGGAAGGAGGCTAGAATTTATAAACTAGTAGAATAATAAGACTAGGAGATAAGTATTTAAAGGTAAGGGCGCTTACCCTTTAATTTATAGATAATCTAAAACTATATAGCTTTAGTATAGGAATAGAGGGGTAGTTTACCTTAAGCTAGGCATACGTAGCCGCCTTATAGTTAAGCTTTTTATCTAAGTTACTAGGATTTACTACTTCCCTAACGTGGTAGGGTAGGGGAAAGTGAAGAATAGTATAAGGGATACTTAAGTACATAGTATTAATATTAATATTAAGTAGTATAATAAGATTAAAGGATCTATATTACTACTATTCTTAGGGGGTAATTTTAATATTAGTTAGCTTAGTACCTAGGTAGTATACTATTACCTCTACTAGAAGAGCGTAATACCCTTCTATATAGCTATAGAAGGCGAGTTTATATAGTAGGTACTATAAAGTATAAAGGATATTAGCGCTCTAAGCTATCGTAGAAGAGAAAGTAATAGGGCTAGAGAGTAAATTACGTATTATTATAGTAGATTTTTTAAGGCGATACTATAGAGAGTAAAAGTAGTAATTAAGGGACGCGAGATATTAGGAGATAACTTAACGTGGAGTTATATAATATAATATATATAGGGATAAAGCCTAGGGAGTTGCCTAAAAGAGCTATAAGGAATAAATTAGGGGTAAAATACGTTAAGGTAATGTGTATTTAGAATTTTTAGAGTATAAAAAGGGCTAGTATATTTAATATTAAACTGCTATAGGCACCGTAGTTTATGTCCTAGTGGGTGTTTACTAGTGGGTGTTTACTAGTAGGTGTTTCCTAGCGGGTATTAGTATTCTTTAGTGTATAATTAAATTCATCCCTTTTCTTATACTATAGAAAAAAAAAAGGTTATCCTACTAGCCTAAGACGCCTATTACTTAGCGTAATGGCCTATAAATACCTACTAATAGCCGCTCGTTTTTAGCTAGTATAGCGTACGCTAAATTTGAAAGAGAGTAGGAGCTCGTGCATCGAGAAATTATAACCTAGTAGGATTCCCATAATGACCTTTAATAATACATCACTAAGACATATAGTAAAGTAAACGAAGACTAGGCTAATGCGCCTACTACTCCGTAGTAGTAGTACTCTTTAATAAATTAGATAATTAAGGCTAATATATAGCTACTTTAGTAATAGATAATCTATTAACGAGCTTTATATTAAGCTTTACTTTAAGTTTTAATATAGATAGTATATGCCTAAAAGGATTTTAGCTATTATTTAACTCCCCTATAAAAGAAGCCGCTTATCTAACTACTAATCCTATTTTACTATAACTTAGTAACCTATTACGTTACCTATTATTATTAGGGAGCCTAATACTCTAACTTAAACTTACCTTATTAGGTAGGGTTATATAGGTATAAGGAGAAAACCTAGTTCTAGAATCTAGAAGGTTAAGAAATAAAGACGAAGTTAAAGGACTAGGGAGAAGAAACTATTGATGGTGCCGCAAAAGCCAGACGACCCATAGTTCTGCAAGTCAACTGCGCCTGGCTTATGATAGTATCCTTGTCTTAGCCCTTAGTGCTAGACATTCTATTAGGTGCGCCGCAGCCTAATTTACATTATGCCGAATCTGCCTACCCTTTATCTTATCCTACCTTCTATTCTAGAGCCTAATAATATTACTTTTTATACGCCTAAATATATAGTACTCTTATAGTATTATAATCCTAGAAGAATACCTTTTCTAGTAAATAAGTATTCTATATAATAATATTTATATTATCGCCTAACCCCTTATATTCCCCTCTAACTTCTTTTACCTATAGTCTCTTACGCCCTAATATATATTACTACCCCTTATACTAATTTTTAATACTATAGCTATATAAAAGGACATAATATAAGACGCTTTAAAGATACTAAAGTAGGTTTTACTTAGTTCCCGTTTTCTCTCTAATACTAATATATATAAGGTTAGAATATATATATTATTAACGCTAGGTAATAAGCCTATATAAACCTATTACTCTATATACGTTTTTAAGGTAGTTAACTTTAATAGAAATATTAAATACTATAATATATTAATTATAATTTACTACCTAAATATAGTAAATGGTTCTAACCTATACTAGAAATATAAAAATACTATTATTAATAAAACTTATCTTATCCCTTGTAGGTTTAAGGTAGAGGTTCTTAATACTTAGGTAGGTTAGACTATACTAGAGTTAGCTTAAAAGTATCTATAATTTAATAACCCTTTTCCCTACTAACCTATAAGGTTATAGATATATCTTTATTTATTCCCTCTAGGATTAGGACTATTACGCATCTAGTCATTAATTCCCCTAAGGACTTCTCTATTTCCCTTTAATTACTAGCGGCTATAGCTTTAGAGAAAAGTATACTAGAGAGATTAACTCTATTTACTAGCCTATTTAAATATATATATTTAATTCCTAAATTACTTCCTCTTAGTACTAATATCTCCCCGCCTTTATAAGACTAACTTATATCTATATAGTTATATATCTACTACTAAATTAGTATAGGAATTCTATATTACTAGTTATAGAGACTCCCTTATTAATAGTAGTCTACTAAACTCTTAATATTATTAACTCTACCTTTATACTAAAGTTTTTAGTGTATCTTACCTCTAAGAAATTTACTATATTTAACTAACTAGTAGAGCTTAGTTTCCTAGAGCTTATATAAAACTTCTCTTACTACTATTAGCTAGCGCGGAGTATTAGTATAGACTACTTTTATAAGATAGTTAAATATCTCTATTCCTATACTGCTGACGGCCTAAGACGTAGATTTATAGGAGAGAGCCTATATAACTAGTTAATTAGGCTCTAGCTATTATAGTTATTTATATCTAATCCTAGTCACTATCTTCCTAGCCTTTATTTAAGTAAAGTTAAAATTAGAAAATCTTAGGCTAGTAAATATAAGGATAATATTCCTTCTAAAGCTACTTAACTACTTAAGGGCTTAATTATAAATTAAGGCTTTAATAGCTAACTATATTTATATCCTTAAATTTTTACTTACTTTCTATACTTCTAGTTAGTATAGGGGCCTATATAACCCCACCTTCTTCTAGATAGTAGTTCTAATATTAGCTACCCTTATACTAAGAATAGTTAAATCCCCTAGTCTATCTCTTATATATATAAAAGGTATATTATATAGGGCTATAATATATTTTTCTAAGTTTATAATAATACTTTCTAGTTATAAGACGCTACTAGGGGTATTTATCTTTAATACTAGCTTAAAGAAGGGATATATAATTTAAGCTATATAGACTAAGAGTAACCTTATTTTAGTATAAACACCTTTTATATATACTAACTTATTAATATAGTGCTAAGTCTCTATACCTATATATACTACTAATCGTAGGTGATAGAGTCCTACTATATAACATAGCCCCGCTATATAATATAGCCCTACTACTATAACCTTTTACTTAACTACTATTTCCTTATAGTTCCTAAATATAACATAGTATATTTCTTATACTATAAGTAGTATAAACGTCTATAAGAAGGCCTTAACCTATAAATATAATTTAATTTATAATAGATTAGTATTATATTTTTAGTTATATATATATAAATCTATAGATTATAATAATTTAATACGTAGACTTATAGAGAATCCTTAATTTTTTAGAACTTTTATACTAGAGTTACTATATTATAGCTAACTAGAGTATTAGTATTAAGCCGTTTACTTACTTAAGTACTCTATACCTTAATTAGAGTTAAGTAAAACTAAAATGTTATTATATATCTAATCTACTTATAGCTACTATATTAATAATATTAGCTCCTATATATAGGTCTCTTAAACTACGACTACTAAAGGAAGGCGGGAGGTAAGAAGTTATAATGTCTTTTATAAGTATAGCTTATGTGGTATTATAGGTAAGCTAGTTAACCCCTTCGCCGTCTATATAAAGGCTATATTATTAAAGGGTACTTCTTAAAGCCTTTTATCTTTCTCTCCCCTCTTATACTAGTAAGTAAGCTTACTATATTACTATTATTAAACCTTCTTAATTATAATTTAATTCTAAAATATTATAGTATCTACTATAGTTAGTGTTCTTTACTTATAGGTGTTATTTCTAGATACTCTATTTCTAGGACTAGGTATTATATTAAGCTATATCTATCCCCTTATGTCTAGAAAATCTCATCTTAGCGCCTACCTACTCTATATATATAGCTTAGTTACTTTCTTAATAAGGTTTATATATAGCTATATTACTAGGATTATAGAGAAATATTTTAGTTAGTCTACTATATTATTATTATAAGAGCTACCTAAACTCTAACTATTCTTAGCGTTTTTTATAGAGGTCTTCTATACTGAGGATTTATATAACGCCTTAAGAAACTAGGTATAATCTTAGCCTTACTATAGAAACTTAATCTACGATTATAACTCTTAGTAAGTGAGCTAAGCTAGGGAATAGAGTAATAAAGAATATATTATAATATAGTCTAAAGAACTTATATAAGTCTTTCTAGTATAAAAGTAAGCTTCTTTACCTATATACTATCCTAGAAGAAGGGTACTTATATTATAAATAATTTCTACTCTCCTATATAGGTATATTAAATGGAATTCTAAAAGAATTTCTTTATAATTACTAGGTTATACTAGAGAAAGAAATAGAAAATAAGACTATAATTTATATAAATAGTAATAACCGCTAGAATCTCGTTACGCGGCGGGGTTAAAAGTAGATAGATACTATTATCCTTCCTAAGGATATAAAAAAGGACTTCTTTAATAATATTATAGAGTACCTTAACCTAGAGGCTATAGCTTAGTATATTAAGTATAAGTAGCTCTACTACTATAGCTACTTACTCTATAGTGCGCCTAGAACTAGTAAAATAAGTCTTAGCTTAGTAGCTACTAGATAGTTTAGTCTAGACGTCTATATAATAAACCTATCTAAAGTTAATAATATAATACTAAGTAACCTAATATATAGACTACTAAAATAATATATCCTCCTCCTAGAGGATATTAATATAATTAAAAGTATAAAGACTTATAAAAATAGTAATACTAGGTTAAGTATAAGTAGTAGTATAATACTCTCTAGTCTTCTTAACGCGATTAATAGCGTAGGTTTTATAAAGGGAAGAGCTTTAATTATAATAACTAACTATACTAATCGCCTTAACCTAGCTATAACTTAACTAGGATATATAGATAAGAAGGTTAAGTTTAGGTTAGTAAGTTAAGAGATATTATTAGGGCTTTTCTAATATATCTATCTACCCTTATTATAACAATGGCTTAATTCCTAATCCACAGTTGTCTGTTTCTTAGGTAGTAAGTTAAGTTAGAATACTATAAGGTAGCAGTAAGTAGTATCTTCATAAGGTCTTGTTAAGAGTAGAACTCTCAATAGTAAAACTATTACTTAGATTAATTAGTAGAGATCTAGACTACCTAGCTATAGGAATACCCCCTCCTTAAGTACTTATCTATCTCTCTACTATAGACCTTAGATCACTTTAGATTACTAGTAATCCTAGTAATCCCTTATAGTAGATATTACCCTAGATTACTACCGGCTTACCATAAGCCACGGTAATCTAGTCACGTAATCTAACATCCTAATTAGGCGGCGTATAGGCGCCCATCTAGCCGCTCTCTTAGGCCGCCTCTCCTATCCGCCTTACGTACATTCTGGTTTATAATATAATACTCCTCCCCTATTAGTCTTATCCTTAAGGCCACTATAGTCGGCCTATCTTAGTTTTATACCTATACGTTCTTTTTCTTCCTCCTATATTATTATACTTCGCTATATCTAACTACGTTACTAAGCCTCGTTTTTCTAAAACTAAATAGCACCTTAAACTAGCTACTACTATTGAAGAATTTAGGGTTATTATTATACCTTATTCTTTTTACTATTCTAGGAAGATCTCCTATAAAATAATAGAAGGCGTTTCTCGTTATAAAGAGTATATTTGTTAAGGTTACTCCTACGATAGTTTAGGCGTGCTAGTATCTTCTCTTAATTAGATAATTTTAGAATCTTAACATTTATATTATAAAGAGGAGGAGGCCGCTACCCTCCTTTAACGCCTTTAGCATAAATCCTCTAAGGCGTTAGCTAAGCTAGAGCGCCTATAGAAGTAACGTAAATCCCTTATGACTTGTGGTTCTACTATAGTTAAGTGTAGTCTTTAGTTGCTAGATAAACTCGATGAGTCTAAGTAAGCTAAATTAGAAGCTACGATTAAGGTATAGTCTCTTAGTTATATAGACGTGGTAGACTAGAACGTTATCTTCTTAGATCTATCCTAGATGCCTAAGGCCGAGCTAGACGTATAGGATACTGCTTATTAAACTATTAGAGTAGGTCTAAGTAGTTCGTGAGATTTTTAATTAGTTCCTAGGTGTTTTTAGAGTTTAGGTATCCTTTCTATTTAATAAGATAATAATGATTTTTAATATTTCCTTGTGCTTTAAGTATCCTTTTAACTTTATATTTATAGGTATTATTAACTATAATTCTTATAGTAAGTATAGAATTATCTAGTACTTTCTTAAGTAATAATATATGAAATATTAGATAGATCTTTATTCTGTCTAGTAATAATAGTTCGTAGTTAGTATTTAATATTTTTCGTCTAATAAGGAATAGTCTAATTTTCTTCTAGTTAAGTTTATTACTAGGTTATTTTATTTTAATGTTTTTATAGATAAGGTAAACCTTATGTCCCTCCTCTAGGATTAGTGCTAGTAATCTCTTTTTATCTATATAATGTTTTATTTAATTTTATAGAAATATCTATTCTTACCGTAAATATTTCTATATACCTATAATAGTGTCTACGTATATAGTTACTACTAGCGCATTTATAATACGCGCTATATATATATCGACAGTAGGGTTAAACCCGTAGTTTGCTTTTATTAGTAACATCTTTATACTATTAATCTTAGAGCTATTATAAGCCTATTATGCGAGTAGTAACTATACTACCTAGTCGTCTTATCGGTAGTTAACGAAGCTTCATAGATATTATTCAAGTATTTAGTTTAGAATCTCTATCTAACTATCTAACTATAGGTAGAATACTATAGATAAGCCTTACTTAATTTTTATAGTTTCTATAAGGCATTTCTAGAAGTTAGACGTAAATAACTTATTATAATCCGATATAAGCTTTATTAGTAATCTATGTTACATAATAATAGTCTTAAAGAATATATATACTAGGTCCTTAGCATTACTTGATTCTATATAAGGAATATAGTAGGCGTACTTTGTGAGTTTATCTATAATAACTAGGATACTATCGTAGACTACTCCTATTATAGGTTCTTTAGATTTTAGTAGTTTAACGATAAAGTCTATTATGATTATTTACTATACTCTTTTAGGTAGTAGTATTAGTTATAGTTCGCCGTATAGTACGTGTCGTGCTGCCTTCGCTTTCTAGTAGACATCACATTTATCTATAACTTGTTATATTGTTTTTCTACTTTCTAGGAAGTTATATAATCTTCTTAATCTACTAATCATCTTCCCTATACCCTAGTATCTATATAAGGGGTGTTTATATATTTCCTTAATAAGCTATTCTTAGAGTATACTAGGCATATATTATCACTTGTTATATAAGAAGGTTTCGCCTTCCTTAGATAGGTATGTCTTTATTTCCTAATTATCTAGATAGCTATCTTTCTTTATATATGATATGATTCTACATATCTACATATCGTCTGGCTTAGCTTACTAGGTCACGTTA
This sequence comes from Beauveria sp. NWAFU-1, assembly GCA_024472245.1. NCBI lineage: Eukaryota > Fungi > Ascomycota > Sordariomycetes > Hypocreales > Cordycipitaceae > Beauveria > Beauveria sp. NWAFU-1. The sequence continues at coordinate 1,491,683 of JANBXD010000006.1, read as the reverse complement.
ACTTCTTAGGTGCCTAATATAAGGTTCCTATCCTTAGTCGTACGTAATAAGGGTATATTATCCACTTATTCTTCTAATTTTAAATCCTCTCTTTAGCTAAGCACGTCTACTCTTCTATTTTTAGATCCTTTGTGGTATATAATCTTAAAATCATAATCTATAAGGGTTTTATACCATCTAATCTATCGCTTATTTAGATCCTTTATAGTCGTAAAGGAGGTTAAGTTCTTATAATCTATGTAGACCTTAACTCTATAATTTACTCCTTTTAAATAGTATTTCTATTCCTTAAAGGCTTTAATAATAGCTATAAGTTCTTTATTATATATACTATAGTTTAATTCTAGTCTATAAAGTTTCTTTAAGAAGAAGGCTACTAGATATAGTCGTCCTTTATCGTCTTATTATCTGAGTTGCCTACTAAGTGCGTAGTCTAAGGCGTTAGTCTTAACTTTAAATAGTTTATTAGAATTAGCTATAAGTAGAACTAGTTCGTCTAGGATTCTTTCTTTTAGGGTTTAGAAAGTATTAGCTTCCTTTTCTATCTATTAGAATTCGTTATCCTTTTTAGTGAGGTTAGTAAGAGGAATCGTTATTTTACTAAATCTATAGATAAAGCGTTAATAGAAATTCGCGAATCTAAGGAATCCTCTAACCTCTCTAATATTAGTTAGCGTAGGCTAATTCTAAATATCTTTAATCTTAGATAGACTTATCCTAATTTATCCTAGTGTAATTTTATATCCTAGAAACTTAACTTTATATTAGTAGAACTAGCTCTTAGTTCCTTTAACTAAGAGATTATTATCTTATAGTATCTATAGTACCTTATATACGTGTTTCTTATATTCCTTAAGTATATCTAAATAGATAAGGATATTATTAAGGTAAATAATAATAAACTTATTAAGTTATTTCCATAAAACACTATTAATTATAGTTTAAAATATTACTAGTGCGTTAGTAAGGCTAAATAGTATTATAAGATACTTAAAATGTCCTCTCGTAGTTTAAAAGGCGGTTTTCTACTTATAACCTTTAGCTATATAAATTAGATTATAAGCTCCTTTTAGGTCGAGGGTAGTAAACCATTAGGCTTTACTAAGTTTATCTTATATCTCTATAATAAGTAGTAACGGGTATTAATTTTTAACTATAATCTTATTTAATTATCGATAATTGATATATAGTCGTAATTTCCTATTTTTCTTTAGTACCTATAGGATTAGGTATCCTACTAAGGACTCTAATAGTTATATATATCCCTTTAATAGCATTTCCTCTAGATACTCCTTAAGTACTTTATCTTACTTAGGGTTCTAGGGATAAATCTTATTAAATGTTAGTTTAGTACTAGGCTAGAGTTTAATCTTATAGTCCTAGTATAAATACTCTAGTAGTCCTATTTCTAGCTCTCTACTAAATAGCTTATTATACTTTAAGTATTCCTTAGGAATCTCTACTATACTAGCTTTTAGTTCTCTAGTGATTATATATATTCCTAGAGACCTATTGTAGTTCGATTAAGGTACCTTCCGTAGGCCGCTCTTATTATTATAACTATATCCTAGTAGATCTTATTAAAGTTAGCCGGTTCTCTAATTAACTTGGGGATTACTTACTTATAACTAGGGTATCCCTAATATAACATCGTGTTTTAAGATCTCTATAACGTCTAGGTCGACTTAGTGATTTATTCCTTATATATTAAATAGAAGTTATACTACTTCTATATTAACTACTCCTTAGTTATACTTTACTATATCGCCTTCTATAGTTATAAGTTAGTAGGGCTCGTCTTTTTCTATCTAAGGTAATTATAATTTATTAATAAGATTTAGTAAGATAAAGTTTCCTTACGCTCTGCTATTAATTATTACCTAGATTATTTTTCCTTTTATAGTTAGGTTGACTATAAGGTGTACTTAGCTATTAATATTTATAGCATATAGAGACCTATTAGATCCCCGTCGAAGAGCTAGACTTACTAGTAACGACGGCTGTTATTTCCCGACCTTTTCTTATATTCCTTAACTTCTTAACTTACTCTCCTAAGTATCTTAAAGAGGGTTAGCTTTCGCTCTTTCTTTTCTTTTTATTCCTCTTATCTTTATTATTATTAACTTTATATTAACATATTAGAGCTTTCTTAGTAATTACTTAATCTACTAGCTATATTAATCAAGTTTAGACTAGGTAAACTACTTATAGGTATACTATTTCCTTTATTTATATATCTTAATAATATAGCGTAGATAATATAGGCGTTTTTATCCTTAATATAGTAATCCCCTTTAGGGTTTTTAATAAGAGAGATAAAATCCTCTCTTTATTTACTAATCTTCTAGTGTTAGAGTTCGTACTCCTTAAAAATTTCGTTTTCTAGATTATAGCTTAGAAATATTTAGTACTCTAGTTTCTTCTAGAGGTAGCGTCTATAGCTATTATATAAGTAAGAAACCTATAATAGTATTATATAATCTCTATATATAAGTCTAAGTTCTAAAACCTTTAGGTTTTTATAGATTTATTTTTCTTTATTAGTTAGTATTACTATTAGCATAGTAGGGTCTAAAACATCTATTCTATATATAACTACTATATTAAGTTCTCTATTTATAAAATAAGACTATCCCTTAATTATATAGTTACTAGTTAGTTCTAGTAGTATTATAGGTATATAGATAAATATGTCTTTTATATCTAACTTAGTAATCTTAAGATCCTTCCTTTTACTTAGAGGTATCTCTAGGACTACGTTAGCATTTACTTTAATTTATGATTAGGTTATTTCTAATCTTATTATTTTAAGGTCTTCTTCCTCGTCTAGGATAGGTTATGTCCTGAAATCCTAGTCTTTGTCTAAACTAGTATTATCTAGTAAGTAGTAGTTTCGCTCTAGTTTAGAGAAGTATTCTTTACTATTTACTATACTAACGTTTTAAGTAGGTAATTTATCTTAGTTTACTATATTTAGCTTTTATAACTTAGTCATAGGTTTCTAAGCTTTCTTAGGGGCGTAATACTTATTTACGAAGTATCTAATCTTACTATAATTATAATAAGTTTTACCCTTTTCCTTATTTATAATATTAAGTTCTATTAGGCCTAGGTAAGTCCTATAGGCCGTAGATCTATTTCAGCGTCTTCTAGTATTTAGCTAATAGCGTTATAGAGGGTTGCCTTAGTAGCTTACTCTCCTTCTACTATATTTAAGTTTTCTTATATAGAGATAATTATTAATCTTAATAGCTTACTTAATAAACCTATTAAAGTCATTAGGTTAATCCTTTTTAGTAATTTTGTCTTTTATATCTTCTCTAAGTCTATTATAGAAAAGTTCTATCTAGCTATTATTATCCTAATTAATAATAGTAGTAATACGCCTAAACTCTTATATATAGTACTATATAGATCCTATCTACTTAAGCGCTTTAAGCTTATGTGTAGTAGTTTAAATCTTATTAGGGTCTCTAAAGGTAGTTTTAAGTAGTTCCTTAAAATTATTATAGTTATTAAAGATTTAAGTAGTCTCTACCTTAGGTTATTTATTGTTAAGATAGTCCCTAAGAGTTAGCTCCCACTATTCTATTACCTTTCCTATAAGAAGGTTTCTAATATAGAGAATCTTTAAGGATTCCCTATTAATAGTAGTATTAACCTTTAAATAGGCCTTAGCCTAGGTAAGGAAGGTACGGACGTTTCCCTTAGTTCCGTCAAATACCTCTAGCTTTAGGAATTTAGGTACGGCGTGTATAGCTCCTCCTCTAGGGTTAGTCTAGAGTGCCTAGACTTATATAGTTAAGGTTATAATTTGCTAATATATCTACTATATTACTTATATAGGGTTAGTAGTGTTTCCGCTTATGGTAGACATTATAAAAGGTTAACTACTTAGGTTTTAAAGGTAACTTACTAAATAGGACTAATTAAAATATAACGATAGCTTAAATTCCTAATCTATAGTTATCTATTTCTTAGGTAGTAAGTTAAGTTAGAATACTATAAGGTAGTAGTAAGTAGTATCTTTATAAGGTCTTATTAAGAGTAGAACTCTTAATAGTAAAACTATTACTTAGATTAATTAGTAGAGATCTAGACTACCTAGCTATAGGAATACCCCCTCCTTAAGTACTCGTCTATCTCTCTACTATAGACCTTAGATCACTTTAGATTATTAGTGATCCTAGTAATCCCTCGTAGTAGATGTTACCCTAGATTACTGCCGGCTCACCGTGAGCCACGGTGATCTAGTTACGTGATCTAACGTCCTAATTAGGCGGCGTGTAGGCGCCCGTCTGGCCGCTCTCTTAGGCCGCCTCTCCCATCCGCCTTGCGTACATTCTGGTTTATAACACTTATCTAGTAAGACTAAGAGAGTAGGAGATAAGGATAAAGGAGTTATTAATAACTAAGACGCTTAGGATACCTAGAAGTATATTTATAAGCTAGTAGTAATATTCGCTAATTATATACCTATAATAAAATATAGCCTAGCTTAGATCTTATTATTTTTAATTATATATAGGTATTTACCTTAAGATATAGTAGAAAATACTATCTCCTAGGTTAAAAAAGAGGGAGGAGGTTTTATTCCTCTAAAGCGCTATACTTTTATAATAAACATAATAGAAGAAGACCTAGACGTAGATAGTTTTAGTATAACGCTTAGTATAGAGCTTATAGAGAATAGCTAGACGTATATAGTAATAATATAGATAGTTAGATTATTATAGTATAAGGCGTAAGTATATTTTAACTACTATTTTTAGTATACCTAGAAGTATACCTATCTACCTCGTTTAGCTAGAAGTATATAAGTATATAGTATATATTAAATAGGATAGAAGGATACTTATTTTATAGGCTAGCCGCCTCTACCCGTGGTTTCGTTATATACTAAGTAAGCTTACTCCTCCTAAGATTAGCCGCTAGGTTAGCTACCTGGCGTATTATACTAATAGGGGGATATGGTTAGTAGGAGTAAGTAATTACATTTATTTAGATAGATGCTTAGATAAAGTGATTATTTTTAGAGACTATCTACGGCTAGCCTATTTCTTAAATATAACGGCTATAAATAATAGAATCTTTAAAGTAAAACCAAGCTCTTAATATCTTAGTAGCTATTTTATATTAATATTTAGAAATACTAGCTATTTAACTATATTTTTATACACTATACTAATAATTATAAGAAACATCTTTTATATCCTACTTATTATTTATTATTACTCTTACTAGTATTCTATAAGCTCTTATAGCCCTTACGTCTACTATAAGAGGGCTATATAGATATAGCTAGTTAATACCGTCCTCGCTAAATATTTATACGTGCCTAATAGGTTTGTATATTATAACTAGGCTAGCTATATATACTATATCGTCGACCTTTTATCTTATCTCTTAATTTTTAATCTCTAGCCTTACTCTTAACTAGTTTATATAGTCACTACTATCACTAGCTACTATAAGAATACGCCTATACTTATTAGAACTATAATTAAAATATAGTAATTCTATTAATTATTATATATTTTAATATAGCGTTTTATAACTACTATTTACTAAAGGATCCTAATAACGCCTTACTATAATCTAAGCTATTCTTACTCTTAGGTTTAGATAGGCTATAAGAGGTTAGTAGGCTAAGTATACTAGCTATCTAAGCCTATCTAGGTAATTATAGTAGAGGTCCTCTAGAGTAAGGTATAAGGTTCTAGCTATAGATAGGCCTTATGTCTACTCCTTTATAGGCGACCCTTTAGCGTTTATATAGTCTAGGAGTCTTTACTACTATATTATTATTAGAAAGGCTCTTAGTATAACTATTATTAGAACTAGTTACTAAAGGCGACTAGTCCGCGCTATACTTTTTACTATAGCCGCCATCCTTACTATTAGTATTACTAGAACTTCTATTATTATTATAGTTATCGTCCTTATCGTTATTACCGCCGTCGCTATCGCTACTACTATTACTATTACTATTACGGGAGGAGCTATTACTATTACTATTATTAGTAATATTACTATTACTATTAATAGATACTAAATTATTATAGATAGCGCCTTTATATAACTAAGTCTACTATAGTAGCTTAATATAGTAGCTTAGTTTATTATTATTATAATAGCTTAAAAGTAACTTATCTATATCCTCTACCTACCTATAACCTTACTTAGCTATATTAGTAGGTATACTTAGTAAGCACTAGCTAGAGTCTAGCCTATCCGTAGACGCCTACCTTAGAGGGGGCAAGGTAGTAGGAAAAGTAGAAGGTAAGTATTATATAGCCCTATCTAAGTCATTATCCTCTTTAGGACTTAGTAAAACGTCTTATAGTATATTAGGCATAGTTATTATTATTAATACTAATATAATAATTAGCTTTAATATTTACTTTACTTCTTCTACTTAATAGTTTATTAAGGCTAGGAGGCTAACTTACCTAATAAAGTATTAGGTTATATTATAGTCTCCTTATTAATATGTCTATTTATTATCTTAAGAGATAGAACGTTATTATCTATTTCGCTGTCTAAGTCTAATATAGACTCTAATTCTAAATTAGTAAAAATAAGAATTATATTATTTAGGCCCTTACCTATAGCTTTATATATAGGAGATTAAGGTAGATATTAAGATATTAGAGCTAATATAGGTAGTCTGCCTTTATACTCTATAACTTTAGAGTATATTATAGGTATAATATTACGCTCTTACTTCGCCGCTATAGTAGTAGAAGAGGCGTACTAGTTATAGGTAGAAATAACCCTTATTATACTATTATAGTACTTACCTATAAATAATAAACCTAGAGTTACTAGAAAGGGCTAGACTTTAACTTTAACTATACTAAACCTCTTAGGCTTATAAGGCATTTAAGTAGATAGATATTAATACTTATTATTTAAACCTTATAAGCCGTCTTAGTACTAATAGCTCCTAAGTTTATAAGAATACCTCCTATATAAGGTAGCGGCGGCGGCCCCTTTATAGTAAAATAGATATAATAAGCTTAGTATAGCCTAGTTATAGGTCTAGCTCTATACTAATTATATAATTACTAAGTTATATAAACTATACTTTATACTTTTATATCTATATAGCCTACCTATATATTAGAAGTTATACCTTAGAAAGTTAGTAATATATTACTTTTTAGCGCTATTAAATTAGCCTATTAGACTATATATAGTAACTAGAAATACTAGTTATAGCTAGTGATTCTTAAGACCGTGATTATATATTCTATAGAATGATTTAAAGTAATATACTAAACTTAGTAATACTATAATTTTCTAAAAATAGTAGGGAAGCTATAACGTATATATACCCTTTTTAGGAAGTATATCTAAAATATTAAGTAGTTAAGGCCTTCCTTATACCTACTCTAGTAATATATTAACTCTAATAAGTTCATCTTATAGTCTAGAAACTTAGCCTATAGGGTCTATAATAGCTAATATAATTTTAGTAAAGTAGGCTTATTATTATATATTATAAGGTATTTTTAGGACTAGTTAAGGGGATATTATAGATAATTATCTAGAATAAAGTACTAAGGAAATAGGAGATACCTATAAGCTAGAATAAGTTAATAATTAGTATAGGATAGAACTTAGGTTTTAGGGGTAGAATAAATATATAGGCTAGGTAGCCTATACTACTAAGAGTATAGGTAACTTTAATATTATAATTAGGCGAGAAGTAATAGTAGAGCTATTAGTATTAAGTAAAGATATAGGATAAAGATAGCCCGCCTAGGCCTATCTAACTCTAACTATATAGGATCCCTTAGGTGGATATAAGCTAAGGGGGACGGTAAAAAGGGGCTACGCTATAGGGGGCTTAGGTATAGAGAGGAAGCGTATTACGGCGGCGGGTTAAGGAGAGAAGAAGTTAAGAGTACCTAATGTAGTAGACGGAGGAGGCTATTATATTTATATTTCGGCGGGGATAACGCGGCGGGGCAGGACCCTCGAGCAGGGGTGGGTAGGCAAAGCGGCATAGCGCGCGTTGCCTGTTTGGGGTGCCACCATTTCCGGAGGCGGAAGCAGCGTGTCTGATATTACTAATATTATACTAGTATATAAGTTCTATTATAATATATAAGATAACTCTATTATTATAAGTTATTTATATTATCTTAGACTTATAAGAAACTATTAAAAAGATACTATTAGCTCTTTACTATTCTTATTACTAGTATTCTCTAAAACTATAAAATCCTTTATATAAGTATATATAAACCTTAAGTTAAAGGTTATAGCTAATATTATATAAAAAATACCTTTTAAAAGTAGATAATAAGATATTTTAAAGCCTAATTTTAAAGGCTTTAAATAATATACTAAAAGAGCTAAAGGATATTTACTATAAGCTATCTATTATTACTAAATATAAGGCTACTAATAATTTATCTTTTAATAATATACTTAAGAGTAAGCTAAGGGATTATATAAAAGAATATCTCTTAAGGCCTAAATAAGGATAATTTATAGTAGTAGATTAAAGCTTTTAGACTTTTATATATAATAAATAAGGTTATAAACCTAAAAGATAAGAAATTTAAAATTATAAAAAAAGGTAATAAGATCCTTATATTATTATAAAGAAGTAGCTTTATACTATTATTCTATAAATATTACTAGATTTAGGAGGCTTTAACTTTAATTTAATATAATTATAGTAGATATATACTAAGTAAGAGTATATATTTTAGTTTTTATAAAATAATCTAAATATAGACTTAAAACTTTAGAGTGGTTTTAATTACTAAGTAGCTTATTAAATTTAGCTTTATACTATAGAGTAGTATTCGGTTGCTATTAAACGATCTTGCGCCGCCGTTATCGATGGTGGCGCAGCTGCCGGGTTAAGTATAGACTATAGAGATATACTAACTAGTTCCTTTATAAACTTAGGAAACTAAAGTACTCTAAAATATCTCTTTTACTTTATAGAATATTATATTATATTTATAAGGAGTTTAATATAAGTATATTATTTTAGATAGTTTAAATAATATACTTAATACTAAGTGTATTTTAATATAGAACTAGAATTAATATAACTACTTAAGTATAATATAAGTAAGAATATATAAGGCTATAGATAGTAGATATTAGAGTATATATTCTAAAAGAAATAAAGAAATAATAAAATTAGCTTAGTACTAATATATTTATAAAACTTATAATATAATGTCTATATAAGAAAGCTAGTACTAACCTCTATGACTAATAAAAAACGCTAGGTAGTAGAGGTATAGTAGAACTATTATAGGTCTTTATTTTATATAATTAACTAGAAGCTATACTAAATATATCTTAACTTAAGCTCTTAGATCTCCTTCTAAAAGATTACTTCTAGCTATACCTAAGTCTACTACCTATTTAAGCTATACTATAAGATGGTCATAAACTACCTAAATTTACTCTAGGATATTTTATAGCGCATTAAAAGCCATTTAATTAAAGGTACTATTATCGGCTTTTATAGGGTACATCCTATGATTAATTAGTATCTACTTATTATAAATTAATACTAAGGCACCTACGTAAAGGATTCTACTATTTTAGAGAAAATCGCGTTAGTAAAAGAATAGAGGGTCCTAAAGCTTTTTCTACCTCCTACCTATCTACCTATAAAGTCGTAAGTTATACTTAGCCGGATAGTACCTTAGGTATTATAATAGATATTATAGGTATAGGCTACGTTAATATGACTATTTTTTAGTATAATTAATCCCTCCGCTTTATCGCGTTTTACTATAAATTTTAGATATTCTAAAAAATCAAATAAGTAGACGTATCTAAATCTTAGTAGTAGAGTATTTTTAAATTCCCCTATAATCACTCTATTAATATGCTATATAGGTATATTTAAGTTAAGCACTATAATAGCTTTATTAGGTAGGAGTCTTATAGCCTAGAGTAATAACACCTAAGCGACTAAAGTAGTTTCTTAAGTCTCTAGAAAAGTCTAAGTAGTATTTATTAGAATAAATGTCTAGGAAAGGCTTAAAGCTTAGTCCTAAGGTAGCTTTTATCTAGCTCTTAGTTTCTTATTAATTAAACTATAGTATTAGCTATAGTTTATATATAATAAATCTTTCTTATAGTAGTCTATAGATATTAATTTCTAATATTTATAAAGTATAGGATTAGACCCTATACTAGCTTATCTCTATTACCTACTAACTATTTATCTTACTATTATAGTCTAAGGCTAGTATATTAATATTAGATAGGGAACTTAAATATAATATTTTAAGTCCTAGTTAAGTAAGTATAGGTACTAGATATTCCTAGCACTAGGCTTAGCCTTATTTATATATATAGGCTATTAAAAGAAGTACTAAAGTTCTAATTAAAATTAATAAGTTAAAGCTAGAATTAAAATTAGTAGTAATTAATTAATAGGTACTAACTATAACTCTAGAGCGCCTAGAAAGTCTAATTGCTTAAAAAAGTGCCTAAAAACTTTTTAGCTCGCGTTTTAACGCTCATATAGGCTCCCGCTATTACTTATGTAGTTTAGTTATGGCGAATTTTAACGCATATGTGGAAGGCTGTGTGGGTGGAAGGCTGCGTGGGTGGAAGGCTGCGTGGGTGGAAGGCTGCGTGGGTGGAAGGCTGCGTGGGTGGAAGGCTGCGTGGGTGGAAGGCTGCGTGGGTGCAAAGCTGGGTGGGCGAAAAGCTGGGTGGGCGAAAAGCTGCGTGTGTGCACAGCTGGGTGGGTACACAGCTAGGTGGGTGTAAGCTACGAGCGTAGGCATGAGCTAGGCGTGTGGTGCATTTGCACACATGCAGCTTTCCACCCACCTAGCTTTGCACCTACCCAGCTTTTCACCCACGCAGCCTTCTACCCACCCAGCTTTACACCCACCCAGCTTTACACCTACCTAGCTTTTCACCCACGTAGCCTTCTACCTACGCACCTTCCTAAATGCGCGGCCCTATATATACGTACACTTATAGACACCTAACTTTATATTATACTTACCTAAACGATATAATATAACTTAATAGCTTATAGTATAGGAGAATAGGCCGCGGTTAATGCTATAGTATTATTATTTCTTATTTAGAGAGAAAAGATAGGTAATTATTAAGTATATAAGAAAGTCGTAGAGTTATAGCTTACGTTTGTCCGTAGCTCTATAGAGACCTTTATCCTAGGAGCCTAAAAGTCTATAGACGCTATTACGGCTAGAACTCTAATAACGTTATATAATTAAGCTAGTATTTATTTATTACTAAGTTATATTATTTTAATAAGTTATTTATTTTAATAAGTTATTTATTTTAATAAGTTATTTATTTTAATAAGTTATTTATTTTAATAAGTTATTTATTTTAATAAGTTATTTATTTTAATAAGTTATTTATTTTAATAAGTTATTTATTTTAATAAGTTATTTATTTTAATAAGTTATTTATTTTAATAAGTTATTTATTTTAATAAGTTATTTATTTTAATAAGTTATTTATTTTAATAAGTTATTTATTTTAATAAGTTATTTATTTTAATAAGTTATTTATTTTAATAAGTTATTTATTTTAATAAGTTATTTATTTTAATAAGTCATTTATTTTAATATATAAACTCTAAAGTATAACTTTTAACACCTACTAATATTATATATAAATACGTCTACCATATAAACCCCCGTTTTACTTACGGTTAGCTAGTCTTTATTTATTATCTTCTATAACCTTAGTTTTCTAGTATAGTTACTTTTTTATAAAGGGGGGGTGGTTTTATTAATAATATTTTAGTTAGTACGCAAGGTGATAGCCTACCTTTATTTCTAGCTCTATAGATAGCTCGCCTACTAGTCGCTAAAGACTCTAAAGAGTGGCCTAACGTTATAGTCTTATAACTAGACTTAACGAGTTCGCTTAACCTATAATAGCCTCTAAAGCCTAATAACTAATTTTTCTTTATTATATTATTAATAGTATAACTTAGCTATTTAAGAGTAGAGACCTAGACTACTACTAACTATACTACTAGCTATAATAATTAATATATATATATATTTTAATTACTTAAATAACCTACCTTATTTATTAGATAACCCTTAACCCTTATATCTTTAAAAATTATTATAGTTATAATCCTCCACTAAATGCCACTAGAATACTAGCAGTATATAGGAAATAGCTTTCTTCTCTATACATTATAGTGCTAGGTATTATATAGAGTATTACCTAATATTTTTTAGATATTATAAAAGAAGATAATCTCTTAAATAATAAGGGGAGTAGAATTTATAAAACCTTTAATTTAGTATAATACCCTTATCTTAGAAGTATATAAAACATAAATCCTTCTTATATATCTATAGTCTATATAGTATATTTACCTTTAATACTAATCTTAGCACTTATACTTCCTTCTATATACCTAGTAATAATATATATAGGTAGTATATAGCCTATATTATAGCCGCATTAATAATATGTTCTATAAGCATTTAACGCTTAGATAAACTATAATTAGTTTATAGCTACTAGTCTCTAGTATCTAAGTTAGTATTATTATATAGCTATATATTAATTTTAGTTATACTAATTATATTAAAAAACTCCTTTTATATAGTAGTTTTAGTACGTTTTTATAAGTATACTCTAGTTAATTATACCTTACTTTTTACTATATAATATATTTAATATAACCTAGTTCCTATTAATTTAACGGCTTTAATAGTCCTAGATTCTTAATATACCTCTAAGCTAAGAGAATCTTATAGTTTAATTAACTTACTAAGTATTATATTTATCTTAGTTTAACTTTTTAGTACTAGCTTAGGTAGGCGCTTAGGGATTAATAAAATGGCTTATATAGCCTACTACTTTTAGTTAGGCCTTATTAGAAGGCTAACTAAGAAACGCTACTACTATATTACATTAGACGCATTAGTTAATATAGGCCTAGTATATTACTATATCTATATACTATATAACCTGCTAGAGCTACGCTTATATCCTGATAGATAATAGGGACTACTAGGTATATAGAGTATAATAGTGACTACTAGGTATATTAAGGATAATAAGGTCTACTAGAGTATAAAATAGACTACTAGGTATATAGAGTATAATAGGGACTACTAGGGATATAGAGGATAATAGGGATAGCTAACCACTAAGTATATAAGGATAATAGTAGACTACTAAAGATAGTAGGACTAACCTACCTTTCTATACTATTCCCTACTATTTTACTTACTCTTACTCTTACCTTTTTTTTTATAGACCCTATTTAAATTAATATAACTAAACCTAGTACCCCTATTAAAATAAATATTACTTCTAAATAAACCTCTATATATATAAGGTATTATACTTATTATTATATATATATTTATAGTATAGTAGATGGCTTTATATAGAGTATAAGTATATTTTCTCTATAAAGCTAAGTATATTTACTATAGAATTATTAACTTTACTAAAGGGTAGTAAGAATTATATTCTTAAATAATATCTTTAGCTAGATATTATAGACTTTTATAATTAGAATATAAGAGAGATTTTTACCTTTTAGTTAACCTTAAAACTTAATATATCTATATCTAATAGGATAGGAATTCCTAATATAATAGCTACTCTAGTAATAATTAAAGATATTATATATAATATTAAATATTATTAGTAATAACGGCTTACCTATATATATCTTATAAGAGTTTTATATTCTCTTAAGGAGATAATATAATTTTAGAGTAATTATAAGCTAGGTAGCTCTAAAGAGGCTTTCTAAACTTATATAAAAGCCCTAGGATAATTAACTATAAGCTATATTATATATTATAAATAGCTTAGCCTATATTAGTCCCTATATACTAGTAACTTACTTTTTTTAGTAGTTACTTACTCTAACTATACTAAGGTTATAGTATAAGTATTATTAAGTACTACTAAGTAGACTTTAACTAAAGTACTACTAATAAAAACTTTTTAACTACCTAGGAAACCTTAAGAGATATTTTAAAGAAGGCTATCTATATAGTTTATTAAAAGTATAAAGCCTCTACTATCTTTCTAATCTAAAATAAGCTATATAAGGGTTAAATAAGTAAACTAGTATAGAACTAAGAGAGTATATTTATTATTATTTACTAGATAAGAATAGTTTAAATAAATTCGTTTAAACCTACTACCTCTTAAGTTATTCCCTAAAGTAATATTCTCCTACTTAGCTTAGTATAACAATGGCTTAATCCTAATCTATAGTTAGTCTATTTCTTAGGTAGTAAGTTAGGTTAAATGCTATAGAGTAGTAATAAGTAGTATCTTAGGCGTAAGGTCTTATTAAGAGTAGAACTCTTAATAGTAAAACTATTACTTAGATTAATTAGTAGAGATCTAGACTACCTAGCTATAAGAATACCTCCCCCTTAAGTACCCATCTATCTCTCTACTATAGGCCTAGCTTATAAGGCTTATCTAACTATCCTAATAATCTTATATAGCTAGATTATCTTAATAATCTAATAAGCCATTATATAACCTTATATCCTAACTAGGCTATAGGTGTGCCTTCCTAAGCGGTCCGGCCTTAGCCCTATATCTATATAGCTATATTTATAATATAATACCCCTCCTCCTTTAGTCTTATCCTTAAGGCTATTAAATAGGCTAGCTAAGTAGTAGGTAGCTTTTCCCTCTTATATTATTATATACTATTATATCTAATTATATCTTAAGACCTCCTATATAATCCTAAAAACCTTCTTATAAGATAGATAAATAAAACGCCTTCCTTAAGTTAATAATTAGAAATCTAGTTAATATACCTATATACTTATTCTATAAAAAATAAGGCCTCTAGAACTATAAGACGTCTAATATAGACTCCTCTTAACATTTTAAGTATATCCGCCTTAACTAGTCTTACTATAATATAAATCCTCTTACTCCTTAGTAACTCTATTATATTAGTACCTAGTATTAGAAGGCTAAATCTAAATTAGAGGTTATTAAAGAAGAGCTTAAAAAAGTAAGTACTAAAGTATATTACTTATAAAAATAAAAGAAATTATAGTTTAAGAAAATAATATATATAATTATATATAGTATTAATAATATTAAAGAACTAGAGTATATAGAATAGGAGGAAGTAGAATAGCTTTAGAAGGCTATAGGGGCCCTTCCTAATCCTTCTAAGGATCTAGATCCTACCCTAGTTCGTTCTTTAGATACTAAGTTTAGTATTAAGTTATTAGATAGTACTTATATAATTAACTAGGATATATTCCTTAGGAATAGAACTATTTAAGTAGAGTTAAATAATTTATAAGGTTCTTAATTAGTTCCTAGGTGTTTTTAGAGTTTAGGTATCCCTTCTATTTAATAAGATAATAATAATTTTTAATACTTCCTTATACTTTAAGTATCTTTTTAACTTTATATTTATTAGTATTATTAACTATAATTCTTATAGTAAGTATAGAATTATTTAGTACTCTTTCTAGTAGTAATATATAAAATATTAGGTAGATCCTTATTCCGTCTAGTAATAATAGTTTATAGTTAATATTTAATATTTTTTATTTAAGAAGGAATAGTCTAATTTTCTTCTAGTTAAGTTTATTACTAGGTTACTTAGTTTTAATATTTTTATAGATAAGGTAAACTTTATATCCCTCCTCTAGGATTAGTACTAGTAATCTCTTTTTATCTCTATAATATTTTATTTAGTTTTATAGAAATATTTATTCTTACTATAAATGTTTTATATACCTATAATAGTATCTACGTATATAGTTACTACTAGCATATTAAATATATATACTAGGTATATATTAATAGTAGGGTTAAACCTATAGTTTACCTTTATTAGTAATATCTTTATATTATTAATCTTAGAGCTATTATAAGCCTATTATATAAGTAGTAACTATCTTAACTAGTTATCTTATTAGTAGTTAATAAAGCTTTATAGATATTATTTAAGTATTTAGTTTAGAATTTCCATCTAACTATCTAACTATAGGTAGAATGCCGTAGATAAGCTTTACTTAATATATATAGTCTCTATAAGGTATTTCTAGAAGTTAGATATAAATAGTTTATTATAATCTAATATAAGCTTTATTAGTAATCTATATTATATAATAATAGTCTTAAAGAATATATATACTAGATCTATAATATTACTTAATTCTATATAGGGAATATAGTAGGTATATTTTATAAGTTTATCTATAATAACTAAGATACTATTATAAACTACTCTTATTATAGGTTCCTTAGACTTTAGTAGCTTAATAATAAAGTCTATTATAATTATTTACTATACTCTTTTAGGTAGTAGTATTAGTTATAGTTTACTATATAGTATATATTATAGTACTTTTACTTTCTAATAGATATTATATTTATTAATAACTTCTTATACTCTTTTTCTACTTTCTAGAAAATTATATAATCTTCTTAATCTATTAATTATTTTCCCTATACCCTAATATCTATATAATAGGTATTTATATATTTCCTTAATAAGCTACTCTTAAAGTATATAAAAAATATACTACTATTTATTATATAAGTAGCTTTCGCCTTTTCTTATTATATATAGTTTTATATCCTTATTATTTAAGTAGCTATCTTTCTTAATATATAATTTAATTTACTATATCTAAGTATTATCTAGTTCTACTTTCTAAGTTATACTAAGTTCCTAAGTACCTAGTATAAGGTTTCTATTCTTATTATACTTAAATATTAGATATTTAATTAGTATTCCTTCTAATTTTAAGTCTTCTTATTAGCTAAGAGTATTTACTTTACTATTAAGTATTCCCTTTTAGTATAGAATCTTAAAGTTATAATCTATAAAGGTCTTATATTATTATATTTATTATTTATTAAGTTCCTTTATAATAATAAATAATATAAGGTTCTTATAGTCTAAATAGACCTTAACTTTATACTTTACGCCTACTAGGTAGTATTACTATTCTTTAAATACTTAAATAATAGCTATAAGTTCTTTATTATATATACTATAGTTTAACTTAGGTCTATAGAGTTTCTTAGAGAGGAAGGTAACTAGGTAAAGTCATCCTTCTTTATCTCTTTATCTAAGCTATCCTCCTACTATAAAGTCTAAAGCGTTAGTCTTAATTTTAAATAGTTTACTTAGGTTAGTTATAATTAGAACTAGTTTATCTAATATTCTATCCTTTAATATTTAGAAGGCTTTAGCTTCCTTATTAGTCTACTAGAAGATATAATCTTTCTTTATAAGGTTAGTTAAAGGAATTATAATCTCTCTAAATTTATATATAAAACGTTAATAGAAATTTATAAATCTAAGGAATCCCCTGACTTCTTTACTATTAGTTAGTACTAGCTAATTCTATATATTTTTAATTTTTAATAGACTTATCCTAATATATCCTAGGGTAATTTTATATCTTAAGAATTTAACTTTCTACTAGTAGAACTTACTCTTTATTAGTTTAACTAGTAAATTATTATTATAAAGTACTTAGAGTACTTTATATATATATTTCTTATACTCCTTAAGTATATTAGAATAGATAAGGATATTATTAATATAAATAATAATAAAGTTATTAAGTTATTTTTATAGGACGTTATTAATTATTATCTAAAAAGTAGCTAGTATATTTATAAGAATAAAAGGTATTACTAGATACTTAAAGTATCTTCTTAAGGTTTAAAAGGTAGTTTTCTACTTATAACTATCCTTTATATAGATAAGGTTATAAGCCCCTTTTAGGTTAAGGGTAGTAAACTATCTAACTTATCTAACTTTATCTTATATTTCTAATATAAGTGGTAATAGATATTAGTTCTTAATTATAATATTATTTAGCTATTAGTAGTTAATATATAGTTATAGCTTTCTATTTCGCTTTTATACCTATAGGATTAGGTATCCTACTAGTAATTTAGAAGGTTATATTTAACCTTTTTATAGTATTTCCTCTAAATACTCCTTAAGTACTTAGTCCTACTTAGGGCTTTAAGGATAAATCTTTTAGAACCTAGGTTCCTTACTAGGCTAGAGTTTAATCTTATAGTCCTAGTATAAATATTCTAGTAGTCCTATCTCTAGCTCTCTGCTAAATAGCTTACTATACTTTAAGTATTCCTTAGGAATCTCTAATATATTAGCTTTTAATTCTTAGGTAATTAAATATATTCCTTAAGATTAGTCTTAATTTAATTAGGGTGCCCTTTTTCGTTTTTAGCTACTCCTACTATTATAATTATATCTTAGTATATCCTACTAAAGTTAGCCTATTCTCTAGTTAACTCTAGGATTACTCGCCTATAGGTAACCCTAATATAATATTATATTTTAAGATTACTATATATCTAAAGATAATATATAGTTTATACTAAAAATAAAGATAGGAAGTTACGTGGTTTCCTAGTCTACTATACCTTAGCTATACTAAACGTTATTTCCTTCTATATTTATAAGTTAATAGGGCTTATCTTTCTTTCTCTAGGGTAATTATAATCTATTAATAAGATTTAGTAAGATATAATTTCCTAATACTCTACTATTAAGTATTACCTAGATCTTTATTCCTTTAATAAAGATATTAAAGGTAAGGTATTTATTACTATTAATATTTATAGTATATAGAGACCTATTAGATCTCTATTAAAGAGTTAGTCTTACTAGTAATAATAGTTATTATTTCCTAGTTTCTTTTCTTTAGCTTTATCTAAGATTTAGTCTATTCTTTTAAATACTCTAAAGAGAATTAACTCTTATTCTTTCCTTTCCTTTTATTCTTCTCTTCTTTATTATTATTAGCTTTATATAACTATATTAGAGCTTTCTTAGTAATTATCTAATCTACTAGCTATATTAATTAAGTTTAGACTAAGTAAACTACTTATAAATATACTATTTCTATCCTCCTCTACCTAGGTAGCTTAGATTATGTCTATATTTTCCTTAATATAGGATATTTTATTATTTCTTCTTAAGTCTAAATAGGTTAAAAATCTTCTCTAGATTTTCTAGTCTTATAAGTCTATTTCTAGAAATAGACTATATCCTATATTAGGGTTAAATCTAAGAAAGAATTAGTATTTAAGTTTCTTCTAAAGGTATATTTTATAGTTATTAAATAAATAAGATGCCTATAAAATCTTTTTATAATCTAGGCATCTCGTTATAAGTACTAGAAATTTAGCTACTAAGGTATATACCTTAAGGCTTACTCTTATTATTACTTTTCTAATTTTCTATTTAAGAACGTCTAGGTAAGAAACGTCTCTTCCGTAAATTTATACTCCTACTAGTTCTAGATCGCCTAGTCCTATAGATAAGGCGCTCACTAGTCTTAGGTTATAATTCACATAGTTCTCCTCTAGTAGGGTTTTAGGAACTATAATAAAGACTTCCTTTCCCTCTAGCTTTATTATCTTAAGGTCTTCTTCCTTATCTAGGATAAGTTATATTCTAAAATCCTAGTCTTTATTAGATATAGGTTTATTATAGTTTATAAAGTAATTAGTATCTAAGAAGTATTCTTTACTATTAGTTATACTAATATTTTAAATAGGTAAGTCCTTATAATAAACTACATTTAGGCTTTATCCTTTAGTAACTAGTTTCTACTATTTTTTAGGTACCTTATACTTATTTATAAAGTATCTAGTCTTCCTATAGTTATAATATTTCTTTCCCTTTTCTTTTTTAGTAGTATTAAGTTCTATTAGGCCTAGATAGGTTCTATAGGCCGTAGATCCGTTTTAGCACTTTCCTATATTCACCTAATTATACTATAGTAGATTTCTATAGTTCCCTATATACCTTCTACTATATTTAAGTTATCTAGTATAGAGATAATTATTAACCTTAATAATTTTATAATTTCGTCTTTTACTTCTTCTCTAAGTCTATTATAAAAGAGTTCTATTTAGCTTTTATTATCCTAATTAATATAAATAGTAATATATCTTAACTTATATATATAGTACTAAGTAGATCTAGTCTACTTTAGGGATTTAAGTTTATATATAGTAGTTTAGACTTTATTTAGATTACTAAATATAGTCTATAGAACTTCCTTAAAGTTTTTATATTTCTTAAAGATTTTAGTAGTCTTATCTTTAGGTTCCTTATTATTAAGGTAGTCCCTAAGAGTTAGCTCCTACTATTCTATTACCTTACCTATAAGAAGGTTTCTAATATAGAGAATCTTAATAGATTCTTTTTTAAAGGCGTTATTAACCTTTAAGTAGGCTTTAGCCTAAGTAAGGAAGGTATAGATATCTCCCTTTACTCTATTAAACATATTAGGTTTAGGAAACTTAGGTATTATAGCCTTCTTCTCTTTCTTAAGTATTATATTTTTAAGTTTTATCTCCTTTATCTAGATATAAAGATACTTAAGTTTAATATTAAGGTCTATAATTATAACTATAAGGTTAATAGTAATGTCTCTAGTAGTAGATATTATAAAAGGTTAACTACTTAAGGTTTTAATAGTAACTTACTAAATAGACCTAATTAAAATATAATAATAGCTTAATCCTAATCTATAGTTAGTCTATTTCTTAGATAGTAAGTTAGGTTAAATACTATAGAGTAGTAATAAGTAATATCTTAGGCGTAAGGTCTTATTAAGAGTAGAACTCTTAATAGTAAAACTATTACTTAGATTAATTAGTAGAGATCTAGACTACCTAGCTATAGGAATACCTCCCCCTTAAGTACCTATCTATCTCTCTACTATAAGCCTAGCTTATAAGGCTTATCTAACTATCCTAATAATCTTATATAGCTAGATTATCTTAATAATCTAATAAGCCATCACGTGACCTTATGTCCTAACTAGGCTGCGGGGGTGCCTTCCCCGGCGGTCCGGCCTCAGCCCCGCATCCATGCAGCTGCGTTCGTAACACTTAGGCCTTTTAATGCCTCTTCATTTTTTACTAAAAGGTATATACTACTTCGTTTTTTAAGGTACTAACTAACTAGTCAGGCTATCTAAATGTTCACGAAAGCACACTAGATAGGACTTATTTAGCGGGGTCTTAAGCGCACGATTTAGAGGAATTACTTCTACGCTATAAAATTATTACGAGATTAATATCTAACTACATAGTATTAAATAATTCTATTTAAAAACTATTCTAGGAAAACTCTAGGCAGTAGCTTAATAGTTATAGCTAGTAATAATAATTAATATATATATATATTTTAATTACTAAAGCGACCTACGTTATCTACTAAAACTACCCTTAACCCTTATATTATTTAAAGTTATTATAGTCATAGTACTTAGCTAAATGGCATTAGAAAGTAGCTAATTTATAGAATATGGCTTTTATATCTATATATTAAGGATCTAGGCATTATAAAGAGTATTTCCTAATGCCTTTTAGATACTTTAAAAAAAGGTAATCTCTCGCGTAATATATAGAATAGAATCTATAAAATCGGTAGCTTACTAGTATATTCTTATCCTAGAAGTATATAAAGTATTAATCCCTCTTATATTTCTATAGACTATACGGCTTATTAAGCCTTAGCGCTAGATTTAATACTTATACTTCCCTTTATCTACTAAGTAACACTATAGTATAAGTTATATATAACCTATATTAGAGCCTTATAGGGGTATCTAGTATACTCATATTAGTATAAATTAGCTCTATAAGAAGTCTATACTTAGTTAAGTTATAATCATACTACGGCTTCTAGTTATCTACTATTAAGTCTAAGAATAAGTAAGCTTTATCTTATAGCTATATATTTATTTCGCTAGTACTAATTATATTAAAAAATTCCTCTTATATAGCACTTTTAGTAAGTTTTTATAGGTATACTCTTATAGAGTATACTTTATTTTCTACGGCACGATATATCTAGGAGAGCCTAGTTCTACTTAATTTAGTATCTTTAATACTCCTAGATTCTTAGTATACCTTAGAACTAAGTATATTATATAGTTTAATAAGCTTAGTAAGGGTTAGATCTATTTTAACTAATTTTAGTTCTATATTACTCGCCTTTGTTAGTATATAGGGATTAATTGAACGGCTTATATAGCCTACGGCTTTTAGTAAGGCCGTATTTAAGGGCCGACTAAGGAACACTACCACCGTTTTATACTATATACGCTAGTTAATATAGGCTTAGTAGGTCGCTATATCTTTATAGTATATTACTTACTAAAGCTATACCTATATTATAACGGCTAAGGCCTATTAGTATACTATATATACTATAATAGTAGGTATACTTACCTTTAACTACTTTACTAGATCCTTATTAAATATAGTATAGATTAAATATCTATATAAATCCTATAGTAAGGCCTAGCCTCTAGAGGTAATATAGGTATATATAATAGTAAAGAGCCTTAGTAGGTAATATTTAGATTATTCTATTACTCGCTATTACTACTTATTAGAAGATAGGGGTGTCTTTAATATCCTCTTTCTAGTAAAAGTCAAGTAAGTATCGTAGTACCCTAACTATAATACTATAGAAATCTTCTATACTTTAAATCTCTACTTTAAAAGCACTATCTAGTAGTACTAGAGTAAGAAGGGGAAGAATAATATTAAATAAGAGAGAATCTACCTTATAGAAGATAAAAGTTTTCCTAAGTTACTATTAGATACTACTACTAGTAATAATAGACTTATATATATAGGTTTTCTCTTTACTCCTAACCTTTTATATATCTAAGAGTTACTTCTATAGCTAGAAGGTCTCTTCTACTATTAGGATTCTTTAAGAGGATTAGTGTAATATCCCTATCGTAGATAGTCTTAAAATCATCCTCTTTTAGATCCTACTCTTCTACGTATTTTAGCTAGCTATCTTCATCCTCGCTATTAAAGTAGTAATCTATAATAGCTTTCTTACTAAGCTTCTTATAGGTAAGAACCCTAGGACGGGTCGCGGTATATACCTAAAGTTAGATCAGAAGTGCTAGCTATATTCTTTAGCGCTTATTAGGGAAGATAGATATATCATATACCTAGTAGTAGTAGAGGACGAGATAGACATCATTAACATCTATAACGGGTTTTTTATTAACTAAAGTATTAAGTTTATACTAGATTATTAGATAGCTATTAATATACTAAGCTAAAAGTATAAGTAGTTAGTCTATAGGTAGAAGTCCTATTATTAGTGGTAATCTTATATTATTAATCTCGTTATTTACTTACCTATTAAAGTCAAACCTAGTAGATTTTTAGTAAACTTAGAATAGTATTCTCTTATAGGTATAGACTATGCTTCTTTTATATATTCTTTAATAAGCGTCTAGCATCTACTCTAAGAAGGTTATAATATCTTCCTTTATCAATTACTATAGATAATCCTACGGGTTAGTATATAAATAGGCATAGTGTCTAAGACTTATTAACATAAGGCACTTATATAACTTATACTAACTCTTTCTTACCTCGTCCATTTTACCTTAACGCCATGCATATTAACTTTAGTTGTATCAGCATGTCTCTTTTTGACAGCTGGCCAGAGATAACCTGACCAATTAAGACCTGACTAGCTGACCAAACTACGGTTTTGCCGGGGTATTGCCGGCAGGCCCTAGTATTAATATAAGCCCTACACATCTTTATTAGTTATATAGGCTAAGTTCCACTTTATTAGCTATATATCTATTATATTAACTAAGTATATTACTATATTATAGGTATAACTAGTTAAATATATAATATTTTACTACCTTAGATATAAATAGTATAATAATAATACTAAATTATTTCTAATACTACCTCTTTATTAATAAATAGTAGGCTATATTACCTATTAAAATAATAGAATTCGCCTAGAATGCCTCTTAGAATATAAATAGTCTAGTAGTAAAGTGATTATTTACCCTAGAGAGGTATATTATTAATTTAGAATTAATTCTAATTTATATATATATATATTACCTTATATATCTATACCTAACCTATATAAATATATATAAAAATATAGTATAGAAATTTAAGAACTAGTTACTAGAAGAATAAAGACTAGCTATAAGGTTAATATTATTAGATAATATAACTAATTTAAAGAGGTATATTTATTAATATTTTTAAGATATTTAAGAACTACTAATAAACTATATAGGAATTAGTTCTAAAGAAACCTTTATATATACCTAGAATACTAGATTAAGAAGAATAATAGCCTAATATTCTAGAAAGAAATAGTACTAAAAAACTACTAGTACCTATATTTTAAAATAGGAAAATTAATAATTCTAAATTAATTTTAGAAAGTAGAAAGAGTACTAAGGATTATATAACTTATAAGGAAAAAGGAAGAAAATATCCCCCTATTAATTATAATTAAGATTATCTTATTTAGGAAGGATTTAAGAATCTATTAGATAATAGTTCGGAATTAATTCTAAAAAAGAGATAATATATTTAATATATAATATAATTATTTAATCTAAATAATTAGATTTTATAAGGAGAAGACTTTATTTTAATATTTAGTTATTATATATTATATATTATATAAGGAAAATAAGAAGGATAAAAGGAAATCTATAGTTTAGAATTATTTCTAATCTAATTTTATAACTATTATTATAATAGCTAAATTTAACTAGCTTATTATTATATTAATTATTATAGTTTAAGATTAGAAGAGTAGTTAGTTAATCTAAATTTAATATAAATATTAGTAATTAATATATAAAATAATAAAATATATATTACTTTTATTATTAAGTTAGAATAGTACCTAAAGAGCTTATATATTATAAGAGGGCTATTAAAGATATAGTTAATTAAGTTATTTATTAATTTAGAACTAATTTAGAAATAGTTCTTAAATAACTCCTTAAATTTCTTTATATATTTTATAGAGGTTAATTAAGGTATACTTAATAAGCCTATCTTTATTATTCTCTTATAATATCTAGTTATATATAATTAGTAATATTCTTTTTTATAATAGAAAAAAAGTTATACTTATTCTTTTTACTTATCTTTAGACTTATTAATAATAACTTTAATTTTAATAGGTAAGAGTTAAGTTATAACCTAAAGCTACCTTTAAAGCTTCTAGGATATTCTTATTAAGTATTTTAGAACTATTAATAAATTAGTTATAATATAAAACTAAATTAATTTAAGATTATACCTTTTAATATAATTTAAGAGTAGTAAATAATAACTAGTCTAGTAGTAGAATTATTTATAAAGTAATTCTATAATATTTATATATCTAGATATAATATTCTAGAATTCTTATAGAATTAAACTATAATTAGGGTTTAAGCTAAACTATAGAATTAATAAGCCTTTATATAATACCTAGTTCTAGATATTAGTTCTTAAATAAACTAAATTATAAATATATTAGAATTATTTCTAAAATAATTATAAAGTAACTTATATAGTAATCCCTATATAATATAGTTATAGTCTTTAATAGTACTAATAGCTAAAAGTAAAGCTATTTAGTTATATAAAGAATTAGGACTTCTTAAGTAATTTTTTCTATAAATTTAGCTAATACCCTACTTAAAATAAATAAGGTAAAACTAAATAGTATTAAGGTATTACTATTCCTATAGTTATTATTATAGGTTAAGAGACTATAAATATAAACTAAGTCCTAAAGATATATCAAGGAGCGGCTAGTACGAAGGGAGTAATAAGGAAGATCTTAATAAATACGTTAACTATAATAGTATAACTCTATTATTTACTAATAAGAACCTCCCTCGCGAGCTCTATATAGGGATCTCGTGGTCTTATAGCTACGTCCTCCCTTATTACGTATAGTCCTCCGTCTCCTTAATTATCTTATATTATAGTAGCCCCCTAGCTCTATAACCTCGTAGGCTTATAGCTATATCCTCATACTTATAACGCGGCTATACTATAATAGGCTACCCTCTCTTCCGCCTCCTCTTTTTATACCTCCTTACTCGTCTTAGGTAAGGCTTATTTTCCTATATTAAGCTCTTTAACCTTATTAGGGTACCTATTATTATTATATATATACTAGCTATATATAAGGTATACTAACTATATTAGGTTTATAAATAGCTTCTTCTTTATTAATACTTAATTAATATATAGCTTATATATATATTAATCTTTTCCTAGAATAGCTCCCTAGACCTATTAATAGCTCTTTTTATATTATATTTAATTTTTTCTATATTTACTTATTATTCTTATTAATTATATTACTATATATTACTTAGTAATAGCTTCTTTCCTACTAGCTCTTAATAGGCGTATAGCTTATATATAATATAAGATATACTTTAAATAGCTCTTCTAATAATAATAGCCTCTTTTAAGTACCTAATTTACTTATTATTATGCCTTTTATAGCTTCTTTAAAAGGTTTATTCCTACCCTCCTTTCTTTTCTTCTTTTTCTTTTCCTTCTTTAGTTAACTATTCTTTTTTTTAAGTATGCCCTTATTATATACTATACTTACTACTCTTATATGCCTTTTTCCCTTTACTTAAATATTAACTTTTATAGAGTCCCTTCTCTCTCCCTCTCTCTTATTTACGCCTACGCTATATATCTTCTTTATTTTTCCCTTATATTGCCGCTACGTGCTAATCGTTAACCTATAAATAGTAATTCTATAAAAATTCTTTTTTTTAATAATATATAAGTATTTTCTATACTCCCTTACTACTTTCCTACTACGTACTTACTACTTATTTACTATTAACCTATTACTAGGTTAAAGAAGTAGCCCTAATTATCTACTAAGGAGAAGGTAGAGAAGGTAAAGGCACTACTAGTAGTATCTAGTACTAAGTAAGTTTCCTTATATAGTTATTATATATTCCCTACTAACTAGCTACTAGATTTAAGATCTTATATAACTATTATTATATAAAATAAGGTATTATAGCCTAAGATAACCTAGCCTACTAGTATTACTAGAGCTTAGGTATATTACCTACTACCTAACTACTTATTACTTACTAACTTATTATATAGATACTATATTAAGTAAGTATATACTTTATATATATAATAAGAAGTTATATACCCTAGTATAGCTAGCTACCTAGGATATTACTAGACGCCTTTAGTACGTCTTATTCCCTACCTTACTATAGGACTAGGTATAGCTATAATATTCTTTTAATTAACTTATAGCTAACTTACTAGGCTATTATAAAGGCTTTATAGCTTTAGCTATAATAACTATACTTAAAGTAGGCCTATAAGGTAGCTAATAAGGATAAGCCTATAGCTTATAAGTATATATTAGCTATATACTAGATAGTAGAGGCCTATACTACCTAGGTATAGGCGTAGGTAGCTATATAAGTTATATAGGTAAGTTAAACTTACTTCTCCCTTACTATATACTTTCTACTAACTTATTACTAGTCTACTTATAGTTTATTATTAGTAGGTATTACTATATATAATAATATTATTACGGAGATAGGCGTAATACCGCCTCTACGCTAGGATAGCGTAGATGGTATAGAGCCTCCTACTCCTAAGTAGCGCGCTAGTTATATACTCCCTATATATACCCCTACTAGTTAGGTAGCTAGGTAATTAGATTTCTTTTTAATAAGATAATTTTATAAGGGTAAGCTACTATAATCTTTCTACTCCCTTACTACTACTTTTCTATAACTATCTTTATATAAAAATCTTCTTTATATTATACTAGTATATTTCTATCTATAAAGTTAGACTTCTTTAACTATAAATTCTCTACTTTATTAAAGTTAAGCTATTTAACCTAGAATAGCTATCTCTTATTATAGTATTTATAAGCTATAATTTACTTAACCTTATAGATATTATTATTAATAATAATATAATTTAATAATATAATTAGTACTCTTTTATAGCTTATATATAGCTCTAAGCTAATAATATTAAATATATTATAGATCCTTATTATTTCTAGTAACTAGAGCTTAAAGGCTAAGCTACTAGTTCCTATATATTATTTAATTTAGTATAATCTTATATACTTTATTATAAGTTTCTTACTTAGTTACTATAAGTTAAGGTTCTTTATAAAAAGTAAGACCTAATCTCCTACCTTAAAATTATAATTTATTTATTTTCTATTATACTATTTCTTTTATACCTTATAACTTTATTATAGCTACCTTATAATATATTTATAAGCCCTTTAAAGCTCTTATATATATTCCTTAGCCTAAATAATAGGATATAATAAATAGCCTTCTATGCCTAGTAACTTAGGGTATTTATTATATAATAAATATACTAAGACTACGCCTATTATATTATATAGGCTTATATTATATACTAGTTAAGCTATTAGTAGCTTTTTAACCTAGTTATCTTATTCTTTATTATAGAAGGTATATAAATAATACTCTAATACCTAATTCTACCTCTCTATCTAACTATCTATCTATAGATAGAAGGTAATACTTAAGTACTACTTATATAAGTAGGTAGTAGAGACTTTACTAGAACCCTAATATGAAGATTAACCTATAATCTAATATAATACCTTATAGTATACTATAGTATATAATAATTTCTTTAAGTATAATATTAGTAAGGCCCTTACTTATTAGCTACTTTATTATTATAATATAATAACTATATTTTATATATCTATCTATAATAACTAATATAGTATTATATATACTATATTTCCCTAGTCTCTTTAGTAACCCTATTATTATATTAATAGTAATTTTATTATAAAGGTAAGCTACTAGTAGTAATACTACGAGCTTACTATATAGTTAGTACTACCTGCCTTTTATCTATTAATAGCTATTATAGGATATAATATACCTTTATATTACCTTTACTATCCCTAGCTAATAATAATATAACTTTATCTAGTATAATATTTATTATAGCCCTTAGTATCCTACTACTTTATTATTATAATAAAGCTATAATACCTTTATATATAGACTATAAGGAATATATATCTAATTATCCTAGTACTATAGGCTATTATTACTATATTCCTATTTTCTAACTTAAGGTAAGGTAGAAGTTACCTTACGTATTACTATAATAGGGCGTCCTTCTTCTCTTTATATAACTTTAATAGCTTAAGTTAGGCTTAGGCTTATATTAAGTATTCCTATAATACTCTTATACTATTCTTATACCTCTTATACTTTATATTATTTTTATATATCTTATATATTCTTATTATTCTTACTTACTATTAGACTTATATCTACTTCTCTTATAAATCTCTTACTTCTTTCTTATATATCTTATACTTTATCTTTACTACTATTAATAGTAGGTATATCTACTACTTAGTCTATTATAGTATACTAGTAGCCTCTTACTACTTTATAGATTACTAGCCTATATTAGTTTATAATCTATCTTATTATATCTTACCTATTCTTAAATTACTATAAGAATACTAGTAGCACTATTAGCCTCTTCTACGTACTCTTTATATCTTTCTTATAGTCTACCTACCTTAATAGCGTATTTATAGGGTTCTCTTACCCTAGCTAATAATATATTATAAAATTAAATAGTGCTAATTTATCTAACGCTATAGCTTACCTACCTACTAACTTCGTCTTTACTATAAGGTAATTATAGTTTAAATAGTTAGTAAGTACTTTAATAATATATTTCGGGTATACTAGGTAATAGTGCTACTAGTAGAATATTTCTATAATAGCTAGTATTTCTATATCTAATGTCTAATAGTATATTTCTAGTCTTATAAGCTTATATAATAGGTATATAATAGGGTACTAGCTTCTTTATTATTTTTATAAGAGAATTATACTAATAGTAAAGTCTAATATATCTATCTTGGCTCTTATTAGTACTATTAGGTTATAATAAGCTAAGAGTAGGGCTTTCTAGAATATACTTTTTAGCTACTTAAATACTATTACCTAGCTACGTATTAATATTAGTACTCCTTTCTTCTATATTATACTAATATCTATTAATAGCTTTATAATCTTATTAAAAAATTTAATAAATTACTAATAGAAGTTTATAAAGCTAATAAAAGCTTATATCTCTTTTATATTACTTAGCTATAACTAACTTATAATAGCTTTAATATAGTCTCTTTCTATATATATTCTACCTAGCTATATTATAAAGCCTAAAAATAATACCTTTATAATATTAAACTCTAATTTATTAAGGTTTATATATAGCCTAGCCTAGAGTAGAAGCTAGAGTACCTTATAAATATACTATATATACTTTATAGGGTTACTACTATATACTAATATATTATTAAGGTATATAATATAGAACTAGTTAAGGTAGGGTTATAATATTATATTAATATATTCTTAGAATATTACTAATATATTTATTAGCCTAAATAGTATTACTAAGAATTTAAAGTGCCTATATTTATAGTAGAATACTATTTTCTACTTATTACCTTTATAAATTCTAATATATCTATATATATCTTAGATATTAAACTTACTATAGATCTTTATATTATATAATTAATCTATAATCTTATTTATTAGTAGTAAAGCTATATAATTCTTATAAGTTTACTAGTTTAGTATATAATAATCTATATATATCTATAACTTACTACCTTTCTTTAGTATAAATAGGATAGGTACTCCTACTAGGCTTATTAATCATTAGATTATCCCTTTCTCTACGCGAGCTCTATAAATTTATAAAGTTCTTATAGTTCTTTTAGTATAAGCGCGTAAATTAGTCCCTAAGGCGGTACTACACTATCTTCTAATTCTATTATATATTATAGCCTATCTAATAGTAGTAGTTCTAAAGCCTTTTCCTTAGAGAATACCCCTATAAGATCCCTATATTTTAAGGGTATCTTATTAGCTACCTTACTATATATTTATATACCTACCTCGCCTATATTTATATTATTATTAATATTCCCTACTATAATATATCTAACCTATAGCACGCTATCTTCCTAATCTTCTAGTTCCTACGGCTTACTATCTCTACTAACTATAAACATAAGCCTAGCTTCTATAGCTACCCTATAATATATATACGTATTTCTTATAAGCTATATACTATCTATAGTAATTTAATAATTCTAGTAGTTATATAGGAGTAATATATTAGGATCTATATTATACTACTAGGGTTTTCCTAGTAGTATATTATTAGCTCCTAAGTCCCTAACTATAATATAAATTCGCTATATCTTTATTACTCCCTAGTTATCTATTAACTTTATAACTATATTAAGCTATCCTAATAACTTAAAGGGCCTTCTATCTATAATAGAGGTATCCTAGCCTACTAGTTCTAGCTATATTATACCTATAATATAAATATAAATAATATTATAGTTACTTCCTAAATCTAGTAGTACTCTTATAGTAATATAACTACCTTATAGCTATATACTTATAGTTCTTATAAAAATAGAGCTTTTCCTTAAGTTATAACTATCTTCTTATACCTTATATACTACCTAGGCTTCCTAGTTTAACCTAGTTACTAGGGTTCTATCTTATTATAGCTCCCTTATATCTTCCTAGTACCTATCTTACTACTCTAGTAGCTATATTATACGCCTACGGCTATGCCTTTCTATAATATACCTATATTAGTAGTATATTATATAGTCTAGGGCCTTATATTTAAAATAATAATAGTCTCTACTATACTTCTAGTATCCTAGCTCCTATATTTCTAGATATACTCTAGCTTTATACTCCTTATATTATAGCCCTATAGTTCTAATACCTAGATCCTTCCTAGGCATATTATAATCCCTTCTCCTATATATATTACTATAATTCTAATAACCTAACTTACTAGGGTTATATATTAACCTAATAGCTTTATCTTATCTTACTATCTAAGTATAGTTATTATCTTCTAGGTCCTAGAAGGGTTATTATACTCTTTCCTAGCTTTACTTATTCTTATTACTTTAACCTCTCTAGCCCTCTTAGGTTTTCTATAAGTCTACTAAGTATCTATAGCTTATAAGCTACTCCTAAGAGCTTAGGAGTCTATTTAGTAAAATTTCCTTTATAAGTACTAGCTATAGCTAATTAAGGAAGAAGTTAATATATATATTAGTTAGTAGCTAATTTATTATTTCTAACTCCTTATTTTCTTATTTTCTTAGGAATTACCTAAATAACTAAAACTCTACTTATTATATATAATCTAAGTCTATAAATACTATAAGGCTATAAGTATACTTATTACCTATTTCTAATTATACCTATCCCTTAAATTAAGCTTATAACTATACCTTAATAAATTTACTATTTATATTATTAGCTAGCTATTAAGTCTAATACTACTTTAACTTACTATAAAGGTACTAGCTTATATAGATAACTTATTATTATATTATAATAAACTTATAGGGTTTTATTATAAAGATTATATCTAGGTCTATTATAAATATCTAAAAGTCTATTATACTTTTACCCTTAAAGGTAGGATATTAGATATTAATCCTACTTCTTTATTCCTTACTATAAACTTACTTTAGAGGAGCTTCTTCCTTACTATCTAATAGAAGTCCTTTAGGGAGCTCTACCTCCTTACCTCTTTCTATCCTCTCTATTAGGCTCCTTCTCTTCCTTACCTTCTACTTATTATATATCTATTTAAGTATTACTTTATTACTATAATTTAATAATAAGCTCTTTATAATTTCTTTAATAGGTATAGGTTACTTACTACCTATATTAACTAAGGTTTATTAAATACTACTATAATCTAATAGCTACTACCCCCCTTCTATTTATATTAATAAAGGTAAAGTATTATCTATAGTAGCCTTACTACTAGGTTATAAGGAGGTTATATTAGTATTCTATATTATAATAGTTCTTAAGGTTATCTTTAATCTCCTTACTAGTCCCTTTATTATTCTTTTAGTAATAGTAAATAACCTATTAGCGAGTAGCTAGTATAAAGGGAATAATAAGGAAGATCTTAATAAATATATTAACTATAATAGTATAACTCTATTATTTACTAATAAGAACCTCCCTTATAAGCTCTATATAGGGATCTTATGGTCTTATAGCTACGTCCTCCCTTATTACGTATGGTCCTCCGTCTCCTTAATTATCTTATATTATAGTAGCCCCCTGGCTCTATGACCTCGTAGGCTCGTAGCTGCATCCTCGTACTCATGAAGCGGCTATGCCGTGATAAGATATTAGAAATAGTTTAGAAATAATTTAAGAATACTTACCTTTGATACTATCCTAGGCTTAGTCTAAGGTAATACTAATTAAACCCTATATATTAAGATAATACTATTTTAAGGTAAAATTATACCTTTATTAGAATATCTTATAGACCTTTTTAAATATAAATTTAATTAAATTTACCTTTTCTTTATTATAATAGGTATATAGAAGTAGAATAGCTAGAAATAGATTAGAAATAATTTAGAATTATTATTAAATAAAAAAATATACCTTTATTTACTATATATAAGTAATAAGCCTAGATTAATTCTATATATTTCTAGCTAAATTAATACTTATAATTAGTATTAATTTAAAAAGTTTAGATAATTTATTTCTAAAATAATTTAGCTTATACTTAGAAAAAGTAGATAGCTAAATAATTAGTACTATTATCCTTAAAATACTATATATACTAGGAAATATATTAGAAATAATTTAAATTTAATTTAATATAGATTATAAAAATTTATATACCTATAAAGACTCTAGTTAATTCTAATAGGTAAGTTATATAGTAACTTAATTAGACCTAGCTAGATTTTAAATTAATAACATTTTAGTTATAAGTACTTTTATTCTATCTATATTTATAAATATAAGGTAAATTTCTAGGAAGGTAGATAAGTTATATATTATAAGAAACTTATAGACTTTAGGATTTACTAGAAAAGGAACTAGAAATAGTTAGTAAATAATATAGAAATAATTTAGATATATTTTAAATTTAACTTACTAATTAATATTATCTTACTCCTTAGCTAAGATAAAAGAGTATATAACTAGGCTAAGAGTATTACTAGTATTTTTAATAGGGTAATTAGAGGGTATTAATAAATTCTATATAATATAATAATAATACCTAGAAAGGTAGTATTATCCCTAATAGGAAGAAGAAAGTTAAAGATAATAGAATAACTAATAGGCCTTAAAGTACCTTATTATTATAAGTGATTTATATCTAGTAAAGAAATATATTAGAAATAATTATAAAAGGATTAGGAAATAAATAAATACTAACTATAAGTCTTTTTATTTTATTATATAGAGTAAATAATATAATACTTATTAACCTTATCTAATACCTTATTATAAAATATAGCCTCTATTAAGCTAAAATACTCTTAGTATTCTATAGGGTATATAGTAAAGTAGTATTATTTAAAAGAAGCTAATTATATTACTTAGAAGTTTAAATAATATATATACTTTTTAGCTATTTAAGATATATACTAGAACTATATTAGAATTATTTCTATAATAGTTTAGATATAATACTTATACTTAAGTTAGTAATATATAAGACTAGCTAATAAGTATCTCTCTAAGGACTATAGTAATATTATTATCTATAAGAAAAGGCTTTTAACTAGGTATAAGCCTACCTATCTATTAGTTAGTATATATATTAAATAATATAATAAAATAACTTATATTAGAGCTTTATTCTTTACTAAATTTAGCTTTACTTCTTTTTATAGTCTTAAGAGGGCTTAAAATAATTCTAAATTAACTTTAGAATAATTCTAGCTAGTAATATTATAAAAGAATTTATAAATTTACCCCCTAGTATATTAATATCAATAATAATAATAGTATAGACTATAAAATAAGGTAATATATAACTTTTTTAATAATATCTTTTAAGCTATATAATATTATATCTAGTAAAAGATTAGAAATAATTTAGAAATAAATAAGATATAATTATAAACTAACTATAGACTAAGGGTAAAGTATATCCTCTTACTATAGGATATCTTATAGAATAATATATATAGTATTATATATACTAGTATATAGATAATTAGGAATTAAAGGAGAATAAAAGATAGTCTTAGTAGTTAAAGAAGAAGAAGTAAATTCCTTAAAAGAATTTCTACTTATTAAGGTATATAAATATAATATAATATTATTATCTATAATAAAAGATAGAGAGTAAGTATAAGGAGAAAAAGAAGGAGAAAATTTTATTTTTTTCTAATAAGAATTAGTTTAGAATTAGTTACTAAGTAGTATAAAAGTAGGTTAGAACTAATATAGAACTAGTTCTTTAAAAATTATTATATTATAGTAGTTTTAATATTTATATATATAAAAATATAAAGATTAGAATTATTTTTTATATAAATTCTATACTATTTCTCCTCTTAATCTAGTATTTTAGTATAAATTATTACTTAAATATTATAGAAATATTTCTATTATAATTTTATTATAATTCCTATTTAGAATTATTATTATTACTTAAACCTTTATTCTTACTCTTAGTACTAGTCTAGTACTAGTTACTATTACCTTAATATATAGCCTAGACCTTATAAAGAGGTATTAGTTATTTAGCTAGGTAGACTATTTAAAATATATTAGAATTATTTCTATTATATTTCCTATTAATATACCTTAATCTTACTCTTAATAATAATTATAGTAGGTACTATTTTACTAAAAGCTAGTACTATATTATATTACCTTATAGTTAGTTATATTATTATTATTAAGTAGTATACTTAAAAAGAACTAGGAATTAGGTTAGAATTATTTCTATAATAGTTCTTACTTAAAATTACCTCTTCCTCCTCCTCTTACTTATTAGTATTTATCTATATAATAGACTCCTTATTAGATATATTATTATCTATTTTATAAGGGGTATCTTATATTTTTAGAATTAGTAATAGGAATTATATTAGTATTAGAATAGAATTATTTCCTACTATAGGCAGGTTATACTATATGCCTAGACGATAGGGAGGAGATGTCTCTAGCTAGCTAGGCGCGTAGGAGCTATAAATTTTAGGCTTTTATAGTAGCTACTATAGAATATAGCCCTCTATAATATCTTTATATTATCTTAGAGGAATTATATTAGTATTTTATTAGTTTTAGATTAAAAATAATTCCCTTATAATTAAGCTTAAAGTCTTAATACTAACTATTATAGCTAAAAAGGTAGTCCTTAACTACTATTATATAGGCCTTATTATAATAATAGTAGAAGGCGCTCTTACTATAAAGTAGTAGAGTCTATAATAGGAATTAGTATAGTATTATAATAGAATTATTTCTAACTTATATAATAGTAGAGCTAGCTATCCTTATACTAGTAGTAGAAGACCTTACTAGATATAATTATAAACTTACTATTCTAAGAACTATATTAGTACTCTATTTAAATTATTTCTATTAAGAATATAAAGAGAATATATATAGTTCTTTAGTAGGCTAGATAGTAAATTAATAGCTAGATAGTCTTTACTATAGTAGGCTATATATATTAGTTATTACTTATAGGAGGTTATTATTATATAATTAGAAATATATTAGAAATAATTTAGTTATATTTCTTTAAAAAGGTTAAATTAAAATAGAAATAATTTACGTTATATAAAGAAAAAAGTTAGTTACTAAAAGGAAGAGAAAAGGAAAAGAAATAGACTAGAAAAGAACCCTTTATTTATTATTTCTAGTTAAACTTTTTTATATATAAAAGGTAGGCTAAAATAAAGCTCCGCGTACTATAATTAGCCTAAACTTTTTACGAAGTATAGTACGTACGCCCTATGGGGAAACCCCGGCAAATCCCTGATTTGGTCAGCTGGTCAGGTCAGCGATGGTCAGGTTATGTGCGGCCACTTTTGACAGCTCCATGCGTGGCAAGCTGCTGGCGTTTTGACCGGTAGTACTCCGGAGCGTGTTGGGTACGAGGCCGCGCCTTTGTAACTGCTATGTCTCGGTTTTTGAAAATTCAAGTCCATGATAATAATTCGACAAAACCATCTAATGCTGCTAATTTATATGCGCTAGGCTCCAATTAATATTAATTGAACGTCGTCGAGTGAGTCGCCCACGAGTATGATGGTGGTGTGGATCCGATGGCTAGCGCTTCGCAAATTCGCCTCCAAAAGCGGTACCCCAACCTCCAAAAATCGACATCATGTCCGCCTAAATTAGAGGCACATTTGCGACGAACCTGCACTTTGTTCGTAAAGATGTCTGGCTCAATTAGAAAGACTTTAGCGCTTAGCCTAGATAGATTAATCTGAACTGCTTGCCACCCTAAGCTGGGCTAGATAGGCAAAAGATGTCATATAAGCGTTTTAAGTCATTGCGGAATCCAAATGTAATTCAACCTTCTGTTCAAGTCGCCAATATATTCCGAACATGTTTTGTGACCACCGTCCTAAGCAATCCTGCCTGCGCTTCCCTTCGGGCATCATCTCATACAAGATTTACAGTAGAGAGGGTTACATCATTTAGCATTCTCGAACCATCACTCTGAATGTGAAGACCAATCAACTCCAAAGCCTCACACTTGTATGTGTTCAAGTGTCCAATCCGCCGATAGGTTTCCATAACAGTAGTTAAAACTGGTTCCAGGACGAGACCTTCCACCTCTAGAGGGTTCTTGGCGCCCCGAACTTCCGTTGGATACGATATGAGAGTTAGAATCGTTAGTTCCCTCACTTCTTCGGTTTTAATATCAACAGTGTCGGGGAGTATGCATGCTTCGATGAGCTGATCGTTAATATTTAGGACGATATTTCCATCCAAGTGCTGCGTATTTGGTTCAAGTGTTGCTCGAGTCAAGTGTCCACAAATTGTCAGTCTTTGCGATGACTGGATATCAAGTACGGACACGTGCGATGCTGCCTTGTCCAGTGTGCCGGAGTACTGTATGCGTTCATCTAGCGAAGCCCAGCTCCACGATGGCGCACGATAACCAGCCGGATGTGGGAGCTCAGCATTCAACACCGAGTAGCTCAGCTGCATCACAAGATCAGATTTCCAGAGTCCAGCGACATACTCATCCCCGAAATAGTCACGGAATGTACCAGCTATTCCCGCAAGCGCAAAAGGCTTATCGCTCGTCTTGGTAAGCTTGCAGTGCGAATACTTTTCCACCAACATTCTCCACGTCCTAGAAGCTTGCGGTGAAATAAGGCCGCTGCCCTGTTGTCTCTTCGCGTCATGGCCTTGTTTAGAGTTGGCAATTACTGGCATTTCACGCCTCTTGGATGAAACGCTACCGGGGATCCCGTGCGGCAAAGCCTCGCAGCTTTGCTCAACGAAGCATTCCCAAAATACTTGCTCCTCCGTGAAGTAGAGAACTCTGGGACAGAGGAGTCGTTCCTGAAATACCCAACCCCGCTGGAGGAGCGCGCTGCGGAATAGCTGTCGGTTGGCGTAATCCTCGTCAATTACAAAGTAAGCCTTGGGGGCTTCGTTTGTATTCACAGAAGCGTGTACAAAACCTGGCAAAAGGTCATTGGGGTCTCTGGCGCGAAAAAGACCACTTTCTGGGCCGTCTGACGCGGCAGCAGCCAAGTTGCAAAGCGCGTTGGCATAGACACGCCCCATGCTAGCTGCCTCGTGTTCCCAATCTTCTCTGGAGTCTTGAATGATGCAGAGTGCATCAATCCAGAGATACCTGACAGCAAATCTCCGCGCAACAGAAATTGCATCGCTGAATGTGCATGGAAGGTCGGAGATTAGGGCTCCTTTCTGAAAATCGCTAATGTTGGTCATCAAGAGTCGCAAGGTGGCGTTAGAGCCCCATCTATAGCTCAATGTCATGTAAACAGGCGTGACCTGGGACGTGTCTGGAAACGAATAGAGTTTCCATTCCTTACTGCCCTCCTCCCCAATATCAATCAAGCGTGTTGGCCACCAGGGTTCCTTGGCTCGAAGTTGCCGACATACTAAGTGATGTTGGTGGCAGTTGAGTGTCCATCGCACCGCTAAATCAAGAGTTGAAAGAGACGAAGTCTGCGGCTCCATTGTTGAAGAGAAAAGGGGAATTCTGTCTTTCGTGTCTGCCAAAATCAGTCAGCATTTGTAGACAGTTTATGGCTGTATCTTTTTGGCGGAGATACTAACAATCTAGAGGTATCAAAGTGAATGCTACATCCCCGAAATGGTGGTCGTCGCTGTATACAACGGTAAAGGTCGTTCTTGATGGGTTCTCGCCCTCGCTCCAAAGATTGTAAACCATGGGCTGCCAGCCTGCTCCTGTGCCATTTAGCCAGGTTGGCTGCTG
This sequence comes from Beauveria sp. NWAFU-1, assembly GCA_024472245.1. NCBI lineage: Eukaryota > Fungi > Ascomycota > Sordariomycetes > Hypocreales > Cordycipitaceae > Beauveria > Beauveria sp. NWAFU-1. The sequence goes on along the minus strand of JANBXD010000006.1, from coordinate 1,452,449 downwards.
ACGAGATTTGAGCACTTTCCAAATCGCTGAACAGATGAAACAACCGCTGATGACTGCATCGCGAAAGGCTTTGAGGCTTTCGTGGTGTCGTTCGAATAGCCTAGGGGAAGAGCCTCTATTTTGCGCGGCCGGGTTAGGACACAGAGCCTGCTTACAGTTTGGACAAAGCTTGCTTGATTCCATAAGTACTGGCAAAATACAGTAGATGTATGTAGAATACGCAGATTCGCCTTGCCAAATGCGGTTGACAGTTGAGGAGGAGTAAGCCGGTCACCTGCCCCTCACTAACGTGGGGGGCTGTGCACATGTCATACACCACACGAGCTTGAGTGCTAGGATAGCAGTATTAATAAATTCCTGCCATGGTATGATGCTTCAACTTGCGTGGTTCACCCACGGCGCCAGCTTTAATATCCCCGCCAACCATCAACAGCTGCATCAGAAATGTTTCCTCCTACCCACAGGTATAACTAGGCCAGTTGCAGCTCAGTCCTAACACACATGGCACGCTATTTCCGCGGAACTGCTCTTTTATGCTAAATAGAATGTAGATACTTCCTAATTTATTATATATTAATTATATTAAAAAAGATTTATATTCATAAGTTAATAAAACTTATTTTCTTTTTTAAGGTAATTATAATCTATTAATAAGATTTAATAAGATATAACTTCTTAATATTTTATTGTTAAATATTATTTAGATTTCTAGATTTTTAGATTTTTATTTTTTTATTTTTTATAAAAATATAAAAAGTAAGGTATTTATTATTATTAATATTTATAATATATAAAAAACCTATTAGATCTTTATTAAAAATATTTTTATTAATAATAATAGTTATTTTTTTTAGTTTTTCTTTTTATTTTCTTTAGATCTTTTAATTTTTTTTATAAGTTTTATATTAATATAATTAATAAGTAAGTCGCCTAGAAAGGTAAGTTACTAACTTTACCTAGTTTTTTTTACCTTTTATCTTAGTACTTTTATTATTTAATAATTATTTATAAAAGTTCTTTTAAAAGAAGTAATATAATATTTAGAGAGAACTATAAAAAGTATATAATATAAGATACTATATATAAAATTATTAAGTCATTTATAATACTTTAATAATATTATCCCTCTAAGGGTTAATATATATATTTAATAGGATTATTATTTCCTAATTAGGACTATTATATATATAGAATAGTAGCTTATTAAAAAAGAGGTAATTAAAGTATTATAGTAGAATTTAAAGAGTTAATATAGATAAAGATATTATTAGAAATAAGAGTAGGTATTTAAGGGCTCCTAATTATAAGATAAATAATAAAAATAAAAATAAAAAAAATAAAAAAGTTATTTTATAAAAGCTATAAAGAGAAATTATCCTTTTAAAACTAAAAAGAAGGCCCTAAAGACTAAGTTTTAAGTAAAAAAGATTAATTATAAATATTATTATAATAAGAAAATATAATATAAATTACTATAAAACTATAATCTAATATATAAGTTTTTAGCTATTATAAAGAAACTTATAAAGAAGATAATAATAAAATAAGTAAAAAATAAGCTAAAGTATCTAAATTACTATTAAAAAGAAAGTATATAATAAAAAATCTTAAATTAAAAGTAAGAGGAGGTTTATTACTTAAGATTATTATTTAGTTATACTTAAGACTATTAAGAGAAAGAGTCTTTTATTAAGTTATAACTATAGAAGAATATCTTATTAATCCTTAGTATTTAGTAAGAGTTAAAGTAACTAATATAATCTTCCTTATATAATAATAAAAAGAAAATACTATAGAATAAATAATAAGTAAATAAATATAATAACTAATTATTACTTAAGCTATTCTTAAGACTATTAAACTCTTATATCTTATTATAATAAATAGATTTAAAGAAAAGAAATATAAATTAAATATTAAAAATATAAAAGAAATAATAAAAAAAGCTAATTTAAGTAAAGAAAATATTCTAAACTCTAGATTATCTTACTCTTAGTACCTAACTAAAAGTATACTTTTTACCTTATATAGTAAGGTTTTTACTAAGTATATCTTTATCTTTATACTTAATAGCCTTTTTTATATTCTTAGTTCTCCTTATAGCCTATTATTTTATAATCTCTTATATTTACTTTTTATTATTAAGTTTAGTCTTAGTTTAGTACTATAAGTAATATATATATATATTTATAAGAAGAGTTAGTTAATAATAATATAGACTAATTACTTTCTAGATATTTAATTATATACTAATAGTAGTTAATCTATTTAAGATAAAGGGGATTAGGGTTTATAAATAAGTAATATAATATAAATCCCTAGAAGGAACTTTAAGTACTAATCTTATTATTAAAGGCTATAAGACTCTAAAGATCTTAATTAGTAACTTCTTAAGTATTTCCTTAGCCTTTTATAGTCCTTCTTTAAGTATAAATCTTAGGACTATACTTATCCTAATCTTTTTAATAATATATATATACTAATTATAAATAAAAGAGTTTTATATTAATTTATACTCTAAAGCTTACTTTAGTTATACTATTAAATAAGTTATTATTAATATTATATTTAAGCTAATCTTAAATATTCTTATATTAAGTAGCTAAATTAACTTCCTAATTAAGGTTATTTAGATTTACCTAAGTTAAAGCTTTTACCTCCTTTACTTACTAGGTAAGTAAGGCTAATAATATAACTTTTTATTTTTTAAGAAACTTTTATAATATAACTATAATTATATTCTTCTAATTATAAATCTACTAGGAATATGTAAAGACTTAAGAGGTCCTAATTACTATAAATCTTATATAAAAAGAAAAGAACTTCTAAGGTAGAGGTTATCCTTAAGCTAATAACTTATTACTTAATACTCTTTTAGCCTTCTAATCTAGAGGTCTTATTACCTTATATTAACCTAAAGTAAATAAGGGTATAAGTATACTTAGTTAGTTAATTAGTATAAAACCTAGTATTACTTAGGTAACTTTAGAAGGTATATTAATTAAGCTTAAAGAAGTAGTATTTCTTTTTACTAATTACCTAAATCTTAGTATACCCTTTAAGCTTTTATAAGCTTATTATAGAGATCTTTTTAGTATTACCTTAGGACTTTTCTTATTACTTATACTTAGGAGGTTATTAAGTAATATAACCTTTATAAGAAAAAGATAAGTAAGTATAAAGTCTTAAAGGTTTATAAATATAATTAGATTTATTAAGATCTTATACTACTTACTTATCTTAGTATTAAACAAGATACTAATCTAGTCTTAAGGAAGCTTAGCTCTTAATTTAAAAGAAGTAAAACTATTAAGTACTAAATAGCTAAATACCTTTATACTTTAAATATCTACTATAATATAACTAAGAAATTTAAGGTTAATAGTATTTAAAATAATATTCTTAATCCTTAGTTTATTAGTAAGTAAATAACTTAAAATATCTTCTTAAAAGGTCTTATTTATACTTTAACTTAGGTATAACTTATTTTAGTTAGTCTAGTATAAATTATATAATTTATTATTAAACCTCTCCTTAAGGATAAAATCTAAATTAGTTATTATCATTTATATTATATTTACTATCTTCTTCTTACCTCTTTATCCCTAAAGTACTTTTAGTTAAGGTATTACTAGAATATCCTCTTAATAATAGTAGGATATTAAAGACTACTAAGTAGCTATAAGACTACTTATTCCCTTAATTAATAATAAGAGGGTAGACTATAAGGAAAGAGTAGGGAAAATAGGTATAACTAAGTTATTATTTAAATATTAGAGTAATTACTTTTATCCTAATATCTTAACCTAATTTAATAAAATCTAAGAACTAGAGGGTTTTAGATCTTTTATTAAATACTATAGAAGCCTAGTAAAGTCCTTTATATATATAATATTATTAAGACCTTAGATTATAATCTATAATATACTAATTAGGGTATATCCTTTAGCCTATTTACTATTTATAAGTATCTTATCTTTATAAATATTAAAAAAGTTTAAAATATCTTTAAATAATTCTATAATCTTATAATAAAGAAATTCCTTTTAATTAGTAAGTAGCTTTAGGTCTTTACTTAACTATTTTCCTTATAAGTAGAATATTAATAGGAGTTATATATAAAGCTTTAGGATTATATACTTAATTCTTAATACCTCCTATAGGAAGTAATACTTATAATTACCTTCTTTATCTTTTATTATAATAAGATAAACCTTTATAAATAATATAAAAGAAAAATTAATAATAAAAAATATAAGACGATTACTTTCATAAGCTAATATTTTTAAAATTAAAGAATAGTATACTAAAACTTATAAATTAAATAGAAATATAAAAGAAACTTCTATAAAGTATAAATTAGAATATAGAGAAAATAGTAAAAAGAATTAAACTTATAAAATAAATAATATAAGCTTTTATAGCTTAAAGGATAATAAAGAAATATAGAATAAAATAATAATAAAGAAAAACTTTTATAGAGTATAGATTAGGATATTAAGAAAATAGTAAGGAAAAAAAAAATATATAGGAAGAATAGTAGGAGAACTTATAGAGGTATATAAAGTAATAGAGAATAAAGTAGCTCTTATAAAATTAATTAATATAATAGTAAATAAAATAAGGGAAAGAAAAGTATAAGTAGTAATTTAAAGGGTTAAGATTAAATGACTTAGCTTATAAATTTAGGTACTAAATAATTTAAAAAAGATATTAGAAGAAAGAAAAGATTAAAGGCTCAAGGGTAGAAAATATAGGCCTTATATAGGTATTATAATTAGTAAATTATAGTAATTTACCTTATATAGAGTTATTAGTCTATATTAGTTATTAACTTATTATAGTAAATATATATATAATTTAGTAGTATATTTATATTTCTTTACTTAGTTAGTAATTTTCTTCCCTTTATAACCTCCTCTTTACTACCTTCTTCTCTATTTCTTCTTCTTCTTTCTTCTTATATCCTCCTAATCCTCTATAATTTTATCTTACTTCACTTATCTAAAATACCTAAGTAATACCTCCTAGTCCTCTATAATTTTATCTTACTTTACTTATCTAAAATACCTAAGTAATAGCTCCTTAATATTTATAAGCTTTTTACTAAGGAACTAAATACTTTATCTTTTATAACTTATTATCCCTTATTTTAGACTTACTATAGTATATATACTATTAATAGTTCCTAGATTAATTATATAAGTACTTTTCTTCTTTATTTTTCTCTTTTTTAGACTAATAATCTTAAGTAATATATAACCTTATTTTTTTTATTTTTAATAATAAAAGTCTTAATATCTTTAGATATTTACTTTACTTTAAGCTTACTTTTAACCTATTTATCCTTAATAATTAAATATATATAATATCCTTTTAGCTTAAATTTAACCCTCTTAATTAAGTTTTTAATACTATAATTACTAAGTATACTCTTATTATTAGGATATAGAGTATTTATATTCCTATAGAGGCTAATATTCTCCTAGGGTCTATTATTAGGATAATAGGTAATTAGATTAATAAGTAAAAAGTACTACTAATTAAGATATATAGCTATTAGAATCCTTAATTTTACTCTTATTACTTATCTTATTCTATATTAAATACCTCTTTATCTTTCTTATATATTATGTATTTATTTTAAGACTATATCTCTATCCCTAGTATTCTTAATAAGGTTTATAATAACTATACTTAGTAGGTTATTAGTTCTAATTATAAATAATAATAGTTTTTAGAATATTAGGCTTTTTTATTAAGTATACCTAATAAAGAGTATTCCTTTTATAGTATTAATAATAGTAAATCTCTAATTCTTCTTCTTTAACTAGCCTAACTTACCTAATAATTTATACCTTATTTTTATTATTAGCTTTTCCTAAAGAACTATACCTCCTTCTCTTTTATAGTTATAGCTTAATAAAAAGCTCTTCTTCTTAATAATTTAAGTATAACTAAGTAGTAATCTTAAGTAATAAACCTCTTCTTACTTTTAATCTAAGGTTTCTTATTATATACTTCTTTTCTAATAGTAATTTAAATACTTTAGCTTATTCTTATTTATTTTATTATTATTCTTCTTATAAATTTTTTTATAATAACTAAAAACTTATAAATTAGACTATAGTTTTATAATAATTTATATTATCTTTTCTTATTATAAGGGTATTTATAACTAATCTTTCTTACTTAAAACTAGGTCCTTAGAGCCTTCTCCTTAGTTTCTAATATTATAGTTTATTATAATTATTAATATTATTATTATTATTAAGGTTATAAATACTTCCTTCTTTATTATTATTAGAATTTTATTTTAGGGTATCTATTATATCCTCCTTTTTATAAAACTATTATCTTTTATTATCCTTTTAGAAGACTTTTAGCTAATTAATAATATATATCTTAAGTAAGTTAATTTTATCTAGGGTAATAAGGCTATAAGCTTTTATCTTATTATTTTACCTTATTACCTTATAAGGACCTTATTAGTATAATTTAACTTTTATATTTCTAAATAGATTATTATTTCTTATATAATTATATACTAGAATAAGTATATTAGGTAGTATTAAATTTCTTTATAATTAAAACCTATTTTATTAGTCTATTTATTCTACTAACCTTTTTTAAAACTTTAGAATACTAAGTTATATAAACTTAATATTATCTTTATACTTTAAAAGAACTTAAACTCTTATCTTAAGTAATAAAGATTTATTATAAATATTATTCTAGTTTATTAGCCTTTAGGTTAAGACTATTAATTCTATTAGTAATATTAGGTAGTAACTAAAAAGTAGTTAATATAATTATCTCCTATAAGAAGCCCTTAGGGATATTTAATCTATAAGTAGAATAGTATTAAGTAAGTACTATTAGGCTATTATTCTAGGCTTAATTATTTTTATTATAATAGAAATAATATTATAATAGTCTACCTTTATAACCTTATTTACTTTTAAATTATATTTTAAAATTATTATATATTTATAGCTTTTATTATTTAGAATATTTAAGAATTCTCCTTTAAAATTAGATTTACTATTAATAACTACCTTTATAAAGATATTATACTTACTTAATAATTTTTAATAAACTTAAATATAATAGCTAAATTATAGCTTTTAATAAATATTACCTTAATTTAGCTAATAAAATTATACTTAATTTCTATAAAGAACTTATACCCTTAATTATTAGGTATATATTATAAATTAAAATATATCTTTTTTATTAGTTATATAAGTTTTATAAACTATATACTCTTTTTCTCTTAAGTAGTAGCCTACTTTTAATATAGCTTATAGGAGTAGACTACTTTCTATATATCCTTATCTATACCTAGCTAGAAATAATAAGCTTTTAGCTATTTACTTAAGATCTTAAATCTATAATATCTAAATAAACTATAAACTTCCCTAATAAGTATCTTTTTTAATATTAATATTATTAATTAGTAAGATAAATTCTAGTTACTTATTAATTATTTAATATAAATACTTATTATAAAGAATATATTAATTTATATTTTTTTTAAACTAGTATCTTTAATTAATAATTAGCCCTTTTAAATATTAAGTATTTAAAGGACTAAGTAGTTTTTATAATAATATATTTATAATTAAATTCTTATTACCTAGTATATATAATATAATAAAGTTAAATAACCTAATATATCTTAATTACCTTATAATTAGTACTTTAATAATATCATTTACTTTATTATTAATTTATTATTTTAAGACTAAGGTATTAGTTTCTAGGAGAAAATAAGTACTATAAATATATTTATATAACTATTATATTATATATAATAGTCTATAATATTCTTACTTTATTTAATTATATTTTACTTCTATTATAGTCTAAATATTACTCTTAAATTATACTAATAATTTCCTCCCTTCTATTAGCTATATTAAAATAGCCCCTTATTTAGTTAATAAAGAATCTACCTAAAGGATAATTAGTCCTACTCTTTCTTTATAGCTTAAGGTAATTAGGATTAAGGTAATTATAAGTTACTTCTTTAGTGCCTTTATTACTTTTTCCTATTCTCCTCCTTATTTAAAAACTACTTTTTTCCTTAAGAGCCTTATTAAAGGTTTTATAAAACCTAAATAGCCTTTAATTATAAGTTTATAATTAGCTATTATACCTAAAAAGTTATATATATCCTTAAGATTATAATATTTTATTTATTTAAGGATCTTTAATATCTTATATTTAGTAAGACTATAGCTAAAGGTATTATAAAGGAACCTTATAATTATTATTCTCTTCTAATACTAATAGCTTTTTTTTCTTAAGATTATATAATTAATTAATTTAATATTAATAAGTACTTTATTAAGATTATAAATATATTTAACTATATAGCGCCTAATCCTTAGTAAGACTTCCTTATTATTATATATACTATTAAACCTTAATATAATAATATTATCTAAGTAAGAATAGTAAATTTCTAATATAAGTTCTATTAGTATTTTTATTATAATATATATAAATTATATAACTAAATTTATAATACCTTATAAAAGTATATATATCCTTAGTAGGCTAATTAGGCTAAGAAAAGTTATTAAATCCTAACTTCTAAGTACTAAGGGTACCTAATTATAACTAGAAAAAAAGTCTAGTAATAATAGGATTTTATATATTATAAAGTCTTTAGTAATTTCCTTATAAATAAAGGGAATATTAGTATCTTAAACTAATATTATATTAATATATATTATAGAATTAATTAGTTTTAGCCCTTTATTTAACTTTATAACTAAAAATATTAGATTTCTATAAGAATTATAGCTTTCTTCTAGGACCCCTACTTTAAGTCTTATCTTTAGTAGCTAAATAAACTTTAGTAGGATTCCTTTTAGGATTAGGATTAATTTAGTATATTAAGGTTTATAATTAATAACCTTTTATTTCCTAAGGTAGTATAATACTTAGGTTAAGTTAGTTATTCTCTTTAAAAGTCTAGGCTAATATAGCTTCTTAATTATATAGTATTATAAGGAATATTTCTTTTTCTTATTTAGTTAAATTACTAATTTACTTTTTAATATTATATAGCCTTTTACTATAAATATAAATACTCTTCTTAATCTTTAAGAATTTTCTTATTAAGAAGTTAATATAATTATAAACCTACTTAATATCCTTTTCTACCTTTTTCTACTTCTTCTCTTACTAATATAGATTACTTTTAGGTATAAAACTATTAAATATATATTTAAAGGTTCTACTTTTATCTTCTTCTTTTTATAAAAAGTAAAAACTTTTATCTTATCTTCTAGTTACTTTTATAGATTAATAGCTAATTTATTATTAGTTATTATAACTTCTTCTTCTACTATAATTTAATAAAGGGTCTTTTTAACCTCTACTTTATTATCTACTTTTAACTTAAAAATTATATCTTCTTCCTTAAATTCTCCCTTTAGTATATTTTCCCTTTTTATAAGTTCTTAATTAATAACTAAAGTTTATATTTATAAAGACTTTTCTCCTTACTTAAGTAAATTACTTATAACTTCTTAAATAATAGGTCCTACTATTAGTATTATTACCCTAGTATTTCTAAATTATACCTATAGCTTTATACCTTCCTAATCTATAAAATACTTAAATATAACTTAAATTAACCTAATAAAAGGTATACTTAGAATAAAATCTATAGAAATTAGTCTATTTATAATATAGATTTTCTACTAAATAAAGGTATCTCCTAAGTAGACTTATAAAAAAGTAAATCTAATTATAATAACTCTTTTATTTAAATAGGATATTAAAATAACTTAATAAGGTTCTACTATAATATTATATTAATTAACTAATTCTTAGCTTATAATATTACCTTTAACTTTAGAATTTATAAAGGCTTTTATTAATAATTAGTTATAAGTATTTACTTTAATATAAATAAAAGGTAAGGACTATTTAGTTATTATAATATACCTTATATTATAAATATAATTTATATATAAATAGCTAACTCTAAGCTCTTAATCCCTAACTTCTTTATCTCCTTCTTTAAGGATTAATAATACTAGTTATATAAAAACTATTTCTATTATTATAAGCCTATTCTTTCTATTAGTAATTACTAAATATTCTCCTTTTTATATTAAAATAGGGCTTTCCTCCTCCTTTATATAAGTATTACTCTTCTTAATCTAAACTATATTAATATTTATTATTATTAAAATATTCTTAAAGGCCTATTTTATAACTTCTTATTCTTTAATAAAATAAGTAATAACTATTAATATTTAGGTATTTTTTATATTAGCTAATACTATAAAGACTACTTCTATCTTCTAAATCCTTTTTATTATATTAAGGACTCTTTATATAAGTAGGTAACTTATTAAAGGATTATATTATATAACTTTTATAGCTATTATACTTATCTTCTTTATTAAAATCTCTTTAACTACTTAGTACTTTAGATCTCTAGTAAATAACTTATATATTTTTACTAAAATCTCTTTTTTCTATAGGCCCTTAGTAGATACTCTTTAAGGCTTATTAAGGAGATCTTTAGTTTTTAATGAGTTATTAGAAGTATATAACCTTTTTCTTAAATATAATCTTATATTAACTATATTAATAATTAAGGGGTTCTTATTATAATTAAGGAGGATTATATTTATATTAGGTCTACCTTTATTATCTTCTAATAATAATAACCTTTAGCTTAATAATAGCTAATTTTATATATAATTTACCTCTTTTTATTCCTTCTTACTAGGGATTAGTTTTTATTTTAATACCCTTTATAAAGTTAAGACTTATTTTATAAACTTTAATATTAAGACTTTTAAGGCTTAAAGAACTATAAGCTTCTTAATAATCTACTTTCCTTAAAAATAAACTAATATATAAGGTAAAACTAGATATTTATTTAGCCCTTTAAGTAAAAGTATATAAATATTTAAATTATAAATATAAAAATATATTATAATATTTATATTTACTAGTTTATAATTACTAAGATAATAGTTTAGCCTAAAATAGTACTAATAGTATTTTTCCTTATTAAGTTTTATAGTATTAATATAGAAGTCCTAATTAATTTTACTCTAATTTAATTCTAACTTAAGGCTATTAATCTTAATAAATAGTCTATTTAATCCTTAGAAGATTATTTTATTTTATTAACTAAGTCCTTTAAATCTATCCTTTATAATATTTATATTATAAATACTTATCCTCTTAATCTTCTTTATTATATTTATAAGGTTAACTATAATATTAGAAGCCTAAATATCCTACTTAGATACTAGTCTTATATCTTCTACCTTTTCTATTACTTCCCCCTTTATTATTACCTAAACTTTCTAATTAGTAGCCCTTTTATATCTTTTATTTTACTAGAATTAAATATAGTCTCTAATAAACTAAAGGATTCTTTAATATATATCCTTATATAATATATTATTAAATTAAATTACTTTAATATTATACCTTTTACTTATCTTAAGATTAATTCTTAATAGTATTAATAATTATAAGTATTTAGACTATTTAATTAATAAGAAGAGGCCTTTATTAATTACTCTATAGAGATACTTATACTTAATAAACTATTTACTAATTATATAATAATTATCTATTAAAGGGGTTTTATTATACTTAATTAACTTAATCTAAAGACTATATTTTTCTTTTATATTATACTTAAAATAATACTTAACTAATTACTTCTTTACTTCCTTTTACTTATAACTATATATAAGGTACTTAACTTCTTTTATTATATAGAGTATAATTACTTTTAGTAGTTCCTTAATTCTATAGGTACCTAAAATACTTTTAATATTTAGCTATTTATTAAGCTTTCTTAAAAAGTCTATAGAATTATTTCTATTAAACTTATCCTTAAAAGCTATTTTTAGCTAAAGATTAATATAAATTAAGTTTATAAGAAGATCTTTATTATTAGTTAAATTAAGGAAATTAGAATTAAGGCTAATAAAGTCCTTATTAGTAATTTTACCTTATTAGCTTCCTTTAACTTTTAGTCCTCCTTTTTTTTCCCTTTATTAAAGTACTCCTTTTTTTATCTTTATTTAGATTATTACTTAGCCCTTTCTTCTAACCTTAGTCTTTAGTTCTATTAGTTAATTTATTAGTAAGAATAACTAAGTCTTTTATTATAGTAAAAGGTTCTTTATTATAAGGCTTTAGTAATCTTATATTACTAAATAATATAAAAGATATTATAATTAATAGTTAAAAACTTTAGAAAAGTTATAATAAGATAAAATAAGGGTAATATTTCTTTAAAAGTTTAAGTTACTTAGGTAATTTACTCTTAGCTTATAATAAGTAAGTAAATTATTTATTATAATAAAGTTCTTTATTCCCCTTTACTTAGTTACTAAGTTTATAATCCTTAGTATTTAAATATAATCTTATTAATTACTACCTTAATCCTTACTTAATTCTTCTTTATATAATTTCTTTTCTTAATTAGGTATATCCTTATAGGCTATTTACCTAATATCTTAATACTATAGAATAATATAAACCTTACTAAGATTATAAGTATATAAATATTCTAGAAGAGGTTTTTAGAAGATTAAAGTAAAAGTAATTTTATATTAAACTATATAATAATTCTAGTTTATTTTATATTCTATTATAAGAGTTAAATTCTTTATAGCTTATTAGTCTTATAATTACTAGTCTCTTAATACTTATTTAGCTAAAAAGCCTTAATTATTATTCTAATCCTTTACTTTTTAACTTATATTTTATTCTTTAGATTAAGATATATCTATAAGTTATTAACCTAGTACTCTTATATTATAAGATAATTTAAATATATATTAAGTTATAGTACTTAATATAGTAGAGTTTATTTAGATTAAAGTAAAAATAGTATTTTTCTAGGTAATATAGTATTTCCTTAATAACTTTATATTCTACTATAAAGAGTAAGACTCTTTATAATTACTAGTCTTATAATTAGGAGATTCTTACTACTTTCCCTATAAGCTATTATTTTAATTCTTATTTATTTTTATATTCTTAAATTATAATTTCTTCCCTTAACTAAGGTACTTTTATAGGTTATTAGCCTACTATTTCTTTATTTATATCCTAGTTTAATAATAAAACTTTCCTAAAATTATTAAACTAAATAGTCTAATTATCTTAAGTTAAACTATCTTATAAACTCTCTTTTCTTATTAAGCTTTTTAGCTTTCTTAATAATTTTTTAGGTTATTATTATAATAGCTTACTAATACTCTTAATTAATAATTAAAAGTCTCTTAATTCTTATTTAAGATATCTCTTTATTATAACCTTTATTATAATATTTAAAGAGAACTATAAAAAAGTATATAATATAAGATATTATATATAAGATTATTAGGTTATTTATAATACTTTAATAATATTATTTTTCTAAAGGTTAATATATATATTTAATAAGATTATTATTTCTTAATTAAGACTATTATATATATAAAATAGTAATTTATTAAAAAAAAGGGTAATTAAAGTATTATAGTAGAATTTAAAAAGTTAAAATAGATAAAGATATTATTAGAAATTAAGCGTAGCTACTTAAGAGCTCCTAATTATAAAGTAAATAATAAAAATTAAAATAAAGAAAGATAAAAAAGTTATTTTATAAAAGCTATAGAAGGGAATTATCCTTTTATCTATCTTACTAATCCTTAGCATCTAGTAAGGGTCGAAGCGACTGACATAGTAAGTATTATTTTTACCCTTTAAGCTCTTAAAGAAATCTAAAACTAAATTATAAAAAAACTATATTAATCTATAATATACCTTAAATAATTAATATAATAATTAAGTTAAATAATATTTTTTATATTTAATTTAAAATGATTTACTAATTTAGAAGAAAAGACTATAATAAAATATATTTTTAGTAAAATTTATAAAGTCTTTTCTTTAAATATATTAATATAAAAGATATAATAAACTAATTACTTATTAAATATAATAATAAATATATTAAAGTATATTAAATAAAAAAACCTTATATAATAATAATTAAAGTTTATTAATATAGTTAATAAGTAAGTAGTATAGATAAATAAATAGTATATCTCTACTAACCTATTACCCTTTAACTATAAATAATTTACTAATAATAAAAAAGAACGTCTATAATAAATTAGAATCTTCTTCTATACTAGTTTCTATAATATAGTTAATAAGTAAGTAGGCTAGATAAGTAAGTAGGCTAGATAAGTAGGTAGGCTACTCTACTAAGTTTTACTATCTTCTATCTTAGTATATATATTACTTAATAACTACTTATAAGAAATATATTAAAAAAAGTAAAAATTATTCTTATTTTAGAAGCTATTAAAAAAGACCTTACCTTAAGTTATAAGAAAGTTACTTTAATCTATAATATATTATATTTAATAATATAAGTATAATATATTAGCTAAATATTATAATAAGATTATATTATTAACTTAAAGAAACTTACTTACTTAGAAGAGAGGGCTATAATAAATTATATTCTTTAGCTAGATTTATAAGGGCTTCCCTCTTAATATACTAATATAAAAGATATAATAAACTAATTAGTTACTAAATATAATAATAAATATATTAAAATATATTAAATAAAAAAACCTTATATAATAATAACTAGAGCTTATTATATATTTTTTAATAAAGATATAACTACTAAAGAACTAAATATAATAATCTAATTATAATTTATAGTTAGTTTATACTCTTAGAGAATATAATTATAAAATATAATATTATAAAGTCTAATATTTATAACTTTAATAAGATTAGGTTTTTAATAAGCTTTATTATAATAGGAATAATTATTATAAGCTCTAATTAAGTTAGAAAAGTAAAAGTAATATAGCCTAGTAATAGGGAATAGGTTATTATAATTTAAGTAGTAAATTCCTAGGGCTTAATAATATTATTATATACTATAATAAAGGGCTAAAATTACCTTATACCTTAGTATAAAGATATATACCTACCCTTAGATTAATATATTAATATAAGCTTAAATAACTAAATAATAAATAAGATTAATATAGATTAGATAAGGTATTTTTATTAAAGTATAAATAATTAAAATAAAAATACTTATTACCTTTTTATCTTAGATAACTATAAAAGTTATTACTTAACTATATTTAAGCTTTTTTATTAAGAAAATAAGATTATTACCTTTTATATACTTACTTATTCTTCTTATATACTCTAGCCTTTAGATATTAGCTATTTTAATTTACTTAAAAAGGTTTATAAATAATAAATTAAGGATCTTATAAAGGCTAATATTATATATATTATTAAAGAAGACTTCTTCTTTATATTTTTTAATACTTTTAATAAGTCTATTATAAAAGAAAATATCTAAGGTAGTTTTTAAAGTACTAGAATTACCTCTTTTAATCCTAAAAAGGTTATTTCTACCTTAGAACTTAAGTTTTTAATACTAAGTCCTCTAAACTTATATTTAGGTTTAGCTAGTTCTTAGGTCTCTTAGATACTAAGTACTATAACTAAAGTAGCTTTATAGTCCTTAATTCTAAAGAAGTAGATTACTAATTACTTAAATAGCTCTTTAACTAAAAGTCTTAATATACTTAATAGTTTTAAAAAAAGTATAATAGCTATTATATATAAAGTTATATTTTTATATACTTAGGTATATAGGCTTAAGACTATAAATAAGTTAATTAGTAAGTATTAGTAGGTTAAAAAAACTAAACTATAAATAAAAGGATTACTTTCTATATAAGATATAAGAGATTAAAAGGAGTAAATAAATATAGATAGTTAAGTAAAAGATAAAATATAGGCTTATAGTAGTTAGAAGGTAAGGATTAAAATATATAGTTAGTAATATAATATATATAGTTAGACTAAATATAATATATATACTTATATTATAAATATAAAAACTAGTAAAGAAGAGAATTCTAATTAGTTTTAGATCTTTTTTTATATTATAGTTAAATTATTAATAGTTAATATATAAAAGGTTAGGTAGAGTAGCCTACTTGCTTATTTAGCCTGCTCGCTTATTGACTACGTTACTTATACTTATTAATTTTATATTTAATAATATTCTAATAATAAAGATAAAGTTTAACTCTAAGATAATAAGAACTAATAGCTATTAGTTATTTTCTAAGTTTTTTAAATATATATAAACTAGTATTATTATTATTAGAGGTTATAAAATAACTAGTCTTTTTCTTATAATTCTAAGACTTCTTAACTAAAAAATACTTTAAAAAGAAACTTATATTCTAAGACTTATAACTCTAAAAGCCCTTTAATAACTAGATAGATATATAAGAAGTATTAAATATCTCTTTAGTCTTTAAATAAGAACTCTTAAAGGACTTATATATTATAACTTATAGCTTAAGAGGAATATAACTCTCTAAAGTTATCCTTCTAGTAACTACTAAAGCTATACTAGTATATAGCTATTAAAACTATAGGTTATTATACTTAGAAGAACGTTACTACTAATAGCTACTAATAGCTATAAAAGTAGAAAAATATTTATAGGGGAGAGTTTATAAAACTAACTGATAGTAAACTTATTATACTATATAGGGGAACTCTCTAGTCTAATAACTTATAAAGGCTATTTATAATATGAGGGTGATAAAGACGATTATTTGCTAAGGTCGGACTCCTATCTATGCTTTTGTTCAAATGACGCTACTAGTCTCCAGTACGCCATTAGCTAGTGGAAATTCCGGTTCAATTTCCCAAGAACCTAAGTGGCAAAGATCATAGGCGAATTAGTAAGGATACTTTCTACACATCGGGTAATTTTAGGTAATGTGAGCCGTTCTGTTTTCAATGGCAATTGTTGAAAGTGGAAATAAAAGGCTTTAGGTAGCTTGAAGGTTTGTCAGTTGAGGGAGGGACAGATATAAATGTTCAGGTGATGAGATCTACAATTTAGTGGAATTAAACGGTCTGCGAAAGATTGTCAGGAATAGCTAAAAATTACTACAGTCGATGGGTCGGTGCCCTTATCACACTATTGGTTCTATTGACATGACTGAATTCACAAGCCCGTCAGCCTATTTTGGATTATATATCCTCACTATTGTGATGTTCGGGGAGAACTGCAAAAGCACACAGCATGAGATACCACACACAAGGTCGTCAGGTCGTTCGCAATACTTTGATAATATCGTCCCTCTAAGGGTTTGTGTGTGCATTCGATAGGATTATCGTCTCCTAATCAGGACCATCGTATACGTGGAATTATAACTTGTCGAAAAAGGGGTAATTAAAGTGTCGTAGCAGAATTTAAAGAGTCAATGTAGAAGAAGACATCGTCAGAAATCAAGAGTGGCCGCTCAAGGGCTCCTGATCGCAAGGCAAATAATAGAAATTAAGATAAAAAAGGCGAAAAAAGTTGTTTTTATAAAAGCTATGGAGGAGAGCTGTCCTTTTATCTGTCTTGCTGATCCTCGGCATCCAGCAAGGGTCAAAGCGACCGACACACTATTATTCCTCTCTCACTTATTCCACAAGATGACAATCCGAAAAGGACTTCTCCCATGTCTCTGCCCGCCGCCACCAGGCTTCTACCTTAGGAGGAGGTAGTGCTATACTTGACTTAGCCAGTAAACCTGTCTTCACGTATGCCATACTCGGGTTCTCGGAGACAACCGACATGATAGCACTGTATCCGTCAATATTTCCAGATAGTTCAAAAGCACTGTTTAAAACAGGATTGGTACTTACGACCCACATGTCGGACAGAAATATCGGTTCATATGGTTGCCTGATGCACACTCTTTTTCTAGGTAGCTATTTGGATTTCCACTGATCGTCACGTCTTTGGTTGGAATGGCCATATTCAAGGAGAATCTTCTCGTATCAGTGATGCCGAAGGGTTGCAGTGGAAAGTTAAGAAAACACTTACAGCGAGCCTGATGAAGACTTACAGTTACGACAATGGCAAGCCATGCTTGACTGTGGGAGAGAAGTTTGCGGAATGGTGACCAAGACTCTTCCGCAATTACAGGCTCCCTCAATGGAGGTTCCCGACGACATTTCTTCCAAAATCTTGAAAAGTCAGGGGGTGCTAATCTCAGTGCAGCGAGACAAAAGACTTCTTAGTGGCGGAAGGATTGAGTAAAGAAAGGACCGTACCCTTTTATTAAGGGCTCGGGCCATAGGCTGGTGACGTAACGGGAAATCTCCGTTGGAGGCTTGCAGCTCTCCTGACTCCATTAGATATTAAATTTCATTCCAGGATTCGAGGCCGGGCTAGACGGTCAGTCTCGACTCGTGTGTAAGGGCTCCCTCTTATAGCCGAATGTGGCGGAAAGTGTGGTAGGCATCCTAGATGGAAGTTCGGAACTGTTGCGTTGACTCACTCCGAGTCTGTCTACAGTGGTCATGGACCAAGAGTCCGACGGAGCCAGATAGCTGCCCGAGTCTGTCTACAGTGGTCATAGACCAAGAGTCCGACGGAGCCAGATAGCTGCCCGAAGGCAGCCGCGTAACACGAAGTTTGATAATAAAGTGTCCAATTCACTGTTTTCCCAATTGTCCCACATCGAAGCCCCTCGCTTACATCGTATTACAGGCGATCATATCCACTCGCAAGATAGTCGGCGTCCGCCTTTGCCGTCGCACAGTACATGAGACGCCCCCGCTCCGGTCATAACGATAAGCTTTATTCAACTAAAAACTCTAGACGCGGACGCTTATTGTGTCGTCCTCTATCGGCTTTACTTTTACGCTACCAGGTATAAAGTCGTCCTCTATCGGCTTTACTTTTACGCTACCAGGTATAAAGTCGTCCTATCCAGCTGTAAAGGTCAACGGAGCCAATACTCACTGTCTCACTGCCTTGAACACTGCCCCACATATTTACCATGTCTCGTCGAATTTTCTTTATTACCGGCACTTCAAGTGGCTTTGGCCAAGAGTTGGTCAAAACAGTGCTCGAGGAAGGCGATGCTGTAGTCGCTACCGCTCGAAATTCTGCAAAATTAAAGTTTAGCAACACGGGCAAGGATAATTTTCTTGCCCTTGACTGTGACGTCACCGACCAACGGTAAGTGCGATGAGTTTTGCGGCTTGCACTGCCATCTCATGTTGTCAGCTGGGCTCCCTATACCGCATCGTAATTTGCTGATAGTAAATTCGTTTAGCTCTGTTGATAGCGCATTCGACAAAGCGTTTCACCATTTCGGTCGCATTGATGTTGTCGTGAATAATGCCGGATATGGATTGAGCGGAGAATTCGAATCTATCTCCGACCGTCAAGCCCGGGCTCAAATGGAAGTTAATTTCTTCGGCGTCGTCAATGTCACTCGCACTGCACTTAGGGTCCTTCGCCTGCGCAACAACCCCATCGGGGGTCGGATACTGCAGGTCTCTTCCATTGGCGGACAACGCGGGGCTAAGACATTCAGCCTGTATTGTGCAAGCAAGTGGGCTGTCGAGGGCTTCACGGAGGCGGTGAGCCAAGAGCTAAAGTCAGAATGGAACATTCACCTTACCTGCATCGAACCCGGATACTTCAAAACTAATTGGGGCACACAAAACATGCAGTTTGAAGAGAACAAGGACCCGGCTTATGATCATATTAACGCAAAGACAGAGATGAAGAAGATGTCGACAGGGCAACTTGGGGATCCTACAAAAGCCGCCAGGGCATTTTGGGAACTCGCGACGATGGAAAGCCCGCCACTGCGCATGGTGGTAGGCTCTGATGCCCATCGTGGGATTACAAAGAAGCTCTCAGATTATAAGCAGCTATATGAGGACCCCAAATGGGTTGAATTTGCTAGGAGTACTGACGCCGAGTAGATCACGGTGATGGAAGAAATTTTCAACTAGCTCCTAGTCTCTTTCTACGTGTGGTGCTACTTGCATTCATAACAAGGTACGCATGCTGTCGAGGTTAGCATTACATGCTACCATCTAAATACATCGAGTAGAGAACGCAGTATAGTGACCTCTAGAAATCTATGAATAAGCTTGACTAAGGCCCCGACTAAGACTGGCATACTCTTAGCCCTTGATGAGATACCCACCGCCATCATACTGCCACTTCCTGCTGAACTCTCCACATAGACACCTCGATAGTATGGAATTCGAATTACATCGCGAGCTAAAATAACACTAGCGGCGTCCGTAGCTCTAATCTCCCTAGAAGAGCAGCCAACCACAGCAAAAAGATAGATACCCATACTATTAAGTAGGTTTATAAGGCTAATCTAAACTATAGTATATAGGGGCTAAGATATCTCTACTAAATAGATTCCTAACTCTTACTTAGTATAGGTTAATTTATCTCTAATATACTATATTAGTCTATCTAACGTCGACCACCCACTTATAGGCCACACCCACATTTAGGCCACCTAACCACCAAAATAACGCATTAGGAAAAAGCTTTATAATAAATATAAATAAAATTAAGATTATAAAAATAATATATTACTAAATAGCCTAGAAGCTAGAGAATTAATCTATTAATAGATTAATAATTAGTTATATAGAAATTCTAGTTAATTACTTATTAAGCTATTAGTATATATTTTAAACTTTAATAACTTAAATAAATAATTTATTTAGGTTTATAATAACTATTTAATATTTTTTTAGCTTTAAAATAATAATATTATCTTTAAGTTACTAAATTTAGTCTTCTATAAGGGATATTTAGGCTTATTAGATATTAAATTACTTCTTAATCTTCTATTATATTAGCTAAATTAAATACTTATTAGCTAATAGCTTTATATTTTTAGAAAGTAGGTAGTAAATATTCTTTTTTTTAATAAGTATATTATACTAAGGATAGCCTTTTTTAAGTACTCTTTTTAGCTATAGAAATATTATTTCTAATATTATTAGAGCTAACTAAAGTAGAAGTTTACTTATTATTAGATATATTATATAAACTAGCTATAATCTTAATATTTATTAGCCTATATAAATATTATTTTCTATTATTCTAGCCTCTCTAGTAATAGAGTAATACTAAAAAAAGATTATTTTTCTAATAAGTAAAGATATAGTTTTAAGAGGGTATTTTCTAAGCTTATTTTTATAACTTCTTTTAATAATACTAAAAATAGCTATATTAAGAGGTTAAAGAATATAAGAGCTATAAGTTAATAGGAAAAAAAGGTATATATTATTATAATAATATTTATATAAGAATTTATTAATATAATAGCTTCTATAACTATTAATAGTAATAAGTCTTTACTTAAATAGTCTTATTAGCTTTATCTTAAAAATAAAAATTATCTTAAGCTAATAAATAATAATAATATTATTTATTTAGCCTCTTAAAGTAGCCTAAAAATACTAGTTCTAGAAGGGTCTTAATTTATTAAAAAACTACTATTATTAAATATTCTTTTTCTTAAAAAGTACTAGTAGATTTAGCTTCTTCCTTATAGCTAAGATATACTTAAAAATTATACTCTAATAATACTAGCTAGACTATCTCTTTAGGGTAATTCTCTTCTATAATAATCCTAGTATTAGGCTATTCTCTTAGAGCCTTATTATAAGTCTTATTTTATCTATATTATATTAGTTATAAGGGGGGATATTATTAATTTTTTTAATAATAAGAAGCTTAAAGAAACTCTAAATAATATAAGTTAAAGCTCTATTTAGATACTTAAAATTAAAGTACTTACCTCTAAGGGTTTTAATCTCTAGGTTATACTTTAAGAAGTCTTATAACTAATTCTTTTTAATATTATAATTATTACTATTATATTAGTAGAGACTTAATATAATCTTCTAGACCTATTTATAAGTAGAAGGGTTATTAAGATAATCTTAAGCTAGGATTTAGGAAACTAAGTATAATTCTTATATTACTAGAAGTTATTATATTAATTTAAATACCTCCTTTTATAATATATTACTATTTATTTAATACTAAATAGTTATTTATAAAATAAACTAGTAAGTTATTACCTTTTATATACTTATACTACTAATAATGTCTTATATAGTATTTTAAAGGTCTTATTTTATATATTAACTTATAATAATATAGTAGTTAAAAAATAATAATAATACATTTTATTTTATATAAGAAAATATACTTCTAGTAATAAAGGTTTATCGGTATTAAGGGGCAAGGTTAGGTGGCCCAAATATAGGTGTGGCCTACAAGTAGGTGGTCGACGTTAATAAGTAGCTAAGAGAATCTTATAGCTTATTAATAGTTTATATAAAAATCTTTAAAGTATATAATAGTTTAGTACCTATAGCTAGCTATTAAGCTCCTTAGCTAGTAATTATAGCTAGAATTTTAGGTTTATTATTAGTACTCTTAAGTAGTATTTATATACCTAGTACTAGTAACTTTACCTTCTTACTATCTTTAGTTATTATACCTATACTAGCTAATAGTACTTAGAGATTTAATAATATATAAAAACCTTAATATATAATAGCACTATATACTTAGACTATAAAGTCTATATTAAATTAAGTATATTATACTTTAAGTCTAGTATTAATAAGTTCTCTAGTAAACGCCTTTAAAAGAGCTAAGAGGGAAGACTAAGAATTAATAAAGAAGATAAAGGGGGTAAGTAGATTAGATAATATAAAATAAACTTTACCCTTCTTTTAGCTATCTTTAAAGCTTTTAAGAATAGTATAGGCATTAGTTCTATTAAACCTAAAACTATTAATACTAGCCCTTTATATAGAGGAACTAGTAACCTCTAGCTATAGTACTACTACTATTAGTATATATAGATACTTTATAAAAGGTATAATTTTTAGGTTTAACTACTCTAGATAAGGATTTAGAGGTATAATTCTATATTATAAGGCTAATTATATTTTAATTAGTCTAGTAATCCTTATAGTACCCTCTAGGTAACTAATATTAGTTTTAATACTACTAACGTAGAAGGTATTACTCTTTAGTATAATAGTAGCGTTATTATTAAAGAAGGCTATATTAATAGCTTTAGCTTCTAGAGGATCTCTAATAGGGGTTCTAGTTCTATAGGCTTTAAAGAATTAGGGCTAGTTATTCTTCTTTATTAAGTCTAAACCTATATAATAATAGGTATTATAGATAAGGGCTTCTTAGCTTTAGGGGCTTAGTATTATAATACTAAGATTCCTTCTATCTTAATTAATACTAGTTTCCTAAATAATATATTTAATTAAGTTACTATTATTAAGTATATTAGAAAGTATCTTAAGTATAATAACTACTACTCCCTCTCTATAACTATACCTATTTATATTATAATCTTATATATAGGATTACCTATTTAGAGAAAGTATATTTAGCTTAGATTTAATTATATATATATCTTAGGACTAAAGATTAGGTTTACTTTTACTACTAATATAACTAAAGTCTTACTACTATATAAGCTCTATATAGTAAGATATACTATAACTAGGGATAATAAGTAGGCTATATTAATAGTTATATTAGGACCCTTCTAGTTAAAAAGGTATAATACTTAATAACTAAAAATTCTCTAAGTAATACCTATTCTACTATATTTTAATATTATTTCTATATCTTATAGATATATATTATAATAGTTATTAGTTATTAAGCTAATATATATACTTATCTAAGAATACTAAAGCCCCTAAACTAAAGCTCTAATATTCTCTATACCCCTATATATTATTTCTAGTAATATTCTATATTATAGGTCTATAGCTTCTACTTCTTAAGTATTTATAATAAAGAATAATATATTAAGGACATAGATATCTTTTTTTAAGGAGGTAAGATACTTTTATATTTAAGCTACTATAGTATACTCTATTAGGATAATAAAAGCTATTAGAATTAAATTAATTATTTAATATCTTAGAAGCTCCTATAGTGTCTATAGAAGATCCTAGAGTTTTAAAGAAGTAAATATACCTTTAGGAAATCTATAAGAACTACTAATAATAGTAATAGGCTTTAGCTAGGTTATTATTAAAATAATAGCTAAGCTAATTATATAAATAATAAATATTTAAAATAAAATAAAAGAGACTTAGGTTTTATATAACTCTTTTCTAGTTTTATAATAAAAGAAACTTATTACTAACATCTAATTTATAGAGTTTTATGTAGTTATAGGTAAGGAGAACGCCGACTAGCCGGGGCATAGGGAGCCACAACGCCGAAGTCCGAACGCGCCGATTCCAAATCCAAAGCCGGGTCTCTAAGTAATAGTAATAAGATTATTAAATTTTCTTATCATTAATCAATTCTAATACATGTTCGTAGCGCGACAGGAAAAAGGCGCTTAGAATATATCTACGCACATTCATTCATTTAGTCACAAAATATACACCTTCTTTAAGTCTTAGTTCTTTCACTTCAAGTTCCTCCGTCTTATTAAGACAGCTCCATTTAAGGGATATAATATTAGCAAATGCCTAGAAGCACTTACCTTAGTAACGCGGAATACTAGTTTCGCTCCTAGGTAGATATTATAGCTAAAGTAGAAAAGGTAATAGTTAATACTAATAGGCGGGGTAATTATAAAGTAAGTTAATAGGTATAGATCTAGTTAGGTAACTACCTATATACTACTGAGTATATACTATACTATACTCTAAAGGACCTATAGCTATTAAAAACCCTTAAGTATAATATATTAAACTTCTAATATAAGTTCTAATTACTAGAGGACCCTAATAAATAAGGAGGCAAGGTCTTATACCTAGAGATCCTATATAATAAAGATATAATATTACCTACTTACCTATTTATACTCTTATATAAGGCTAGTTTAAAGAATCCTATTCTAGTTATTATAAAAGTAAGGGGGGATTAACTCTATATAGGAGGAGCTATATTTCTATATTACTACTAGTGCGCGGCGATATAGCTATGCCGTCTTAACGTTTAATAGGCTAGGTTAGGGCATCTTCTTACGCTAATAGGTCTAGAAAAGGGGATTCCCTATAATAGTAAAACCTAGAACCTATATGCGGTACGACTAGGAAGTCGTCATTAATAACATACTTAATAGACTATTCTCGTATATAGCTAAGAGCCCCTAGTTACACCTTAATCTCGAAAACTAAGCATCTTTAGCGAGTCGATGGGGGTATATATTGCCTTGCGCGGCTAGGTAAGATAGTTAATGAAATAATAGTATTAAAGACACTTAGTAGGCTACTAATATAAAGATAAAGGAATATAGCCTAAAATTACTACTTATTGTCAAGAACTTGGGCTCTATGGGCATGGCCAAAATACGTAAGCTTCTTTTTCCTTTCGAGTAATCATGAAGGCATTTCTCAAATCGGCAATTGCAGCCAAGTGGGAGATTGTCGGAGCAATGTTTGTCAATCGTGAAGGGGAGCTTGTTCAAGCTAATGATCGCCTGCTGAAAGCCATTCGCGGCGGCGCTGCTTCCTTTCACTCGACGGTGTGAGTGACAGCTTCGAGTCCAAGATGAGTCGATTCATTGAGCACATGATTCCTGATGCGATTCACTAGATTCAATGCGGCGTCTTCCTCTTTGAGTCTTCAGACCTTGAAAAGACTGTCACAGCTGTGTTGACCGCATACAACAATCTGGCCAAAAATGACTTGCCCAGCAACCCCTGCATGCTTCCTATCATGATGCCTTTTCCAAACGCCGGTGTTGTGTTCGCGCTGTCTTGCATCTTCAACGGTCCGGCCTGGACGAATCGCGCTCAAGGGCCGCCAAGATCGGCGCAGTTGCTTCTCGCCTCCCATTCAGACGACCACCATGCTGAACATTTTGCGCGTTTCAACCCGATCAGGGTGATAAGACAGCATGTTAGCGGCATCTGCCACAGTGTCTCCGCCACTCACCTCTCATCGCAAGTTATAGCCGTATTGGCGGCTCGGGCAGCGAAGATCTCTGCGTCGGGCAACGGTGGCTTCTCACTGCATATCGTGCGGGCCGATAACCCGTCCTGTGCCGTCAGTGCGCGTTCTGCAGTCGCACCCTGCGGCACCCCGCACGTCTCTGTCGATATTTTGGGTATAGTGCACATTGCTGATTCCGATGAAGGCGAGCAAGCCATGGTAGCTGGGCCTGGGAAACTAGAGATGAGCTTGCCAAGGTCGATGCTGCCGCAAGCTTCACGTATCTGCTCTTTACTCATCCCAACCACCTCAACCTCGAGGGCATCTATGGCGGAGAATTGGGATTCATGCGCCAAACCAAGAAGGAGCAGGGTCCGAACAATGTTTTCAGCAACGGTCTAGTCCGTCTGTAGATGTCTACAATTTTCCTGGTCGAGATTGGCATCAAAGTCACAACAGAGTCTCTCGGAGTAGTTCCTCCGGTAAGAGTATGCACTACGGGGAAGAAGTCGCTCCTTCGAGGGGTTTGAAGCACTCTTGTGTCATCATCTCGATTGGTTTGCAGGGTGTTATTCGCTTCGGACTCGGCAGCGCGGGCGAGAGAACTGCAATTACAAACCACCCGCATTCTCGCCGCTGTTCTGTCAACGGGCTCAAATTAAACTTGCTCAAATTGTAACATAATTTTCCTAAAGAGTACTAATATTGTATATATAGAGTGGACCATTCCAGACCCTGCCCGACGGTTGAGATGTGTGGCAATCTGCATCGCGAAAACCGGAACTTACCCCGCTGGCGTGAGGCTTGCATTAACTAGCGCTATGCCCAGATCCTTTCAGTCAACTCTTCTGTCGACTTTGTAGTATGATATTGGACTTCTTATACATCTCATATGTCTCATATATGCAAATATCGTCAGATTAAACTAGCAACAAGTACTTAA
This sequence comes from Beauveria sp. NWAFU-1, assembly GCA_024472245.1. Classification (NCBI taxonomy): domain Eukaryota; kingdom Fungi; phylum Ascomycota; class Sordariomycetes; order Hypocreales; family Cordycipitaceae; genus Beauveria; species Beauveria sp. NWAFU-1. The sequence continues at coordinate 1,425,660 of JANBXD010000006.1, read as the reverse complement.
CAATACGTAATCATCATGAGCGGCGGCAAGTCCGTGGCACACGGGTCACCACGCTGCATGTCGTCAATTCAAGGACATCACAAAAGTGTCTTAATTCCTCGAGCCTGTCTCAGGGTTCGAATACAAAAGCAGCGACGCCCTCGTAAGTGTATCCCAATTTCCGGACCGCATTCTCCATCTCAGGCGCGCTTACCGTATAGAAGTGGTCCTTCTGTGTAGGGCTGTAGGCACGGTGGAACGGGACAGTATCACCTCTGCTATCCGACGTGTAGACATAGCCGGTGATGCCCTCGTCTTGGTAACCTAGGTTCTGAACGGCGTTGTTGCGCTCAGCGGCGGAGGTGGTGTAGAAGTGATCTGTAGCGCCAGGGGACCAGGTCCGGTACAAGGGGACGGTTTCTTCTACCTGCCTAGAGTAGATGCGAGCCGCAACGCCCTCGGCAGCGTAGCCAAGGTTGTTCACAGCGTTGTTGTATTCATTGTAGTTGGTGGTGTAGAAGTGGTCCTGCGCTCTGCCGCTGTATGCGCGCCAGAGTTCAGTAATCAACTTGGCTTGTACCTCCTTGTAACATGGTCAGTATGAGCTATGACTTCTGATGTCTTTGCCTTTGATTGAGAAAGATGAAAGTTATTCATACAGCTTCGGTTGGGACTGCAGAGACAGCTGCACAAAGCGTGGCGAGAACGGTGAAGAAGCGCATCTTGACTTATTTGTTTGTTGTTGATTTGAGTCTTAGATAAATAAATAAGATAAAAATGAAGTACTCCTTGCAATCATTACAGGGGGACTACCAAGTATTTAAGTTCTCAGTGGCTTGCCATCGGTGAAATTTCCCCTCCTTTACTTCGTCACCGAGCGTTTGCCGTCCAGCATTTCTGAAGTATTGGCTGAAGGCTTGTCTAACCTTCAAAGCGGTTCCATTCCTCGTCAGAGTCATCCATATTGCATACAGCTGAAAACGGCTGGCCACAAGTGGCACCATGCATCATGCAGATGGTCCTGCAGGTCTGGCTTCAGCTGCTGCAATATCACTCATAATCGTCTCACTTGGAAGCAGTTAATTTAGCCATGTCCGTTCGTTGGACAAATACGTCTTGGCTCGGACGGCTGAGAGAATCATCAAGGTATTGCCGTTTACAGTTCACATGGCCGTCACGTGCAATAATATTATGCAGGTGGAAAATAAGATTATGGATATCAGCCATAATCTCAAACAAATCACGGCTATCTCACTTTGAATCTCGATGTATATCTGTTGTCATGTGCTTTCTATTTAGCTGCTGTGTCGGGCAATGTCCATTTCAGCTCGTACGTTCAAGTGGAAACGCGAACTACAGGCAGTAAGCAGGCCCCATTCCGTAAATTGATTTCATCGAACTGGCCAAGGCTGAGGCTCATCGATTGAGACTTTCTAATTGTAATGTCCGATGGATCTGGCCTATTGGAACGGCAGGTTGACCCGATTGCGGAGGGCATTGGGGATTTGGGGTCGACAAATAATCCAATATTTCTTGCGCTGATGTGTTGGATAAATATGGCCCCGTTGAGGTCGGCATCATGACACTGGGCACGGGTAATAACGAGGTTGGCCTCATCCAGTCACAGTGGGACAGACAAATTTGCAATGCACACACCAGACGTTTTGTTTTCTTCCATGTCAAAGGAATGGTTCGGTTCAGCATTTGCCTTGCGTCGAAACTAACACATTTCCATTTGATCTTGCTATCTATTATCAACACCGTCTCAGGCCTGGTGTCACAGCAGATGTTGAGGCCAATGTTTTATCATCGCCAACCAGCCTGGCTCGGCCTCTACACCCCGCTTGCCCACGGAGCAGACGAGGCGAGAACAGCCACAATAAGCTACAACAGCCGAAGAGAGCAAGTAATGAGAGAGAGGAGCTCTTTTTGAGACTTGGTTGGCTGTTGACTTTTCTTTTGTTTCGCCGTTAGACCTAAACAACTCCACTTGCTTCCATTCCGCCGTTGTACCTGTTCTTGTTGTCGCGACTTACATAGGCTCAGGGCCATCCAAAATGCTCAGCCCGGCCCGCGCCGGAAAGGCAGCAACGCCACAATACTCAGCCAAGGTTTTAAAACAGATGAAGCGAAAGACAATGTGAGTGCGCTAAGTTTAAAAATAACACATGGCGACAACAAGCCGCACCGGCGCTAGTCGCACACCACGTTCGAGGTGGAGGAGTGGATCACGGGCATTTAGCTACTCAAACACTGCACTTCCTGGAGCGCGAAGGCAACAAACTTGATTTTGCACATGCCTGGTCAACGTGTGCAACACAAGAAGCATCTACCATACGTCCAGATATAAAATATATGAGTCAACGTGCAGCTTGTGGAACGAGCCGAACCTCCACTTAAATTGGTCAGCAGAGGAACTTTTGAAGCTTCTCGTCGCCACCCGCCGCCCATTCGCAAAACACCACCTTTGCTCCATTCCGCCGCCACAAAACTCAGCACAATGGAGAGCAAGATCAAGGAGCTACGGGGCATCCTCAAGGACTCTGCGGCCGCGCAGCGCGCCGCAGACCCGCGCGAGATTGCGATGCAGCACGCGCGGGTGGTGCAGCACCGCAAGGATCTCGAGGCCGAGATTCTCGACAGCCTCATCCTGCTATCCGAGTACCCTCTAGTGCGGGGGCCCTCATACAACGCGTCGCGACCGGCCGCATCCGACGCGGCCGGCTTCCAGACGCTCGTGCGGCTGTTCCAGCCGTCCGACTACGACGACCTGGTCGAGGAGCGGCACGTCAACGGCTTGTGCGGGTACACGCTGTGCGCGCGGCCGCACCGCGACACGGGGCCCGGCGGCGAGTGGACCATTACGCGCGGCGGGCACATTGTCAGGCGCAAGGACGTCGAGCGCTGGTGCTCGCAGGCGTGCGCGCGCCGCGCCCTCTACGTAAAGGTGCAGCTCAGCGAGACGGCCGCGTGGGAGCGCGCGGGCATCGCCGAGATTCGCATCGACCTGCTCGACGAGGGCCGTCTCGACGCCGACGTGGACGCCGCGGCCGGCATGCTGGCCAATCTGCAGATTGAGGAGCAGGAGCGCAGGAGCAGGGACGCCGCGGCGGCGCTGGCGCTCGAGAGAGGGGACCGGCCGGAGGGGCGTGGTGGCCTGGCCGCTGGGAAGCAGAGGGTGCAGGTGTCGCTCAAGGAGAGGGAGACGCAGATGCCGGATGTTGAGAATTTGCGCATTGGCGACGGCGACAACGGCCATTTGCTTGTCGAGGGCCACAGAGTCGGGTTGGGGGAGTCTGCGTACCGATGATGCATGGGCGTGGGGTTTTGGTTAGACCAGTTCAAGCTCGCAGGCGCATATTGGCAGATTGTTGTATAATTGGTTACGAATTACTTTTTACGATTTGAGATGAATGATACCCATTGCAAAAGACATCTTCCGCGGGATAATTGTCGACACTATTCATGTGAAGGATCGATCTTTTTTGACGCTGGGAAATGTCCGTGTTTGTTGCAATTCGTATCGATTCGTCAGCAAGAAACAAGAAGAAAAGTCAAGCAAAAAGTCTTTCGACTTGGGTTATTTTCACAGGCACGCACGGCGGGCACAATGAGAATCCGCAAAGGAAAATTGGCAATCAAGCTTTTCAATGAGGGACCAAGCACATCTCTTGCGAGAAATAGCCCGGCCCTCATCGTCCAGCGACACCTAGTGGGGGCGAAAAGATCTTTTCTTTGAGATCTAAGCACTTTCGCTAACCGATCCTTGAGACGCCAAGTCGTCATAACATCCGCGGCACTAAAATGGCCATGCAAAAAACCCAAAAAATGTAGTAGTAGTAGTGTGTGTATCAAAATGTTCCCTCGTTCGTGACCCTGCTTTTGAATTGTTTTTCCCGGCGACAAATAATGAAACGATTCGCTTAGTCGCGGCGGCGGTTGCCGCCGAAACGGCGCTCGGGGCCCTGGGACTGAGCGACCTGGACGACGTTGACGGGGATGGTGTCGAACTAAAAGACCAGAACTTGTTAGGATGATGCTCTTGTCCAACTCGAATCTGTTTCTGCCAAAAACTTACGCCGAGGTGCTTGAGCAGGTCCTTGGTCTCGCCGTCGACCTGGAGAAGGCCGCCCTCGTTGTGCGAGGGGTCGAGGGCCGAGACCTCGGGGACGTACTGATCCTTGCGCTCGCGCTCCTCCTCCTGAAGCTTGAAGGAGATGCCGCGGACGGGACCGCGCTGAATGCGCTTCATCAAGTGGGTGGTGTAGCCGGCAATCTTGTTGCGGAGGCGCTTGGAGGCGATGATGGCAATCTCATCGCAGATGCGCTTGTTGGTCTCAAAGTCGAGCGTCAGACGGGGGTAGTAGCGCTCAATGATGACCTTGGCGGACTTCTTGACGGTCTTGGTGCGGACGCGACCCATGTTGGCGGTGTTGTGGTGGTGGGTTGGAGGGGAGGGGTGTTGGTGAAGTTGTCGTGGGTTGGCAGGTCCTCAAAGCAGCTCTCATGAAATTTCGACCATCTGGAAAGTTGGTGGTGGCCCTGTCTCAGTGGGGCACAACCAGCGATTAGGGCTTGTGGTCAGAATCACCTGGTGGGTCACGTGAAGTAGCTGACTGCCAAGATCTTACAGACTGGGAGCGGTGGGGCATCTTCAGAGAGAGTCTGATTGGCCAATTCATCAACGAGCGCGAAATGTACCAGAACGCCATTGATGGCAGCAAAAGATGCCTGGGAACTTTCCGAGATTCGTCTCCTGTAAATCTTGGAATGCATTGGATTATGCCCCAGCAATTGTACTGTTCAAAGTTTTATACCACTCTCAAGAGTCATGCTTGCAAAGTGATCTTGTTTGATTCAGAACTCCTCATTCAGGTTTCTATGCTACTTGTACATGTTTTATGACACTGCGCCGGCTTCCCTTTAGATATACAATAATCCTGCAATATTTTCAGAACTTGTTCTGCATGATTTCATCCGTTACGGCCTGCATTCTGTCAGCGTCAGAATCCTCTTGCGGGCGCAGCTCGCGCTTCATGGCCCCGTCGTGGTAGACTGTAGTCTTGCCGCTGCTCTCTTGGCCAATGACCTGCGCCACGGGGTCTGCCTCCCTGAGCTCGAGGAGGATGCGGCCGCTGGGGTCCACGCTTGCCGTCACCGGCTCGACAAAGGTCTTGGCGCCGCCAATCGTGGTTGTGTCGAGGTCCGCGATGCCGTTGCCCTCGACCTTTTGGCCGTACCTGCTCCTAGAGTGGCGGGTGTTGAATTCGTTGTCGCCGACGGGGGGATCCGCTACGAAGCCAGCGACGCCGAGCCTAGGCGGCTGAAAGGCGGTGCGGGGGCTGATGAGACGAGCCAGTGTCGGCGCGCGGCGGCTCTGGGGACCGTATACCGGGTGATTCTCCATGTAGGAGCTCGTGCGCAGGTAACTGATACCGGCGGACGGGTGTGTCGTGGGCGGACCGGCCTTGCCCCAGGGGCTCTCGGCCTGAGGCGGGAACAGGCTTTGCACAACGCCGACGGGCTGGCCCAGGGGTGCGAGGTCGAGGAACTTGGAGACGATGGCGTACAAGACGGCTCGGTCATTGCGCAGCGCGCGCAGATACTCAGTAAACTGCGCTTCGGTAATGTCGGCTGGTGTGACGGGTGGAGGCGCATCGATGCCCTTTTCCATGGCGTAGCTGTTCTGCCGCGCGGTAATGTCGTCGGCGAGGCCCTTCCTCAGCAGCGCGCGAAACTGGGTTCGCTGCGGACGGACCTGTCTGTCGAGGTAGCGCATGAACTCGCCCTCTGTCATTCTGGCCAGCCAGGGGCCGTCGTACTTCCAGCGGAGGTGGCCGGCGCGGTCGCCGTCGGTGGTGTCGAAGCGCTCCTCAAAAACGGACTTGTTGCCTGGCTTCTCGCGAAGGGTGCTGCCGGGATCGACGCGCTTCTTGGGCGTCGACATGGCAATGCGCAGCTCCTGGAACTTTTCGAGCGTGAGCGTGTGGTCGGCGGCCGACTCAAAGTCCGTCACGTTCTCCATGGCGTCAATGTTCTTGAGGCGGATCAGCGGCGTCGAAGTGTGCAGCGTCGTCTTGAGCGGAAAGGAGCGCTTGAAGCCCCAATCGCCGTGTTGGCGCGAGGACAGCGGCGTGGTGACTGACTGCATCTGCGGCTGCGACTTGGTCATGGACTTGGAGCTCCGGTCGGACATTTGTTGGAGGCCGGCGTGCGGCTCGGGCAGGGGCTTGGGCATTGAGAACATGCGCGACGATCTCAGCAGCGCCCCGCCGGGCGATACAGCGCGGCCGCCCATGATGGCAATTGTGGGATATCCGCGGCCTCGCGTGCGGGCGATGGAGTAGGATCGATGCGAGGCAATTGATCGTGATTGATGCAGGCGAAGGCTGGATGATGGTCTGTCGTCAAGGAAAATTGTTAGAGCTAGAAGCTGGGGGCAAATTGCCGTGGTTTGGCCGGAGTCCAGGGGTGCTCCCGGGCAGTTTACCGTTCACAGTGGGTTTCACAACGCTAAAGAACTGAGAAACTCCACTAAACCTTTTTTTCCCTGCCTGGAGCGTTCCGTGAGGCTTCAATGGCAGGTTAAAAGGGTCTTGCATCGAGCAAAAAAGATTTCTGACTGCACGAAGCTCCCTCACCAGTTACATCCGTATAGTGAAGAGGGTATGTTGGCAGCCCGAAAAATGGCAACCAACGTGTACACTTCGCCAGCGCTCAAATTTGAGTTGCTCGGGCGTTGTTCTGTGAGTATCGTGCAAGCACGTGTCGTCAAACGAGTGCCAACTAACAGGCTGTGATAGACAACGAGAGCCAGAGCATCAATCCTGACTTTGCCTCATGGGCCTGTTAAGCTTCCTATATTTATGCCCGTTGCCACTCAGGCATCATTAAAAGGCCTCACCCCAGAGCAGCTGGAGGAGACGAGCTGCCGGCTCTGCCTCAATAACACGTATCATCTCGGCCTGAAGCCGGGTCAAGAAGTGCTAGACGCTGTTGGTGGCGCACATAAGCTTCAGGGCTGGAATCATAATATTCTCACAGATAGTGGCGGGTGAGTGTGTTTTTACGGCCATCGAGTGCTCAGACTACTAACACCCGGCAGTTTCCAAATGGTGAGTTTGCTGAAGCTGGCTACAATTACAGAAGAGGGTGTTCGCTTTTTGAGTCCGCACGATGGATCGCCAATGCTACTCACACCCGAGCACTCCATGTCATTACAAAACTCGATTGGCAGCGACATCATGATGCAACTAGACGATGTCATCGTCACGACGTCTCCGGACAAGGAGCGCATGCGGGAAGCCATGTTGAGGAGCGTGCGCTGGCTCGACCGATGCATTGCGGCTCACAAGAAGCCCGAGACACAAAACCTCTTTTGCATCATCCAGGGCGGTCTGGACCTCGAGATGCGCAAGGAGTGCTGCAAGGAAATGGTCGCCCGAGACACCCCCGGTATCGCCATCGGCGGTCTCAGCGGCGGCGAGGCCAAGGACGACTTTTGCCGCGTCGTGGGAGCCTGCACAGCCCTGCTGCCCGAGCTGAAGCCGCGCTACGTCATGGGCATTGGCTATCCGGAGGATTTGGTGGTGTGCGTCGCCCTAGGCGCCGACATGTTTGACTGCGTGTGGCCGACGCGGACGGCGCGGTTCGGCAACGCCGTCACGAAGCAGGGTGTGCTCAACATTCGCAACGCCAAGTTTGGCCAGGATTTTGGGCCGATTGAGGAGGGCTGCGGGTGCGAGTGCTGCCGCGAGGGCGGCCTGGGCATCACCAGGGCGTCCATTTACCACAACACGTCCAAGGAGACGGTCGCGGCGCATCTGCTTACGATCCACAACGTTTGGTACCAGCTGAACCTCATGCGCGAGATGCGAGATGCCATTCTTGACGATCGGTTCCCTGCGTACATCATGGAGTTCTTTGCTGGGCTGTACCAGGATAAGAGCGAGTACCCTAGGTGGGCGGTGGAGAGCTTGAAGACTGTGAATGTAGATTTATTAGCAGCGTGAAATAGAGGCATTGCAAAAGCATAGCTGTAGGCGTTGGTAAATGAGAGCGTCGTTTATGATTTGCTGTCATGAGTACCCTGTAGCACACTGTTGCGTACGTAAATAGCGACTACAGTGCATTTTGACGTTCATCCAGGGCCAGATTTGATGGAGACGATTTCATCGCAGGGGAATTTCGTTTTAGATCTCTGCTTTGTTTTGTTGAGAAAAAGTATTGTCTATCTATTGTCTCGACGTTGTATTGCTTAGTTGGGTCTCAGCTGTCGCGACAGCTAGCGTCCTGTCCAGCTCACGCCTACAAGCGAGCATGAAAAGGGAGAGAAAAGTACTATCAAGTAGTTTAGGTTCGATTATTGAGATTCATTCAACAAGAAAACAGGCTGTGTGCGATGCTAGGAGCAAAGCTCCCGTAACCTGAGCGCCTAGTGTGCAGCTCGCCTCCGGGGATGACGTTGCGGAAAATAAGCTGAGATTGTTTCAGCATTCGCTATTAGCAGGAAGCTAGATTAATAGTGCAAAAAAACCGACCAGGAAAGCAGATTCAGACGAATAAGTGCCAGAGAACCTCCAATACGTAAACAAACGCGCATTTTGCGGCCGCGACACGCAATGCATTAACATCTTCGGGAATAATAACAATGGTCCACATTATGCGTTTGCAGCTGGGATTATGCATTTGTAGCTGGGTTATGATCCAAGCCTTTGAACAAACGTGGTGCAACGCCTTTGAGAAGAGTTTAACCAGATTGTTTAATTTTATTTTTCCTTTACACCTTATTAATGAGGAACCTCTCACGTGTGCTTGTCTCGTCCGCGGTTGCGCGGTTCGTAGGCCACGGGTGACGGGTGAAACAAGATAAGACGGGAGAGCAAGGATATCAGGCAAGACAAGGAGAATAAAAAACACAAAAAAATGCCAAGATAGATCTAACCCTAATTCTGTTAGTATTTAAAACTGCGAAATAGCAAATCCACAGCCAACCAAAGTAAAGCGGCCGTTACGCAGTTGGACAAACCAGCCCACTAATACAACACCACCACCATGCCTCTCTCCTCGGCCGGGGGCCAACTTAACTTTGGCACAACAACAACGTTGGAACCCCGCCACCACCGTCTCTAACCACAAACGGCACGCTTCAGTATACCTTGAATCTTTATAGCTGCATCGTATGCTACTTTTGCAATTATTTAGAGAACCAAACTGCCCTCAGGGCCCATGATCATTTACACAGCATCATGGCGCCCACCACCGCAGCCCCCGTGCCGCCACGGCGACTCTCCTCCCACACAACCGCAGCCGTGACCGTGACCGACGACGACAACCGACTCACGCAGTCGCTCAGCCAGCTGTCGCTGCTAAACTCGGGCGACCCAAGAAATGGTGCGCGCCGCCCGTCTGAGGCGTCGCGCCCGCTACAGCAGCAGCCGTCCTCGCGACGCACCTCGCAGTCACCCGGCCACCGCATGCCCTCCCGAAGTCCGTCTGGACGAGACTCGCGGCCCACGACGCCGCCCCTGCTGCGCAAAGCGTCCATGAACTCGCTGCACTCTGCCAGCGGTCACGGCTCCGTCCGCGCGCCGTCGCGTCGTTCGAGCATGACCCAGACCATGTCGCCCAGGATGTCGCGATCGCCGTCGGTGGGCAACCTGCAGGCCGAGGAGCAGAAGCCGCCGCCGACTGCGGCGTCGGTTGCCGCTGACTACTTTCGCGCCGAAATGCAGATACACCACGGGCCCGAGGCGACGCTGCCGTCCGAGACTGTTGTTATCCTACACGATGCCGTTTACGGCCACCGCTTCTCCCGACCTCGAACGTCGCGCAATGCGCTGAGCACAATCGTTGAGCGGCCTGAACGAGTCAAGGCTGCTGTTTTGGGTGTATCACTGGCGTATGTACGGCTCGGCGACCGACATGAGCAGGGCGCGTACCCGGTGCATCCCAAAGCCAAGATTCGCGAAATCTCAAGTATTCCATTCCGCATTCGCAAATCGACGCGAAGTGTGCCCTTGACATCCGCTGCTGTTACAAACGTACATGGTACCAAGTGGATGGAGGAGCTCAAAGTAATGTGCGACACTGCCGAATCCAAGCTGGCCTTGGGTGGCAAAGATCTTTCAAGACCCGACAACATCGAAAGAGACCAGCCGGCGCAACCGCTGCACGAAGGCGACCTATACCTATGCGCCGAGTCATTAAACGCCATGGAGGGTGCTCTCGGCGCTGTATGCGACGGTGTGGACGCCGTCTTTAGCCCAGCCCCAGCCCCGCGACGCGCATTCGTTGCCGTGAGACCGCCGGGCCATCATTGCGCCGCTGCGCACCCCTCGGGCTTTTGCTGGGTGAACAATGTGCTGGTAGGCATCATGCATGGCGCTCTCACACATGGGTTGACCCATGCCGCCATCATCGACTTTGACCTGCACCACGGCGACGGATCGCAAGCCATTGTCTGGCAGCACAATGCGCGCGCCAACGCCGCGACCAAAAACTTTCAGCAGTGGAAGAAGACTTCCATTGGATACTTTAGCTTGCACGACATCAACTCATATCCTTGCGAGATGGGCGACGAGGACAAGGTCAAGAATGCGTCTCTCTGCATCGACAATGCCCACGGACAGAACGTGTGGAATGTCCATTTGCACTCTTGGAAGACGGAAAAGGAGTTTTGGGACATTTACGAATCGAAATACTCGGTTATTGTAGAAAAGACGCGCGCGTACTTAAAGGAACAGGCGAGGAAGCTGCGGGCAGAAGGTAAAAAACCCAAGGCAGCCATCTTTCTTTCTGCCGGATTTGATGCCAGCGAGTGGGAGAGCGCAGGCATGCAGCGGCACCAAGTCAACGTTCCCACTGAATTCTACGCCCGACTCAGCCAAGACGTTGTCAAGATTGCCAACGAACAAGGTCTGCATGTCGGCGGTCGCGTTATCAGCGTCCTGGAGGGCGGTTACAGCGACAGAGCTCTGTGTTCCGGTGTTTTTAGTCACCTGAGTGGTCTAGTCAGCGACCAGTCTACGCAAGCATCAGACGCAGCCCGTGGCCTGGGCTACGAAATGGGCCAAAAGCTAGGCACCATTGCTGAGCCAGGCCCAGAGGCCGCGGCTACTCAGCCGCCTGCCGGTCCTTCCCTGCATCAATACGACGCAGGCTGGTGGTCCAGCCAGCACTTGGACTCGCTTGAATCTCTCGTCGCGTACCCTCAGTCGCCTCCCAGAAAGCCGCGGACAGGCACACCGCCAACCTATTTCTCGGCGACGCAAGCATCCTCGGCCAAGGTCATAGACCCGATCAAGGTGCGGCGCAGCCTGTCCGGGCTCTCGTCGACGATTCAGCGGCCCCGCGCCGCATCGCCGGTTGCGCCCGACGTGCCGTGGACGGTCGCGGCGCACGAGCTCAGCAAGATCCTCATCCCCGGCGATCGACAGGTGGACAGCTGCAAGGCCGAGGACCTAAACGCCGAGGCCACGCGGGCCAGACGTGATGCGCAGTCGATTCTCCTCGGCATCCCCATCCCGCCGACACCCGCACCGCAGGAAAGACCAACGTCCCGCATGGCGCTGCGCGAGCGCAAAGCCAAGAGCAGCGCGTGGCCGGCCGACGAAGGAAGCGAGCGCGCCAAGGGCCCTATGTCGCCGAGTAAGCGACCCGTGTCCCGAGCCGCCAGGGCCAAGTCCACCGAGGCCGAGCAGGCGTTTGCCGGCCATGACCGCAGACGCTCGCGCCGTCTCAGCGAGTCGATCGCATCGCAGAGCCCCGGCAAGGACGATGCCGCCGTTCCGGTCCCGCCGCTGCCCGCCGAGTACGAGCACAGCCGCCCCCCGACATCCGGCAGCAGCAATCGCGCCGACTCCAGCATGAGCGGGCATATCCAGGAGCCGGCCCGCGGCCCGCCGCAAAACCTGACCGTGAAGAAGACGAGGCAGAGAGGCACGACGACGACGCCCAAGGAGACGACTCCGAAAACGCCACGTGCGCGCCGGGCTGCGACGCCGTCGTCGAGTAAGGCCAAGACGGCCGTCAAGCCGAGACCAAAGAGCCAGCCTCCTCTGTCGCCTCCAGCGCCGGCCTCGGAGCCGCCCGTGCCCGCTGTGGATAAGATTACCACGGGCATGCGGAAAATCAAGATTAACCTGATTACGCAATCGCAAAAGGAGGCGGGTGCTCTCAAGCAAGAAACCACAGCCACCAAGCCAGCTGCTCCGCCCGGCAGCTACGACGCGGGACTGACACCGACGGGCTCGTCCGCCGTCGAGACGTCACCGTCGCAGCTCGCGCCGTCCGACGCCGGCTTCCTCAGCCGCAGCACCGCGTCGGGTCTTTCCACGCCTCTCGACGAGCAGTCCATGCTTGACCCGCCGTCGCCGCTCGAAAATAGGGCGGGCGGCGGCATCAAGTCCAACGCAACCATGCCCGTCGTCGCCGGCGGCAGCGTCGCGGACCCGGACCTGTTTATCAGCTACCAGCCCGAAGGCCCGATACCCGTGGCCGTGAAGCGCCAAGACTCGCTGCAGTGGCTGGAGCCTACCATGTCTACGCCCCCGGCCAGCACGCCCGCGGCGACGCCGAGCCCTGCCAAGAAGAAGCCCGTCGTGTCGCAGCTGTTCCAGTACACGTCGGGTGGCATCCCGTTTGCGCCGCGACCCGGTAGCAGTGGCGGTGCAGAGGCTGCGACGCGAGCGGGCGACGTCAAGCCCGAGGAGGAGGCCAGACCCAAGGCTGTGTGGGAAGTCCCGGAGGCGACACACGGTGTATAATAGGTATCATTCGGTCATTACTACATTGACCTATTTGATGTTGGGTCATCACTGCATTGACCTGCTTGACGTTGTGAAGAGCAGTCTGTTTCTACTTTTTTCACATTTTGGAAGTCTGGGTAAGAAACACCCGTTTCAGGATATTGATTAGTATGGCTCCAGTTGAACGGAGCATTTTGTGTATTGGTTTTGTTTCTTTGGAGAGGTCCTCTTATTGCACTGGCCGGCTTTGACTATTTATACTGTTTTCTCTATCCATTCTTCTCATATTATATTGTAAGATACCCCATGCTTTTCATGGAGTTGATAAATGTACCGTGGGCCGGTCTTTTTTTTCAGCCCTCCTTGTCTCTTTCTTGTATTCAAAAATCCGTTGCATTGAACTTTTTCTATTTCCAACACTGCGACTCCTGCGCCTTTCCGTCGTGACCTGGCAAGACGAGTTGCTGTGATGCGCTCCCGCTTCCTTGCATGTACATGTTGATCAGACACGCAAAAGCCTTTTGTTATTGCTTGGCAACAGGCTCAAACTGCGCGCGAATCTCGGCCAGCGGCACCGCGACATCCTCCAGCGTCGCACGGCCTTGATCTGGCGCCCATGGATGCGGACGTCGCCGAAACGTCCAGACGTGCTCGACGCCGAGGCTCTGCAGGTATTTGACGGCGCCGAGATAGTTTGTGGCGACGTGGCCGATGCCGTGGCTGTCGTCGGACAATGTGAATCTACCGCCGAGCCTAAGCCATTCCTACACATCCCACTATCAGTGAGATTCCTCCCCCTCATCGCACATCATTTCGATCAATATCCCCCCTGATCAACTCACCTCTGCAATGACGCGACACGGATACGGCTCCGCCAGGCCCTTGCGCAGCGCCGCGCTGTTGCACTCGAGCCACGCGCCCTGCTCAGCCGCTTGCCTCAAGTTGCGCCGGACGCGCTCCCACACGCCCGTCCACTGCTGCACATCCCGGGCCGGATCCTCGCTGAGCAGGCGCACGAGGTCAAAGTGGCCGACGACGCGGGGCCGCAGCGCCGCGAGCATCTGGTGCTGCAGGTCGTAGTAGTCCTCGTAGAGCGTCTCCTCGGTGCCGTCGGCGGGGTCACCCGTGCGCGACGAGGCGGCGACGGCGGCGCGCATCGTGGCTGCGTCGTAGTCAATGGGCACGCTGTGGACGTGGTGCACGGAGCCGATGAAGTAGTCGACGCAGGGCGACGCGGCGGCGAGCTGCGCGACGAGCGCGCCGTACTCGGGCCGGATGAACTCGGCCTCGAAGCCGATGAGGATGTGAATCTGGGACGCGTAGGCGGCCTGCAGACGCTGCGCCTCGGCGAGGTACGCCTCGTGGCGCCGGGGCAGCGCGGCGAGCGCGGCTTCGGGGCCGTCGCTGAGCTACAGTGTATAAATGAGTCAGTGGCTTTTCTAGCCAAGAAGATGAGTTTTTCTTTTTTCTTTTTTTTTTTTCTCTTTTTCTTTTTTTACCTCTTCAGGGTACAGATCGCGCTCGTGGTAGCGCGGCATGTGCTCCGTGAGACCAATCGTCTTGAAGCCGACCGAGATGGCGTGCTTGATGATGTCCTCGAGCTGGTCTACAGCGTGGCTGCAAAACTGGCCCGAGTGGGAGTGCATAGTAAACGCCATGGCTGCGGGACAAATGGCTCCCCGGCTGTGACGTCGGGGCCTGGAGGATTAAAACGATGCTTGAAATAAAACGTGTATCTGGATTCTTGGGTTTTATGGACACGGTGAAGCTTTGTGAGGATGAATCGAATCGGCGCCGATAATTTTCACGTGGTGGATTCCGGTGACGTGAATCGTCCAATGTGGAAATTTTTCTGCCGTTGCCGGAGCGGGCGCCGTCGCGGGACGTGGGGCGCGGGGGATGCACTGAGGAACCCGGATGTGCAGAAGAGTTTGGGAATGTCCATACGAGCCAATGAGAAGAGATGAGTTGTAGCTACTGGCGGGCGGAAGTGGGATAAATTGCATTTTGTGGTTTTGTCGGGTGTTGCCGTGAACGAGGCTGGCTGTCGGCGCCAAGTAACTGAAGAATGCGTTCTGGCACTGGTTAATCGCGCTAAAGATTTTAGAAGGCTTGTTGATGTCTGTAAACGGCCGAATTTAATACTTTTCTTTGGAATAACGCTGATGCGACTGTCCTTTATGTGTGCTGATTTTCCCCGGGGGGTTTCTCCCGGGGGGCGAGAGTATTGGGACACTGTTTTCTGTGAGTAACTTTTTCCAAAGATTAGGAAAATATGAATA
This sequence comes from Beauveria sp. NWAFU-1, assembly GCA_024472245.1. Classification (NCBI taxonomy): domain Eukaryota; kingdom Fungi; phylum Ascomycota; class Sordariomycetes; order Hypocreales; family Cordycipitaceae; genus Beauveria; species Beauveria sp. NWAFU-1. The sequence continues at coordinate 1,410,650 of JANBXD010000006.1, read as the reverse complement.
GAAAATAAAGCACTCTGAAATTAAAAAGGCGTTACCATTTTTGATCGAGGACTTGACAAAAGTGCCTTGTTCACCGCCGACATGGCAGCCGAGCAATCATTACCTACTGTATTAGTACATGAGTTGTCACCAACTAGAGTGCTCATCGTCATCGTGGATTTGAGTAATATACATTCATTGCATTGCGGCAATGATTGAGAATGACGAATGGACTACTCTGGAGGTAGATGGCAAAATGCCGCAGGTCGTATGTTGTGCTATAGAACAACAGTCTGGACTGCAGTCCCGTCTGACGATGACGGACGGAACGACGGACCAGTCTGGCAATGACTGACGGACCACCAGTCTGGTCTGACGATGACTGACAGACCATCGGTTCAGTCTGTCAATGATGAACCGGCGAGTGGTCTAGTCTGATGACGATGGACCGAATGACAGTCTAGCCTGAGGTGTCCAGACCGACTTTTTGGACTATTAGGAGCGCTGACGCTACCTCTCTGTGGGCCTACTACTACCAGTAACGGTCTCAACTGTATGTATTGACAACTAGCTGAGCGACTGCAACGAGTGTTCTAAGGTTAAGGAGAAAGTAAAGGAAGAAAGGAAAAGAACAAAATTCGAGAAAGCAAGACGAGCTTTAGAGTGAGCTCGGACCCGATGTGGATCCCGGTCGAGAGCGGAGCCAACACCCACACGGGCCCGGGCCCTGCCCGTTACACTACCTCGTAGATAGTAGTCCGGCCTTATGGTCGCTATGCCTCACGCGTTGCCTTGTTCGTACTAGCACCTGTCGAGCTTGCTAGATGATCGCTCTAGCAACTTGCATGAGCTGACAAATATATTCGTATCAAGACCATGTAACTCGGATTTCAACTTCGCCGTATTTCCCTTGGACTGTCTGCTTGGTGGAATGCGAAACTTGAGGGGTGAGAAATATGGCGTTGTAGGTATCCGGCGATGCCACCGCTATCTCATCATTAGGGGAGAAGCCGTCGTCGCTTTCCCAAAGATTTAACAGGACGCCGAGGTTTTGGCCCATGGGTACCGTCAAGACAGATCGTGACAGGGGGATAGACTCTCCTGGGCGTATCTCAATGTAGTCGTTCGACTCCTTCGCAAAAAGAGCCACCTGTGTGTCGAGAAATTCGCCAAATGCCGCCATCTTCCCAACCACCTCGGCGGGGTCCTCGTCGTCTCCGTTGAGCAGGACGACGTCAATCTGGGCTTCTGCAGCATTGCTTCTCACAATATAGTCCACTTCAACCTCACCGTATCTTCCCGAGATCTTCCTGACCAGAACTTCGTCGTAGACGTTGGTTGGGCTATAAACATTCCATGAAATCTGGCCCCTGCTAATCTCGTCATTTCGACTCCACCCGCCGTCGTCGTCCATCAAGCTGAAGTCGATGGTAAAACTACCAGCAGCAGAAATTGCTCGAAATAGGCCAGAGAGCTTGATTTCTTGATTTGGTCCTACTTCCTGGTAATTGTCACTATCTACATTGTAGATATATTGACTGCCCAAGCCGTCCGTGGATGTTATGGTGCCGTATAACTCTCCCGGGTCCTCGTCGTCGATATTCTTGACCTTTAGCCTCACAGCCTGAGAACCGGAACGTAGCACGAGATCGAACCACCGAGAAGGTACGCTATCCTGTAGGGGAAGGACCGGGCGACCGTGAGACGTAATACCGGGATCCTGGACTCTGCGGCGAAGTTTCTCAATAAGATTCTTGTATGTCGCGCCAGTACTCTTCGTAATCAGTTGGCAACGGCAGCAGCTTTGACATCACGGATCCTTTTGCCTACCTGGCAGGGGGGGTTTAGCCTAACGGCTAATGATGGCAGAAAAGGCTGATTACCCGCTTACGCCCATCCGGGGCCAGAACGTCACATATGAGACGAGATAAACCTTGGCATATATGGGTTATCAGATATAGCCGGGCCTGAGCGGACCTGGCGACTGTCTTGTACACTTTGCCGAGGATAGAACCGAGGATAGAAGTATTATAGTATATAAGTACTAGGGGTTACTTCTAATAAAGGCCAATTAGATACATCGATAAGCGTTATCTAGTAGCTTTCGGGGTTTCCCTGTTAAGCCTTGTGACCTACTTACTCTTCCTCTATTATTGAAGAGATGGTAGTTTAGTGTAACGACGACTTGAACCTAATCCTCCAAGACCGCGGATCGCAAGACCGCGGATCGCAAGACCATCATCCAATGCAGCCGCTAGTTCCGGGGCAACATCCACCCCCGCATTCTCGCATAACAAAGTCTGGGGCGGCGCCTCGGCATCTTTTCACTTGATACCAATCCTCATCAAACACCTTTTTACTTGTTCATCTGGAACGTCCTTTAGCATCACAATGGCAGCCCGCGAGAAATTTCCGGCCTACGTCCTCGGCGTCGGCATGACCGAATTCATCAAGCCGCGCAACCTGCGCGACTACCCCGAGCTGGGCTACGAGGCGGGCATCAAGGCCATGCTCGACGCGCAAATCAACTACGACGACGTGCAGACGGGCATCGCCGGCTTCAACTACGGCGACTCGACGTGCGGCCAGCGCGTCTTTTACCAGTTCGGCATGACGTCCATCCCCATCATCAACACGGGCAACGCCTGCGCCACCGGCTCCGCGGGCCTGTACCTCGCCCGCACCATGGTCCGCAGCGGCGCGCTCGACTGCGTGCTCGTCGTCGGCTTTGAGAAGATGGAGCCGGGCCACATCAAGGACAAGTGGACGGACAGGGCCAAGCCGACGCAGCTGAGCCGCCAGATGATGGAGGACATGCACGGCGCGGCACCGGGCCCGCCGAATGCGCAGTACTTTGGAAACGCTGCGAGGGAGTACATGGAAAAGTGCGTTTTTTCACACCTAGTCACCCGTCAACGCAGCAGGATATCGCTAATGGAACTTGAAAGATACGGAGCCAAGGCGGAAGATTTTGCAGAAATCGCCCGCATCAGCCACGAGCATTCGCAGCGCAACCCGTACGCACAGTTCCGCCAAGAGTACTCGCTACAGGAAGTTCTTGACTCCAACATGATCTACCCGCCGTTGACCAAGCTGCAGTGCAGCCCCACGAGCGACGGTGCCGGCGCCGCCGTCATCGTCTCGCAGCGCTTCCTCGACGCGCGGCCGCACCTCCGCAGTCAGGCCGTGCTCATGGCCGGGCAGCAGCTCACGACAGACTCTGACCGCCTGTACTCGCGCAGCGCCATCCAGCTCGTCGGCTACGACATGACGCAACGCGCCGTCGCAGCCGCCCTGCGCGAGGCGCAGACCTCGCTCGATGACGTCAAAGTCTGCGAGCTGCACGACTGCTTCTCGGCCAACGAGCTCATCCTGCTCGAGAGCCTGGGCTTCAGCGGCGTCGGCCGCGCGCACGAAATGGTGCGCCGCGGCGACATTACGTATGGCGGGCGCGTCGTCGTCAACCCCTCGGGCGGGCTCATTTCAAAGGGCCACCCGCTCGGCGCCACGGGCCTCGCGCAGTGCGCCGAGCTCGTCTGGCAGCTGCGCGGCTGGGCCAACAACCGTCTCGTCGAGGATGTCGACGTTGCGCTGCAGCACAACCTGGGGCTGGGCGGCGCGACTGTCGTGACGGTGTATAAGCGCGCAGATGGGGGGAAGAATGCGCGCGTCGGCGACGAGGAGATTGCAAAGAGCAGCTGGCTGGGGTACAATCCGGCCGTGGAGGCGCGTGGTTTTAGAGAGGCGGATGCGGCGAGGGTGAGGAGCCGTACTGCGAGGAGCGAGTTTGCGCTGTCAGATACGCAAAAGAAGATTGAGGCACGTTTATAGACAGCCTTTATTTATATAGTTGATGTATGAGCCCGGATTGAATTTGCCTTGCTAACTAAACGTATCCCCATGTCCACTACAGATGCGACTTTGGATCTTGGGATAGTCTGAGTAAGCCCTCTTGGATGCATGTTGCGATAAGCCCATGCCCACTACAGACGAGACTCTGGATCTTGGGATAGTCTGAATAAGCCCTCTTGGATGCATGTTGCGATAAGCCCATGCCCACTACAGACGAGACTCTGGATCTTGAGACAGTCTAAATAAACCCTCTTGGATGCATGTTGCGACAAGAACCCCGTCCGCCGTCCAAATCCTCTCCAGAACCAGCCCTCTGTCCTGTCCTGCCCAGGGCGTTTCCATTTCCATCACCATCCAGTCGTCTGCCCTAACCGACTCCTGGTTGTGGAAAAAGATGGCATGATCCAGACTGACCATCATGTCAATCTTGTGCGACGCCTTGTCCGTGTCCGTCTCTGCGCCGCCTGTGGCTGTACGACTGGCCGCGTCCGCCAGCTCTTCCTCGGCGAGCATCTTGAAGCGATCCGTCGCCGCCTCTTGCTGCCCCTTATCCAGCTTCCGTACCACGTTTTCCACAAGGCCTTTATTGCTAAACCGGCGCGCCTTGTGCACGCGCGGCACAGTGCCCAAAAAGTAGTTATCCGTCATGTACGCCAAGGCCGCCTGGTGCAGCGCCACGTCTCCTCCCATCCCTCGTGTCCTCTGCGTCGTCGTCGTCGTCGTTGACGGCAATGACGGAAGCTTGGCCCTTGTCATTTGCACGATGCGCTGCAGCTCCGGGCGCTGATGCCCGTCGTCGTCCGGCTTGCCCTGCCGCACGCGGATCGACTCAAACGGGCAGTCGGCATCGACCCGGCTCGTCGACGAGAGCGCCGCGCCGCTGCGGACCGAAGCCACCGTCGCCGGGGACACGGGCGACGCGGGCTGGTGCTGCAGCATGCGCGGGCCGCGGCCTGCCGTGCGACCAAAGTTGAGCATGGCGGAAAAGGCGCACCTGCCAGAAGACTGCATGCAGCGCACCGACCGCGTCACGATGCTTTTGCCGTCGCGCAGCCGCTCGACGTGCGAGTAGAGCGGCTCGTCAGGCTTGACGGCGATGAAGAAGTGGCAGTGCATCGTGTCGGCGACGAAGCCGGCGGGCACGGTGGCCTGCGCGGCGGACAGGGCCTGCGCCAGGACGGCACCGCCAAAGGCGCCCCGGCCCCAGAGCGGCTTGTACAGAGGCGCCTTGTTGACAAAGACATCTGTGCCTTGGTCGGGGGCCGCCCGGCAGGCCACAGCGGTTTCCATTGTGTGTGCGATGGACGGAGGTGGGGGGGGGTGACCGCAATTCGCAATGTGTATTCTTTACATGGGTGGATGGCAAGTCCGTGTCATGCGCAGATGAGACGAATATCGAGAGATGAATGGTTGACTACTTGTCAATGGCCAGTCAGACAAAGATGTACCTGGAGTTGTTGAAATTTGGTTCATCGCAGCCTGCCGAGGCTCGGCAATTGGTGTCCGAGGTGGACACCTCGCGCCATTCATGACGTCCGCGGAACAAGATGCGCAGCATGAAGAAGACGTTCATCAACCTGACCAGGGAAAAGAATCAAGATGACGCCAATGTATCAGTCTAGCAGCTTCAAACGAATTTCAGTGTGTTTCAGTGAATATTATATAGAATGAGGTGCAGATTACTGCCATGATCAGTCTCGTTTTTCCGAGCGCATATTAACTAGGTCAAGATAGGCGTACAATAGCAGAATAATGTCAACACTGTTTCCTTGCCCAATTTTACTTGTCCCACATATATCCGTAAATCAAGTCTAGTCGTCCTTTGTTATGCCGCTAATTTGGTCGAGTTGCGCATTCATGGCATCTTGGATCCTTCGACACCAGAACCGGCCAAATTCACAGCCCATGTGATTATGGCTGACAACCGCCACCAGTTTCGAATAAACCTCACCAAGGCTTTTCTTTATGCTAGCTATCTCTGGCGGCGGCCACAAGCCAGCCGCACCGAGTGACGATTCCATCATAGCGCGCATCGCCTGTCGGCAGCGCTGGGGGCCGCCTCGCGCAGCGAAACGAGACCATCTCGGGCACTGCTCCAGGAGGAGCAGCTTTGCAAGCAAGTCGGCTGTCGTGTCAAAGAGAGCCTGTAAAGACGCTAATCGGATGTCGGACAGACGGGCTAGGGAAAAGGTTAGGCCACACAGCAACTCCGACGGCTGGGAAAGGGAAATGTTGCACCTATCACACTTGTTGCTCCTGCGCTGCTCCAAAGATGACCAGCGTTGGTAAACTCACACGCGTCTAGCTCCACGGTTACTCTGTGCGCCATTGTGCGAAACTCGCCGCTGAAGCCAAGCTCCCAAAACACCCAGAGCATCATGGCCATGTTGTCCCTGCGCACGGTACCCTCCACAGCAGCTATCCACGAGTCAACCCAAGGGCCAATTATCGAGGTACAATTGTAGCAGGACGTCAAATTGGACAAGTTGTACATTTGCTTGATGCTGAGTGTGCGGGGGACGGCGAGGAAATGCGCGTGGGCAATGTTGAACAATATGGTCAAGGAGTCGTCGTCGTTGCCATCGAGCTGGATCATGACACTGCGCCGAGTGCATCGCTCTTCTTGAGTATCTGCACCGATATCTTGACGCATCCGGGACCGTAGAACTAATGATATCCGAGCCAAGGCGCGGGAACAAACAATGTAGCGAGTCGTGCCGCCGCTCACCTGGACCTCAATGTCGCCATGATTATCGAAAATGACGGTCTTCTCACATATGGACATGATGAAACCGTTCGATTGCCGCAAGTGCGCCCAACCACGGGCGCTTCCCAAGTATAAGTCTATTTCTAAGCTCCATTTTGGGCATGCCGGCGATACAAGGCCAACAACGTTGGCGGCAAAGCTTCAAGTTGGCAAGTTCCCGTTTAAAGAACCACGGCCGTTCTTTTTCGTATCCATTCCTGTCTTGAGCATTGAATTTGCCCAAATACGGCTGTGGCTATGACTCTGGGGCAGACTAGGCAGAATGGCCGCCAGACCCTCTGCGGGACAACACAGCCACTATTTGGATAAAAATAGGCGCTGTGGCCGTTGTGCCATGACACCAGCCATTCCATTGTAAAAAGAAGTTGTAGTGCGCGTAAATAAATCATTTCAGAACAAGGTTTCTGTTGCTGCGCATGATTGCGGAAACTCATGGCTTCAAATGTCTGCCGACAGGATACTATTCGACGAGGACGGCGATGCCCAACTCTGTGTTGGTTCCGCTTACAGCGCTACGCCTTCAATCTTTGTCGCCTGCTCCCGCGCTTTATCGCGCGCCTCGCCCGTCTTTGACGAGATATTCCATGGTGCCCGCGCCGAACAGGAAACAGGCGCCGTCATCGACCTTGCCCACGACAAGCCGGCGTCCCTGGCGCTCTTGCTGTTCGCCATGCACTCCCGGTTCGACCACGTGCCATCCTGTCTACCCATTGATGCCTTGTACGATTTGACAGTGGTTGCGCAAAAGTATGGCGCCACGGCTGCGTTGCAGCCGTGGACGGCAAAGTGGACGCAGGCCGTGGCTGTTGAGCTCGAGGGCGAGGACGATAAGCTGCCCAAGGCCATGAGCATTTATTGGGCGCTGGGGTGTCGCGCAGGCTTCTTCAACACGGCGGCGCGGTTCGCAGAGTGCGCCCCGGATCTTGCGATGGCGGATCTGGCGGATTTGCAAATACCGCCCGACACCATCGGTGAGTAGCCATACAGATTATTTGAGGCAGGCCACCAAGCTGACTGCTTGGCAGAACACATCATATCAATCAGACGGCAGACTATTGATTTGCTTTGCAATGTGTTTCGGGACATGATACGGGATCTCTTGATTGTGGATGAAGGCCCGCGTTGGTGCCACCATGCGACGTGGTTTGGCCACCACCGATGCGAATCCATGATTCTCGGGTCACTAATGTCAGGTCTCTCTCGCGTTAAGCTCTGGCCATTGCCATATGCAAAAGATGTCCCATATAGCGTTTTGAACCTCTACGAAAAGTTGGATAGTGTTGTCGTGCACGACATTGGGAGAGAGAAAGAGGACAGTGTTGATCACCAAGTTTGCAATCCGGGCCAACATCTCAAAAGCGCCATGAAGGACATCATGGCCGGCATGCCAGGGCGTCTTTCAAGATTCATCATGTTCAAAACAGGGCAATTAGATCTATCAAAGTAATTTCATGCCTTACTCTTATACCACTTTGTCCCGAATAGCCACGAATATATCGATATTTATTGGCCAACAAAGTTGCCAGGCAAGCTGTGAGGGCCTCGCAGAAACACAATAATAGAGCACACTTGCTATAATAAGAGGAGCGGTAACAGCACTAATACACGTGGCGCCTTTTACCATCCTCTTCCGCCCAATCGAGTTTCCATCATCAGGACTGGAGACTATGACGTAGCGACCTACGAGAAAGGGAGTGTCTTTAATTTATAAGCCACATGTGCCGTTCAAAGAAACATAGAGCCCTGCCACTATTACGATCTTTCAGGGTTGTGGCGGCGTCGGCCAAGATGAAGTCCTAAAAATAGATACGAGAGTGGGCCTTCAAAGAACCACCCAAGAGTGGCACAGCGAAGTGTATTGGCTTTCTATATTTCTGCTGTACAATAAGTTTAAAAAGAGCTAAATGTTTATATTGCGCGACGAATATGGATCGTCATTTGACTGTATACAAGTGACGACCAAATGGCGAGAACGGAAAGTGGCTTCATTGCAGTGGACCGCCGCGGCGATGTTCTGCTCCAAGTTGGTCGCGATTGCGAAACAGAAGATGCGTCCTTGCAGCCTGTCGAATTCCTCGTCTGCTCTCGCACACTAGCCCGAGTCTCCCCCGTCTTCGACCGCATGCTCTACGGCCCCTACATCGAGGCCGTGGGCAACAAGACAGACGCGACCGGCTGGAGCGTCGCGCTGCCCGAAGACAAGCCCGCCCCGATGCAAGTCCTTCTCAACATTTCGCATGCCAAATTCGGCCTGGTGCCTCTAATTCTATCCGTGGACAATCTGTACGACCTAGCCGTGCTGACAAACTACTACGACGCGACGCCACTGCTTTTACCGTGGGTCGGGGCCTGGATGGCATCGCTGGCGGAAATTTCGCAAGACGCCAACGAGATTCAGTACAAGATGCTCTGGATCACATGGGAGTTTGGGCGGAAGGAGGAGTTTGGTACGATTGCGCATCGGATGCTGATGGAACTGACGGAGCAGTGCGGAGAGGCGGCTGAGGATCAAGTGCAAGTTCCCCATATCCTCGGTAAGACGGCGCATAGCAAGGAACGAAGCCCCTTTGATATCATTTTGGAGCGCTAACAATGGGCTTGCAGACGAAATTGAGTCTATTCGAACCCAAACTATAAGAAAGTTGCTAGACATTGTCGGTGATGTAGCCAAGAAGCTCACAGTCGGAGATCAACGTCCGAGATGGTGCCGTTACGCGACACACGTGGGACACCACCAGTGTGAGCTGATGTCACTAGGATCAATGACCTTTTGTCTTGCAAGGGCTGGTTTGTGGCCTCTCCCCGAGGCTACTGAAGTCAAGCTCAGCTTAAACGACCTCTACCGCATTCTGACCAATCTGGTCATCCACGACATTGGAGCGCTGGCGGACGCGCCAGAGACGGATCATAGGTTTTGCAACCCACGTCGGATGCTGATGGACCGTATTGATCAAGTCATGCGGAGTATACCTAGCCCGTTGACTGAGTTTCATGTCCGTCATTTGGAGAAGCAAGCAAAGAGGCTGCGTCAGGGGTCGGCAAAGTGAAGGGACAGAGAAACCGCTACGCGGTAGGCGCAGTGCGACTTTTTGATGAGACGAGTCAATTGGTGTCATGGGTTGATGATGAATGATAAGAAGGAAACAAGTTATCTCCATCAAATATGGCGACTTCCTGGAAAGGTCGTTTTAGAAGCCACAGAAACCTTTGAGGATGGCTCTTGCAGCCGTCAACAAGCGACGGTCAGTCAGAGTATCCGGTTTGGCCACTCTCTGAACAACTTGCTGAATGACTCTTCGGCGGCAACAACATTTCGCCATGCAAAAGATTCCGCGAAACGAATAAATCAGCATCTTAGACAAATACCTTGTGGAGCGGGAGCGAATCTGCTTTTCACAAAGCGTTGCTCTTCATCAGTACTCGAGTAGGATAGAAATATGTCATCACGTTTTGAAACTAGTCAATGCTATGCTTAAAACAAGATATGGCTTTTAGCATCCTCTTTAAACATCTTTCCATTGCTTCAAGACTTGGTGTCACAACATTCAGGATACAGCTATCAACATCAGCAGGTAGTTACCAGGATACTTACACGTAGGAATGGAACTTGACTAGGGTACCTAAGAACACTTCCTTGAACCCTCTCAGTTGTCTAAATTAACAATATACATGTAGATTGACCTCCACAAGCTCCAGACTACACAAACAAATTCTTCATCAAGAGTTACCATTCACTGCTTGCTGGTCCGTGAGGGAGTGGCTTGGACGCCTCGTGAGCTGGTATGTGTCCAGACCTCACAGCTGCTTCTTGGCAAACAATAGATCCGCGTAATGAGATTCTCGCTCGTGTACGGCAAATGCTAGGCCTGGTAAGGGCCAGCGAGCGGGCGTGCCTGCCAACATATGTCTTCGTTCAAATCGTTTTCAAAGACCCAATGTGGTCTGTTGCGTCGCAGCAGCCGCCAACTCGACAAGATGGAGACCTTCGCAGGGTTGACCTTGTGGCCGACCCTTTTTAGGTCCAACTTCACTCTGCTTTTCGTGGAAGCCAAGAGATCTAATGCCAATGCAACCCTTCTTTGTGAAGTTGAATACCAAGCATTCACTGCTTGTTGATAATCGATGGTTATGCTACTACAGATATTTGGACTAGTAAGCAACTGCAATCAGGTACGTTTCATCTTTAGAGAACCAGGATTCTAATTCCCCTTGCATTGGAAAAGTCGACCATTCTTCTTCGTTGTGATGTACATCCTCAAGCTCAATTTTCAACTCGGTCCAATGAAGAGTCAGTCTGACTCCATCATACCCCGGGTTGCTCTCCAGACAGCGACGCAACCAGATCTTGTCCGGGCAGTCGTAGCATTCGATACGATCAACTCCAACTCGGCATTGTCCCAAGGCTCGCTGAGCGCCGTTTCTATACTGGAGCAGAATTCCCATACAATATCCAGTTTCTGCGTGGTAAAAAATGTTGACATGTGTGGCTTGGTTCAGAGGAGCGACTGAGAAAAAAGCATCTTCGATCGGGGAGGACGTGATTTGACGTCTATCAAAGTCCAATGTTGGGCCTGTAGGCTGCCTTTCTGCTGAAATCATTGCAACTATACCGACAGGCAACAGCTCCGACACATTATGTGCCAGAGTTTGGACAGATGGATGGAAATACTCTCGTGCGGAGTTGGAACAAGTAAGACCCACGGTGACATCGCCTGCCAGTTTCATCCGCAACTATGGTGGTAATGAGATGGCTACACTTCTTGAACTGACTCTTTGGACTTACAAGCAAGCATGTACTGATGGACTTCTCCTTTGTCAAGTAGCATACGCCCATCCCAGCAATGTAGTCCTGTCGTGAGACTGGAACGTAGATCCAAGTGTCGCATGATTTAACGCGGGTCGCCAAACGCTGATAGGTTGGCTGCGCACACCACGATCTCGCAGTATGAGCATGTATGCCGTAGATGCCGTCTCGATTGAAGAAGAAAGTTAAGCCAAGCACGAGACCTAGATTGATCGTCTTGAACCGCATAGGGGAGTCGGGGGCGACGGCACCAATGGAATAAGAGGAATAAAGCTCGCACTTGGTGAGAAGCCTCGGAGGGGTAGGAGTATCCCATATCTGCAATCGATTAGGTGGCTCGGGCAGCTCCAGACGCATTCTTTCACTCTGTTTGAAGGTGTCAGCTTCACATAGTCCTTCAGGAATAGCTATACATTGACTGACCTTGAAATGGGCCATGATCCCCCGCGTATAGTTGCGACCTACAACTATGTAGGCCATGGAGTCCGTTCGCCATCTCTTGAATTTCGTATCGCTCGAGAGGCCTTCTACGCTCACAATCCCCCAAGAGTCGATGGTCAAACGAATCAACGGCTGACAATTATCCGACGCCATCTCTAGTTGGCCACCACGGCTCCATGCTGAGATGTCGCTCAGAGGCACGGATATCAGCTTGTCGGGTAAGTCAAGTAACCCCAAAGTTAGCTCAGACACCACGCTATATCGCCAGAACAGACTGCCTCGTGTGTATTTATAGATTAGGTGAAGGATTTCCGGAGGAAGAGCCCTCATTTGTGGGATGGCAAGCTTGTCGGTCTTTGAGAAATCGGGCGCGATCATCCCTTCTTCTAGTTCTAACTGAGGAGCGTGGCGCCAAGGTGACCGCCAGGTAGTCATGATCCACAGATGGTGGATGGTTTTGGGCAGGCTGCATCGTTTCGTGGCCAACTCAAAGCAGTCCGAGTGTACAGTCGAGCCCTCGAACGCTCCAGCGCACCAGCCGCAGTATACTTTGCGACACAACATGAACTCATAATTGGTTATCATCGGAGCGTTATCCTCAGGAAACGGAAACGGACCACGGGGCTTGGAAATCGACGTTGAATCATGTCTGCCAAAGACTATAGGACCTGCGGCGTGAGAAATTGTCGTATCAAGTGACAGGTTTGGCAAGCTCACGCAAAAGTATTGGTTCGTCAGCGGTTAGAGAGGCGCTGCAGAGGCCACAATGAGAGCGGACGCACAAATGATCCCAACACACCAACTTGACTGTCTCGACTAGCGGTACAGCGGCAACCGAACGGGCCTCAGAATCCATTTCCCAAGAGCCAAAAGTGGAAAGCGATGCAAGAAACTGAAAGTACTAGCAGGTACGTGAATAAAATTGAAGCTGGTGAGGAGGCCCAGGCAGCAGGCTCGAGGCCTTATGGCCTCTGATTGGACCGTACCTAGACCGCCCAAGACCCGCGTTTGTATTACCTCAACAACGGGCGCTTCTGGCACCGGCTGCTAACCCACGCCGCCATGAGCGTCAAGTATTTGAGGTATTGGCATCAACTGGATGGCTTAAAAAGTAGTCAGAGGCTACAAATGGCAGCTTGTCGGCGTCCGAATCTTCCCTACAGAATTGGTGGCAGACAACACACCTTTGGGCCTTGGTGTTGCGGGTTTGTCGTGCGGATGCAGTTCGGAGCGGAACAACGCTGATTACTAAGGTACTGTCCCGATACCCTTACGTTTGCAATATTTTCTGCAATTTCCCATTGCGCGTCGCCAGACCGTCTTCGTTATGAGGCAAGTAAATCTCGATTCCAGAAAGAATACCCGTTGCCGAGACCAGCGATCCCGATACGAGCGAATTTGAAAGCGAAAGTTAGAGCCACCGCCGGATTCCAGCGGTCCCTGCGACGCACTAACATCCGAGAGTCTCAACTCGCTTTAGCTAGGCCTGTTGACCATAACGAAGCAGAACTCAGCAACTTCTTACTTTCGCCGCTCTTCTCACCAATCCCATATACGCTGCCTGACTTGTTCCGTCATCATCTATGATCTACCCGTCGCGTTGTCTTTACGCATGGGGATCTCACATTAAGGAGCATGTTGACGCAAAACGGCGTAACATCTAGTCTCGTCCAATGGAAAGAGAGCGGATGGTATCCTGCCTGCGCCGGCCGATACTCTTCATCACCAGTCCGAGGCCAGTGGCCCCAAAGGTCAGCACTAAGCCGGCGATGGTCTCTCACTGCCCGACGTGACTGAAGCTCTCGCTCGAAGGATCCGAGGCCCAGATGGCATACTCCATGAAAACGACAAAGTATAGACAGACTGGGAGACTGAAGAGCCAAGCGTATACATGATGAGAAAGTAACCCTGCAGGCAGAGCACGAGGATTCTCCTTCCCAGGGCAACAGAGCCGGGGCGCGAAGTCCGAAATTTCGCCAAGATATGGCGAAACATGATCAAGGTTTTGGTCCACGGATACCGTGCCTGGCTCAGGCCAAGGCGGTGGGCTCTTGCGTCGCTCAAGAATTCCGAAAAGTAATCTAGCCTCATCATGGCAAACGGGCGCCGCCCGGGCTCGCTGATGATGACGGCAATGCTCAGATTGGCCACACTCGTAACGGCAAAGATTGCCACGAGCGCTGACCAGAACGACTTTCCCTCGGTGAATCCGAAATGCTCAGGCAGCACCTGAATCTCGGTGGCGTCCCGCAGCGGCCAGGCAGTGTCGAAGCACGAATAGATGCACATGTTGCTCAGGGGCCGCGTGTCGGACTTATTGACAATGTGAGCCAGCACCGTGCAGTTCCAGCGGTACCAATTCTGGCCATCCCAAGTGCCGCCGATGGCCTGGCTGTCGTCGTTCATCAGCGACAGGGCGTCGTGAAAACCGCGCGAGCAGAAGCGCAGCTGCGGAAACGCCCAGAGCTGGACATGGGCTTCGGTGACGAGCGCGCAGAGGGAGCCGGCGAACAGAAAGACACCCCACAGCCTGCTGCGACCCCACGACCGTCCCTGCTCTCGATGGTTTTTAAAGACCATATTACAGACAGTATCCGTACTTGCTGATTCTGATCCGGTGAATTTGGCATGATACGCACACTCCTTGTACGCCGGACAGACCAGGCTTTACCAACAAGAGCATATCAGTAAGTCGCCACTAATTTTCTTATACGAAGCGACGTTCCCCTGCTATTACATTCACCATGCGGCCGGGACTGAAGTCTATGACTGTACAAGGTCGGCTTCAATAGTTGACACTCTTCTCTGATACAATTATCATGAAAAGGCTAAAGAAAATTATGTGGCATAATATTAACTGAGTGCTAGGCTACAAACAACATGTCCTTCTATCACACTAGTTGATTGCCTCGTTTTCCTTATTTACCTTATTTAGGCTGTGGTTCTCATTAGTCTGCACACTAAGCTAGTGCGCGTCTAAGACCGGGTTGTTTCCAAAGCTAGCGTTGTTCAACATGTCTCAAGCCACTAGCATGTCTGCACGGCTAGCATATTGTGTGTATTGTCTAGGGTGCAGTATCCAACTACACGGAACAGCTCAGCGGCTTTGGTGACAGTCTCTGCTAGAGGATCGCCGCTCTGTGTACTACCTCTACGCTCCCCTGCAGCAAGGACAGCCTTGCGTGGCTATGTCGAGGGGGGCTACAACAGGGAGAAAGTTTCTAAGCCGCAATGACCAACGTATCGGGAAATTTTGCCGGTCATATAAATCATAATAGGTGGAGCCGAGATTGCTGCAAAGATCGCTACGCAGGACATGTCTTGCTGCAGAGACTGAAGCTGAGGGTCCGAATTGCGCAATGATGTTTCTGCACGGGCCGGGGTCAGACGAACCACTTTAATAAAGTGTCACTGCAACTTTGATTACTAGATCAGATTAGGTGAACAAATTGTTAGCTGATAACCAGATTCAATCAAACGGTGAATTAATATCGATTCAGCTCGAGCGTGCTCGCTGCATTGCCAGACAAAAGATCCGGCACAAACTTTGAACCCATGTTCGCGGATGTATTGCTGACATGGTGGAGAAGGTCTTCATCAATTATCCGTGGTGGTAGCATTCAGTTCCTAGTAAAAAGAATAAGGGTCTATGAAACTCCCCCTTGTCATCAAGAAAGTGACAGCTCAGACCACAAGTAGTGTGAGATTGCAACATCAGCATTGCCGAGCGCGATTCTGCGAACCAGTTTGATAGACTGATGTATTTGCACTGCGATACTTTCTTGAGAAACATTTTACAGTGCATTGTTGCAAGTGCTTTATTTTCATAGCATGGCAGCCTGCATAGTGCATGGCAAAACTGTATTATGCGATTATATCGCCGTATAGTAAAGCACTATCATATTAATTACAACACTGAAAAAAGTCCAAGCAAATTTCCACCTCGATATGATTTAAAGCTGACTCGCAGTGCTGTTCTTGGCTTCACCAACCCCGATGCTCTTGTTGATGGCAACGTGCACGATGCGATGGCCTTCGCGCATCTGGCTGTTTTGCTCCTTGGGGATTGGCTGTTCCGCGCTGATCGGGTTCGTGACAAACTTCATGTGGTCGGGAAGGACCTGCAAATCGGCCATGAGGCCGCCGGTACCGCCAGTATTGGTTGGGTATTGGTCACCGTTGCCAGGGAGGTGGCTGCCGAGATTGCCGAGAAGGCTGGTGATTCCGGACATGATGCCGCCGGTAGCACCGCTGCCGGGTGCGGTTGGGTTGCCGTTGGCGGGGCGCTGGCTGCCGGGGCTGCCAAGAAGGCCGGTGAGTCCGGACAGGATGCCGCCGGTGCTGCCGTTGTTGGGTGCGCCTTGGCCGCCGGTACTGCCAGGGTTACCGAGAAGTCTGGTAATTCCGGACATGATGCCGCCAGTAGCACCGCTGCCGGGTGCGGTTGGGTTGCCGTTGGCAGGGCGCTGGCCGCCCGGGTTACCGAGAAGGTTGGTGAGTCCGGAAAGGATGCCGCCGGTACTGCCGTTGTTGGGTGCGCCTTGGCCGCCGGGATTGCCAAGAAGGTTCGTGAGTCCAGACAAGATGCCGCCGGCCTGCTGGCGCATGGCAATGGTGGCACCTGCATCAAACTTTGTTAGTTTTCTTGGTTTGTACTTCTCCCTTCATTTGATCCGAGCGAGGAAGAAGGAAAAATGATGGGAAGATGTCGGCCATCCCCGTCATAAGTAGTCTCGTACCTGATTCCATGGGAGCCGCAAAGGCAACAGAGGAGAAAGTGAGAAGAATGGCGGTATAACGCATCTTGACTAATGAATGTATTAAGGAATGTTGTTTAAAGAGTGGAAGAGTGGATTGAGCGTTGTAAAGACTGAGTTGATTAACAGAAGCTTGCGAGTTGCGGTGACAAACCTCGCAGCTCTATCCTATATATATACAGATATCTCAACATATTCGCGATGCTTGATCAGTCATCGGCCAAGTAACCAATCGTTCTTATAAGCGGCCTCGGCGTAATTACATAGACGTGGTAACGTTGAAGAAACGCTCAGGCACCGTTTCAGCACTGTTGGAACCTTTGCCAGAGCGCATACATTCGAACCCACATCTGTGCACACAAGGGTGGAAGAGCCAAAGAAAGCCTCGCCGCTGACGCTGATAAAAGTGATCGTATTCTATTCTTCATCTTTGCAAAAAGTTTCAGGCAGATTAACTGAGCTTTGACTTTGACTTTTTCGTTTTGCTTACTTTATTGCTCCCCGCTCGAAACGTGCAGAGTCAATTCGTCGCCTAAGCGAGATTCAAAGGTGCATGATTTCAAGCAGGATCTGCTGATAAAATGCTGGTTATTGGCTACAAGTTTCGAAACAAAATGTCATGGAACAATCACGGTCTTTCAGTTTTATATAACCCTGCTCGAGGCCCGTGGTATTGGTTTCTTGTGAAGGTGGTTGTGATGAGTTGATCAAAACAAGTATCCTCAACACTGACATGAGAGGTTCTCAAAGACATTAGAAATAGCAATATCTTTGCAGCGGCCTAAATTTTGTGAATAAATATAGAGCTGCTCACATGTGTCGTGATATTCCCTCATTCTTCCTTGACATCTCAGTAGAGAATTCTTCAAGAGACACGGTTCTACTTTACGCTATCATCGACTGCTCAATTCAGAATCTATTAGTCATATTGGCATTATTGGCATTATTGGCATTATTATTCGACCCAAATTGCCTCATATCTTTTCAATATGCGGACCCCAAATACTCTCGTCCTCCTTCTCATTGGACTGATAGGACACATTATCCTTGCCGCTCCCACCTTGGGACTCTTCACTGATGCACTAAGCTACTTTATGGGTGGCGAGCATGCCAAACCCTCCAATGAGCCCGAGAATATCCCACCTTCCATGCAAGATATTGCCAATGCAGCGCGACTGTGGCAGGGAGACACGGAAACGGTCTCAAATTTTCTCTCGCGTGCAGAGACCTTGAGCCCTCAAGAGTTGCAAGAGCAAGGCACACTTGC
Source organism: Beauveria sp. NWAFU-1 (assembly GCA_024472245.1). Taxonomy (NCBI): domain Eukaryota; kingdom Fungi; phylum Ascomycota; class Sordariomycetes; order Hypocreales; family Cordycipitaceae; genus Beauveria; species Beauveria sp. NWAFU-1. Next base: position 1,392,783 of record JANBXD010000006.1, on the reverse strand, counting down.
TTTCGCTGCCGTCAGTGATGAGCCGGTACAAAAGGCTGTTCTTGATAAAGTATTCCTCAATGGAACGGCAGAGGCTCGGGATCCTCGCGTGGTGCGGGCTGACGATACGCTGACCAACCAAGGAACCATCGAGTTCGTCGTGGATGGGCTCGCACTCTTTTCCAAGAGAGGAACCAAACTGACGCCGGAGGATGTTACAATCTTTGTCAGAGCAGTGAACCAAGACAGATGTCCAAACGTGTTGCCGTCTGTCGATGCTTATCTTTCGGCCGCAGAGGGCTTTCTTGGAATCGGAAATGGAACGTTAAAGGCCATACGGCCGAGTAACTGTTAGTGTGCACATTTTTGAGTTTTGTCTTTGCCTCTACTTTTACCTTTGGGTTGCGCAGATAATTGTTGGAAGCGGAATGGGAACAGTCAGGGCCCGAGATGGCATGATTGTTCGTAGAGACCACTTTATTTAATTTTGCGTAGATTCTTCTGTTAATTTTTATTAGAAATATACTATTTACTTTATAAGAGTCACTATTCTGAACAATTGGTGTACATGTACTGCCAAGCTTAGGCATGTTCTTTGCACAGGGCGGGCCGGGCATTGAGCTTGCCCGCAGCCTACCGTGCGACGTTCAATTTCACTGGAAAGACACTTACGACGAGACAATTGTTTTGCAGCAATACAGTGGCAACATTGGCATGAATTCAGCATGCTCTCTATTTCTGCATGCACTCCATAGCAATAAGTAGCGTTTGTGCTGAGTGCAACAAAGATCAGAACCAAGTGCTGCGCTACTAAACGGCACGATCATCACCACCTCTGTAATCAGCTTCGTGAATTCTTAACTTCGAATCGAAGTTTGTCGAGTCTATATGGTATTTGACTGCCACACCTCTCGGGACGGGCTAGGACAAGTGTATCCCATCATCCGCATTGCGCCGAGTCGCGCCAAGTACGTCGTTTGCCTGAAGCCTCACTACCATCAGTCCCAAAATCACACGTTGCCCATTCGTGGTCCGCCCTCTATGGGTCGGATAGTAGTATGTTGCTCAGCTTCAGTTCTCACTCTGCCTTCAGAAAAAGGCTTCAACCTTTGTTGCTGGAATTGTAGGGAAGAGATCCGCGAGGTCTTTTTTCGGTACACCTTGTGCGTTGTGCAGCAGGGGAAAGCAGGAGGTGAGGGTCGACTTCAGGAAAGACGGCCTCGTTGGATGGCAGAGGTGGAGTTTGACCCTTGAGAATACCGCCGCTGGAGTTGTATGAGACTTGAAGTCTTTGCTATATAGATAGATGTTAGGAAAACGAGGCATCTTAGTTGCCTTGAATGGTGAGCTGCTTACCGGTAATTTTTCTGGCAATGGATGCAACGTCTTTACTCGCATCTTGCTTGACGCAATAATAAGCGACAGGCGTGGCCAGCAGTCGGAAGATTGGCCGGTCAGGCGCTCAATGTCCACGGCGAGGTATTTTCTATGCGTAGCGCAAGCGTCTGTGATAAGTCACTGGAAAATGGCACCAGATAGCCAGGTGTAGGTCGGGTTGGGATTGTGTGGTATGGTGATGTGGTCGAGAAAAGAGCCGGCTAAGATGGGCGTTCAAGTCGACTGCGGGACGGCGCGAAAGCTCTTGTTCAGATTCAAAGTGTTGAAAGTTGACGAGCAGATCCGAGCCACTGTACGGGAGGAATGAGCATCTCTGGCAAGGTGATTCTCCAAGCAAGTACACATGCCCATCCTATGAAGTAGATGACTCGGCGGCACAAGGCGGGTGTGCATCTGGCGTCAGTAGTGGCTGGGAAAGGGGAGCAAACGGAGCTTGGAGCTCGGCAAGCTGTTGCCTATAACCCTCCTTGGAGAGGTCGGTGCGTGGCACGTGTATGTGCCGTATTGCCGCTCGCCGAGTAGGTACTAGAAGTTAAAAGTATGCTGGTTGCCCAACGAGCTTCATTGGCAACAGGCGAGTGCCTTGCTTGCCCCTATTCGTAGACGGTGACTTGCTAAGCGAGAAGTCGGCTTTCGGATGTACTGACAGCTGTCAGCGCAGGTACGTCGATAGTGGCTAATGTCAGGGCACGAGCCTGTTGATGCTTGCTCGTCTCGCCATGCAAGCGTGGACACGCTTGAGAGGTTGACAGAGGTCGGACGTCTTTAGAGATGGCAGCGCTTTGCACTCGAACTTTTTATGCATCATGGTGTAAATTCAGTGACTGTAAATGACGACATGCCGGCGCACTGTAGTACGTACCTCTGCGTTCGTTGCCCTTTTGGTTCTGCCAGCTGGCAGCCATGGCCTTTGCGCCGGCGAGCACCGCTGGTCTTGAAAGGGAAGGAACAGCGTTGGGCGGCATAAAACTCGTTTTTCGCCGTCCCTTTCTGAATTTCTTTTTCTTCTTTCTTCCTCACCTTAATGACGAAAAAAGCTGTCCTATGAGGTATTGACGCTCAAGAGGTCGACATGGGGGTGGTAAGCATCAGCGAGCTGGACTTGCGTTTTACACAGCTATTTTTACCACCTAGATTAATTCCTGTATAACGTCGAGAATCTTTTTTTTTTTTTTTCAAGAATTAATGCTGTTTTACAGAATTGGTAATCAACTTTGAACTCTTGAATTTCTTCTTTCTAAAACGCGAAATGAGGTGACCTAATGATGGAACCCTCTGTACAGATGACCTAAGACCCAAAGAAATCCTCAACGTGCGGCGCAAATGTTCAGTCAAATGACCTAAAAACCCAAAAGAGTCCGATATGCGGCGTAACATTCAGTCCCAAAATCTCCTGCCTGCTTGGCCTTTTACCGACTAGTAGCAAAATTGTGTAGGCTACAAGCACACGCGGTTAGCTTTTCGCACAGCATCATCCCCTCTGTGGTGCATACCTAATATCCTCCTGACTCGTCATGGGCTCGCGCTCCGTCGCCTCAGCGGACGGCACATTGACGGGCCCGCCGTTGGCGATGAGGGTCAGCTTCTTGGAGTCGGGGCCGGGTTCGTCGGCCGGCTTACGCTTCTGGCCCTTGCTGGCGCGCAGCTCGCTTAGGTGCTGAAAGTAGCTCTCGGGCACGTCGGTCTGGTACTTGCCCGAAAACACGCCGACTTCGAAACCGGTGATTTGGGTCTCGCCCTCGATGGCCTCGAGGCACGCGGCCTGGAGGTCGTCAAGAGACTGGTAAATAAGCTATGGGGTGTATGGTCAGTCTCCGTGATCTGGGAATTGGCTGCAACGGCATCGATGTAGCTACCTCGTCAGCGCCAATCTCTTTGGCAATCTGCTGTCTCGTCTTGCCATGGGCAACAAGTTCTGGACTCTCTGTCAGCATTGATGTGGTGGTAGTGTACCCGTTGTTTTAGCTTACGACCAGGGTCCGCAAGATCGATGCCGTAGACGTGCGGATGTGTAATTTCTGGGGAGCACGAGGCCAAGATGACCTTTTTGGCGCCAGCTTCTCTGCTCATCAAGACCTAAAATGGCGTATCAGTATTGAAAGTGGCCTTGAAAAGACAAGTCGTCACATACAATCTCTCTTGATGTGTTGCCGCGAACAATGGAATCGTCGACCAGAAGGACAACCTTGTCCCGAAACTCTACCTGAATGGGCGAAAGCTTTCTGCGAATGCCCTGTTGGCGGGCTTTTTGGCCGGGCTGTGTCTTGTTAGTTGAGGTTCAGTGTCAAGGGTGACCGGTGGGGAAAGCAGCCTACCATGATGAATGTTCTGAAAGTATACCTATTCTTGACAAAAGCATTCGACAACGGCTTGTTCAAGCAACTAGCCAGGACGGAGGCTGATGTATTGCTTGTCTGTTTACCATTAGCACATTTTTTTTATGTTTCATGCATTGTTTAGCAAGCGCATACCTCGGGAATGGGAATTACTGGTACTAGTCAGCACGTCACTCAATAGCCGCCCCACTGTAAATGTAACATACCAACATCGATCTCTTCGGTGCCCTTTTCACCCAAAATCTCCTTTACTTTGTCAGCCAGCTTGTAGCCCATTTTCTGACGGCTACGATGAACAGAGATACCATCGGCCGTTGAGTCAGGCCTAGAGAAGTAGACGAGTTCAAAACTTCGGGTTTGTCAGTACGAGGGGTCATTGATACTGAAGGAGGATCAGCTTACATATCAGGAGTATACGACTTCATGGGGACAATCTGGCGAAACTGTGGCTTGCCACCCTTTTGGATAAAAACGGCTTGTCCCGGCAGGATGTCGACAATGTTGGTGAAGCCGAGCTGGGTGAGAGCGACGGACTCGGAGGCCATAAAGTAGTCCAGTGCGCCTTCGATGGTGGAAGAAGGGCGAGATCCAAGGCAAAGTGGGCGAATACCATTTTCGTCTCTGCGGCTTTGGTTAATTACGTTGCTCCTATGAATGCAATGACCTGCAGCAGGGTGCGTACCTGAATCCGAGGATGCCGAAACCAGTGATCATGGCGACGCAGGCAAAGCCACCCTTGCAGCGGGTATAGACTTCACGGAGGCCGGCGAAAATGTCGTCGGCGTTGGCACGAGCCTTGCCGAGCTCATGGAGAGCGTGAGCGTACACATTGAGGCTGCCAAGATCAATTAGCGAACGTTGAGCAAGATTGAACGCAGCGGGTGGGCATACAGTAGCTCAGAGTCCGAGTCCGTATTGACATGACGGCGGGCCTCGAGATCAAGAAAGACGCGAAGCTCTTCACTGTTAACAAGGTTGCCATTGACAGCCAAGCTTAGTCCAAAGGGGCTGTCTGCGAGCTGGTTTTAGTATCGAAAATGAGTTGAATGGTATTCAGGGTGATACATACTGACTGGTGTGAGATGTTAGCTTTCGTCAGTCATTGACAGTGAAGTGCTACATTTCAACTCACCATAGAAAGGCTGGGCCTCGGACCTGTATGAGATGGGTTAGTAAATCGCCTTTCATTGCCAGTCCGATATACATACGCAGACGAGGTTCCAGCAGTCGGGTAGCGGACATGCGCGATGCCTTCATAGCCAGGCAGGTTGTCAGCCAGAAGCGCAGGCTCCTGGAAGACCTTTGAGGCCATGCCGTTGCCCTTCATCTGGTACAGCCGCCCGCCCTGGCATACAGTGATACCCGCAGCATCCTGTCCGCGCTAGTCCTAGGTGTTAGCCTTGCACTCTGAGACCTTGAGAGATCGGAGTAACAGTCTGAAACAAAAGATGGCATACATGCTGGAGGTAGTAGATGCTCTCATGGAGCTCCACAGCCGCCGTGGTAGCCTTGACGTCGCCAAGCTGGAAAGATTGAGGTCAGCATTCAAAAGTCCGGGGGACACGGGGGGGCACGCAGGGCCCGGTATCGGGAGCACGCGGGGCATGGGAAAAAGTAGAGAGAGGGCTCACCAAGATGGCACTGATGCCACACATGATTGCAGGCAGACGTAGCGGTAGATGCTAGATTGGAGGGGAGAAGGCTGGAACAGCAGCAGTGACGCCGGTAAAGCGATGGCAGACAAACGAATGCCTCGGTTTTGATGCTCAATCTGTTGAAAAAGAGGTCGGGTCTTTGGCGCGACATTTGTCAAGCGCCCGCCTGTATGCGAAAAATTATGGTGGTGGGGGCCGCCGCAGAAAATTTGCTGCAGTGCAAGTTAGTGTGTATTTTTACTGGGTGGGGCAGCAGTCTTTCTACTGGCTGGCCGACGCCTTACTCATGTTGGTTGGCATTGGTTGTTGCCAGTGCATTATCCGAAGCACCAATTTCAATACGTAATGAGAATTGCGTTTCACGCCTCGAAGCCATGTCGCAGTCACCAATCGCGTTGTTTAAGATGAATCAATGCACAATTTGGCCCCCAGTACTCCAGTCCCCTCAGCGCCAGCAGCGCCAGCAGCGCCAGCCGTGTATCAGCTAATAGGCCTTGCTCTACGCGCCGAGAATTCAGATGATGGGGGAAAAAAGTAATTGAATCTACTGGTCTATTGAATGGATATTGTACAAAATTTCGGAGAAATGAATCAAGTATAGACGGCCCGACATGATCAAAACATCGACCTCTTCCACCACGGCTTTTTCTTGGGTGCCGCTTCACCCTCTTCCTGCACGTCATGCTTGCCGACAATCGTCAAAAAGACTTCATTCAGTGTTGTCGGGCTGACACTATGGTGCGCAACCCCCAGCCTTTCCTTGTTCTCTTCCAGGATGAGCAGCAGTTGTCCGATGGCGCTGCTGCCGCTGCTTCCGGCGCCGGCGCCCGAAACCTCAATCGACGACGCGGGAATTGAGAAGCGCATCTGTCCGTGAAAGGTCTCCTGTTCCATCTGCGCGCCCGGAAAGGTCTCCATGACCCACGTCTGGATCTGCTGCATCTCCTCGTCGCTCGAATGCGGCGCCGTCTTGCTCACCATGTGCACGTGCAGCGAATCGCCAAACTTTTGGCACAGCTGCTCCGTGCCGCCGAGCGCCAGCATGCGTCGCGCCATGATGCCTGCCCGCGTGGCCAGGGTATCGGCTTCCTCCATGCTATGCGTCGTGAGCAGAATCGATCGGCCCGGGACAATGGCCTCGAGCGTCCGCCACATGATGCGCTTCGCCGCAGCATCAAGACCAGACGAGGGCTCGTCCAGAAGAATCACAGAAGGGTTGCCCGTAAGCGCAATAGCCAAGGACAGTTTACGCTTGTTACCGCCGGACAGTGTATGCGCCATGACACCGGTGTACGCCTCTAGGCCGACAGCACGGATCACAGCCGCGACCTGGTGGTCCACGTCGGCGATGCCTCGAATGCGTGCGTAATGCTGCAGGTGCTCGACCACAGTCATGGAGTCGATAGCGTCGAATTGTGGACAGACTCCGAGATTGGCGCGTGCAGCTGGTCGATTCTTGGTGACGGATGCATTTTCCACAAAGACGTCACCGCCCATTCGGCTTGGAGCGACGTCGCCACGAATGATGGATATCGTTGTCGATTTTCCTGCACCGTTGGGACCAAGCAATGCAAATACTTCACCGTGGCCGACACCAAATGTGACATTATCAACAGCAGTCGTATTTCCAAACGCCTTTGTCAGGTGCACGACGCGGAGGCCATCAGTTTGCTCGCCCGGCCCATCCACGCGAACCTCTTCCGCAGCAACCTCTGGGTCTTCAGTATCGTCGCTGTACTGCGGCTTCCCAGTCTTGTACTTGCCGTCGGAGCTCTCAAAGTACACCACCATGCTGAACCAAAAGACGCACTGCACGATAAGATAGACGAGCGGGCCGCCATACGCCTTCATGGCACCAGGGTTGCTCTGCAGTGCGAAGCCGTCACACGTTGTAGAAAAGACATTGAGAGCCACCATGAGCGCGCGCACCAGGGAGCCTGTTGGAAAGAAGATGGCAATGACCCAGTGGCCGATCAGTACACTCTTTTCCGTCTCAGCTGGGTCGGAATAAAGCAGGATGAAAAAATAAGCAATCAAATAGATTGCAAAGCCCAGTCCCTGAATCACCGAAGCAATCGCATAAGTAGCCAGGGCGCTCTTCATGATGAGCGACACAAAGTACGAAATCAGTATGGCCGCCAGCACGTAAAAGAGGAAAATCGGAAACAGAAAGCCGACATTGTACCAAATGCTAGACGTTCCCGCAAAAATACCCGCGGCAATCAGCATGGAAACGGCCATGATGGACCAGTCAAAAATGGCGTGGGCTGCCCAGACGGGGAATGCACGAGCACCGCTCGAATACTGTAGCGCACGCACTCCGTTGCGCTTCTCGGAATTCGGGTAGAGGCCAAATAGACCCGGAATGACAGAGCATGCAAGCGCGAAATACACAATGGCCTGCAGTCCGCTACCCGTAGATGGCGCTACAGCAATGTCAAAGGGCTTGTATTCGGTCGCGATTGTCTTGTTCAGAAGCAAACTATCAAGAAGGCTCTGGCCCAGCGTCGATGTGAACATGGACACCCCATCATCCATCTTGTACGCCAAGGTAGCCGCCGAGCCTGACTGGCCAAGCCAAAGGCCTGCTGGGGTCACGTTCTTTCTGTTGTCTTCAATGTAAGACTTGAAAGAGTCAAAGGAATCGACAACTTTAATGCGGCTGCTGGCGCTGGCGGCAAGATTCGGAATGATGGGCTTGAATACATTTGCAATGGCGGAAGCACTAAACGTCGCAGATGGACCACCCACAATGAATGGCACGCCGAGAAGATTTGTGAAATCCGTGTTCTTGCTGTCTCTGCTGCGATCCCTGGGAGAACAGCCAGGAGCCGCCATGTTGTTGGTGAGCAGCTGGATAATTGCCGCTGCCACAATAGGAATCAAGAAGGCGGCGAGATACGGCACCCAGTTGGTCTTGAAGATGACGAAGCGTTTCCGCAAAAGTACAATGATTTGCTGAAAGAGCCCGAGCTGGCGACCGTGCAAGAGCGAAAGCGGCTGAGCAGAGGGCGACTTTTCTGCATCGGAGCTCTGGCTGGGACTGATCTTGCTCTCTGGAGCACCATTCGGGATCGCTTGTTCGCACATGTCGTGATCCTTGATCTCTTCGGCCAAGTTGAGGAAGACGTCTTCGATGGTAGGGCCAGAGAACTTGTACGGCACGCTGCGGCCTTCGAGCATGCGAATGACGGAGGCGGCAAGGGTGGCAGAGGGCGCGACGTAGGTGATTGTGTTGGTTGAAGTACATTGTTCAACACCGTCGACTTGGGCAGCGCGGCTCATCATGTGGCGGGCGTTGAGAACATGCACGCGGTATCCGGAGCCAAAGGTATCCTTGAGCTGCACCGAAGAGCCTTCGGCGCGGAGCCTGCCCTTGGAAAGAATCGCAATATTGTCGGCGAGCAAATCAGCCTCGTCGAGGAAATGCGTAGTCATGATGATTGTGCGGCTACCACGCTCACGGAGAAGAATGTCCCAAATCTTGCGGCGCGACAGCGGATCAATACCAGAAGATACCTCGTCGACGCAGCAGACGGCGCTGTCGCCAATCAGCATCAGACCCAGCTGCAATTTGCGCTTTTGTCCGCCAGAGAGCGTCTTGGCCATTTCTTTCGTCTTCTTTTTCAGACCAATGGCGTGGATGAGGCTGTCAATCTGCTCTTGTGTTGCCGGGTTTGATGGTGTTTTGAGGTTGGCAAAGACGCGCAGATGCTCTTCGACAGTAAGCTCGCCCCAAAGGACATTTTTTTGCGGCGCAATGCCCAGACCGCCAGTTGTGTCAATCGCAATATCGCCGCTCGTAAAGTTGCTGATTCCCGCAATCGCATCGAGCGTCGTGCTCTTGCCGCTGCCGTTGGCACCAAGCAGGGCCAAGATCTGGCCCTTTTTCGCCGTCAGCGTCAGCGAGTCCACGGCGACCACCTCGGGCCTCGGCGGCGACACAAACGAGAAAAAGCGTCGCAAAAGGGTTGGCTTGTAGACTTTGGTCATGTTCCTGATCTGCACGGCATCTGACAGGGCCGAGCCGTTGGCGGCGGCGGCGGCGGCGGCGGCGGCGGCCGGCGCCGCGTTTTGGCGCGTGCCGGTGGTGACGCCGTGCAGCGCGCGCTCGAGCAAGGCGGCGAGAAACGGGTAGACGATGATTTGGACGGCGAAAAACACCCACAGCACGATGCCGGGCAGCTTCCAGGGGCTGCTGGGATGGGCGCGCAGCAGGTCGGTGGGCAGCGCCTCCTGCTCGTAGCGCGCAATGTAGGTGATGAAGTAGACAAAGTTGCAGGGCGTGAACAGCAGGCTGAGTACGGCGACGGTGCCGGTGCCGGGACGCGGAACGGCCTGCGCGACGATGCCGAGGACGAGCCACACGAGCGCGGTGATGATGCCGGATAGCTGGGCCTTTTTGAAGAAGCAGGCGCCGAGCAGCGACATGGACGTCATGGCGACGCCGGCGAGGACGAAGAAGGGGATGATGATGCCGTAGCTGACGTTTGTCCAGATGAGGATGCGGTTCACGACGGCGGCGACGATCCAGCCGGGCAGGTAGGTGATGATGAAGGCGTTGTGGTGGGAGAGGAGCCGCGCCAGCTGGCATTGCCACTTGGCCCGGACGGGCATCATGGCGTCAATCAGCTGCGACATGCCAATCTCGCGCTCGGTGGCGATGAAGCCCGGCATGTGGTAGCAGACGCCAATCAGCGCCATGATGAAGGCGACGCTGAGAAAGTTGATAAAGGTCTTTTGGTACGCGCGGCGCACCTTGGCCTGGCGCTCGTCCTCGGTGAGGGCCGAATACGGATATTGCTGCGTCGTCGCGTCGGGGAGCAGCAGCAGCGAGCCGCCGCCGGACGGCGACTCTTGGCGGGCAATGGCCGCGTCGACGGCGCGCTGCAGCGGCAGCGCGTAAATCTCGGCCGCATTGTCGCCGCTCTTGTCGACGCGAAACGAGCGGCCGAGCGCGCCGTCGCCGCGCAGCGTGTAGTTCCAGTAGCCGTCGGCGCCCTCGTCGGGGGACGAGTGGAAGACGACGGCGCCAAAGCACGAAGACGTGGCCCGGATCGAGCTCTTGCAGACGTAGCCAATGTCGGACTCGCGGTCGAGGCGAGTGGCGTTTCGGCCGGCAGACGTGACGGCCGCGGCGACGGAGTCGAGGACCCGGTCAATGGCGCCGCCCGTGTGGCCCCCCGAGTTGATGAGGACGACGGTGTCGCGGCCGCCGGTCGCGTGGGAGAGCGCGTCGGCGAGCGAGGTTATGGTCTGCGGGCTGCCGATGCCGTACTTGTCGTCGGCGTTTGTGAATTTCTGGCCGAGGCCGAGGTACAGCGAGGCGATGATGGGGAGGACGAGCGCCGAGTACAGGGTCGAGACAAAGTGGCGCTGGATGATGATTTTGAGCGTCTTGTTGCGCAGCGCGGATATTTGGCGGTAGAGATCCATGATGGGCCGTGATGAAAGCCCCTGCAGGGCTATTTCCAAAGTCGACTCAAAATAGGCAAGATGTCAAGCGTTGTTGGCGTAGGCAGATGTATTGAAGTGAGGCAATCACCAAACACCAAATTGAGCAAGTAGATATGGTATTCTATATCAACGACATGGCAAAGACTTGATGGGGTCCAGGTACACTTTATAAAATAAAAAAAGACGGACCTCGACGTCAACATAAGCCACATGCCCATCACCACGAGGGCGACGAGGCTGAGCCCTCACAGCTCACTCCATTTCTTCCACACCAAGGCGCGCCAAGAACTTGCGTCCAACGCCCAGCCAAAGCGCAGGACAAAGGTCTTTGCGTACTAAGCCGTATCCAGTGAAACGTAGCGCAGAAGATTGCCCGGCGGTGACGTTTTACTGGGTCGCGGCTGAGATCTAGGCAACTGGGATGCAAAAACGATGAATACGGTTGTGGATCCCCCTCTCCGTCGTTCCCAGGACCAATTACCGTTTCTCTTGGCGTTTAAGCGTATTAGTGCTGACATTCTTATTCCTCGCTTTTTTTTTTTTTTTTTTTTCCTTTCGGTGCAGCTAATACTTGGGGCAAAGAGGTGCACGGTTTTGAACCAAAGGGGCTTGGCGTTGGTGTCGGGCGATTACCACCCAAAGCCGCCGCCTCAGGCTCGCCCTGGCGGTGCGTAGGTAGGGCAGGTTGGCAGGTAGGCGTCAGTGGCTGTGTGTTTGGGCGCGGGGCTTATCATTTTATTTCTAAGTGGCCGGTTTGTTTCTGAAAAGGGTTTCATTTTTTTTTTTTTTAAAATGATAATTAATGTTGCCAACAACTAAGCGCCGCTGTAACTGGTACATAAATTGACCTGTGAGGACTGGCCCCGTCTGATCTTGCTGTTGATTCCAAATGGAGCGGGGGGGAGGAGGTCGGTTCGAGGTGGGCTTTTGCTTGTTACGGGCATAACCTTTTTCAAAAAGACTTATAACTTGTCTGGCCATATTTTTTAACTAGGTGTAATTTGATCATGATAACTTGTCTGGAACGGAAGCCTTGATTAGGTATTAAATTTCTCGCTGGTGGTCTTGTTCTTGCAGAGTAGTCAATGCCAGCTTGTTGTGAACCGGTCAGCCTATGTATACTACTACAACACCAACCATAACAACAACACTTTTACTCTTGATCAAGTCGTGAATCGTCTCATTTAATCTGATGATTAAGCCCTCGAAGAACATTAACAAGAATGAAAATAGAAAAACACAAATCAAAAAATGATTGAATGTTAGTTGTAGCGTCCTTCTCCAATCACTCTAGACTTTTGCATATATTATATACACATTTAATTCCTTTATATAAAATGACAATATACAATGACCAACTATAGGAACCATAACTCATAGTGCAACCAGGTAACAATATCCTCGAAAAAACACAAATGCCCATGCCATCATCCCATGTTCCAACCCCAAATCATCCTGCACACCTCCCTCACAGAGGCACAACTTCCCTTCCCACCTCAGTCAACCCCTTGAAAATGCCATCCATCGTCCCAACCTGCGTCTGGCAATTCGCCACCACCCTAAAGAAATGGCCCCTCGGCCCCGGCGCATAGTCAAACATGAAGCCCCTCTTCACCATCTTGTCCGCCATGCTCCTCGTGCGCCTTGTATTCTCCTCATCCTCCTCTGCCAACGCTCCTCCCGGCGCATAGTAGAAACAAATCTGCAGACACGGCGTCGGATTCGCCGACACGAGCACAAAATCCGGCGACTTGTCCACCAGGTTCGCCAGGTGCGCCGCCATGGCAAACGCATGGTCGACGCCCCGTTCAAAGCCCGCGGCGCCGTAATACATCCACGCGAGCGCCAGCTTGAGGCTATCGGCGCGGCGACCGCACTGCATCGTCATGTCGGCCAGATCCCAGACCTCCTCCTCCTCCTCCTCGCCGACGGAGGCCCCCTCGGGGTCGTGGAATAGGTACCCCGCGCGGAGGCTGTTGGCCTCGTGAAAGCGGCCGAGGTCGTTTGTGAGGAGAAACGAGCACGTCATGGGCACGTTGAGCATCTTTTGCGGGTTAATCGTCAGCGAGTCGGCCAGCTCCGCGCCGTCGAGCTTGTGCCGGTGCGCGCGCGAAAAGGCGACGGAGCCGCCCCAGGCGCCGTCGACGTGCAGCCACATGCCGTGCTCGTCGCACACCTGCTTGACGGCGCGAATCGGGTCGTACACGCCCATGACGGTCGTCCCCGCCGTCGCATTGACATATAGCGGCGTGCACCCCCGCGCTTTCGCTTCCCGCACCAGCCGCCGCAGCGCCGTCACGCACATGCGCCCGTCTTGATCCGTCGGCACGCCGATGCAGCTCGCCGCGCCCATGCCGCACGCCACCGCCGCCTTTTCAATCGAGTAGTGGCTGGCCTCGCTCGTAAAGATGACGAACCGGTAGCCCTCGCTCCCGTTCTCTCGCGTGTCCGGGTACAGCGCGTTGCGCGCAATCACCAGCGACGTCAGGTTCGACGAGCTGCCGCCCTGGCACGTCACGCCGCCCGCGCGGGGACCCTTGAAGCCGAAATACGCCGCCAGCGCCCGGCCCGTCTCCTTTTCCACCACCGTCAGCGCGGGGCTCACGTGGTACACGTGCACATTCGTATTTAAGATGCCCAGCACCATTTCAGAAATGACGCCGACCGGGTTCGTGCTCGCCGTCAGCTTGTCCATCCAGCCCTGGTCCCAGGTGTTGACGCTGTAGCGGAGCAGGTCCTGGATGGTGTCGAGCAGCCCGGCCTTGCCTTTGCCTTCTCCCGCTGGCAACGCAAAGCCCATGCGTTCGACGAGTGCCCGCGGCGGGAGCGGCGCCTCGAGGAGCACGTTGTAGGGGCGGCCGGCGGCATCGCGCGGCAGCCGGCCCGTGTGCTTCTTGGAGGCGTTGTCATCAGCGGCCTTTACGTAGGGCACGATGAGGTCCCGCACTGCGGCGAGCAGATCGTCGAGCTCCTCGGCGCGGCCCTGCGTCGTCTTGCTGGGCATGTGACTGTTGAGGGCCGTGTAGGGGAGACTGTCGGTCTCGCTGCCGTGGTCCGAGGCAGGCATGCTGGTGTGTGTGCGTGTGCGTGTGTGTGTCAGTATGCGGGAGAATTAGGAATTGGGTCGTAACGGCTTTGAATCCAGAGCTTTTATAATTTAGTAATAATCCAGGATATTCAAATAGTCGTCTCAAAATCCCGCTGCGTTGTACAAGACAGAGAGACTCTGCGGTGATGGTGGTGGTGGTGGTGGTGGTGGTGTAGTCGGACTGGTGAGATCAGAGTCTGACGAGAGAATTGAGAGCAGACCCTCGACTATTTGAAAGCACCCACCATAAGCTTCCAACTCATCGCCCCAGAGCTTCCGGAAATCGAAAATGGAACTTGATCAACGCCTAGCCGCTCAATTCCGTACAATACCAGGCTAGCCAATGATGAGTTTTTTTTACTCCTTGTTCCCAATCTCGCCCGTCGTCCCAACTTGCACCAGCACTGGCGCTACTACTTTGGGGCATAGTTTGGCCCAGCGAAACAAAAGCGAGAAGTGAGATCTTAGCCTGGTCGAGTTTCCCGTCGCTAGCCCCATGTGTTTGTCTGCGTCAAACGTAACGCTTTCCCATTCTGGCTGTATTTGTGGCTGAACCTGCGGGCGTTATCATTGGTGTTGCTCTCCATCGTCTTACAGACGACTTGTCGGCTCTCTAGGCCGCATGTGCATGTCTGTTGTGCTTCGCTTCCCTTTTCTAATGCTGACAGTCAGAAGGGAGACTCGAAGCCGGCAAGGCTTGATACGTCACCCATTTAGCCAATCACATGGACTCGCATGCTAGGCTGTTGGAGAGTCGCCATGCACAGCACCATCACGTAGCCTTTTCTTTACACACACGCCAACCCCTACGGAAATGGAGACTCAATTCCGCACGATTTGGCGTGTTTCCATTACGGGATTGGACATTTCACCATCAACGGCGACCAATTCGTTGATATATCAATGTTTTGATTCTTCGGCTCGAGTTGATTTAGTAAAGCCACACTCTTGTTGCCGGCAAAGCCCAACCAACTAGGCGGCCAAAAGACAACGAGGCAAGAAAGCCTCTCTCCACTCCCGTGCCTGTAATGCAACGCATCTGTCCAAGTTATTAATTTCAGCTTTATTATAAAATGCCTCAACTCGCTGCCCTGCTTAGCAAGCTCCTTGGCCGATCGCCGGACTTGTGTCAGACTGCATGCAGAAGCAAGCATATATACCGATTCCAGGCCCCCAACCACGGTCACCGGCGGCTCAACATTGACAAATACAGTCCTGTAGTTGGCTTTTGTTCTGCCTCTATAATCAAGACTTTATTCTCCAATAAGAAGGACTGGTGCATGTCCAACCCACACGGCCTGCATCCACCATCACCTCAGCGTCGCTTGCGCACTAGTTAATGCAGTTCCAAGTGCTGCAACTTCAATACGCCGCTGAGTTCTTTTTTCGAGAGAGGCGAATCGAGCAAACATTACTTCCATCACGAGGATTGAGACCATTCTTCTCCATCGACATGGGACCCAATTCAGAAATACGAGAGAAAAAAAACCGTCAGCAGATTGTGTCCAGAGCTTTGTCCAGTTCCCTCGCAAATCTCATGTAAGACGATCCCCCCAAATCTTACTCATCATTCAGAAGAGGTCAGAGAGCAACGACAACACTCAATTTCATCTAAATCTTGCCATTTCACCGTCGGCAAGCTTTTTTTATCCTCTCTGCTATAACTGGTAGGGGCTGCCTACTGGTACACTTTCTTCATTGCTACTGCTTCCACGCATCGCGCTACTTTTTGGTCGTCACAAATCTCGCATATTCCAGTATAGCATCGAAATTCTATTGCCTTCTACTTGATATTCGACATACTTGAGTGGTAAGAGGAAAAGCTCTAGAATCGAATCCTTCTCCTTCTCCATCTCGCCAAATCAACATTCAAAATTACTTTGCAGTAGTATAAAAAAAAAGGTAAATATCAAGAAGATGTCACGCCTTCTGCCCGGACATCAAGTGTCTGGCTAGAGAGCTGTAAAAATATTAATTTCATTTTCAGTCCAGGTGCAAGTGCCATGCGACTGGAAAAGAAAAAAAAAGGGTGAAAAAGAAAATATATCCAAAATATTAAAGCCACTGATCAATGAATGACGTCAAAAATATCAAAATCGCTTTCAACATTGCCAGACATAATAGCCATGTGCAGAGGCTCGGATATAGATCCTCACCAAGGAGAGAGCCGAGACGGCGGCATGCACGGCTCTCTCCAGGGGTATCGAAGTCTCAAAGTAAAGTAAAAATGAACGTCGTGGAGATGTTGGTGCGCCAGGGGACGGGGGTCTTTGTACGGGATTGCCCCTCAGCGCGTAGTGGTTTTGTGCACGCCAGCCTCATCAACGCCCTAGTTCCACCCCAGAGAATTCTCCGTCGCAACAGGGGCGGAAATGTTGGCGGTGCGAGCAGAGCCCATGCTGTTTTGGCTCTGACCGCCGTACGTGCCGCGATTGTTGGGGCTGAGGAGAGCACCGCCCATTAGAGCAGGACTGCCGTTGCCGGCATACTGCATCTGGTCCGACCGGCCAGCCGAGGTAATAGAGCTGGAGCGACGGTGACTCTGACGCTTGCGCTTGTAGCGGCGGGCAACAATGAACATGGCCGCGCCGTACATGGCACCAAGACCTACGGCGCCCATGACAATACCAGCCGTGGTAGCGCGCTGCTTGCCAGACTGGCTCGACTGCTCGTTGCCGGATCCACCAAAGGGGTCATTGTTGTTGTTGGAGCCAGTGTTGCCGCCCTTGGCATTATCGTCGTCATTGTTGCCCTCAATGTCAATGGTGGGATCAATTTGCGCAGTCAGGTTATTGATCAGTTCAACCGGGTTGTTGTAGAGCTTCGAGTTGGGAGCCCAGAGGCTGGACTTGAGCGACTTGATCAGAGTCTCGGGGTAGTGAACCTTGGCGAGCGTGGTAATGAACCCGTTGAGTCCGCGGGTGTCGTAAGGAACAAGCGACGAAATTTGGATCCTGGCCACGTCAATGTCGCTGCCATTAGCGAAAGCCACAGGAAGCTTCCCGCAGATAATGCTAGAAGCGTCGCCATTATTGGCCACGAAGTTGTAGTTGAGCGGAAATTTGAAGCCGATCTGGATCATTTTGGTATCCTTGGGAGCAGGGTCAGTGCCGTTCGGACATATAATGACGTCGGGAAGGTCGGTGGGCAGCGGCGTGGTGGTAGTAGCAGACTGAGTAGTGGTCGGGGGGGTGAAGCTGAAGCTGCTGTGCTCGATAACGATGGTGGTTGGCAACCAATCATTGGTACCAGGGCCGGTGGTGACGGTTGCGATGCTCGTGACGCGAGGAGGGGTGACAGTCGAGGTCGAGAGAATAGTCGTCTCGGTGGGTGTAGAAACGACGGTAGTCTCGACAGGGGTAGTCTCGACAGAGGTGGTCCCGACAGGGGTAGTCTCGGCAGGGGTGCTGGTCGGCTTGAGCGAGGTGGTGGTGGTGGCAGGCTCAGTAGAGTTGCTAGACACGGACGATGTGATGACGCCAATATTGGTCGAGGTAGGCAGCGTGGCCGAGGGGAGAGTAGTCGTGGTCGCAGTCTCGGTGCTGTTGACAGAGTCGGTAGGAGTCAGCGTGGGAGTCAGCGTAGGAGTGAGCGTAGGAGTGAGCGTAGGAGTGAGCGTAGGAGTGAGCGTGGGGCTCAGAATGCTCGTCGTCTCGCCGCCGGTGGTGGTCGCATTGCCACCAGGAACAGTAGGCGAGGTCAGAGTCGGCAAGATTGTAGTTGGCAAGATCGTAGTTGGCAAAATCGTAGTGTCGGTAGGGCTGCCAGAGGTCTGAGTCGCCGTACTGGTGGTCTCGGTCGTAGAGATGATGGGAACGGAGCCCGTCCCGGTCTGGCTCGTCTCGGTACTAGTCTCGGTCGAGGTAGAATTGGTAGATTCCGTAGGAGCAGGCAGGACCGAGCTGACGATCGAGGTCAGGATCGGGATGATGCCGGAGCTGGTGGGCAATTCCGTCGTTTTGATGCTTGTCTCGGGGGTGGTGCTGTTGACAACCTCGGTGGAAGTCTCGGGCAACACAGTGGTGACGGGAGCCGTACCATCGGGGGTGGTAGGCAATGAGGGCGAAGCAGAGGATGAGGGCGTGAGAGCAGACGACGGGGCGTCAGACGACGGCAAGGTAGCAGGCGACGAAGAACTGGGAGGCAACTCGGTGGTGGCAGGAGAGGAGCTCAGAGGAGAGCTGGTCTCGGGCTCAAGAGCGGTAGTGTTGGTAGACAAAACCGGAGGGAGGATGCCGCTAATAACGGAGGTGACAGGGTCCAGGATGCCACCGGCGGTGGTGGTAGCGGCCGTCTGCTGCGACGTCTGACTGGGAGTCTCCTTGAGAGTGCTGGAAGGCTCGGCAGTAGTAGAGGACTTGGAGATGGTTGTCTCGGGGGTGGTCGTCTCAGGAGTGGTTGACTCGCGCGTGGTCGTCTCGGGGATGGTGGACTTGGAGCCGGTTGGCGACTGTGGAGTAGTTGACTGTGAAGTTGTTGACGACTTCGGGATGGTGGCAGACTCGGGGATGCTGGAAGATCCGGGAGTGCTAGAAGATCCGGGAGTGCTAGAAGATCCGGGAGTGCTAGAAGATCCAGGGGCACTGGATGATCCAAGAGTGCTAGATCCAAGAGTGCTAGAGGATCCGATAGTGCTGGAAGATCCAACAGTACCGGAAGATCCAAGAGTGCTGGAAGACTCGGACTTCGTTGGCGGGAGGCTGGTGCTCACAGTCGACGCAGAGGACGAGGAGGGAAAGATGACGCCACTAGGGCCGACGAGAATGCCGGAGCGAGTGGTCGAGGGCCGAGGACGAACAGTGCGGGTGGACGAGGTGGTCGGCTGGGGCTGCGGGTTGGGATTGGGGTTCGGAGCACCAGTGCCACCGGGAGGCACAACGACGGTCTGGTCAACAATGACGGTGGTGGTGGGCTTCTGGCTGGGATTGAAGAGGTTGTTGATGTCGCCAAAGTCGCCATTGGTATTGCTGTCACCATTGCCATTGCCATTGTTGAGGCCGATGCCGTTCATGACGGAGCTGAAAAAGTCGCGCTTCATTTCTTCATTGTCGTCGGTGTCGGCATCATCATCGATATCAACCTGTGCGTCGACATCCTTGTTGGCACGCTGAGGATAGAAGATGCGAGGGCGGTCGGCTTCAGCAACGGCAGAAGTAGCCAGAGCCAAAGTGGCGGCGAAGAGGAGAGCAGTCCTGGAGGGCATCTTGAAGGCGGCCGAGTCGTCGGTTCAAAAGAGTCGCGAAAAGAGGGTAACGATGGATATCTTGGCAAATTAGTCAATCGGTTCAGAAGTAACGAGTTGTAGCCGGAGCAGCTTACGGTCAGGATATTCTAGTAGCGAATGTACGTGACGATTGTCAAAAAGCGCAAGTCTGAGAGAGTTAGTCTATTGTTGACTGCGTTGTTCCCAGCCAGACCATAGTCGACGAAGCAATGGGGTGTGTCGCGCCACCAGCAGCGATTCAAAGACGAGGGAATGCGATGGCCTAGAAATCTATGGCTGCCGATGTTGTCGTCTTTGGAGCATTGGTGGCACTCGGACTCAGGAAGCGCGAGATTTGTCGGGAATAGCGCAGGCGACTCACATATAATCGAGCAAAGCGATATGTGCAGATCAGATCAAAGGAGTGACGGAACGAATAAATCGTCGACCAAAGGAATCCAAATCGCAAAGCAAGCCGCAAAAAAACAAGTCGGTAAAGAGTGTAACGGCACGCGCGCGTGTCTAGTCGTCGATGAGGAGTTATTAGGCGACGAAAAGCATCAGTCGGGAGAGGCGTCGTTATCTGCAAGTCTGGGAAGAATTACGCAGACATGGGCCAGACTTGAATTGAGGCGGCGAGGCAGGTAAGAGGAAAAGATTCGGGTAGCCGCGCAAGTCGAAGAACTGGCGACGAGAAAACCCGAAACTACTCTCTTGTAACGATTGTCGTGGTTGGCGATGAGAGGTGGGGGGAGGAAAGGTGAAGGAAGGGAGAGAAAGGAGGAGGGGAGTGGCACAAGAAAAGAGAGGCAAGAGAATGGAGCCGACGAATGAGATGCTGCCAACAGCGGAGGGAGTATTCGCAGGCAAGGAAGACGCTGCCAGCAGTGGAGGGTGCACAGATTAGGTACCTAAGCAAGCAGGAGGGGACGGGCACGACGGGGCGACTGGTTGGCAAGTCGGCAACACAAGAATACCAGGGCTGTCAGGGGAGCCAGAAAAAAGAGGAACAATGTTTATTACTCCATAATACAGAGTACTCCGTATCCGTCCGGTAAATAGACAGAAGCCACACCTACTGGTAGGCTGTAGCACGTCCATAGCAAGACGGTCGGGGCGGATGGTGGGCTAGGCGTTGAATTGCCTTTGAACTACCGTTATGATAAAGGTAACGACCAGCGAAGCCATTTACTCGGATATACATTGTGACTCCACCATAAGCCACGGTATCCTCAAGTACCCATAGGAAATTACCACCTACAACCACTAGCAAATCACTGTTGCAGCTCCCCAAAAGCACCTGCCAAGGGGTCCGGGGACGCCATTTCTGGGGCCGTCAAGGCGACCAGGGGGGCCAAGCACCACTACACCAGTCAGTGCTTGGAATGATGGGACGCGGCCGCCGCTGCGGGAAAGAAAAAAAGAAGAAGAAAAAACCACAACAGGATACAATCTATTCTAGTGCAAGTTGCAATAACAATGTCACCCTTGCGCACTGTAGTTGCATCCCATCTTTCCAGAGTAAAGTAGGTATCGTGTTTATTGCTGCCCACCGTGGCCTTTTCACGCGTAATTCCCACTATCAGTGCAACGGCAGAAGGCTTTCGCAAGTCGGCCCTGGCTAACCCATCTGCAGTCAGCGTCTGCCAAGGTACATCACCCAGCGACCATTTCACCACCGACTTCCAAGTACATATGGGGCCGGGCCAGCAGGGCGTTCAGTGGACCTGCGGCGCCCCCCTGACGGGAAATTGCGCCACGCTAGCTCAGGCACACACCCAAGTGGTTCCACAAAGACAGCATCAAAGAACAAAGGCACATTCATATGAATGCGCTGTCAATTTTTTTCCCTCGTTTCTGTATCGTTGATGTACAATTATATAGTCTGGATTTTGCAAACATGATTATACATTGATTCATGATCACCAGCACCGGAGCAATACTCGCTTGAAATTTATGCCATCGAGATTTTTATGCCCGCAGCGGGGCTACCACACGGCGTGATTATGAGCACATGTACAGTGTACTCGTACCATGATGCCCGACCACCGTGTACTCGCACTTTCACGTTTGTACACCATGTACACTCTACCCGGGCCACGACAGGGGCAGTTGGCATCGCATCGCCTGCTCATTGGTCTAGCAAAAGCCACACCTTGGCCCTGCCCTCTGGTGCGGCAGCTAACGCACCGCTAATGCACCCGTCCAGGGTCGCTGCAAAGAGAAAGCACCACTGCTGCCAGCGGTCCAGCACTCCATCCGAGTTGACTAACGTTACGAGTTACGGCCTGGCTTACCTGAAATCGAACAGATGGTTTGTTTCTCCCTGATTATTAGAACAAACTATTATTGTTTCTTGAGTGCCTGTAATCACCAGCTGCTTATTACTGTTCGCTGTTGACTGATAATGTCAATAATAGTCACTTTCTGTTTGCTTCCATATTGCCTCCGCCACACCGGTGCGCCCTGCCAGCTGGCAACCGCCGTTTGCTACCCCCGCCAGCTGTATTGTACGGATACATATGCGTTCAAACAAACCACCCATGTTACGTAGTTTTCTGCATCATCACCATTTGCATACCTCGGCCGCTTCATCACCACCACCATCGACAATCATCGAATCCAGCAGCACGACCATTTTCCTCTCTCCATCCAGCACACGACTGCCGCTCTCTCCTTTTCATCAGGCTCCACGCGCCATCTTGGAATGTCGCAAAGCCACTGTCTCTCCTCGCCTCAGCCTCTCCACTCCACCAGCCCAATTGGCAATTGCATTCTCGCCGCCTAAAAAAAGCTCTCGCGTCATCCTGTATCCAGTATGGCTTGCACCGCGTTCAAAAAGTCCCTTTGCACCGTGGTCTCGCCGAATTTGCTCATCCACATGCTAGGTAACTACGGAGTGCCGGTCAGTGGTTGATGGTCAGTGGTCGATGGTCAGTGGTTAGTGGTCAGTGGTCAGTGTCCCTGGTGCCTGCGTCGGTCATTCTTTATCCTTTCTAGTAACATCCGCGCCTCATCTTCTGCACCGCCTAAAAAGCTTTCGTTCCGGATTCTTCTGTTCCAGCAGCTAACTTTAACCACCCCCATCATCGCAACCGGCCTTAGGATTATTCCACCCAAAACTCACGCACGTAAACAGTCTTCTCATCCACCCTAGACCCTGGCACAAAATATGAGCCAACCTCGAGCTGGATTGACCCTCATTCCGCCCATCATCGCAAGGGGTCAGAAGTTGCAACTTTGCCCGTCAAAATCCTTGTTGCCTTGGCTTCAGGCTAAACTGGTGACTGCCACGCTTCAGGTTTGCCGTCCCTTGGCTGCTCCAATCAAGCCGGCATTCGGGTCACGTCGCCGCCATGGCCCCGAGCCTGCACCCACAGAGTCCAGACCTTTCGCATTGACGATCACCAGGATCCCTGCCTGTCGTCGCCAGCAAGACTATTCCCACTTCAGACACCTCACCTCTGTAGCTCCTTATTGCCCCCCATGCTCATCAGGTTCACCGTTCCGAGCGAACAAAAAAGCAAAAATGGGCTGCAAGAACAGATAACACTGAGACATCAATCTATTTCGATATTTTGGCACAATTCTCGCAAAAATGTCGAAAAGAATAATTCTCGCTAGATGGCGCCCTCGCTCCGTGTTTCAGATTTCCGCGCCGCGCGTTGGAATGCTCGCCCTCGGCAAGCTGCCTCGTCATTGCCACGCGGGGATGCATTGGCGACCAAGAAACTCGTTTATGCGTAAAACGCCATGTTAATCCATCATGTGATATTACTAACAGTCTACTGGTAGTTGTCTAGTACTCCATACGCATGTCACTCATCAGCCTCGCCACGATAATTCTGCGGCCTCACCCAACTACCCAGTACGCCGCGCTACGGTGTG
Organism: Beauveria sp. NWAFU-1; assembly: GCA_024472245.1. Classification (NCBI taxonomy): domain Eukaryota; kingdom Fungi; phylum Ascomycota; class Sordariomycetes; order Hypocreales; family Cordycipitaceae; genus Beauveria; species Beauveria sp. NWAFU-1. The sequence continues at coordinate 1,369,779 of JANBXD010000006.1, read as the reverse complement.
TGTTGAGCTAGCACGCCGCAAGAATCCATCCAGCTTACCATCTTGTCGGTATTACCAGGAATTATGTCCAATAGTCTGTCTGATCATTTCTTTCCGATGCAGAAGCTGCGCTCTCACCTGGCGCACGGCCCCGTCTGAACATATCTGCACTCCCTCAGCAGTGCCAGCACCAGCAGCGTCCCATTGTTCAAATCAAATTGGCAAACTCTATGTTCCACCTCGTCCGGGAATTGCCAACATCTGTCAGACCGGCAAAAACTCTGCTTGTCCTTGCAGATTGGCAATCAAAAATACTGCATCCAGCGTCGGATCAAGAAAATCATCTGCTCCGTTAAATGTCCGTGGCAGTAAGCGAGATTCGATGCACATTGACAACGGACGGGCCAAAGGCAGGCCATGACCAGGGGATAAACTAAATGAGCCCCCATGTGGAAAGTGTTTGCTCAGTTCATCGCTCGTTTTGAAGTTGAATGCCACCTGCATTGCCTTGTGCGTGTGTGGCTTGGATCAATGGTGTTCTACAGTGCTACATGTTCAAAAGTATCTAAACCAGTGCTACTAACCAAACAGGCACGGTGTGAATAGTCCAAGACAGATCTTCACAACTGTAAACCAACTGCTAGTATTCCAGCCAATTAAAGAGGACACAGATGATGAAAACTTCTCAAGCCATGGCCAGTTCAGCCGTGGATAAACTTCAAGGTGCTGAGCGCACCACCCACCCTATACCATCACCTCGAACGCGCTTTCAGGCGATTTCAGGCAGAATCTAAGAGCATGTCCTCCCGTGCTGTCAGCTGCGTCTGAAGCGCACAGGAAATGTCTGCTCAACTAAACTTTGCAGCAGTGCTCCCAGTATCTGGTGGCCATGATGCAGTTGCTGAAGCATATTGTCGGGTGCCATGTGAAGCCACACACCAGCTTCTCGACGACGACGGACGGGGGTCCTTGCATGCGAGCGCTACGCGATTAGACACGAGAAAATAAATCATCATGAAAAGAAATTACGTTACGACGAGAGGAGAAGTATAAAGAGCCGTAATTCTCGGCTTATGCGGCAATGTGCGTCAATCCTTCATGTCGCCATCCAGAGCCGCGCAGTGTTACATGAGCGCTGCGGCAGACTAATAATCCAAGTCTTGCTTACATCGAGAGAGTGCAAATTCCCGCGCACGCACGTTTCCTTTTCTACCTGTCAAGCAAGCTGAGGGCAAAACGAGGCTGCTCGGACACTCTCAAACAGGACCCAAGTTTGGCCTCATCCTCCTATTTTCTTTTCACGGATCCCGGCACAAGGTGGGCTTGTTTCGCTGACGCACATGTTCAAAAAACAAAGCAAGTAAAAACGCTGAAACGCAGCTCAGATGCAGTCTCCTCAGATGCTCACTCTTTCAAACGCGTAATGTATACTTCTTATATTCAGATTCGCCTTATCTGCATAATTTCTATTCTGGCTGACTCGATGGGAGAAGGTGCAGGCAGCAACTAACCCGGTGGTACATTATGACATGCAAAATTGAAAAAGCAGAAAAAAGATCAATACCGTGCTTGTTTCCTTACATTCATAGACTGCAGAATGAAAAAGCCAAAAGCCTTTCGTCTCATTTTTTTTCGGCCCGTGTTGGGTCTCTGCTTTCTCGTATGGATGACTGAACATCATGGCGCATTCCGATACATCATACGGAGCACACGACGGCCGACAGACGGCGGGACGGCCCAAGCGCGGGCCAAGCGCAATGCCCAAACACTCTCACCGCAAAGTAAAGCATGTCACTCGGTGCTTTTCAGAAATGTGGCCTCTTTCGGTTTTAAAGGAGGGGTAAAAAAAAAATCTTGCAATCTCGTGTGTTGGTGGTTGCCTTTTACAAGCATGGTGCTGGCCTCGTGTAGTGTGGGCTGTCAATCCCAGTGACTTTGCGCTATTTGCACGTGGAAAATAAAGAGTGCGTGCGTACATTCCAAATCAAAAGTCTCGGAAAAATTCCTTTTTTTCGCGGAGAGGATTACTTCGACGACGGCGTAGTAAATGTTCTTGGTGATGGTGCGTCTGGCCTAAGGAACTGCCTACCAGGCAGTAGCTGTGCATCGATAGCCGTATGTACTGCCCCAGACGAGCCACAAGACACTTGTCCCATGATCTATGATTTGGGTGCATTGATAAGAGCAAGAGTCTTGTTGCGCGAGCTACGAAGTCGAGGGTGGTCTCTGTACCGGCGCGCAGTGTCCTCTCGACGAGATTTGCTACACAATGCCATGGGCTGCGTCAAGTAGAGGCTATGCCCTCTACCCTAGAAATCTTCGCACTATTGTAATATTGGTATGGTGTAGCCGACTCAACAGTCCCAAGTGGTCATCGGTAGAGCTGTGTCTACACCGGCATCATGCACTGTCTTCAGCATGGTGGTCGGGCTCAAAGGTACAAGGTGTTGATGCTGACATTGGGTTGGATGGCGTACTTTCATGCGGTTGCCTATTACATTGTAGTCGAAAATTCAGCACTGAATCAATCGAGCGCTGATATCTGCTAGTGCAGCAAGCCCCTTCAATCCAATATCGTCAGGTATCTCGTGATGCGAAATCGTTATATTCTTCCCTTCTCATGCTTCTTTTCCATATTCAGATACTACTACATCAGTAGAATCATGATTCGTAAAACCAACAAAAGCTTACCAAGTACCGACTCTTTTTCTTTACTGCATACAACGATGCTTACTCCATTGCACATGTATAATCGACCTGTCGTTGGCATAACCACTGTCCTTCGCAAAGGGAATATAGAAGGCATCATCTCTATTATCATGACTATTAGATTAAAAGATAGCGCGGGGCTTACCTTGCCCATTGAGACAAATGAATTCTGGACATTGCCGCTTGCCTTACATTCGACCTGCATCGCATCACATCCGCGTAGGTCCAGCAGATGAGAGCTGCACAAGCACGTAATCATATGCTGCGACAACGATAACCTGGTGACAAAAGCGCTCTCGTTGTGTTCAGAGACTGGGGTAGAATCCTCATGATGATGATGGGGGTGTTGAAAAGGTTGGTCGTGAGGCGGTACTGCAGCCAAAGGAGGATTGCGGTGAAGGAAGTGTTGTCAAGATGGCAGACGAGATTGAATCATGTCCGAGGTAAGATGATTACGTTGATATAGCTCGCACAAGTAAACAACCAGTGCAAGTCTCTAACCCTTGACATGGAGAAACCAACCAGTGCGCATCGCCCGCGCCACCAGCAGCACGCCCGTCCACACCTGCGCCGCCAGATAATTACCTCCCCGCAGGCAATCAGCGCGCCCGCAACCGATGGTCCCGTCAGCGGGTGGAGGCTCCTGACCGTCGGTATCATGCCGATGCGGGTGCCAACCTCGTCGAGGTCATCTGTGATATGAGGGAACCGTCGTCGGCAAAGAGGTCCATGGCGGTGGTAAATGGCCAACTCATAGTATACGGTCAGCTGACGGCAGACAGTCAAAACCTACAGACTCAGCAGCAAATTAGAAGCCCGCAGACTGCGACTCACGACACGAGGCAGTCGAGGGGGGGCCGAGGGAGCGGTCGGCGAGGTGGCCGCATAGCGCCCGGATAGGAATGTCTACGGCATTGGCGGTAATGAGGTGGCTGACGACAGTGAATAGAAAGAGGCGCAGATCTTAACGGTGTAGGCTTGGTTCTGGAGAGTTCAGTGTCGGTGGTTTCGATATGTTGTGATGTACGTATGTGTTGGTCGGAACGGACTTATGTGTAGAGAGGTAGAGTATGAGCATCGATGCAAAGAGAAAGCTTCCAAAGTTAAAGAGCATGTATCGGGACCCTTTTAATGCATTCACTCGATAAGAGACCTGGACTTGCGAGGCGGAAGCCGAGTTCGAAGCCGAGGGAAAACGATAATCTTGATGGCAAGCAATGCAAAACTCATGCATTGGACAGTCCAACCAAAGCATTATTATTCATTAACACAGTGCTGTCAATTTCATCGGAGGACCTGACAGATACTTGCCCAATTTCGGTATCGAATGCTTACCATGGCCGGAAAGATAGACGCCCCCCATGCTCGTCCCCATCGCCAATGTCGTCAGCGCCAGCATGCGGCGCTCTACAAGTTATGTCGCTGTAGCGTTACTCCCGCTAGCCACACGAGCCTCTGGTCGACGCTGATGTACACGCTTGCGTGAGCAGCAACTGCCAGTATGTCTTGGGGCGACGACCGTCAAAAAGGTGACGGTGTAAGTCGGTGCGCTGCGAGAGCGATGATGCACTACGAGAGCGATGGCTCCTGAGGCCATTGCGGCACTGCCAACTATACTTGAGTATAGGAAACGGATGTTGAAGGCACATTCAAGACAGATGACCGCACATGGCCATGACTGGGGTTTGTACGGCGTGGTGCGTATAAGACAAGGGAATTGTGTGTTGAAAGGGCGCATTCTAGAAACCGACTATGGCCAATATCCCAGCCCCGCGTCGTTTATAAAAACGGAGACAAGGCTGGAGACTTGCGATTTGTATCTTGCCCATCACATTGTGATTGGTTTTGACCGACTTTGCAAGTCTCTACTACAGACTACAGTGTCAATGTCTAAAAATAGCGTGCTCCAGCGTACATGCAGGGTCCAGGTAGGTAGGCTCTGGCACCGTTCCTAAACGTGAGGCTTCATTCTGAAGTAAAAAATATGACAAGAAATCTGATCCAGACTTGCAGAAATGCATCTGCCATCCATCAAGTCGACCTCCCTCCGTGTATTCATTTTCGGATCGTTGGTATGCTGGGCCACAGACCGATCTGTGCAGCGCTAGCGGCCCACCTCGTCTCCCTTTGCTCCGCAGTGGCGGCGCCGCAATGCTCATGATGGTGCCATCTGTTCTCGAAACTCTATCCGTTTTCCCAGAAAAGCCACCTCACTCTTTTGCACCACTATCGCCTTCTTGTTCAAACCCCCATCACGCTGGTCGAGATGGCGCGTCGCCAGCACCTGACGGTATCACTTCTCCTAATCGTCTTCCTGTTCCTCAGCGTATCATACTTCTTCACCTCTGCGCCGGCCGCGGCACGCGATCGCGCCGCTTCGTTTGTCGGCGCCGGCAATCCTCTTAAGCAGCAGCCGTCGGCGCCGGCGTCGACCGAAAGCGACAGCAGCCATGATGCGGTGTCGCACATCAAGGACGGCGCCGCGCCGTCTGCGACACCATCGGCGGGCGGCTTTAGCATCGACGTCGACTCGATGCCGTCGCTCGACGATCTCTCGATAGCGCCCAAGCTAGAGAATGCGACACTAAAGTACGTACAAATGGCCCTTTGGACCCCCCTCGTGCAACCAGCGTTGACTGACATCCGCCCCCGCAGAGCCGAGCTTGGACGCGCGACGTGGCGGTTCCTGCACACTATGGCTGCCCGCTTCCCCGACAAGCCGACCAAGAACGAGCAGACGACGTTCAAGACGTTTATAGACCTGTTTGCGCGTTTGTACCCGTGCGGCGACTGCGCGCAGCACTTTCGCCGCATCCTCGCCAAGTACCCGCCGCAGGCCGGCTCGCGCAGCGCGGCCGCCGGCTGGCTCTGCTTCGCGCACAACCTCGTCAATGAGCGTCTGGAGAAGCCGGCGTTTGACTGCAACACCATTGGGGACTTTTACGACTGCGGCTGTGCCGAAGACGACGACAAGAAGGGCAAGGAGAGTAAAGAGGAGGATGGCGATGCGGCCGCCGGGGAGAAGAAGGAGGACAAAAAGGATGAGAAGAAAGAGTAACGCATCGTTTTCTTCACATCTGATGAAACAGAATTGTACTATTTAGGCGGCATCATTTTTTGTTTTTTGAATGACAGCAAAGCGACGTTATAAATCACCGAGTATGCAAATCTGTAGTACATATACCCAAGCATCAATTTACCTTTCAACTTGCCATACATGCCACGAAATCCAACGATAATTGGCCGATTAATGTTAACAACATATGCAACAAAAAGCAGACAATTGAATGAAAACATGGGAGACTGCCTTTGCTGTTGGCTGTATTACCGCTGGAGAGATACACGTGATACTTCACGTGACTTTACCAGGTAGCTCTGACGACGTCGCGGCTGCGCGTCCGAAGCTGCCTGAGCTAGGCTGAGAGCTCCGACCCATTCGACTGGCAGCATCGCTCACATCACAATTAAGACAAGGACGAATTCGAGTGTGCTCTGTCATTCTGTATACGAAACCCATACACTCACATCGCCGTTATATATACCGATACTATGGAGTTTGGCCACAAGGGAGTGCTGTCCGAGGGTTCGTTTGCCGTGATCGGCCGCCGTCCGTTATCACATAGCTAACAGTCGCGCAGATGGCATCCACGTCGATATGGAGCACCTGAAGAAGGGCGAGGTCAAGTGAGTTTGCGCATGCGCCTAATCATTTTGATTGAAGCTAATCTGTCGCAGCCTGGGTACCTCAATGTACGTATCGGTCACGAACTGGGGCATCGCTGGCTGGATGCTAACGGGAGGATAGTATGGCGGTTACATTCAAGGACGGAGTCATTCTCGGTATGCGCGGCACTGGGTCCTGACGAGCAGAGGAAACAGCTCAGCTAACGAGAACAGGCGCCGACTCAAGAACTACGACGGGCGCATACATTGCCAACCGAGTGACGGATAAGCTTACCAGAGTACACGACACCATCTGGTGCTGCAGGTCGGGCTCGGCGGCCGACACACAGGCAGTCGCGGACATTGTGCAATACCAGCTGGGTATGTTTGCGATGCAGAGCGGCAAGCCGCCGATGACGCAAACCGCGGCATCCATTTTCCAAGAACTCTGCTACGCTAACAAGGACCGTCTATCGTAAGTCGAGATTGAGCTGCGACCGCACTTGAAAGGGAGTAGGAGGAGTGCTGACTGGGTATACAGAGCCGGCTTGATCATTGCAGGCTGGGACGAGCGGTTCGGTGGCCAAGTCTACTCGATCCCGCTGGGCGGATCGCTTCATAAGCAAGCATACGCGATTGGCGGGTCGGGATCGACATACATTTACGGTTACTGCGATGCCAATTGGAAAGAGGGCATGGAGGAGGCCGAGGCGGTCAGCTTTGTCAAGGGTGCGCTCCGCGAGGCCATCAAGTGGGACGGCAGCTCGGGCGGCGTGATTCGCATGGTGGTGCTGACGGCCAAGGGCGCGGACCGCCACTTGTACCTGCCTGACACGGACTATACTGTGCGTCACGACTAGATGATATGAGGGGGCGGCGGCGCGCAAGCATGGAGATGTCTGTACAATATAGTACCAGCCCGGTCTTGAAAGCAAACAAAGAATCAAATTTCGGCCGAGAAGCACGTAGGGGTGGAATTGTGCATGTGTGGTGAAGTGGGATAATGGATAGCACAAATGGCTATGACATTGGAAAAGGTGTAGGTCATATGGCTGGTCATCTATTGGTGTGCCACCTCGTGCAAAGGAGGAAGGGCGACGGGACGGCCCGAGCATCGTGTCATGCGCGACGCCTGCGAAGAAGATGCCCGTTCAGTACGCTTGAAATAGAGATAGAGATGACATGGGGTAAACAAGGCTCCGTTGTAAGAGAGCGTTTCTACTTGACAAGGATAATGGTGTAGCTATGCGTTATTTGTTGTGCTTGACATGTGTGTCTGGCTCGGGACGTGTATCCGCGAGTGGTCACAAGGGCGACACGGTTTAAGAAGCGGTTGTAAAGGCGCATACAATATACGTTGATGGATGGGCATTTACAAATTTGGGATCATCGTATTCGCATTGCGGCTGCCGTCTGATGCAGGCTGTTGTAGTAGGTACGGTAGCATACGGCAGAGAGGCGGACGGCGGATGGGATATAATAAATGGCGTGCGCCGCTGCCGCTTGACCGATGGCTTGAGCCTGGTCGCAGATGATGTAACGAATTCTGCATCCGGACCAATAAAGATGTTGGTAGAAAGTGCATGGGGTGCAGCAACGAAAAGCGGGCGAGAGTTTTCTGTGGTGCTCAGCCGAACAACTTGATCTCCTGCTAGTTAGGACAGCTTGTCGAATCATCAGGAACCGGAAGGTGACGAAGATTCCCCGAGACATACAAGGTGCTGAGAAAAAAAAAGAAAAAAAGAAAAGGCAAAGCCCTGTTTTGAGTCCAGGCACATCATCATGGAACAAGTCGGTCAATAATGGACAGGGGAGGCATTATCGTGACTCGTGAGAGACTGGTGTGTCGTTGAGAGATCAGCGGGTGATGTTTTCCCCACAGTGGATGGCAGCTGGGGCCCACGTGCGGCAAGACGAAGATGTGGTTTGGCGCGGCTGGTCATGCATACGTGTATATCCATGGACCTGGGAATGTGCCGGTAAGCACTGTAAAAGGAGAATTCAAGGGGAAGCATATCGATCATGTCAAAGGACCTACGCTAACTCTGGGGAGATCATTCGAGAGAACCGGCCAGCATATCCTGGAGAACAACTGCCTTGCTTGCATCAACTGGCATCGGTGATACCATTCTCTCCGGCGGGAAACTTTTATTTTTTATTTGATTTCCTCATCTTCAATATCCACGGTACTCTTCACGTCTACACACACAGTGTGCACTTTTTTTTTTCTAGGTGCTCGAATTGCTCGTTGCTGTCTGCCCGTCTGAAAAGAGCCAACGACAGCGCGGCGAAACACCCACGTTGAGCAAGCCAGCCGTTTGATAGCGCCGACCAAAGAACTCGCCGACGACACCGGGCCGCCGCCCAGCAAACTGGCATTGCTACCAGACGCATCTTCGCTTGTTCCTTCTCTCACTCTCCGTAGAACTTGTGCTTTCTTGGTGAAAGAGTTTCCGGAGCGTTGAAGGATAAAAATACAACGCAACAAAAGCAGGCGAGGACAGACTGTACTCCTCAGTACAATCAGTACCCGTGCCCCGCGGTCCTCTCCACAACCGAGCCGCAGACCGCTACAATACACAAAGCAGCATTTACAGCCGAGTCAGCGATCAATACCCACGACGAGTTTTATTCTCCAAACAAGCAAGAGAGCAAGCGATACTTTCCTGAGCTTCTCCAGATTTCTTGCGGCATTTTATACCCTCAGCTGCAGCAAAAGGCTGGCTGATTGTCCATCTGCCGCCGTTGCGAAAGCCATTGCCCTGCAGCTCGTTTACAGCCCCGGGACGAATCAAGAGAATTTACGCGACGATTGTCTTTACTTTGGAGACATCCCCGGCCAGGGTCTTTGTATCGAAGTAAAAATAAAAGATCAAAACAAACAAAACGAAAATCAGGGGACACGCAGCGACACATTTCTTGCCCGTTTATCGGTCACGACGCTACTGCGATAAGTTCTTGGTCGATGCAACCATCTAGGACAGATACGACATCATAAACGGCCATTTCGGGCATACGCCTCTGACGACGACGTGGTCACGTTTTGGAACTTGCAACTAATCGCGCCGTCTCAAAAAAGGAAAAAAAGAAACCTCCCGTGGCTGTACTGCGACTATACACCAGCCGGCAAGCATCAACCTAACTTGGTGAGTTTCTTTTCTAGTCTGATCTTACCTTGTTTTGCATGTTTCCCATATGCGCAAATCCCATTTCCCATTCTTCCCCCGACAAGACATTTTCGCCATGCTCGAAGAGTTGGGCCCCAACATGCGCTCCCTCCCCCGTACACAACAGTGAACTTTCCACGTGCGCGGCAACACGCCTACAGAGGGTGACGTGACGCTGCGGTCGAGGGCGATTCCACGTTGGGTGGCGTGTCTGGCAATGACCACGCATACCATACACGCACACACACATACACACACACAAAACGTCCTGCTTCTTGGCACTGTACAACAGTCGTCCGCCGCCTGCCGTGTCACGTCGTGTGTATACCAGCACCGCGGCGTTAGTCGAGGGGGCGGCAAGGCAACACATCTGCGTGCACGCATCAACAGACGTCTCTCAAATCTCACATCCGGCTGGTCTAGCGTGATGCGACGCTGGCACGAGATGGCGAGCGCCCATGTGCGTCTGGCGACTGATGAAAGCGAAAACAACGACTGGCGTCATGGGTCATATCGAGGAGACGAGCGTCGTCGCTCAACGACAGCCACCGTGTTATCATGTATCTGAGAGACGACGTGGAGTCGTGGAATCGCCAATACATTGAACTCTATTCGCCCTCGGCCGAGAGCCGGCTCCTCTTTTTTTATTCGCCTTGACTTGTCGCTCGAGATTCGTCGAGATTGGCTCGGGCTGGCCGTTCCGGTTCATTGTCGCCCACCGCAAGCAGCGATGGCGTTGCACCATAAGTTATCCAGTCAACGGTTCTCCAGTGGTTCTTGAACGGTTATTCAGCAAAGCTTTAGCGGTTCTTCAACAGTTCTTCAGGGCACTTTGACCCTCCTTTAAGCGACTTTTACAGTGGATTGGAGATCTGCAACCCGCTGTAATGCGCTGAAATCACAGCCGGAACCGCCACCGACAGGCCGCCACAACCACTAATACAAGCTCTGCATTCCCCGTCGTCAGCCCAACAACAAGGCCCCTGACGAAAGACTGGGCAAAGAACATTCCCCCTCTTCGTGCCTTGGCTACCTCCCTAGCAAAATCCTGCTTCTCTTCCTCTCCCTCCCGCCACCACTCCTCCGCCACTTCATCTACCTCTTCAATTCTTTTCCGTCTCTTTGTTCTTGGCGTCGCATCTGTTTTATTCTGCTTCTACCCATCTCTTTTTTCCAATCAAGATCATCCGCTAATCTCGCATATTTTTCTTCTTCTGCGTCTTTTTCTTCAGACGCAATCAGCTTGTCCCGCTTCCTCCCTGGTTCGTCGCCCCCCGCCTCGCACCAGAGACTCGCAGGGCAACAACGCACGTTGGGCCCCTCTCCCCTCTCTCGTTCACCGAGAAGGAAAAAAAAAATTTACACACACCCTCCCAGCGCTCGCACGACGATGAAATGGCAGCAGTAATTGGCGACTTCGTAACCGATCTCTCACGATTCCATACCATGATTACAAGCTCGTCGTCGCTGCAACGCAAGTCGCCCCGCTCCCACGAACCTCCTCACTACCAACAGTCGCCCAGCCGCGCGCGACAGCGGTCGACGTCTTATTCCGCCAACAACGCTGCCGCCCTGCCGCACCACTCACCCTCATCGCGCCCGTCGCCCTCGTCCTCGTTGTCTCGCCGAGACTCGGCTGCCTCGCATCGCGCCCCTAAGGCACTCGCATCTCCCGCCTCTGCGGCCCGCAACAGCCAGTTTCTTCCTTCCTCTCGCGCTGGCCCTGCCACCTTTCCTTCCCCCCCGCCGTCCTCATCCCCCGCCGCTGTCGTTCCGCCGCCACCCCCGGTAGATGATGCAAATTTTGCGTCTATGGATGCCATCAAGAGAGATGACGTCTCTGCGACTCACTTCCACCCTTCTGCGCCACCCCCCGACTCCCGACAGCAGCAGCCCTCACCGCCCTCGGACGACTATCGCATCCATGCCACCTCTGCCGCAACCACCTCGGCTGGCCCTCTGGCGCCGCCCGTCGATGCTCCTACTGCGCAGACCATCGTCCACATCCGTGATCTCACTCATATTACTACTCTTGTCCAAGAGGGCATTCTCGGTGCCGCTGCCAACGGCCCCGCGGCCGGCCAGACCCAGTACGAGATTAGTGCAATGCCCATAAACGACGTCATCGACATGGTCGCCGCCCTGCTCACCAAAATCACCACGACCAACGACCTGCAGCACGATGCCATGCAGCGCAACGTTGCCCATCAGCAACAGGCCAATCAGAACCACGACTCCTCGGGCTCCCACATGACCCCCCTCAGCCACTCTGTCCTTGCCTTTCACGGCAAAAACGTCCCTGCCATTTCCATCCTCAGCTACCTTGGTAGGATACATAAGTACTGTCCAACCACTTACGAAGTGTTTTTGAGCTTGCTCGTGTACTTTGACCGCATGACAGAGCGCGTCAACGATAGAGTCGTTAAGACGGAGCGTGCCCGCCAAAGGGCCGCCTCCCAGTCGCAACCATATCCTGCCCACTCGCGCTCTGCCTCGCGGCAGGTCGACACCACAATGCGTGATAGCACCACGTCTATCGCCGACAACTCGGACGAGACCGACTCTGATTTGGCCGACGACGATGACGACGACGATGACCCGGACGATGCCATGGTGAACTCACCAACGGCGCGAGACGACGGGACCAAGCCATTTGCGCCAGAGGAGCGTCATGCTGCGAGCCCGGCTACCTATTTTGTTGTTGACAGCTTCAACATTCACCGACTCATCATTTCGGGCGTCACTTGCGCGAGCAAATTCTTTTCGGATGTCTTTTACACCAACTCGAGATATGCCAAGGTATGACAAGCACAACAGACTTTGATCGATTACGTCACTAACTTTTCAGGTTGGTGGCCTGCCGCTTGCCGAACTGAATCATCTGGAGCTCCAATTTCTCATCCTCAACGACTTTCGGCTGGCTATACCCGTCGAGGAGCTCGAGGGCTACGCAACGATGCTGGTTGAATTTTATGCCCGCGAAGTCGTGGCCAAGGGAGCCGGCATTAAATAGACTGACCCTTGGCCCACCTCTGCATACTTTGCAGATACCACCATGTTTATAATTGTTGATGGAAACGGAAACTCGGAACGGGAAGCTCACCTTAGAAATTCACGGCTTGGGCCACAAAACTACGCCATGGGCAACAAACATGGCTTGCGCAACCAACTGAATATACTGTTACAGGAGGACGGATCGCGCAGATTCATTGCGTCGGCGTTGGGGTCCATTTTTTCTTCTTTATCTTGCCGCTACATTTCCCTTTGGAGGATTCTGGTTGCTGCGATGTTTTGATTCAGTGTGCTTGTTTTGGGCGATCAACGTATATAGAGCTGATGCATAACGATTATTCCCAAATTCTTTGAGCGATGCATGTGTAAGACGTACAAAAGTGTATGCCTGTTTCAGACAAGGTTCGGCTCTTTGCTGGCTTGACTCTACTCGTACTTTGTCGAGGGAGCATGAAGAGTATTTATACGGCCAGGAAATATGAGGTCGGCGTGGTTCTTGTATCACGTTTCAATAGCAGACAAAGTGCGGGGGAATCATTTTATAACGAGAGAATTTGACAATTACTTTATAAACTTACTGCGCCGTTTCAAAAAGCGCTGGTCATCAATGTCAGCATCGCAAGGGCTTTCTGACCTGCTCCTTTTCCTCCTCGTTGACTTGATCGCGTGGGTCGGACTCGAGTCACTCTTGTTGTAGTCACTGCATTTGCTATTTGCATTTGCTATCGATTCGCCGCATTTTTGCTTCGTTGTCGCTGCTGGTATGGGGACGGATGCTGGGCTTGTCGGCTGCTGCCGTGATTGTGAGTCCTCGTCCGGAGAACAGCAACCTGCCCCCGCGGCTGAGTCTGACCGCGGCGATGCTGTGCTTGGCGGTGATGGCGGGGTTGCTATTCTCGTCATGGATTGGTTGCAAATGCTTAATGGCTCCGGCTTTGCTGATGATGCCGGCAGCGCCGATGCTTGAGCCGACTCGGCAACTGACGTGGGCGTGTATCGTTTGGCATGCTCATGGGCACCGACAGTACCGGCACCGACAGTACCAGCACCGACAGTACCGGCACTCAAGGCTGGTCCGGCGTGTGGGTTCTCTGCGGCGGCATTTGTCAGATATGCAGATTGTGGTCTGTTCAGCTGGCCGATGGAATCGCAGGAATAGTTGCTTGTAGAGGGCGCTTCATATGGACCAAACTCGTCCAATTCGGAATCGAGTTCGCTAAAGCAGTCATCGCTTGTATCCTCGTCCTCGCCGTCCCGAGTCAAAGATATATGCTGAGTTTGAGAAGGAAGAGGCAGGGACGGATCTTGCAAAACCTTCTGGTGGTATGCCTCTTCCTCTTGTGCCATGTCCCTTTTGGAGCGGTCAGGTTCAGCCCAGCCGGAGAGCAGACAAGAGCACAGCTGTAGCAGGCTTGCCAGAGCCTTTTCGTCTAGAATTTCGGCCGTTGCTCGCTGTAGATTGTACGAGTCGCCGTCGCGGCCCTTTTTGCAAATCATCCTGGCAAGCTCGAGCTGCTTCTTGAGCTCGTTGTAATATTCGGCCTCGAACCCTCTCTCCAGCTCCTCGGGCGTGCTAGCTTCCTCGGCGAGTTTGAGAGCAAGCTTGTACCAATCTTGCCTGCTCCGCAACGGGATCTCGGTGTGGTTATACTTTTTCCAGTAATCAACTCGAAGCTTCTTGGGGTTCCTACAGCCTTTAGGAGCCCTTTGACGCCACTCGTGATTCACATCAAAGGGCAAGCCTGGCGGCGGCTCGGAGAGAAATGTCATGGTTGTTTGTCGCTCACGGTCCGGTCTTTCGATAAAGTTTTTGCTGATAGAAATGCGGTTTATTTAAGCAGGTACGAGATCATAGAGCGGCTATGCTTGCATTGAAATGAAAATGGAGGTGAAGAAGGATTAAGTGACGCGTGCAAACGTGGTAGGAACTCTGCGGTTCACGGTTGGGTGGGCGGAGACGGTGACACGACCAGTGGTAATATCGTGTTACATTATCATAGAGGTACCAGCACTCTGACGAGCTACCTATACGACGTGATACCTACCTAACTATAAATACATACAAACGCTTGGAAAGTACCTAAATTACGTACAACGCGTTTCAAAATATGTACATCGACTAAGGCACGCACGCACCAGCGCTAAAAGATTCTAGCCAATGAGAGACCAGAACCTCGCCTTATGTCAGCACTTCACGCATTGATCCAGCGATAACTGGCCAAGTCTTTCACCACCAAAAACACTCAAAATCTCCGCCGCCGCCGCCGTCACGGCCGTTACCAAGCTTCATAAAGACCCTGCCCTCCGCGCGAGAAGCCTCACAGCCTGCGGGCCAGCTAGTTGAAGGGACTAAGGTCATCCTCCACCATCACAGCCTCTCACAGGCCTTCGCTCTAGGCTCTTAAACGCCAGTTCCGTCAGCTACACAAATCAGATCTCAACATACACACATAACGGCTACACCTACCTAATTCTACAGTTAAGGAAACGCCTTTTAACCCTGCAAGGAGTCATAGGCGATCTCATAAGCACCATCATAAGTGCCGCTGTCAACGCCCACGAGCCTCTAAACTAGCAAACTAACAAGATTCTTCCCCCGCCTGTCTAGCCCCAGTAACTATCCCCCAACTTTATAGCCTTTACCGCGCTAAGACTAATCAGATTTAGACGTTGTACGTATTTTGAAATGCGTTGTACGTACCTATTTCAGGTACTCCCACACATGTGGTACTAAAGTAGCGTCGGCGGCTACAGCGGTTTCGGGTATTCCCTAACGAGAGATCTTGCACCAGTGAGATAACGTACTGATGTGGGCGCAATCATGTAATGCTGAGATGCTGTACGAGTTGCGACAGTTTCTCACAGTGATGCCAGCGGCCGCGTGGGCCGCACAGTTGGACACGGGGTTTCCAATGAACCAATACATGAACACCCTCATCGACACGGCGCTGCAGCGCGCACCTATCCGCCGCGTCCCGACCACACTGGGCATGCTCGATATGTCGGTGGCGGCCACCTTGGAAGATCCAGGGTCACGGTTCGACAAGATGCGGTCTTCTATATATAGGCTTCATACCCCTTGCGACGAGCGCTCCTTCTTCCATGTCCTCTCCTGACAAAATCGAACTTGCTGTTTGCCAAAGACACTGGAAATGGAAACCTGTGCAAGCCGTCATCTTCACAATGAGGCGGCTGATGCCACTGACGGTTCTCTTGAACCGACCAATCCACTCTCGGACAACGAACGGCGACGCGTATATCGTACCCGGACGCGCCAAGATGTAGATGGAAAAGTACAGCAAGGGGATTCCAGCGCAGAAACCACAGCAAAGGTATCCAGTTCTATAATTGCCAAGCAGCAAGCCAAGGTCACATCAGCTTTCGGAAAGGGCACTCCCGATCTCACCAATGCCCTCGTTCTGGCAGGTTATGAGCGTCATCGCGTCGCTGATGCCGTGAGGCATGCCTCCGAAGTACAATTGCCCGCAGCTCGACTCATCTTTGTTTGTCCTGTTTCCATTGGTAGAGCTGGTGCAACGGCACAATTCTCTACTTCTGTCAGACTTCGCGATATCTGTGGTCGTAGCACAGTCGCCGCGCTGCAGCGCACAGAAGATGTCGATTTTCATTTCCGTGTTCCGTATCTTTCTGAAGCTGACTCCTCGGAAGAAGATCCCAAGATTTTGGAGGGCCGCATCTTCTATCATCCGTCATCGGACGATTGTGTACTGCATAACCTCTCCGACATCATATATGCTTCCAAATACGATAGAACACAGCGTTATCGGCTGGGAAAAGGCAGCAGCACGATCCTACAGCCAGGTTTGTGGAGAATATGGTCCATCATCCCCGGAATCACTGGTATGAAGTCAAGCCCATTAGCTGATGTGCTGATCCTCCCACGCCGTTTCTGCGTCGTCCCTACCACTCGCACGACTGATCACGCAAAGCGTGCCTACTCGGATCAGCCAGAAACCAACGTGTTGCACAAAAGGCCGAAAACTGTGCATTCCGCAGCTCAGGTCATGCTCAAACGGTCTGTAGCCTCTTCTGCCATGATGCCAGTGTTGGAACGCGAGGCTGCCGCTCCCATGAGCGGACCTGTTACGCTGAATGACCATGACACGCGCGTTGCCCAGACAGAGAGTGATGTGCTACTACATCTACGAGATGGAGAGGTGGTCATCATCAAGACAAGCCCTCACCTGCGGGGAAAAGTTACTGTATCTGTTGAGGGGTTGACTGGCCACAGCCCTGCTCCTTACCAGCTTTCTCGCCTCTATGGTGTCGGTCAAACAGCTGCCACGAATGTCTTTGCATGCCAACACAACAGAATTCCAGGCCAAGTTGTCGCAAAAGTCACTCGGGTTGAGCATCCACTAAGCCTTCCAAGCCGCGCCAAAACTTGGATCCGAGAGATAACTATATTGAGGAAGCTACGACACGTGAGTACATGTTATCACTCGTGACCGACCAGGCGCTCACAGAATGTCAGAATAACATTATGGAGATGAAAGGATCTGATGGCCGGCTGTTAACTATCTTTTTGGAACACCTTCCGCCGTCTCTCTACCAATTCATCAATTCATGGCCCTCGACGCAACACAAATCAACGCAATACAGCTTAGCACAACACAGCCTTATCATGCTACGCGATATCACAGCAGCGCTTGCTTATTTAAACAAAGAGGGTGTAACACACAACGATATAAAGCCTCTGAACATTGCATACTCTCCTAGACGTGGTGCTGTCTTGCTCGACTTTGGGATGGCATCCATGGACGCGGACGAGGACATGGGAGGCACACCTCCGTACTTGCCGCCGGAATATGCTGGTGGGCGCCTGAGAGGCCATCTCGGGGACGTATGGGCAGCGGGGGTCACGCTGCTGATTGTGCTAAGGAAATTGAAGCAGCCCGTGCGGACGGATTGCTTTGACCTAGTAGGTGTTCATGTTGAGAACAGCGAACAGCGCTCTATCATGAGAAAATGGCTACAAAAAGTGGCGCAGGCAAAAGCGACACTGAACCTGAACGAAGCTGATGATACCGAGTCTTTGGTGGAAAAGATGCTGCATGAGGATAGGAGCAAACGCATCTCAGCCGAACAAGTGCAAAAGCGCTTGTTATTACCTGATAACAAGTGACTTGATAGGGTTTTTTGTGAAGGCGGGGAGGTTGCGTTACAGATGCGTTACAGATGCGCTGGAGATCTTTTGCCGATACTACAAGTCATAACTACTTCAGTAGTTAGTCTTAATCAACAGCCAGTCAATCAACAGCCAGTCAATCAACAGCCAATTAATCAACAGTCAGTTAATCAATAGCCAGTCAATTAACAGCCAGACAATCAACAGCCAGGCAACCAGCAGTCAGTCAATCAACAGCCAGTCAATCATCTGTCGGTTGTGCTAGTGAGCGCCGATGAACCAGCAACTAGACCAAACAAACATCCATTGGCAGACTCTAACAGTTACTCAAACATAACTACCACATGCTAGTAATAATACAACGATGCCTCCAAGAAAATACAAACCCTGGCTTCGCCAATAACTACCACCATATTAAAATTGCGATTACACATCTAGCATAAAGTATGCACCCAAAATCATCTGTTGTAACGCGCTGGTACAAAGCGCCATCATTCTTCATCATGCCATATTGTCAACTCCGTCCTAGCCTCGCCCCAGGATGGAAGCTCGACCTCGCTCTCGGGAACCTTGACGCTAGCGCTGGTAATTTCGACATGAAGCCCTTCGACACGGCCCAATTCAATCACACTGTCATTGTGACTGCGCACCCTTACCTCCAATGCGCGCTGGAGAAAAGGTGTAACTGAGCTCGGATCCAAGTCCGCCAGTGCCCCTGTCGCGACGAGTTTCATCAGTGCCGACGTTAGCGGTAATGTGCCAGAGATTTTTGACTGTGACCCAGTTGACCGGTTCATGGCGAAAATGGAGACGGTGCCGATTTGATTTGGCGACAGTGTCCAATCTGCTGAATCATCCGCGGGAGCGCCCACGAAGAAGTGAACCTCGAACACTCCTTCCAAGGCCTCGACGTTGACTTGTACATTGGCAATCCACTCCGTGTAGCCACCTGCCTTCACAATCTTGTCGACAGGAGGATCCTCGGCTGTGAGTTTGATGTTTGGCCTGCCCTTTGAAGCCTTTGTACTCCAAGGCCCCCCGGTTCTCTGCAATGCAGCAACTCGGAGTTGTGAATCTTTTGCGGCGATTCCTGCTGGACTGGAAGCGCCATACCATGTGTTGATTTTGCGCATAAGAGATTGTTGCAGGGCAGCTCTGTCTCCGATGTGCGGATGCGTATCAGCGTAGGTGTATCCAAACACCTCGGTCGTTCGCGATGTATCAGAGGTCCAAAAGGTGTCCGGGGTAGCGTAAAATGGAACCAGCGGGCTGGTGGAATCTTGCACAGTTCCTTTAGGAGCCGTGTAGCTAGTCTCGCCGTTTGCCATTGGCTGAATCCATGCAGTCGGATTCAGCACTTGCCAAATTGACACAAGGCGATCTACCATTGTGTGATGCAAGAAGAAGAGAGGATCAAACGACGACAGCGGAACATATGTCATGTGGCCCTTGAGACCTCCATACAGATGAATGACGTCGTGGATAGACTCGAGGGAGTCGAGATTCGACGCCTTCTGAGATGCGGCCCACGCCTTGTTGCTAAAGGCGTTGTACTCGTGATAGTTTGAGTATATGATGTAGAGACGCTGTTGTAGTTCGGGAAGCTTCGATAACAGCGCGGTGCTGACCTGGAAATTTTCAGAAGGCGGCGCAGTCTCACTGGCAGTTGTGTTTGGAGCTCGCTTGGTCTCGTTCCAATGTTTAAGCTAAACAGTTAGAGCAACCCAGAGCGCATAACGAATCAATCGACTTACTGGGTTCCATATAAAGGCCTCTTCGTCCAAAGGATGAAACATGTAGGAATAGAGCGGGTTTCGAATGTGCTGTGCCCCGTTCGGCCCATACTGTAAAATCACTGGGCTCCAAAAGCAGTCTGGAAAGTGTGTCTCTCCAGGAGGAGCACGTATGCTCCAATCCCAGTACGGAATACGGAATCGTGAGGCAGCTTGCTGGTATAAGTTTCGCTCCGCCGGGTTGATAAACAGACTGGCAATGGCATTTGCCAGTTTAAACATTTGTTGCTGCAAATGTCAGCCTTGCCCAAATCACATGGAAGCGCCCATACCTCATAGAGTGCTAAGTAGGGCCGGTGCCACGTCGGAAATAGGACAGAGCTGTGAGTGCAGTACCCTGACAGACTTGCTCCGGGCGCAGGCTGGACGCCGTTCCACGGCTGAAAGGGAACGCCGTGTATGCCTGCGAATGTCAGTGGAAGAAATTTACATGAATGCGCTGTCTTACCTGCAACTTGGTACCACGATAGTGACTGGTCCTGGCCCACGGACTGAAACATGCTCAGCGCCAGTACGTACAGATCCCACATGTATCCGTCCTTTCTCATATCGCGAAGCTCAAGCCTAACGGGCGTGCTTCCATTAGAAGCCAAAGGTAGTCTGCCGACGATAATCTTGGCCGAGGGGTCTTGTCTGCGAACGAGTTGGTCTATGTCGATGCCAGAGTCATATGACTGCGCTGCGGAGGCTACCACACCGATGAGCGCGAGCAGCACTACCCAAAGCATGTTTATCATCGTGACCGGTATTTTCGATCAAGAGGAACTGTGAAGAAAAGTAAGAGGGTATAATCTGATGCCTGTCCGTTGGCGTTGTGTATGTTGAGGAGACAGTCTTGATTATGCGAATATGAATTAGGTTGTTTCAAACGCAGCATACAATGAACAAGGTCTTCCGCTGTGTCGTTCGTGAAATAGAGAAAAACCGTCTCCCTTTTGTATTCCAAGTCGCGATCGAGGGCAGAGCAAATCGTTTGGCAGGAATCGGTGACGGCCGATTGTATCTCGTGATAACCAGAAAATGATGGAATTGTGTATCCCCAAGCGAGGGCCGTAATTGAAAGGAGAAATGACAACGACTGAAAGATCAAGGAAGACAAGGAAATGCGAGCCAAGAATGAAGATTCTCTTGTTTGCTTCGTAGGAGTTGTGAGTCGCGCCGTTGGGCAGCCGATCAAAACGCGCCACGAGCAAGAAGTGCCCGTGTTTGGTGCCTGCCAGCTGTCAGCGGACCTCGGACTTTTTCTTCTTCTGCAATCCCGCTCACGCTGCGCCGCGCCGCGGTTACGCAGTGCACTGAAGTCAAGCGTCGTTGACCGAATTCGAGGTAGAGATGCGAATCCTTCAGCCATCATGACTCGTTGGTTCGCCTTGCCTGTGGTGCCTCGGAGCCCGCGATGACCCAGCCACTCGCATGCACTCGCTTGTATACAGCCCGGCTTGTGCAACGGGCTGCAAAACGCGACCCGTCAACTTTCTTCTCGCCTCACCATCACATGCTAGAGTCGAAAAAGAAGGATACGTGATTTGCCATAATTGACCGCTGACCTATGCTAAGAAATGCGCCCCAGAGGCTATACAAACGTCCCCGTGACCTGTGCCTCATCTGCTCTACATACAAATGACGGGACGAAACAACAAAACGACCAAACATGATATGTACTTTTCCTTGCCTTATGCCTTGAGCGCCGTCAGTGGCAGCGGCTTTAGCGCGCCTTTGCGTGGCTCATCGTCCTGGTTGATTCTGTACTTGAGCTTGACGCCCATGGCGGCCAGCTCGACGTCAAGGTACTTGAGGGCACCCGGCACAACGACCTGCGTGGTCTGGTCGCCACCGACCCACGAGTGGCCTTGGCCATCCTCCCAGATTTCGCCCTGAATCTCCGTCAGGTCGATGCCGTCGTCGTCGAGCCTGACGGCGCAGTGGCGGCAGCGTATCACGCTCGGGGCCTTTTTCCTCGACGGCGCGAACTGCGACACTGTCGGCTGCACCGACAAAAAGGAGCCGCAGCGGCGGCAGATCCACGACTTTGTGTAATCGGAGCAGTTAAGAAGACGATCTTGCAGCAAAAATGCCGTGCCGTGCGCCAGCAGCGCATCACGTTCCATTTCACCCACACGGATACCGCCACCACGCTTACGACCCTTGATGGGCTGGCCGGTCGTCGGCACAATTGGACCCGTCGTACGCACTTGGAACTTGTCGTTGACCATGTGACGCAGACGCTGGTAGTAGACGACACCAATGTAGATGTCCGCAGCAAGCTCCTCGCCCGTAATGCCCGAGTACATGGGCTCGTTGCCGTGATAGTTGTAGCCCGCCTTCATCAGCTGGTGGCCAAAGTAGTCGCCCGCCGTGTGCTCCTCGCTAAACTTAAAGGGCGTCGAGTCTTGCGCAAGGCCGTGCAGAGCGCCAGCCTTGCCAGCCAGAGACTCGACAAACATGCCAATGGTCATTCGAGACGGGAAGGCGTGGGGGTTGATGATGACATCAGGCTGCATGCCAGATTCAGAAAACGGCATGTCAATAGCTGGCCACTTTTGCGAGCAGACACCCTTTTGACCGTGACGAGACGAAAATTTGTCACCTATAACAGGCGCACGAGGAATGCGGAACTTGATTGAGATGGTCTGGAGAGGCTCGGAGCCGGAGTCGGCACCAATCAATCGGACTTCCTCGACGAAGCCAGTCTCGCCGTCCTTGTACTTCTCGTAATGCGTAATGCCATCCAGATTGACGAGGTCACCACGGTAGTCGGGCGTCACCGTGTGCCAAGCGCAGATAACATCGCCATCCTGAACCAGACGGCCGACGTGCGGCAAACCATCATCATCCAGCATTCCCTGGTACGACGCGCTGACATAGCTGTGAGGGGCGAAGCCGAAAGATTTGGTGATACTCTTACTTGCCCTTATTCTTGAGTCGTCCTTGAGCGAAATCTTTTTTGTCTTGTAGACAGTTCCATGTCCGAATCCTCTCTCGTGTGCCGACTTGTTTATAATCATGGCGTCATCCATGTCGTAGCCGGTGTACGAAATAACGGCGACAATAACGTTGGTTCCGTTGGGAAAGTTGTCAAAGCCATAGGCATTGTGCAGAGGAGCACGGACGATGGGCGTCTGGCCGGTCTGCAGGCGGTACGACTTGTTGTCTGTACGGTGTACCAGGGCTGTACCAGGGGTACCCATGGTTTGCTTACCCATCTGGCACTGATACATGTTACGCGGAGACTGGTTAAAGTCGGAAAAGGGAGTCATGTTTGCCAAGATGGAGAGAATGTTTGTGGGATCAAACTCGACGTGGGTCGATAGACCAGATTCGATTTCCTCGGGCACGACAGCAATAGACATGTACGGCTGCTCGTAGGGACCGACCATGTCCTCTTTTTGCAGAGGTAGGTACTTGACGGGGCGAATCATGCGAGAGGGCGTAGACGTCATGTAGATACCTGGGTACGAACCACCAGTGGATGGGGGAACGTATCCGATTTCGAGGTGCAGAGGGACGCCACGGTTTCCCTCAACCTTCCAGTGGCGGAGGCAATCTGCCATGCGCAGAGACTCCTTGGGTTTACACCAGCCGAGAATCTTGCCGTCGAGCATAATGACGACGCTCTCCGCCGTGGAAGCAGTAGAGGTATCGACAGCACCAAGTTCGGCGACTAGGCTAGGCACCTTGGAAACATCAATGTGATCTGTCATGATCTTGCACTTGTGCGCCAAATGATTGAGAAGACCACAAGGTGCACCATCGGGAGTGTGGACAGGACACATGAAGCCCCACGATTCGGGAAGAAGCTTTCGGACTGTCGTGGTCTTGAGCTGTGCAAAAAAGGCACCACGATGCACCATGCGGAAATGGGCAATGAAACGAAGAAAGTTAAGCTTTTCGGCAACGACGGTGAAACCGGCGACCTGCTGAAGGTCCAGACCAGAAGGACTAACCAGGTTACCCGTGGAAAGGAAGTACTCGATCGAGTTGCCCAAGTTTTCGTTGGCCTTGCGGAAGATGGCTGTGGGGAACTCTTTGCGGAATTCTTCAGAGTGAAACGTAACGCTGGGGTGCCGGCGAAAGTATTCTCGTAGTGACAGGCGAACACCAACTCCAAGGAATTCATCTAGTCTCTCTTTGAGGATCTGGCCATACAAGAAACCGCCAAGAAGAATTTCCTGGTTTTGAATCGCATCGGGATTGTCGACCGCGCATTCGCCGGCGACGAGGGCGTAGAGCTTGCGGACCATGAAGAGTAGCATTTTGAACTTTTCGTCATCCTGCTTCTCAGTGACTTTGACGTTGCCCAGGTGCACCAGGGCAATTCTCCGTAGAAACTCGGTGCCGACATCGTAATCGGACATTGTTTCTGGAACGCCGAGAACAACTCGGAACTTTTGGCCGAGGTAGGCTCGAGTCTCTGACTTGCTGTAGAGGCCATAAGACTTGTATGTGCGCAAGAGTAGCTCGACACGGTCGGTCAAGAAAGTGTTTCCGGTCGCCTTGCTACCCATGGGACCGATCAGGCCTTCGAAGATTTCGCGATCGTTGATCTCGACGAGAGCCTTCATAATCATGATGACGGGCACGAGGTATTCGTTCTTTCGCCATGAGAAACGAAACGTAACATTACCGTCGTTAAGGTAGTGCAATACGTTGGTTTGCGAGGTTTCGTCGGGGCGGACGGAGCGGAGAATGATACCGTATGGGGAGTAGCCGGGGCCGCGATTCTGGAAACTGGGTCGATTGATGGCCATGGGAAAGTTTCGCTTGTTGAGCTGGAGCATACGAATAATCTTTTCAATGCCGTTGACGACGAAATACCCCCCAAGCTCTTCGGACTCTTCTTTGCGTTGGACGAGTTGTGCCGGCGAATTGTTTTCGAGGTGGCAGCGGTTCGACTACGCCGTGTTAGTGGCTCGTGTGATATCAGGTTGGCTGCCTCAAATCTTACCTTGAGCATAATGGGAACCTGGCCGAGGTCACGGACAAATTCATGAGAGTCTCCGCCATTAATGTTATATTCAAAAGTAGCCGAGAGACGTCCTCGGTATGTGACATGTCGTTCTCTGCACTCGGCAGGAAAAATTTCACGGTTCTTAGCCATCTTGTTGGAGGGTGGAACTTGAGGTCGGTGCAGCATCACGTTTCTTATGCGAACGTTGAGCTTATTCTTGCCCTCGGGCTCCTTGCGCTCGTCGCCGTCGAAGAAAGTTTTGGTGCCAATATCGGCCATGGCGTGGTCGAGCAGGCTGGGCTTGCCATCGTCTCGAAATAAATAGTTGAAGGACTCGATGTGAGGGTCGACTGCCAATTGGAGAGCAGGATATGCGGTGTGATCTTTGGGGGGGTTTCGAAATAGATTTTCTCTTCTTAGAAGATTATATTCGTGGTCCCAATCGGTCCGTGTCGCCGAAGGAGCCATTGTGAAGGTTGAAGGCGGCAGACCGCTGAGACGTGTACAGCCGCGCCAGCTGATAAAAGGCGGTACACTACGCAGCACTGCGCAAATCTGGAGACTGCCCTGATCCGATCGCAACACGCTCAGCAGCACAAAAGAATGGTACAGAAGGCTGACCACAAGCAATCGTGAATCGAAAAAGATCTGCGTTTGCGCTGCACTTTCAGACCAGCCTTCCGTCGAGCTTTGTTTGTTGCGACTGCGAGCGGAAAAAAAAAAAAGCTGCGATAAGAGCAAGTCACATGAGATAAAGAGTAGTTATCGATACGGGGACACCCACCATCTCAGAAAGTGGGGGTGCAGTTGGAGAAGAATCAAGCAAAGAGGGGCAGCCGAGCTGCAGAGCTGCGGCAACAGTTCGCTTTTACTTGTGTTATTAACAAGGGACAAGGGGGCAACCAGCCAGTCCGTGAGCAGCTAGTTGCAACAGAAAGCCTCTGCAGGTTACACACGGCAGTCATCAGTTGTGCTCATTTCGGTGAAGGTCTCGTCTCTCATAGGTGAGAAGAGCCGATGCCTTGCAGGCCAGCCCCTCCCACCTTGTCTAGCCATTCGGCGCGCCGGCGTGGCCGATACTCAGCACAAGTCAAGGTCAAGACGGAAACACATCATGAGCCGCTGGTGATGAGAAGTGCGACTATTGTGGTGACTATGGGCTTTGGACAATCAAAAGGCTAGTGGTATTCATTTCGCTGTTCAAATCTACTTGGTTGAGGCACTAAGTGGTTCGCCGCCGACGGTGCTTGGCTGCTGTGACGCTATTTCCATTGCTGGTGTAGATGAGCTATTTGGCTGGTGGGAAAGCGGCTGAGGTCCATTGAACAGCGGCTTGCGAGGCCCATTCCTGAGGCCATATCTGTAATGATGCGAACCCTTACGTACCAGTAAACAGCACGTAGGTTGGTAAGGAAGGTGGAGGGTGATGGTGCGAGCAAGGATCTCAAGCCACACTGGGCGTGGGCGAGGCAGGAGGGGCATTTGGGACAGCGGCCTGCATCTGTGGCCTGCAGCATGAGACCTGGTTGTGCTTATCCATTTTTATCATCACCAGTACACATGGCCTGCAGTAGCAGATGACCATGGGAAATAAACAAGTGGACAGATGTGATTCGGGAGAGGGGAAGCTCGTATCTCGGCCAAGTGCCACGTCGTCCCCAGCATTGGTTATACATCACTGGATGATGTTGCATGTATGACTAGTGCAGTGATGGACTGGCTCATCGTGATTGCAGCTTATCAGGCAGACACAGTGACTGCAGAACAATAGTCAAAGGCAGAGACTTTTCGCTTGGTCGCCTTTTCCAGCCGTGGCTTTCTGCAAGCTGCACAAGTGCCTGCACTCTGTAGCTGCACGCTGCACGATGCAAGCCTCGCCGTTCTCCGGCGCGAAGCAGCGGCCTTGACATGAGCGCATGGTAATAGGCCAGGGTAACTATTGTGGGCATAGCGGCTGCGTGCTGGTACCGGTAAATACTGTTAAAAGTAGAGTGCTTTGTGGCAGTTGGTGCGGTAGTGTCTTGGATTTCCTCGTCCGAGACTGGCTGAGAGAGAAGGACCAGTGACTAGGGCCAGGCGAACCGTCTGCGCTGCGGAGCAAGTCAGTTGCCGCCTAAGGGTTCATGCCGTGAGCCCTTGGTGGTCTTTGGTTTTGATGAGCCATCTCTGTCCAATAATCCGGGCGGAAAGAGACGATGGCATTGAGTCGGTGAGTCGGGTCACTCACCGTGCGTAGGAGTAGAGCTGCGAGCTGCCGTGGGTTCGGATTCGATCAAAGTCAAGGTACTCGAAACGATAGCAAGTCGAACAGTGTATTGCACGTCACACTGCACATGTATCCAACGCAGCGGAAACGGTGCGGGACGAGGGATGGCATGGTGCACAACACGGGCAGTGGTACATGGAGGCCATGATAGAGGGCCTCACAAGCAGCCGCCACTACTCGTTAGCCACAAAAACATGCACCTCTTGCAGCTTCTCCAGCACTTGTGCACGATTCAAGGAGCATCTTGGCGGCACAAACTAGATTCGGAAAAAGGAAACAAAGAGGTCAGAAAGAAAGGTAAACAGGACTCGGCTCAACTATGGGATGTGGCGAACTGCGGAAGAGTCCAAGACGGGCGAGATTGGACCTGGCAATGCTGAGGATCGGCTGAATAGCCTAGACTAATGGGGAGGAAAGAAGCGAATGAGAGGGTGGATAACTGATGGGAGGACGGGGTTGAAGGTCTGGTGACGCTGGCTTGTGGTATGACGTCTCGTCGGCGCGGGCGCGGTGATGTTGGTGCCTGTTACCAGTGTGTGTGCCTAGCTTGGTGGTTTGGTGGTGGTTTGGTGGTGGCTTGATGGTGGTTTGATGGTGGTTTGATGGTGGTTTGGTGGTGTTTGGTGGGTGTTTGGTGGTATTTGGTGGTGTAGTAGCAAAGATGTGTAGCAGCGTGGAAATGCTAAGCTGGCCTGGGTATCTATCCCGATATTGAGAGATGTCGCTAGTAGATTAGTATTTATCTTGCATTTTCTTGGCTTGGGGTTCCCTCTTTTGAGCGCGTGCAGTTGCAATGCGGTAAAAGGTGAGTGTCTGCCTGCAGTAGGCGTGCTACTTAGGGGTTCCTGCTTGCTTTTTGCCTGCCACCTGCTGCCTGCCTGCCTGCACGGTTGAGCGGCTAGGTAGTTACCATGCATCAAAGAGGGCAGATCTCAACTTTGGCCAACCACAGAAGACGTGGGGTTTCTGGCTGGGAATCACAAGATGGATATAAGGCATATCAAAACAAAAACAAAACAATACGTAGAAACTTTTTGGCAAAAGGCTTGGCAGCAATTGCACTCGACTCCTCTGGGTGCGTCCAACTGCTCGTCAGGTAGCTGTAGCTCTCCATTGGCTGAAGCATCTTAGCCCTGTCGGGTGCATTGTTCTAGGCAGTCATGGCAGGCTATTCACCTGTTTGTCTGCCATCTGCCAACCTGCTTGCAGGACATCTAGTTACCACCCACTACCTCAATACTTTAGCAACAGCATCTCTTGACTATTCACTGCAGGTATCCATCTACTCACTCATCGCCCACCTACTGAGTACCGGCCAGGGCGGATTGACTCCCGGCCGGGAGGCCCCATCGCCACTACAGCCACTGACACCACTGGCAGAGCCACTGGGTGCAACCACAGCTGCGCTAAGTAAACCACCGCTATTAGTCATTCCACTCACCAGGCACCCAGGTAAACAGAGTCGTAGCCCTTCAACTTCAAATTTGGTCCTTTGACCTCTACATATTTTCATTTGAGGTACATCTCTGCACTTTGTTGTGGCGCCGCACCACAGCCCTGCCAACTTCTTCGGTACCTCACACAAGGGTACCGGGGCGGCCGCAGCTAGCAGTTAGCGGGCCTTTACAGCGCCAAACGAGCTGCCTCCTGCGGCAGGTGGGGTTATAAACGATACAACCACCAGTGGTACCTTTTCAGTGTCTTGCCTCTCAACCTTCCTTCGCCTACCTACCTACCAGCCAAGTACCCTTTGCTGCCACTCTCGCTTCTTGCTTTCCTTCACGGCTGCAACCACCTTTCTCTTCCACCTCATCAAGCTCTAACAGCTCATCGCCCTTTTGCTTTCTGCCTCTCTCGTTTCCTACCCGCGGCTCTTTGTCCGTCCACATTCCTGGTTGCAGACTTGAAGCCGAAGATCCTTTTCCTCGTTGCTATCTTGGCTGAGCCTCTTGGCCAACATAATTACACCACCCCGGACTCATCCAGCCCACAAACGGCCATTCAAAAACGACGCATCCGGTGACAACTTTGCTTCCCTCGATCGAACCAAGCTACGCAGCTTGTTACAACGCCTTCCAACTGTCAGAGACTCTGCCCACGGCACGCGTACCCCCGAAGAGCCCTGCGCCTCACTGCGAGCCATCGTGGGCACCTTGCCATCGCGCACAGAGCTGTGTGCTCCGTCGATCCAAGCTAGACCTATACCTGTCCGAACCCAGCCGAGTACCATACACTCATATCCCGTCGATCACAAGCTTAGGGACTCTGCCGTCCCGGCCCAATCCGCCAGTATGACTGGGTTATTCAGAAAGGTGTACGACTGGCTGATGCGCACATTTTGGTAAGCTCGCGCTTGTTACCGTCTGCCACATCCTGTTCATGGTGGGCTTCCAGCCATTCTGAGCCTGACCTCGCCCGCGAGACATGCCGCCTTCCCCGACAGCCGCCCATATCCTGGCGCGGACTGACTCAAAAACACAAACTGCCGGCTGACGCACATCATTTAGGGCTCAGGAAATGGAAGTCACCGTGGTGGGCTTGCAAAACGCTGGCAAAACATCGCTTCTTCGTGTCCTATCCGTATGTCTCAAACATCAGTCTTGTTGCTGACCCAGACTAACATGTTGTTCCTTGCAGGGAGGAGAGTTCACTGTTGAGTACGTACAACCACCTCGTTGGCCATGATTATGCCATGACATTTGTGCACGTCTTGATCTTGAGCTACGCGGTCTCATGGCCTCGTTGCTTTCCGCTGATCTTTCTCACCTGCCGTTGTCTTGACCCTTTGGCTGATTCTTGCGTAGTTCGATACCGACAGTCGGCTTCAACCTGAAAAAGGTGCAGCATGGGCACGTGCTATTAAAGTGCTGGGATCTCGGTGGCCAGCCGCGATTCCGTTCGATGTGGGAGAGGTATTGCCGTGGCGTCAACGCCATTGTCTTCATCGTCGACATTGCCGACTTGCCGCAGATCCCCGCCGCCAAGGACGAACTGCACTCGTTGATGAGCTATCATTCTCTTGGCGGAATCCCGTTGCTCGTGCTCGGTAATAAGTCGGATCTTCCAAATAAAATGTCGGTTGACGATTTGATTGACTCCCTTGACCTCAAGGCGATACAAGGACGCGAGGTGTGCTGCTATGGCATTAGTGCCAAGGAAGAGACAAACCTAGACGCCGTGGTTCAGTTTCTCGTCAAATGGGCAGGACGGTAGACTGTGCCGGATTACCGTTGTACTCGGCGCCCGTTGGCGAAAATTCACTGGCGGGCGTTTCCTGTCTGCTTTTCTGTTTTTGAATAATTCCGGTGGAAGACTGGATCTTGTGATTTCTTTTCATGTTTAGAAAGCAGAGCGACACAAAGGCAAAGCAGAACCGAGGGCGACATCGGTGTGCGCTATTTCATGTTATCTGGGACGTCTTTGGGCATTTTGCGAGGCAGCATCTTCTTTCGGTTTTTTTGTTTATATTGCAAGTCTCTTATGGCGTAGCAAGCGATTGGGCCATATGATGAAAGACGAGACACGAATAATGACAAGCCACAACACGACTTCTAGCACATGTCGGTAAGAAGTTTTCCAAAGTGAAAAGGGGTAAAGCCGCAGGCGAGGCGTGAAGGGTAAAGCCAAAGGCGAGGCGTCGGTTATCAACTTGGCCATGGAGAGGCCAACATGGTGCACGGCGTCGGTTGTGGTTGACTGCAGCGCAGTACAAAAGGAGAGGTAGGAAACAGTGATGTGGGAGAAAAAGGGACAAGCTAGGATCATATATTCGCGGGACGCAGCCACGCGCATGCCCTTACCGCGGGGCCGTAAGAGACAGCTGGTGGTGCATCATGCCAACTCATCTCTGCAGTTTGGCCTGGTTGCATACGTGGGGCCGAAAAAGCCAGCGCAGCAAGCTTGCGCTACCAAAGCACGTTGATGCGCTATAATCTGCGTATGCGGGCTATTCAAGGCATTTTGATTGAGCAAAGGCGAAATGTAAAGTTGAGCGCCATTTTGCGATTATTTTGAGTGGCGTATCGCGCTGTCTACTGGCGCCGCTCTACAGGTCCACGCATTCCAGCGCGCGCTGGGTAGGAAGCTGAGGTGCGACACCATCTTGCATCGTGTCTCACGAGGGGACGTGGGCAAAGCCGTCCAGCCAACGCCACAACTCGAAAAAAAAAATTGAAAAAAAAGGCTACCTATATTGAATCAGTGTCTTTTTTTGGATGTAGAATGAAGTGAGCTGTCTTGTGAGATTTGCTACATCAAATGTGTGTTGCTCCCTCTTCGGAATTCGCTGCCCAACACTGTCCGGGATCCCCTCATTGGGGGCCGAACTATTGGTCTGTGCAGCAGCGGAAGCGTATTCTTGAACGGAACCGGCTCAAAATAGAGATCTATAGGCTACCTGCATAATACAAGGAGATTTCCAGGCCACAAATCCCGATTCCCGAGAGACGTGCTTGGCAGCACCAGCGCAGCCTACCTACCCGTGACGGACCAGCGTAACCATTCATCACCGCGGCTGTGCTGCCACAGGGCTCGCGCTAGACATGGTGTAGATGGCCAGGCGCACTTTCCATGCGGAATCGCCCTTGCGGAGGACGGGCGCTCGACGCGTGCACCACGCCACGACGCTGAGCGAGTCGACGGGCGCTGAAAGGTGACGAGGGTTGGAGAGGACCCATGGTTAGGCCGCAGAGGATTTACCACAATATCAGCGCCGGCTAGCCCCGGCCCGTGGCGGCGCCGCTCATTTTCGACTTGGTTCCGGCCGGGACGATTATCAGCTCAATGTAGCACGGGGGAGTGCCGAGGGGAAAAAGGAGGGTGGAGGGGTGGGCAGCAGACTTTTGCCAAACTGTTTCAAGAGAGGTTGTCGAGCACCGTGTAGCTCGTGCAGAGTCATTGATGATGAGAATGACCGAATGTACTAGAATATGAATATGAAAGCTATGTGAAAACAAGATGCTGTGCATAGCCATGTGCCATTGATGAAACGCTGGCGCTTACACGGCGAGGTGTACAATTGTCGTGCAACAACCGGTCTCGCCAGCTACCCGAGTACAGAGGCGCGGCGGCACTCTATCGAAAACGATGGTCACATTTTGACTATATCTGGTAAGAGACTTGGGTTTGTGGCCTAGCCCGCCTAATAAAGTGTGTACTGTCGGCAGACTTGTCGTCGTTGTGGCTTGTCACAGGTACAGTGCCGGCTGGAAAGAAACAGGGATCATCTGACAGGGTAAAAATCGCTGCGAGAAGCCTAGAACTCATCATATTGACGATGAACCGGATCATGGTAAGGATTCTACGTGTGTTCTGTAAGCAAGGCAGGAAATGTGCGAGCATGTTCGTATGATATAAGGGGGAAGTGCAAAGTTTTGTTGGTGGCGTTTGCAACGAATCAGTACCCCTTTTCGTTGTTTGAATGAAACGCTCGCACGCACAAAAGATGACAGAGGAGAATGAGTCGGGATTTTTATCATCAAGTCTGCCTTGATATATACCAAGTTTACTTGTTTGGTCCTGGTGCTCGGGGGGAGCGGAGCGCGCAGCGGATCGGCCCTCGGCGAAACAAACGCAGGAAGCAGGCCGGAGGCCGGATAGAAACAGACGGCCAAGGAGGCATGCCGTGAGGAGATGATGTTTCCATCTAGAGCGCAATCTTTACTTTTTGAAAAAGATGGACTTGTTTTTTTTTATAAGGAATACCGGCCAACTATCTGGCGAGCATTAAACCCCGAGTCACGGCCCCTCGGGTTCCGTGGTTTAAAACCCCCCCGTCTCCACCCAGGCACGTTCCCCCCCCCCGCGTCCGATCCGGAGCGGCGCCCTCTCTTCCTGCAACCCTTACCTCCCCCATTCTCATTCACCCATATTTTTCCTCTTCCCAATTCTACCCAATTGAAAGCCGCTTGCATCTCCATCTCCGACGTGAAACCCACCAGAGCTTATCATCCTGTAGTTGGGCTGTCGCTGTCAAAGCGGAGTCGGAACCCCCCCACGCGCCTTTGCATCTACAAAAAGAGGGAAAGGGCGTGGGAAAAGAACATCCCGATGAGCGGACTAATACCGAGCGCTCTGCGATTATATATCAAGCGCGTGCAGCCCCGCGGTTTATTGCAGCTCAGTAGCAGCGGCGAAAAATCAAGTCTTTTCTTTCCGTCGTACACTATTTTTCCCGTCAGAAGCGGGACTGAAGCAGCGAGGGCATCATTTTCTGGCTGTGCAGCGGGTAAACGACAGAATATGGCGAGCAACGTTGAGAAGCAGGACGGTGGTGCGTGGATTGGCGTAAAGGGCGCCGGTTCGTTGGATCTTCGCAGTACGTCTTTATTTATTTTTTTCGTTGTTTTTTTTAGCAATGAGGTTCATCTACCTGGGGGTTTTCTTTTACAGAAGGCTGATAGTGTTTGCAGGTGATGTCATGACGGTGCCGACGCCGGCCATGCTGGCAGCCGTGGCGAATTGCTCGCTGCGCGACGACGTCTTCAACGAGGACCCGACGACGCGCGACCTCGAAGCGCACGTCGCGCAGCTCGCCGGCAAGGAGGCCGGCCTCTTTGTCACGTCCGGGACCATGGGAAACCAAGTCGCTCTGCGGAGCCTCTTGACGCAGCCTCCGTTTGGTGTGCTGGCGGACCATCGCTCTCACATTATCCTCTACGAAGCCGGCGGGTAAGTTTTTCTTCTCCTCCTCCCGAGAACACATTCATGTCTACACACACACACACAGCATCTAACTTGAACCGCACCGCAGAGTCTCGTCCCTCACCGGCGCCACCGTCAAGCCCGTCGTCCCCCGCAACGGCGTCCACCTCACCGTCGAAGACATTGCCGCCCACGCCATTCTCAGCTCCGACGTGCACGCCTGTCCCACACGCGTCATCAGCCTCGAAAACACGCTCAACGGCACCGTCATGTCGCTCTCCGCCGTCGCCTCCATTGCCTCCTTTGCGCGCGCCCACAATATCCGACTTCACTGCGACGGTGCTCGTCTCTGGGAAGCCGCCGTCGCCACCTCCACCACCACCACCACCACCTCCTCCTCCTCCTCCTCCTCCTCTCCCTCCGCCGTACTCGCCGAATACTGCTCCTACTTTGACACCATTAGCCTATGCTTCTCCAAAGGCCTTGGCGCCCCCGTCGGCAGCATCATTGTCGGCGACGCCGCCACCCTGACGCACGCGCGCTGGGTGCGCAAGTCCCTCGGCGGCGGCATGCGCCAGCCGGGCATGCTCGCGGCCGCGGCGCGCGTCGCCGTCGACGAGACTTTTACCGGCGGCTTGCTGCGGGCATCGCACGAGACGGCGAAGAAAGTAGAGGCCGCGTGGACGAGACTGGGCGGGACGCTGGTGCATCCCGTGCAGACAAACATGTGCTGGGTCAATCTTGAGGCGCACGGCGTCGGCGTCGAGGCCTTTACCGAGGCCTGCGCCGACGAGGGGCTGAGGGTGTCGGGGGGCAGGCTGGTGACGCATTATCAGATTGCGCAGAATGAGGCAGAGGTGCTGCCAAGGCTGGAGAGGGTATTTAAAAAGGTTCTCGGAGAGCAATCGACGAGTCAATGAGACTTGCCAACAATCGAACAAGAGCAGGGTAGAGCAATTAAAAAGACGGTGTTCTTCTTTCTTCTATATATGTACAAATAGCAGGGCTAAATGTGCTGACATCTAAACTCGTAGCACGTTATATCACACTCTATACACTGCGTAACACTCTATCCGTTGCAGCACCAATCTACACGCTTGCTATTCTTCTCAGTTTCCATCGCGCCAGTCTATCCCTTCTATATCGAAACCATTCTCATGGCTTGCTATTCGTCTACACCTTCCCCGACATACTCGTCAAGCACCCCTCGTACCACGCCAGCGCACCCCTCGCCTCGTCCACCGTAAACACGCCATCATCAAACCCCAACTTGACAACGTAGTCGCCCTTGCTCGCACCCTTGACCACCTCGAGCTGCATCGCATAGTTAAAGTGCATCGTGTTGCGGCTCATCTTCATCACGATCCACCGCATGTGGTCCTGCCCGCCCGCCGCCGTGTCCACCGGCTCAAACGGCTGGAAGCAGAACAGGCACTTGGCCGCCGCAGCGTCCCTGTCAGCGCCCAGCGCGCCGTAAATCTCGTCGAGCGACACGAGCCCATTCTCCGTCGTCCGCCAAAACGACGCCTGCGTTTCCTGCAGCAGCGCCCCGATCGGCTTGGCGTCGTCGACCTTGTGCACAAACGGCAAAAAGTTGGCGCAGTTGCCGTTGATCAGCTGCGGGTTGTCGAGCGGCACGTTGCGACCCGTCACAAGATTGTTGTACACGACGTATGGGGAGCCGCTCAGGTGCGCCAGAAGCAAGCCATATGCCGTCTGGAAAGCAATTGGTGCCGTCACGCCCGCAGCCTGTGCAGTCTCGTCGACGCCAATCTCCACGCCAATCTTGGACAGCTCCCACCGGCAAACCCTGGGGTTCGTCGCACGGGCGGGGTAGTCGAATATCTTGTCCTCCAGCAGGCTCGTCCAGTAGTCAAGCTGCGGCTGCTTGGGCGTCTCCCAGATGTGCCCAATAAAGTCGCGGAACTCGGTGCTGGGGCAGGGTGCAACACCATGGTTCAGAGCCTTGAACTGGTCGTCGAAAATGTGCAGCAGCGTCCCGTCGTACGACGCGTGGTCCAGCTTGATGAGGACGTGGCGGGTGCCGGTGACCAAGTTTGTAAGTAGTGTATACCGCACGAATGCCTTGGCCGGATCGAAGCGAAGATCCCACTCCGCGTCGACAACTGCCTTGAATTCAGCCTCTGTGGTGTAAGACTGATAGGTCAGGTTCAGAGTTGACTGCTTGAGAATGACTTGCACCGCCGTCGCCGTGTTGCCCTCCTCGCCATAGACGTACATGGCGCGCAAAATCTGGTTCCGTTCTGTGAGCATCGTCGTCAGCTCGACCCAGCGGGCAAAGTCCAGTTCCTTTGGAAGTTCTCGTATAGTCATGAGCTGCCAGAACTGTTCTCTCTTGTTGCCCTGTGTGAGGAACTCTACCTGGCCAGGGCTGCAGGGGTAGATGTCGTCAATGTCTTGCTCTGCAACAGCCAGCTCCTTGAGACGGGTGTAGATTTCTGGCTCTGGTACATATGCAGGCAGCTCTTGCACCACGCCTGCCTTGTCTTGCATCTTGTGCTCCTCGGACAATAGCTTGGCTTGGATCTGCAGCGTTTGAGCGGAGAGCAAGTCGTTGACTTTGATGTCAAAGCCTTTCCTACGCAGCAAGCCGGCGAGATTGAGAGCAGAGATGGAATCGCCGCCCAGAGAATGAAACGTAGTTCCGCCGTGAATGTTCTCCACCGCGACCTCAAATAGGTCGGCCCATATCGATTGCAGGACAAGCTCCTGCTCACCCGACACAGCTGTTTTTTCCTCGCGTGGGAGATATTGCTTCAGACGATCCATCGGCAACTCCTCGACCATCTGTTGCAGCCGCTTCTTGTCCACCTTGCCGTTGGGCGTGAGCGGCCAAGTCGCCACCGGGAGCCAGACAGTGGGAAGCATATATTTGGGCAGCGACGTGAGACGCACCATTATGTGGTTGGCCGCAATCGCCTTGTCTGCAGGCAGCAGGATGTTCTCTCCCGCATGCGCATCCTCACCAGAGCAAAATGCTACAATTTGCTTCTTCTTCAGAACAGTGGCCATCACAGTTACACACGTCTTAAAAGAGCCGCTTTCGACGATCGAAGCGTCAATCTCACCCAGCTCAATCCGGTACCCATTGAGCTTTACCTGGCCATCTTTGCGTCCGTGAAGCTCGACCTCGCCGCTTGGCAGAAGCCTTGCCAGATCACCAGTCTGATAGATTCGCTTGCCACGGACGAAGCGAAACGCATTGGCAGTGGCGTCGGGCCGCTTGAGGTAGCCACGCGCCAGCTGGGGGCCAGATACGCACAGCTCGCCGACTTCGCCATCCGCCACGGGGTTCATGGTGTCGGGATCGAGGATGGCGGCATGCGTAGACTTGAAAATGCGGCCGACGCTGCGAGGGTTCATCTCGGGCGTCACGGTGCTGGTACTGATACAGATGGTAGCCTCTGTCGGTCCGTAGACATTATAGACGACCACACGCGGCACCCACACGCTTAGGATATGAAGCGAGATGGCCTCGCCACCAGTCATGAGGACCTTGAGGCGCGGCACGTCGTCTGGGTGGAAGAGAGTGCCCATAGACGGTGTGATGTTGACACGGTCGACCTCCATTGTGTTGATCAAGTTGGCTAGGTTGGCGACAATTGTGTTCTGGGGGGCCACGCACAGAGTTGAACCGCTGGACAGCGCAGAGAAAAGGCCGTCAAAAGATCCGTCAAATGTGTAGTTGAGAGTCCACAGGATGCGGAACGGGTTGTCCCTCAGATTCGTAGTGTCAATGATGCCCTCAGTCGCAGCCGCCAGCGCCCCATGAGTGATGAGCGTGCCCTTTGGCTTGCCGGTGCTTCCGGAGGTGTAGATGACGTAGGCAAGCGAGTCCGGGTTCAAGCCAGGTGTGATGAAGCGTTGAATAGGCAGGCTGTCCCAGTTGATATCATCCATGACGATAGCTTTGTATGGGAGGTCGTCAAAGAAGGATTTGTTCAGGCTGTCGGTGATGACGTGAGTGGCTTCACAGTCATCGAGTATGCCCACGTTGCGATCTCTAGGATTTTCTGGGCCGAGGGGTAGCAGAGCACCGCCAGCGACGAGGATGCCAAAAATGGAAATGATAGTGTTGATGGATTTTTCCATGAGCATTGGGATGACCTGCTCGAGCTTAATGCGCTGGGAGCAAAGGATACCGGCAAACTGATGGATCTTGATTGCGAGACCTGCATACGTGATGTCGTCTCCAGAAAGGTCGCGGACCGCTATGCGTGACGGGTGCAAGGCTGCCATGCGCATAACGGCGGAGAAGCCGAGATCGGGAGATGTGTATGGCCACGACTGGTCGAGCATTATCTCGTCATCCGAAGTAAGGGATGGCGCCGCATCATGTACGACGGTCGATGCTGGCGTAACGATACGCGACATGTCAGAACCAGGCAGCTCAGGCTCGGAAAGGGCTGTCATCGGCAACAGCTCCTTGACGGAAATGTCTGGCGTCT
Organism: Beauveria sp. NWAFU-1; assembly: GCA_024472245.1. NCBI lineage: Eukaryota > Fungi > Ascomycota > Sordariomycetes > Hypocreales > Cordycipitaceae > Beauveria > Beauveria sp. NWAFU-1. Next base: position 1,331,982 of record JANBXD010000006.1, on the reverse strand, counting down.
CGGCACCCATTTGTAGTACAGAAACAACGAGGTCGACCAAGCTCTGCGCAAAGCCGCTTTCCAATGTAGAAGCCAGCGTGATCCGATCAGGGGTCTCATTGTTTAGCTCAAGTTTGGCATGCTCTACCTCACCGAGATTCATAAAAGGCAACTCGCGGAGGCCGCCAGTTATGTCGGGGCGTGGAACTTTGATCAAGAAATTGACCATGGAATCAAACAGGTCTCGGGACTGGCCGGTGACGTTGAAAATCGTGCGCAGACCGACATGAGCGTGTGCGGCAACCTCCCAGAGATTTCGCTGGACGTGAGCGCTGTGCGACGCAAAAGAGCTGGTGCTATCAACTCGCACGCGCAGAGGCGCAATCATAAGTGTTGGCCCGGCCATTTCCAGGATGCCTGGAACAGGTGCATCCCTACCAGACAGAGTAACACCCATGACGACATCGTCGGTGGAATGCACGGCTGAGAGGATGAGAGACCACGTGGCGTAGAGCAAGACACTCGGCGTGATCTTCAGTTTGGATGCTGCCTTTTTCAAGTCTATCCCCAGCAACGCAGTCACCGTGCTTTTGGCGGGTGTGCGGTGGCCCAAGGACCCGGAGCGCGCTCCGTCTAGATGGCTTTTCCAAAAGTCCTTTGCGGCTGCAACGTCTTGTGACTGCAGATGCTTGACGTAGCTGCTGAATTTACCTCGCATCACGGGGGCTTCTCCAACAAGTATTGACGACAGATCTTGCGGGATGAATTGGTTGGACCAGTAGTCAAAGAGGGCGTGGTGGCTGGTGATGACGAGGACCTGGCCGGGGAGGATGGCGGCCTGCCACCAAAGTTCTCCTGCGCGCATGGTCTTCGTCGTCGTCTCATGGATATATGTTTCAACGTCGAGATTGGTCATGGTCAGCGGGAGCATCGCCTTCTTCTCGATGACTTGCACGAAAGACGTGCCGCGGGGAACGAAAGTAGTCCGTAACAGCGGCTGCGACTCCATCAGGGACTGCAAGCCACCTGTGATTTCCTGCTCGCTGTGTCCGCGGAAACTATAAGAGCGGCTGTAAACATATGATGTGCCGCCTAGGATGGCATTGGCAATAACAGCCTCCTGGAGCGCAGTGACTGGGAACGCATCTTCCACCTCGGTGACCTTGATTCCCAGGAGCTCCGCGGACGGCGTCTGTCTGAGCAGACTAAATGGCGCAGGATTTTGTGAGTCTGAAGCCACCATATCTGTTCGGACGAGCTGGGCAACCTCGGCTAGGGTATGATCCAAAACCATGTCTTCCACTGCCATGGTGAGGCCATGTTGCGATTGCAGACGCGACACTACCTGAATGGCCTCGAGCGACGTACCGCCAAGCGAAACGAAGGAATCTTGAAGTTTTACCGCTTCTAGTGGAAGAGACAAAAGTTCCGACCAAAGGGTGCGAATAATAGCCTCTTCATGGCGAAATACGGCATCGTCAGCCTGCTTTGCGCCAGCACCACGTTCAAGCGTTCCAGCACGTGCAGATTCCTCCACCATGTTTCTTATTCCGACTACATCCACCTTGTCGTTGGCATTCAGTGGAAGCTTGTCCATGTGAACCCAGAAGGTTGGCATCATGTAGCCGGGCACTCGCTCGGCAAGATACGAGCGCAGCGTACGCACCGTGTCGGGCCACACAGTTTTGCCCTCGGTAGTCACGACTGCAGCAACAAGAACAGTCTTGTGGTTGATTACACAAGGCACGACAGCAGAATGCTTGACAGACTCATGCTTCTGAAGAAAGGAGTTTGGCTCGGCGGGGTCAACTCTCTGGCCGTTGATCTTGGCCTGGAAGTCGATGCGTCCAACCAGCTCAACCGACCCATCGGCGTGGCGCACCGCCATATCTCCTGTTCGATACATTTTTCCATGGCCAAACGGGTTCGCGACGAAGCGTTTGGCCGTCTCCTCCGCCGCGTTAAGGTAGCCACTGGCAATTTGCGCACCGCCGAGGCACAGCTCGCCGGGGACAAGCAGCGGCGACAGATCCATCGTGTTGGGGTCAACAATGTACGATGTTGTCGTATCGTATGGCATCCCGATGACACGCGCGCTAGATCCAGCATCCGAGTGTAGCCTGTGTCGCCAGTTGAGTTGAGTGCACTCGCTCAAGCCGTATGACGAGTATAGCTGGACCCTGTGCCCCCACGTCTCGACTACCGCGGGGCTGACCAGCTCGCCACCAAGCACCATGCGTCTCAGCGATGGCACCTGGTCGGGTGTGATGAGCGCCGCCGTCGTGGACGTCATGTCAATCGAGCTGATGGCCATCCTCTGTATCGTGTCGGCCAGATTCACGGTGAAGCTCCTCTTTTCAGCCAGGCAAAGGCAGCCACCCATAGTAAGAGTTGCCCATATGGATCGCTGCGCGGCTGAGAACACGGGGTTGAAGAAGAGCAGCTGGCGTAGGCCCTCGACACGGGGGAAGCACGCGAGGCCATTGTACGCGGCCCGATGGTCCAGGCGGGCCGCTTTGGGCCGGCCAGTCGAGCCAGACGTGTAGATGGCGTAAGCAACATCAGTTTGCTGCTGGACGAGGAAGAGGTTGCTGGTGTTGTGCTGGTGGGATAGTGTGCTAATTTTGTTGATGTCGTATTCGACAGAAAACTGTCCGCGTGTGTCTTCGTCCACAAGAACAAAGTCAGCCGCGACGTCCTCAACCATCATGGCCTTGCGCGAGTGCGCGACGTCGACATCGAGAATGACATATGCAGCGCCGGCTTTCAGGACGGCGAGGAGGGAGACTATCAAGTTGGTGGATGTGCGCATGTGCACGGCCACAAAACGGGGTCTATATTGCAGCAGATGTCGCGCAAGTTGATTCGCGCGCTTATTTAGTGTTAGATAGGAGACTGGTTCGTCGCTTTCGAACTGCACAGCATCTGCGTTGGGTGTGCGCAGCGCCTGTGTCTCTATGAGCTGATGCAGCAGGCCTGTCTGTGCAGGTACGGCGGCCTTTGCGTATTCGTGCAAAAGAAACTCCTCGACGGGTGAAATCATACACACGGCAGAGAGCTTAGACTTGACGTTCCGTGCGACATGTTCCAGGGTGGCGACAAAGTGCTCCAGGAGTAGGCGCGCATCGGGTTTAGCGAGTCCTGCGTCATGGCGCATGCTCAGCTTGAAGAGCGGCGACGTGCATATGTTGATGACGAGCGGAAACTTGTCGTCAGTAGACATGACACTGTTGTGTGCGAGAGCCAGGTCTTTGCAGTCTACACGGAGCTTGACCTGTGGTCGGGAGGCGTCAGCGAGTCGCAGGACCTCGTCATGGCCGAGAAAGCCATTTGCTGCGGATTGGTCCGCCACGTCGGCTACATGGCGGAGATGTGATAGAATAGATACATCTTGAGAGACGGATACCACAAGCGGTACATCGTGTGGATCATCATCGGCGTCGAAATATTGTCCATTGAGGGAGGTCCTGCGACCTGGGATAGTGAACACCACGGCAGTTTCTCCTGCGGGTGAGATTGTATGCTGGGCAGCGACAATGGCCCAAGTTGCATAGAGCAAGTCGTCGAGGCGTAACTTGAAGCGGCTGCACAGCTGAACAGCCTGCTCGAGCAGACCGTCCGGGACGACAATGGCAGTCTCGGAGCGGGGCCAAGTGTGCTCCAAGGGGAAGCCGTGCAGTACCGGCTGCGACCCTGCGAGGCGATGGAACTGATCCCGCCAGAAGATGGTTGCATCGTGGGCATCAACACTGTCATGACCGACATGATGCTGCTGCTCGGAGATGGATGTCACAGACTTGGCAGCGACAGAGCCGAGCGGCCCGACGCGACGGGGGAGATACGGATCGGCCGTCATATTCCTGGTCGATAGTACAATGCAGTAGATTGGCTTTGTAATCCGAGACACATTCTGCCCAAAGATACAGCGCAGTCTTCATCTTTATTCTTCAACATCATGGGCAGTGCACCTCCGAGTTGGGCTTTTTCCCGACGCTCGTTGCCCGTGAGGTCAGCGCTTGAGCTTGGGCAAGAAGCAGTCTCATCCTTCCAAGTCAGCGCCATGGATTCAGCTGCATCGTCTGACAGAGTAATGCCGATGCTGTTTTTCCGTATAGATGATGTAGATGACATCGGGCGGCCGGACGAAGCCGAGAGGCAGCCACACGACGGTTTGGCGTCGAGGGTGTGAAGATTGGGCGATGGGCTAGCCCAGGGCGTGGGCCGTACCGTGGACTCTCAATCGGCACGCCCATTGGCGGCAACGCTAGGCTGCTTCTGGACGGCACAGGTTGGTCTGGCAATGTTGCTTCGGCGGCACGCCCAACGACAAATTTGGTGCAACGAAAAAGAAGAAAAAAACAGCATGAGTACTCCGCGAATGGGTCTGTAACCTACTGAGATGCACTACCACTTGATGACTGCTAACACTGCTCAAGCTGTTTGGCAGTTCGAAACTAAGGCATTTGCCGGGTCGGTAGCGATGGGACGGCTTGGCAAAACTAATCCAAGCTTCATGTCTGATGAGATAAATTTTGAGGTAACAGTAAACAAGATAGACCATCAAATTTGTCTAACGTCTATTTATCTTCTTCACAAATCTTGTGAGCTTGTTGCGGTAGCCAATTGTGTAGCCAAGTATCACCACCATTTTGATGGTGTGTACTTGAGCTCTGCCAAAAGTATTTGCACAATAGCCAGTTAAGTCTGGCATCCTAGCCTTCACCTTTGCTCCCATAAACTACTACGACGGAACAATTGGACGGAAAAATTGGCAGACGTGAATAAATGAAACCATTAGTTCTATGACGATGTTTTGAAAAGAAAAGCCAAGCAGAGTAGCGAGACTACCTACTCGTACAATTAAAGATGGTCAAGCGTGACAAAGTGGCAAGAATAACACTTAAACCCTTTTGCTCCACATTTCTCAACCTGACTTTGCAGTCGATTCGTGCTACTTGCATCCATCTGGGTATCTGCTTCAACGTGCCCATCTGTCGGCCTACGCCGCGCCTTCCCTCCCAGCCTCCCGCTTTACATGCCGCCAGTTCCATGGCCAATAAACAGCCTCTCACGCTTCATCAGCAGGCTCAGTACAGTCACCACAACACCCGCGACAATGACCAAGATGTACGTTTTGCTCTGGGCATTGACAATGACGGTCAGAATCTCGGTCGTCATCTCGGGGCTCTGCTGGTGCAGCAGCTCCGACTTGGCTCCAGCAATGGTCTGCGCAATCTCTTTGACGGGGACGTCGGGCAGTAGCGCATGAATACCTCGCTCGCTTTCGTTGAGAAATAGCGCGTTGGCAATGGCCAGGGCGAGAGTGATGCCAAAAATCTGCGCGGTCGAGATGAAGCCAATGGCCGAGGGCACAAGCTCGGGCTTGACAACGGCCTGGGCGACCGAGTACGACGCCTGCGCAAACATGCCGACGCCGAAACCGACAATGACGGTGTATCCGTAGACGTTGGAGACGGGCGTGGTGAGGCTTACAGTGTACAAGAGGCCGCCGCCGATGGACACCATGATGCCGCCAACCAGATACCAGGGCATATACATGCCCCAGCGCGCCAGCATGGCGCCGTTGGTGGTGATTGTGAAGATGACGAGGAAGACAAAGGGCAGCAGACGCACGCCCGACTGCAGCGCCGAGTCGCCGCGGGTGAACTGAAAGTACAGGGGTGCCATGTAGATGGGCAGAAAGATGCCGCAGCCGCCGGCGGCCGTCATGACGAAGAGTATCAGAACCGTGCGGCTGCCAAAGAACTCGACGGGGCAGACGCGACGGATGGTGTCGGTCCAGATGGTGTAGACCTGCTGGAAGCCAAGGATAATGAAGAGCACGGCCGAAACGCAAAAGAGGGCGATGATGCGGGCCGAGTTCCAGGGATACGTGACGCCGCCAAAGGAGACGCCCATGACGAAGCTTCCGCAGGCACCAATCATGAGAAGGACACCGGCGTAGTCAAACTGGCGACAGCGGTCGAGGGCGGACACGCCGGGGCGGGGGTCCTTGCTGGGGAGCATGAAGACGTAGACGGGGGCGCACAGGCCGCCGATGACGAGGTTGATGTAAAAGGCCCATCGCCAGCCAGCTGCCGAGTCGGTGAAAGCGCCGCCAATGATGGGGCCAAGGACGGTGCCCAGGCCCCAGACGAGGCCGGTGCCGCCGACGTAGACGGGACGCTCCTGCATGGTGGTGTTGAGGGCAATCATGGTCATGAGGCCGACGTACATGCCGGCGCCGGAGACGCCGCAGATGGCGCGGCCGATGATGAAGGCGTCGACATTGGGCGCGGCGCCGCAGATGGCCGAGCCAACCTCGAAGACGAGCACCGAGAGCAGGTACGTCCACTTTGCGTTGAACTGGCCGTAGACCTTGCCCCAGACGAGATTAGTGCTCGCGGCGCCGATGAGGAAGGCGACGCTCAGCCACGAGAGCTTCTGCACCGCGTTGAACTCTTGCACGATGACGGGCTGCACGTTGGCCACAATGGTGTTGTCGAGGGCAAAGAGGAACTGCGAGCTGTAGATGGCGGTGATGACGAGCGTCCACTTCCAGCCGGGCATGTCGCGCGGCGGCGGCGGCGCAGCGTCTGCCGGCTGCTGCTTCTCTGGCAAACCCCTTTCTATTTTCTTTTCGTCGAGATCGGGCGAGTGCTGACGAGGCAGAGAGTCGCCGCTCTTGGCCAGACTGCCGGACTCGGTTTCCGTCTCCATGGCTGAATGGAGCGGTTCGAGGTCAAGTTGGAAAGGAAACTGGTCAGAGATTTTGATATGGCGAGAAATCAATTGGCTGTGACCTATAGATGAGTTTTAAAAAGACGACTTATGGTTTGTGTGAGGTGCAGTTCTTTTTTGGGTGAGATTTGTAGAGGACAAGATGAGGTTTGCAAGAGTGAATAAGGTGGTTTTTTTTTTCGAGGCGCTTCTCTTGCTTACAATACCAGGCGAGCAATTTGTCATTGTCTAAACCCTTCTTTTCTCAATCTGGTCAAAAATTGATCTTGATTTTCAGCATGGGCGGACAAGAAGAGCGCAGCAGCAACAGCATCAAAAGGAGGAGGGGGGGGTGCGGCGGTAAGTGGTCCGGGTGTGAGGCGATATCGAGTTGGGGGCGGCCGATCTGCTAAAACAAGCATCTCATCTAGTGTATGCGTTCTAGTATACCCCTGGGGCGGGGGCGAAGCGACCAGGAATATTATAACAACACGAAATACAAAAAGCATATCAAAGTAAAGGCACAAAAATAAGCTTTGACAAAGTATAGAATAAAATCAAGACATGCTTAGAATGCGAATTGAATGATGGAACATGCGAATGACGAGGCATTATGTAAAGTATCCATTATTCTTGTTTATTTTTTGGCATCAGCCCTACCTCGGGCCAAGTGGCGGACGTCCTGTCAATGAGCTAGCCATCTAATAAAAAAAAATCGAGGCTTTTTCCCCATCTCATCCAGCAGCCAAAATGTGCTGGATTACTGTTACCATTCCATGGTTTTTGGAGCTGCCAGTGCGTATCATTCCGTACATTGTGACTGTTTGGACGCTTTTAGCCCGACAAGGCTGAAGAAGCCCAGTTCAATAATGTGTCAAGCGTAATGCAGCGCATCAGATGCTCAGCCAGTAATGATTCAAGAAAAAAGTTCAATACTTCCGTAATACATAAATCCGTCGGGAAACAAGACCATGCTTACGGGCTCCATCATACAAGCAGATTCTCTCCATCATTATCCGTACAATTTGCCATGACTAGTTACCTGTTCTACATGCTAGTAAGAGAAGACTGTGACCCAAAAGCGGACTAGCGTTAACGCTGGCGGCTATTAGCGGGGATGCGATCTCCGTATCTCAGGGTCTTGGCCCAAAGCGGACTAGCGTCACCGCTTGCCGTTTGGTGCCAACGTCCATCTGGCATGATGTTGATGATAATCTGCATCAGTGCCTCTTAACACTAATCTAGGTGGCATGTTTGCTTACTACATCCTCATGTCCTTTTTTCCCGCGAACCAACTTTAACCGTCATCACGGCGCGACGCACTCTACATTGCTTACTGGGCGGCATATTGATTGCAGCATCCTTCGAAAACCATGGCGGCAAGCAAAAAAAAAAACGTCTTGATAAATGCCCTCGATGGGCCATCTACATCAGCCTCGCCAGCATCACCAGTCCGGCAATAATTTACACCTTGACCACTCTTTCCCTCCTCAGTTAGTGGAAACCCGAGTCATCTAGACCAACCTCGTCCGCATCACCAGCCCAAACACCAAGCGTCATCACCATGCATCAACAAGGCCACTCCATCACCGACGGTAAGCCGCTGGTGCCCCCCATTGATATATGGAACGCCGACGCCGAGCACGACGCCAACGCCGAGCTCCTGCGCAACTTTGAGATAAAGCGCAACGTCTTCGCGACGCTCGCGCGCTCCCCGGGCCTCTTCGTCCCCGTCATGGAGCTCCTCAAGGCGCTCCTCAACGGCGACACGCGCAAGATCCAGATCCTCGACTACCAGCTCATCGTGCTGCGCATGGCCAGCACCGTCGGCGCCGAGTACGTCTTTGGCATCAACGAGCCCGTCTCGCGCTTCAACGGCATGGGCGACGACCGCATCGAGGCCCTGCGCAAGGGCCTGCCCGCCGCCGAGCTCTTCGCCATGGGCGTCTGGTCCGAGCGCCAGCAGTGCCTCATCACCCTCCTCGACGAGTCACTCGCCACGTGGACAAACACCCCCGAGACCATAGCCTGGGCCCGCCGCCTCATGTCCGACGACGAGATTGTCGAAATCTTCATCGTGCTCGGCTTCTTCTCCATGGTCGCCCGCATGACCATTGGCCTGCGCGTGCAGGAGGATCCGCCTATCCCCGACCTCGAGAAGCACATTGCCATGCGCATCACCAAGAACAAGAACGCAGAGTGACAAGCTGGTATGCACAAATGGTCATGAAAGGAGCGCAATCTATGTGAAATGAAGCAATGTACCAACACAGACCACAAGCACTGAACATCTGGGTAGAAGCAGTTTGTTATGCGCATGGTAAGGCGACATGTAGGGATAAAACATGGAGCAGAACCATCCAGCCTAGGAGTCAATAAATCAACATGAGGCCAAGAACACAGAGAATCCGGGTAGAAGCAGTTGTCCTGTGCCCACTGACATGATTGAGGTAGAAAAAGCTTTCGTAAAGCAGTTGCTTGTGCGGCCATTCACATCATCGGAGTAAAACATGGCATCCATCCTGATCCATGATGGATGCCCAATCGCAGTCCTCATCCGAAGTGTTCCTTCGTGCCCAGCAATCCTTGATAATCCTGCACGCCTCTGTCCAAGTTCCATTCGTCGCGTCCCGCGTTACCGTGGCCGAGAACAGGAGCCGAAACGAGCTGTACTGATCCTCCGTCGCCAGGCAGCCCGCCACGCAAAACGGCCACGAGAGGCTCTGCAGCAGCACAGAGCTCCGCAGATCCATCAGCGCCTCGAGGACCGCCGCCACGGCCTGCTTAATCTCCGGCAGGTGCGGGTGAGCCCCCGACAGGATGACGTGCAGGTAAATGGTGCAGGCCAGCACATACACCCTGTTGACTGCGGGGTGTGTCGGGCGCGCCGGCAGCTCCGACGACGACTCCCGCGATAGCCCGGCGTCGGCCGATACGCCCGTGCTCCCCCCCATTTCCTGGCGCAGCCGATCCTCGATTTTAGCTCCGCGCCTGACGAGGTCAACAACGGACAGCTTGTGCGCGGTCTGCGCATCCTTTTTCCAGCGTTCCAGCGCCGAGATTTGGCAAATGAGCGCCATGGTCGTATTGCTGCATCCCATCATGCTCTGCACAGAGGTACCTAGGTTCTCGAGCTCCTTGACGTGATCAATGTCCAAAAAGTTCTCGCCCCGCGTGGAGGCGGCGGCGATGATGTCGAGGGAGACGAACGAGCCGAGCATCACGCAGCATGCTCGCCCAAGCTCCGGTGATAGTCCTACATGACGATTCTGCTTGCGAGTGCACATGTCTTCACCCTTCTGGGGCGTCGTGGCCTGTCGGGCGGTAACCAGCGCAGGCACTAATGTTGCTGCAGCCCGTAGCAAATCTTTCCAATTTTCTGTCCCGCCCATGAAACCCTATAATTGCAAGAAGATTAGCTCGTAATTACCTGAAATGATTCCCCAAGGGGTGCCACTCACCTCCAAAAACAGTAATTGCAAAAGTGATGTCAACGCCTCGATGCTCTGCACAAGGCTCGTACGCCCATTGACGCCCGCCATAATGTACCGCATTCCGTGGATGGCCAGCTCATAGTATGTCGTCCCCGCGCGCCGTCGTGTCAGGCTGTTGGCGATGCCGTTGTTATGCGGCACCGTCGCCAGGAAATGGCGCTCGCTCTGCGCCAGCGTGGCGTAGTAGGCCGGCTTCACGCGCCGCAGGATCGAAAAAAGCCATCCACGTTCGCGGCCGTCGCGCGACAGGTAGTACGGGTACTGCAGGTAAAATACCTGGTCTAGAAAGTGCATGAATATGACATCCTCGGCTTCTTCATCGGGCACCTCCTCCTCGGACGTATCCTTGGCTGGTTGCCATGAGGCTAAAGCCGCAGCGGCGACTGGCGTTTGTTGCGTCACGCTGCTCTGCGGTCCCGTGGCTTCGCCTGTCAGTGCGTATCCTGCAGACACATCGTTTTTATGAAAGGCGGTGTCGAGAAACTCATCGAAGCCAGTCAAGATGTCTCCCCAGGACACCTCTGCATCTGAGAAGCCAAGGAGATTCGAGGATTCCGGACCGGATGTGTCCGCAAAAAACGCTGCAGACATGGGACCGGATCCCGTGTCCATGCCGTGGTAAAGACCTGTCGAGTTGGGCGAGTAGTCGTTGGAGCCGCCGAAAAAGGGCGATGCCGACTCGGTGGTGATGTCGCTGGAGGGGGCCGTACTCCATTCGGCCGGGTCGGCCACAGCCGCCATGGCTAAATTTTGCGCGTGCATCTGCTCAAAGCTCAGCTCCGTCGGCGGCATCGCGCAGGCGCTGTGCAGGTCCATCATGTTGGCCGCAGCATCCGCCTGCGTGGCGCCAAACGCGTCATGAGGGGACTGGGCAATGAAGACGGTCTGGGCGCGTTGCCTGCCCTTTTTCGCCTTTTTCTCGCAGACAATTTGCTTGAAGAACAGCGCCTTTTCCCTCTGCCGGGCGCCATTGTCCATCCAAGCGGGCTTGTGGCCGTAGCCGTGGCATTCTAGGTCTAGCGACGCGCAGGGTGTGCAGACGGACCTGCGCTCGTCGCATTTTTTGCGGCGAACGCGGCAAGTCCAGCATCCGTGCAGGCTTCGAGCCGCTGAGGAGGGGGGAAGGAGATGAACGGTTAGCTGACGGCGCGATGGTGGCGGTCGTTGGAGATGATGGGGCTGGCTCACGTACCGGGCTTTCCAGCTTGCTGCATGCCGACAACCATGGGCAATGAATGAATGGATGAGGAAAGGTGGCACTAGCTGTCGCCGCGTAGAGAAGGATGGCTGAGAAACAGAAAGCCGGAATGTGTGCGATGGATGCGATGGCGCAGCTGTTATGAACGTCGAAAAGCCTCGCCAGAGGCAACGGACAAAAGATTCTGTCAGACGGAGAGATGGAAGCGAGCGAGGTATGTGATGTGGCGTTTGGTGGCGCGCGGGGGCTGAATGATAGATAGTAAGTCAGGGCACCAGCCAGCAACGACTGTCTTGAAGTGGCCAAATTCCTCATCGCCTGATTCATGATGCTCACGAGTGGATTGGCGGATTCTCAAAGTTCATCGAGACGAGATAACGAACCATGGTCAAGACATTGAGCGGTAAAGGACGCCCGGCTGAGTTGCAAGTCATTTTTGCGCCGTCAGCCCAGCGCCACGCCAAGAGCCTTTTATCTACGGCACTGCCATGTGGCCATGTCATTGTTCTACGCACACGAAATTAGGACATGTTACTGATGATCTGTCTTTCTAGAAATCAGACAGACACTCGATCCGGTCAAGATTCTCGATTTCGCCCCCTCTCCTGCTGGGGCCTGACCATCCACGGCCTCTGCACCAAGTACGGTAAGTCGCATGCAGTGGCTGTGTAGCACAGCACAGTACCTTAGTACGTAATTCGGTAGACACTCTGTCCGATGGACAGAATTGTTCTTCCTTCATATTGCCCCAATGCAGCACGTTTTGTCAGTCCCGGCTCCAAACCAGCCCTGCAGCCGGGAACAATTCTGTCGTGAACGGCTAGGGCAGGAAACGAACGGATACAAATTGGCTCTTGGAGAATATAAAAATGCAGAATACAAAAACGTGTCATCTCTTCATCTACCCCTCGCTGCCCGACGACTCGACTCAGCCTGTCGTCATTGTAACGTGTACCTGCGTTCCAGGCTAGCAGTGCAGGATATGCGACACTGAACCTCGCCGATTCACTCGTCTAGGTAGCAACGCGATTCAGGATTCAACGTCCCCGTGCAAGGTAGTAATACTTTATCCTATAGACCGGCAATAAATGACTAAGAAACGTATAAATAGAACGAGTGGATCTGAATCCGGGAACATCTTCGATACTTGTTGACTTTGGGACAGCTTCAATTGTAGTTTAACAACTCACAAGTACCTGTATCTGTGCCTAGATTGCCTCTGTCTGACCGGTATTCTACACTTGTGCATCAAGAGCCCTGACTTCTATCCAAAGCACCCAAGCAACTATTACATCTGCGGCCTCCGACCTGCAAGGCGCCGTGTGTGGAACCTAGATTTCCTCTACGACGAACCTCCAATCAGCTCTGGCGTAAAGTACGTCGTCATAATGCCCTCGACGCCAAGACCCCTGGCAGTAGCCTTGAACTCGCTGTGCGCAGGGCATCCGTCATCGTAGAACTTCATGTCGTCCATGCTGGCGAATTCCGTCTTGCACACCACCGTGTATCCTTGGGAGCGAGGGTCCTCTTCCGCAGTACCGACAATGAGGGATTTGATGTACGGTTTGCCGTCCTGTAGCACAAACATCAAAACGAGTGTGTTAGCTCGGGACGGATAAGGAGACAGCGGCGCAGACGAGCTCGGGCCAGCAGAGCACCAAGTTCGGAGAAGCTCGCCAAGGCTCACAAGGCAGATTGAACATATTTTCTTTGGCAGTCATGGATTGAAACTTGCCTTTTGGCTGGTCTGGTCGACTTTGGCGTAGGCGGCAATCAGTTTTGCCTGGTTCTCCTTGTTGGGGATTTTGAACATGGTCACCCGGTGCACGCGGTCAGCCATCCTCGCCACGAACTTGGCTTGAACTAGTCAAGCAGGCTATTCTTTAGAACAGTATGAACGTCACGGTATTGGTGATTGTCTGCGCCGAGCTGGTTGCAGAGAGGGTGGATTCTTTGACTTGGTCGGGTGGCCGCAGATGTAAAGGGCCAATGTAGTGGTAGATGGGGAGGACAGTCTTGATAGCTGATCCCAGCTGCCAGGGTCGTTTTCAATTCAAGTGCAGATAATAAGTACCGGAGCGCCGCAGCATGGCCACTGCTGAAAGCTCATGCGACCCGACTCTGTCATCTTTGTGACTAATTGCTCCTATGCATTCTAATGCATTTCTCCGACATGCCGCCCAGGCTTGGTCTGGCGAGACGAGAGTGTTAATCGGCTGGCGACGGCTGCGCAAAATACCCCGCGCGGCTTCTCGCAATGCTGATGAAAACGGAAAAACAGTCCTGCAGGCGTCAGACGACAAAGGGGGGCGATATTGTGGCGGCTGATCAGCCATGCTTTTCGAGGGCGGCAGTTCAAGAGGCTTAGATATCGATCTAGCGTGGAAGGGGGGGGATAGCCGGTTGTGTACTTTGGCTTGATGCTGCAACGGCAACTGCATGATAGGAGGCCCGGGTTCATCGTACGCGCCACCGAGATGCAACGGATTCTCGGCACCGTGGCTGAGCTTGGCAAACATTGCGTGTTCGAGAAAATTGACCGATGCTTCATGGCGACATTGGTAGTCAGGATGCCTACTTTAGCGTTGCCGCTGTAGGAGAATTCCTCGGCCGCCCACCGGCACGCATTGTTCTTGTTGCGCACCATCAAGCTGAAAATATGACCGTAGGCGGAGCATCTACCTGTTCCAGTTCCATGCTATGTTGCCACTTGTTCATGGAGACTTTTCACGGCAGTCTTCGTCCACTAGTCGTGTACTGGCCTCTGGGAAGCTGAGGCTAACGAGGTTTGCACATGTTTTTACGCCTCCTGTGAGTCAATTTTCAGCTACGAGGCGGTCTGCACCCGGTCGAAAAGCCACATCTTACATCTCAGTAGTTCTTGAGCAAGCCGTCAGCCCTTCGTCACGGGGCGGACCGCCGTGCTCAAGCGGACCGCCTGATCAGTGCCGTTATACCCTCCAATCTTGATGAGCCAACTGCGCAGCTGAGTAGTTGACGAAAGATGAGATGATGACTAGTCGGGCTTCGGCGCGTGGCGCAGCGATCGACAAAGGGTGGTTTGTCAGATGGATCTGTGCAGATCGGCGGCCGTGTAGATGGGCGCTTTACCTGATGGATACGAGGGATGTAGTCTTGTATCGGTGGCCGAGTGAAAACCGGAAAAAATGGCCTGGTTGCCTCTTGTGTTGCGCATCGCATCAGCGACGTCGATACTGGTATGCCACTTATCGCATTTGACGTCTCATCCCACTGGAAACGTGCGAGCGCAAGTTGTCGACCAAGACAGTCAAGGCGTAAGGCCGATGCAACAAGAGACTGTACATTGATCAAATACACAGTTGCATGATGCCATGTCGTAAATGTGCGCTTGTGGCTTGGGATTTCTGCTCACAACATGCGCCATACCTGCCGCACGCAGCGTCTGATTTTTCTTCTTTCCCTGTCGAGGAAAATGATTCTTGTAGTCTCAAGAGGCTGTGTGTCGGCTCTGACTCTATACGTGGCCTGTTTGCGGCGGCGACTCGGCTGCGGCGACAACTCGGTGTCAGGCCCTCGACCCAGCATTGCGTCATTCAACTTACGCGGTCACGATATAATAATCAGAAACTTGTACGAGATGCGTAATCCCCGGAGTGGACATGGTGTCTCCCGTTCAACTAAATATTGAGTCGTTGCATTCGCTCATGATTTATCAAATGGGTTTGATTTAGGTGGTGTAAAAGCTGGCTCATTAGTGGTAACTTGACCGAACTCGTTCACCCAAATTTCGTGCGTCCTTTAAAAAAGACCAATGGTACCCCATATGTATATATACATGTTGCTACCAGTTTTGTCAATGCCCAGTTTTGTCAATGCCCGGAAAATCGTGGATGCAACCGCGAGACGTGCTGCTCACCGTGGCAAGTTCACAAGGTCCGGCCTCGACCAAACGGGTTCATCAAAATCTCCAAGTACTGAGCGAATGGTGAAGGAGAAGAGATTACAGAAATAACGGAAAATACTAAGAAATTAATGCAATGATGCATTTTATACATCCCACTTTGCAAGGTCGACGCCAGACTTGCTGCCATTTGCGCACCATGTCGTGCGGCACATACATGACAGCGTTCAGCCCTCAACTCTACCGTCACGCGTTGCCGTGCTAACTGTCCCGACTCAAAACATACAGGGACTCTGTTTGCGTTCAAGTAGAATGTATCACTTCGTGTGCAATTGCCAATATCACGCTTTCGATGTAGCGTTTCTGCATGTGTTCGCATTTGGCCGAAACGAAGCGTACCGTGGACATCGCGATAGGAGTACACCTAGAATACAATGCAAGTCCTACAGGTTCAGCCTTTCAAGATGACAGTCATTAGCTGGGCTGCTGTAAAAAGACTGAAAGGGCCCTCCAAATCACACTCTCGGGTAGTTTTGACCCCCACTCCATCACACGATGCCAACGGTCATTGTTCCGCGAGGCTATACACCAGTATACAAATTGCGATATTTGATAAAAAGTTCAGAGTCGTCGAGCTTTCTAAATATAACTGCAGACTAATATACAACAAGTAGTCCGAACATGATCCATTCTTATAATCGAGATGGTGACGGAAAGTGGATATCACTAATAAGTCTTGATGTCAACAGCTAGCCAAGCGACTACAATCTCAACAAACGCCAATGTCCAGATGACGGGACAACAAGCGGCTATTTCAAAGACTTTTGTAGCGTCCTGGCTCGTGTGCGCCAACTTTTGCCATGGCAAGGTCATCGACTTCATGCTGCCGAGACCCGAGGAGGGAGTGCACAAGACGACATCGTCAGTCTGTCGATATGGGAGCCGGTGTCATTTTGGGGCGACAAATATTTGAGAGGCATTGGCACATCTAGGTGCTCAGAACCATGTGGTAAGTTGGGACGACGGTGACAAGGAGAGACCTATGCATCAACGACCAAGAAAATAGAGATTTTAGGCACAGGCTGATATATGCATTAGAATAATGTGAGATCTTGCCATTTACGATCTCTTAGGGTCTTTCAGGATCTTTTAGGATAAAAAATATACTTTGTCTGATCTCCATCCGGGAGCGTCATAGGCATTATATTCTCCAAACAAATGCATCACCATCACACGTGGTTGCCTTGCCAGCTTCTCCATTTCTCGAAGCACTTTTCGTCCCTAAGAATCTAACCCGAGTACCTCTCGCAGAAGAAAAGACCTTCTTGCTTTCTGACGTCATCGAACCCCCCATCATTTACCCTTTTTTTTCCCCATTCCCAGTTTGCAACGCTACATCATTCCAGTCGTAGTTCCCCCTGGTATGACAAGATTCGCGTAAAATAGTTGAAAAGCCCCCCAGTCAAGAGACCACGACGCGCGTTCCTTTTCCGGTTTAGCCCAGCATCACATGCTATACTCTTTTAGGCACGTCCTAACTGCTAGGGCGTTACTCGTCAGGCTGCAGATGTTGCCGCTTGTGGACCGTGGTTGGCTAATTCGGCCAAACTTGGTCCCCCTGCTGTCGAGTCATGGGGTAACTAGCCAGGGGGCCAGGGCCAATTGGGGCCATTGATTTCAGGTACCCCCAAGCTAATTAACCATTGGAGCGACGTAACCAAAAGGCGCAGCGTGTGGAATCCATCGACAGCCTCGTTGGACAAGCCCGCCGTGCCGCATTGCCGACACGTTGCACACGGTCGCACGCCCGATTTCAGCGATTTGCCAAAACTTTTTTTTTTGTTCAACTTCGAATTATTCTTTTTTCATCCCCGTTGCAACAAAGTTTGGCGTCATCATGTCGGGTTTGCGTTGTCGGGGAGAACAAGAGCAGCAACGTGGTGGGTGGTGGGCAACGCCACGCGGCCAATAAACTTTGACCCCTATTTACACGGTCCAGACCCGGATCGCCCAATGGGGGAGGAAACAGGGAGGAGTCCTAAACTCTGCTCATCTATCGCAACTACAGACGACTCGGTTCATCACAGAAGCGGGACCTCTTCATGCGAACAACATGCTGCATGGTTCGCATTTGCATCTGTCACTTTGCCCACCCTTTTGATGGCGAAGCCTTCCTATTACCAAGGTAGCGCCTGAAGGCTACGTTTCAAGGCGACGAGGCTTTGGGCTGAAGAACGAATGAAGCGAGATGCGCACGCTAGACATTTCCCCACTTCCATAATCCAATTTCTCCTGATTCTTGGCCGCTTTCCTGGTTTTGGCATCGCGCCGATGTCGAGCAAAAAATAAAGGCGTCTTCGCCTGTCAGGCAGCCACCCCGGACCGTTGTTATTATTTATTTATTGTTATTATCATCATCATCATTGTAGACGACGGGGGGTTCTCCTCTTTGTAATTTCGTTTTTGGCACTTGTTTCCCACCTATTTCTTGCCCACTTCCCCCAAAATCTCACACCCACCCTGGTTTAAGAAGCCTCTGCGCCTGATTCTCTCTCCCTCCCTCTCTCACCTCTCTCCCAAACAACTTCTCGAAACAGCCCTTCGTTTTTTCCCGCCTTCATCTCCTCACAAAAGTTTCTTCAATCATTCACAATGAAGTACTCATTCGCTGCCGCCGCTCTCGCCCTGGCCACTGGTGTCGTCGCCAAGCCGCAAATCACAAACTCGGCCTCGATTAACCCCCAGGAGGGCAAGCCGTTTACGCTCGAACTCTCTGGCTGTACCGGCGGCTGCACCGTGTACCTGATGCAGGGTGCCAAGGACAAGCAGCTTCCCGTCAAGGTCCTCGATTGTACGTTCTCCCTCTCTCTTGTGCCTTTTTGCCTCGCATCGCGCGCTCTCCCCATTGGGACAAGGCAATGGAAATCCCACGACTAACCCTCGTTCTCATAGCGTCCGCCACCAGTTCCGCCAAGATTACCCTCAGCGACGTTGGTTCCGGCAGCTACAGCATCCGCGTCTCCGACAACTCTGTTCCCGTTACCGCCTCTGACGACAACGCCAACAACGACTACACCGGCATCTTCCAGTACTCCGGCACTGGCCCTACCTCGTTCCCGCCTCTGTCCGGCTCGGCCACGGCCACGGCCACCTCTACCAGCGCCAGTGCCTCCTCCTCCAGCGCCAGCAGCGCCGACTCGTCATCTTCGGCCACCACCACCACCACCGACTCATCCTCTTCCTCGTCCTCTTCCGCCTCATCCGCCTCCTCCACCTCGGCCACATCCGCCTCGTCGTCTTCGTCGGCCTCCAGCTCCTCGAGCGCTTCCAGCAGGAGCTCCTCTACCAGCTCCAGCAGTAAGTTCCGCCGCCGCCCTCGTAGCCTTGACACCTGCGACAGCGCGACTAACCACGCGAATTACAACAGGAACCGCGAGCAGCGCCACTGCTTCCCCTTCCAGCACCACTCCTCCCAGCGCCGGTAACATGGTTGCCCTCTCGCCCCTTGCCCTGATTGGTGCCGCCGCCGTCGCCCTGTTCCTGTAGATTATACAAGGCAAAGCATCATGATGCCATGGCTATTGATGATCCCGGGCCTGCCAAACGCGGTTGGGTAGGAGGAGTTTTGTTTCTCGAATTAACGTTCCGCATTGTACATTTGTAACTTGACGGCATCAAGGCTGGGTTTACTACCCTCTGGGTCGTTACCATGCAAGCTATACTCTTTTGATAATATTAATAAAGTGTTGATGAAGGCGCTTGCTGAAGCTCAAACATGCTACCGCTAACAAATACTTCGCTCCCCCTACATATAACGTACCTGTCGCACAAACATTGGGCAGATTGCAACACCGGCAAGTGGACCTAGCCCTGCAGTAGGCACCTCCAGCTCATCTGCCAACACAAGGCGATCCCAGGGGCTCTCGGCCGGTTGATCGCCATACCCTAATAGTCTCTCCGACTTCTCGTTTCTTGGGTTCTCGCCATGCGTTGCTCCCTGCTCGAGTTCGACGACGGAGGCGTCGGTTACGCCCCACGTTGGTATGCCTTTACGCTCGCGCACAGTGACGGTGACAAAATCTCCACGTCGGCCTGTATGAAACAATCTTACTCTGCGGCACCACATTCCGGGGATGCAAGATGCCTCCAGGAACACGATCCCTCCCCAGTCATACGAGGTCTGATCGCGGCAGAGCATCATCACCGCAAACCTTGGAAGCGGCGCAAGGAGCAGTGAACCCGGGGCCAGTTTGGTAGACAAGGAACCATAGCCACTGCTTTTATCATAATCCGCGGGTCTTTCTGACGATTTGGCGAGGCGCAAATCGTCGCGCGGCTCACCCCAGCGATGTGGTACGGCTATAAGACCATCCAGATGCATGGTGCGCCAGAACAACGTCTGCGACCTCGGGTTACGGCTCGGGCGCTGGAGTGGAATAGCAAGACACGTTTTGGAATCCATGCCTTCCACCTTTGCGTCTAGTAGCAAAAGACAAGTAGTTTCCGAGCTATAAAGAACCGGGGCCCGTATATGAATTCCGACGTTGGTTACTGAATATTCCAAAGGCAACAAGGCGGGGCTCTCGAGATGCTCATCACCCATGTCGCGGGTACTGAAACGCTTGATACATTTCCCGGAGTTGGTAAACGCCGCAGCGCATGGCGCAAGTGTAGGTACCCAGTCTGGATGAGTCAGTTCCTCTGGCCATGTCCAGCAGAATATGGTATGGTCGTGGAAAGACCGGATCAGTTCCTCCTGTAGGCGAGAGAATGCCTTGTCCCCCTCGCCATACAGCAGTGGCAAGTTAATATCGAATATACCGAACATGCAATATGCCATGTCTTCACGACGCGTCGTCTTTCGGGGCGACAGCCACGACATGCGTTGCGCAATACTGGCCGCACGTATCTCATCTCGGGTCTCGAGAACTCGCTTGGGTATCGACGTGACGAGGGAAAGTGCGTCGAGGCAAAGCTTCTTGTCGGTCATGTGCGTCCAATCCTTGTCATAGAAGTGCAGAAGCTCAGGAGCCAAGAGCTCCTGCAATGTCCAACCCCGCGTAAACCACCGCGAGGATTGAAAGCTGGTAGTAAAGTCGGCAGTTGCCGGGTCGAATTTGACATCTTGCAGGTATGCAAAGCACACTTGGGCGTTGCGATACCAGTTGAACATGCTGTTTATTGCTTCTGAAAGCTCTGCCGAGCTTGACTTGTCGATACAATTGGTATCGACCCATGCGTAGTTTAAGTGGTGCTCGCTAGCCAGTCGACAGGCTGACAGGATCTTTTGATAGCCAGATTTGGAGGAGATGGAACGTTCCTCCCGATGAGACCATTCCTGCAAAGTCACCTCTTGGGAAGTCCAGGTGTGGGATAGGATGGCATATTTCGGTACATTGTCACCGAAGAACTCCTCAATGTCGAGGGATTCGACGTTGATGAGGCGCATTCTGGTGCCGGAAGCTCTGACTAGAGCTGTTTACAACAATACTGATGCACAGGCGCAGGAATGGCAGGCACAAAACAAAGTAAAATTGGCGGCCGCCTATTAGGAATCCAGGTAGTGTCCAAGGTCCCTTGCGTCGTGAGGCTGGTCGTCTGATGAAGCGGGGTCGCTGGATGGTGGAGGGTGTCGAGAGCGGTATTGCCATTACGCCACCGGAGCGGGGGACAATCTTGATCCAGGCATCAGTGCCGCATCACTGCATCAGGCAAAAGGTAGCGCATGGTGCATTCATAAGAGCTCGCACGTGACGGACCTTCCAACTATTCGCAAGGCGCCATATGTAGATGTATATCGGAACCGGCCATGTTGGGCTGCTTGTATATTGTGCCTGGTATGATCAAACGCGGCGCTATATGCGCGGGATGAGCATCTTGGCGACGCACAACTATCTTTTTTCACGAGTTGGCACTGCCATCAGGAAGGTTAGCGCGAATTGCGACCCCAAGACAGAAGTCGTCTTGCCGCGCGGTTGCAATGAGGCTGTAGTCAAAGGTAACAGCCCCTTTGTGGTCTTATGGCGACGTCGCCCTGGCACGCCTGATAATCGTGCAGAACGTGGTGTGCAACTATCAGGACATTCGGTCATATTTGGTCGGCAGATTGCGTATCGTATGGTCGAGCTTCATGATACCGGGATTTATGCTAGCAGTGTGGTTGTCGACACCTGACTGCTGCTGCTGCTTCTCTCATGTTGCTGATGATCAGTGAGAGCGACGGGATGGACCCTCGCCTCGGGTGGCATCAACGCTCTGAAATTCGGGGACTACCAAGCAGTTCGGGCACCTTACCTATGTCTCAAAGTGCAGCCAGCGACATGAAGCGGACACAGAGAGGTAAGGCTAGGTCCATCTCGTTTGTCACGGTTGATGAATGAGGAAAAGATGTCGTATGCACAGTATCCATGGCTGGCCATCGAATATTGATTGACTGAGCCACAGTGTTGCTGTGGCTGAAGCTGTTACAGTGGCTACCTAGAGCCCATACGAGCTTTTAGCGCCCAAGACTGTCTGCACCACCAAGAGTTGGTGCCCCACCATTCAGCTACCTCTGCATCCAGGTACTTTGGAAGGTGTCTGCAGGTTCGGCCGTCTTGCAGCCATTTGGGGAGATCTTCGAAACTGTTGTAGAGTTTCTGTGAGAAATTCCAGCAGTAATTGCCATTGACATGGTGATTGCAAGTCGGATAGGAATCCAAAACCACTGTAAGAATTTAGAGATAAGAGTCGCAGCCCGAAAACGGTTAAGTTAGCTCCACCAAACAAGTCGTCCAAGCACCCAAGCACCCAAGCAACAAGGTACCTAGAAGGAGCGAGAAAAAAAAGCTGCCCGCCTGTTCCTGGTTTGCCAGGAAACTTGGAGCTTAGCTTGGTGTGCTTGGTTAACCAAAGCGCCCAAATCCAAGCTACTCCGCCCCAAAGTCGTCACCACCCTGGCCTCTTGTCTTCTTCCTCCTCCTCTTCCATCCTCCGTTAGCATCCCACCATCTTTCTGGTAGCCTGGCCGCACGATTTTCCACGACCACATCGTTGTCATCTAAACCAGCATCGCATTGCATACTCTTGCTCAACGCTTTTAGTCTTTCTATTTCCCCCTCTCCTTGTCGACCGGTTGCAGCCGCCGAGCGAGCCTGGGACCGAGGATAGCACAAGCCAAGCCTCACCCACCGCCGCCACTTCTGTCGACGACACGACGCCGAACTACCGTCCGCCCATCGACTACCAAAAACACGCTGAGTGCAGAAGTTCAACATGCCTGCTCCCGGTTCCGATGCCCCCCTTCAGGAGCGCCTGCTCGCGCTCGCGCAAACCCTCCAGTGTAAGCACATGTTCAACTCGATGCCTCCCAGCCACCCGCTAATTCTTCGTCGCAGTTGCCTGGTTCGCTGGGTACGTTGACTTCTCTGCCTGAACACTTGAGTCGAAGCATACGCCGTTCGCCCATACATGGCTCTAAATTTGCAGACTCGGCATCATGCGTCGCACTCCTCATCCACACCGCTAACCGAGTTTCAGCCACCTCACCCTCATCATCACCACTTTCCGCTACAGCTTCTCCTGGCTGCGCATGAACTACTATGGCGGTATGGCCGTCTTCTGTTATCGCACCT
This sequence comes from Beauveria sp. NWAFU-1, assembly GCA_024472245.1. Taxonomy (NCBI): domain Eukaryota; kingdom Fungi; phylum Ascomycota; class Sordariomycetes; order Hypocreales; family Cordycipitaceae; genus Beauveria; species Beauveria sp. NWAFU-1. The sequence continues at coordinate 1,309,095 of JANBXD010000006.1, read as the reverse complement.
CATTTGTTGCTGCCGCCCTCACCTACGGCATTGTCGTCTACAAGACTCAGAAGTCTCGCGCAAAGACCGGCACCCAGCTGCCTGGCGGCGTCATCGGCCTCCTTGGCGACGAGAACATCCAGTACCTCTGTACGTAATCGGCTTGAGGAAGCCTACTCGCCTGATCTTTCGGCTAACATGACCAGTGATGGCCCTCGTCTGGCTCATTGCACCCCAGTACCCTCTCGCGCTCATTCCCTACTGTGTCTATTCCACCTTCAATGCTGCCACCTACGTTCGCGCCAATCTGCTGCCAGTCATCAGCCCCGCGCCTCCTGCCGCCGATGGCGCTTCGCCCCGTAAGACGTCCAGCCCACTAGCTGACCGAATTGGCGCCTTTGTCAAGGAGTACTACGACTCGTCTATGTCTGTGGTCTCGGGCCTCGAGGTTCTGCTCTGGTTCCGCATCGTTCTGTCCGCCATTCTTTTCCAGCGCCGCTCATGGATCCTTCTCGGCCTCTACACCACGTTCCTCCGCGCCCGTTACGCCCAGAATAGCCATGTCCAGACTACCTTTGGCCAGCTCGCCGTTCGCATCGACTCTCTCGTGTCCGCCCAGGGCACCCCTCCCGTGGCCCGCCAGATCTGGGACAGCGTCAAGAACTACACCCGTCAGTTCCGCGATGCCACCGAGTTGAGCCGCTACACTGGCGGTGCCGGTCCTGCCAAGAAGACCTCCTAGGCAACTGAGCGCGACGCAATGGCGACGACTACCTGACTCTGATTAGGCTTGCGCGTCGGCGAGCACTGCGCAACATCACGACACGGATGCTGGTGACTGACTGGGAATTCGATCCCTGGCCGCGAACTAGCTTCTACAGTGTCGCCAAAACGGCTGCTTCATCAGCAGTCAGTCTACGGTGAAAAGCAAGATGGAACCGGTTTGATGAATGATCGACGCTGCACGGGGTCCATGGTAATTTTATGGTTCACAGTTCTGGGTCCTCGGGGCAAGACGCAGGTGTTTTTTTCTGTTTGATGGCAACGGTACACCACATAGAGACTCGACGTCCTGGGTGAAGAGGCGAAGCATAGGCATGTAGGCGACGGCCAACTTGCCCACCACCTGGGTGACGGCGGTAGATGTTGATGATCAGAGGGAAAGAAGAAAAGAAAGGTATGCAGTGGATACTCTTGTATTCGTAAATGACTTTTTCATGAATTAAATCTCCTTTATCCATGTTATTTCCGTCCTCGGCCGTCATTTCAGTGATGATCTTGCGGAGTGCGTATACAGATCTGGTCAACATGTCTAGAGTTGGCCATTCTGCAGCTTTCGACCTTGTCCTTCCACCTCCTTTCTTTCCCTTCTTCCATCTTTGCTCCCTTTTCTCGCTCGTGTCCTTGCTATCATTCCTTCTCAAGCTTGTTCTTCCTTTCCTTGCTTGTTTGATGTTGGGTATATATTGCCAAACTTTATCACACAACCAGCAGAATCGGCCAATTCGCAAATTTCCTCGGCCATGGTCGCAGTTCCTGTCAAATGAGGCAGAAGATGCCTATCGGGTTTGGTGACGCCTGCCATCTATTGGATGGGCTTGTGCTTTTGTTGGTGTTGTTACTGTTGACCAACTTCGCACTATTGACATTATCTGCCTGTCGACTATGACTACCCGTTGACCGTGACTTTTCTTTAGCCGCGTTTGCAGACGGCCCCGACAGCCGTCCTTTACGCACCCCCAAATCCAAACAGAAACTCTGCGTTTTGATGTTTCTGTTGCAGCCACCAGCTGCCCCCTGACGGAAGCAACAGTTTCTGTAACCGAAAAAGCCACCATGCTCGGAACGCTGACGAACGAGCTTATCCGGTCGATTCTGAAACAGTGTTCCTCTGTCAAGGAATTGCACAACCTTTCGCGGCATCACCCAGCTGCTACGACGTGTTTTCATGCCCGGCAGAGTGTATCCTCCTCCGACTGCTTCACTCCCTTGGTGTCCTCGGCCGCCTTGAACGATTTTGCCGCCGTGTCGCGCGGCAGCCTTTACATGTTCAAATTCGAGTACGTTTAGCATTTCGACTACCAGGGCTGATCTACTGGAGGCGTATCGACTACATGCTAATGATCTACGTTATCGACGACTACGTAAAGAAAGCAGCACAGGGCAGGAATAATACCAGCTTTGCGAGTCTCATCTCCAGACTGCTTCTCAAGACTGTAGCGCTCCGACAACATATGTTTTCATAAATTGCTGTCCCGATGACTCTGGGTTCGAGAGCCCATCGCTGATGAGACGGCGCGCTGCTATCGTGGCTTTCTCAGGCCTGTACTGCAGAGCCGCGTCTTTCGGCACAGTCACCGATTCTTTGATGTACTGAGCTTCGGCCCCGATCGATTTGATCTTTACCTGCGGCGCATGCCGCCCTGGCCCGCTGAGGGGCTGACGTACATGCACCAGCCCTATATGCATGGCGTCGGGAAAAAACTCTAAGAATCAATGATTTGCGACAAGTCTGACGACCCCTTGCGGCACTTCGGCAATGAATTCACCCTATGAGCTCTGTCGATTATCGAGACGTGATTGGGCGACGCATCTCAACGGGTTACCGGTCCGCGGTGTCAACTTTCTTTAGGATCTTCTCGTCACTCAAAGAGGAAACCGGTGGCCGGACCGTCAACTAGATGTCACCAATCCAGTAACTGAAGAGCAGCAGGGGCAGAAAATTCGGGTGCAGTTTATTGTACCAGTCCCCCATGTTGCGCAGTTGCACGAGAAACAAGGTTCGGTGTCGTATGACAATGGAGATTTGGTAGGTCCGAGTCTGGGCTCCCGCAAGTATGGAGACAAGCTCAAAGCAATTGGCAACGAAGAATTGCCGACACGAGACGTCCCGTCCCGTTATTGTTGCATTGCATCCCACTACTGCAGATATCTTACTGGTTTAACGTCAACATCAAATAAACTGAACGCCAAGTGCAGATCAAATCTGCAAAACAGTCAGCTGAGGTGGCGGCGCAGCTCGGAGTCAACGCTCCTGTCAGTGGCGACGAGCCGCGAATGCCACAGCCAAAAACGTTTAGGTTGCGAATGTGCTTGACGATGCTAGTGGAGCCCCTGCTTCCGCCCCCAGATTGATCACAGCTGGCGTAATTTCTCCTTCCCTCATCAGCCCATGATCATCTTCCTCGGTCTGAAAGTGGAGTGTGCGTGACGGAAAGTCACCGCAGCCACATCCAGTGGCGACCACCGATTGGTCGAGGCAGCTTGCACGGCACGATGGCCAGTATCGAAAACGCCAAAAAAGCCGCTGGCAGTCATTTAGCACTCGATCAAGGCTTTTGCGAGCGCAATATTTTGGCTCTTGCCGCTTGCTCCTTTACCAAGGCAAGCATGCCTTGACTCGCGATTCCGCCTCCTGCACGACTACAATGACGTCAATAGACTGAGCAGGTTGCATTCTCTACGATAGTCGGCGGCCTTAGCTCTACAAAGAGTCTCCGTGAAAAGCGGACACGGCATCCCTACCACATGGCAAGCGTGCGAGTCCTAATATATCCGTTGAGCTCCTTTCCCGCCGATGGTCCGTTCCGGTGGCCGATTCGTAAAAGAGGACTCGGTGCAAGGGGGGAGGGGAGGGAGCCAGATTCAATATCTATCGCCATGGCAATCGCCAAAGAAGGGTCGAGACTTGCGGCGAGCGCGTGATGACCGCGCTGAAAATGATCAACGCCAAAAAAACTCCTAAGCTCCTCCTTAGCCTCCTCCCCTTCAGCCTCGATGCAGGAGACAAGCCGCAGCATCAAAGTAGCAAAGATTTGCTGGGGATGTCACGATGCAACCCCGAGTTAGCGTGCCAATACGAATAGCCACTACCTTGCTAAGGCTGTCTAGCTGCTTACTCCAGTTAGGGGCGGCGGCTTGACCAAGGCAGAGTGCGCTCGAGGGTTGACATGGCGCCTCACGAGGCCTGCGTGCAGGCTTTCACCTTCCTGTTATTGTTATAGAAGAGGAAGAGGAAGGGAAAAGGGAAGGTGAAGGGGCAAGGGGGGACGGAACTATTCTGTGCAATCACGTACGCGACCAATCGCAGGCTGTCCAACGCAAAACCTGGCAACGGCATCTCTGCCAGTGGCGTTGAACTCGGACAACAAGTCAAGATTCATGGGACGAGGTCTAGATGACGGCTCCGCTCGATTTTCAGCTCGCATCGTTTATGAATTGATCAGCACCATGAGAGATGCTCCAACCTGCGGCCCAAATAACATTCTACCAGATGAAGCTGAGTCGATGGGGCGTGGCATCCCGGCCAACCAATGCCATTCAAGAGTCTATGTTACATGGCTTACACGAGCATCATCAACTTCAGTGCTAGGCGGATTATTATGACGTCTATGACTTGGGCAGAGGCGAAGACCGGGCTTCCGAGGGGCCATGAAAACTATATAAAGCATGCGTTTCCGTCAATGATACCAACTCTCCATCACCCACTCACTCTACAATCTCAAAACATACAAGCTTCCCAAAACACAACTTACATACCTCCTTACACTTTCAAAATGAAGTTCTCCCTTGCTACTATTGCACTGGCTGCCGCTGTTATTGCCTCCCCTACCAACCCTCCCACTGAAACCGGCAGCTGCAACATCAATGGCAAGACCGGAAGCGTTGTTTGCTGCAATTCTCTCATTCCCGTCCTTGGTCAGGTTCTCTGCAACGTTGCCAGCAGCTCTTGCAACACCGGCCAGAAAGTCAAATGCTGCGATACTAAGGCTACGGTAAGTTAACGTCCTGAACTTTGATTTTGCATTCCGCAAAATACTGACAACTTGACTAGGGTATCGTCAATATTGTCCTTCTCAACTGCGTCGACATCCTTTCTTAAGTCGACGATGAACAATCGAGCGACAAGCCACGTCCGATTGGCGTACAACAGACTGGTATCTAAGTCGAGCACATAGGGGGTGACGGTTCTTGGCACCACCTGATAGTCAAATTGGCGAGATATACATACACAGCTGTCCAAGCTCTATGAAACATCGTATTCAATTGAACAGATATGGAACGATTACTGTGGTTCACGTGATTAAACCGCCTGAAGAAATCGCAAATTAGACTCGTGCTGTAAAGAGATGAAGAAATCGAAATTCAGACTCGTACTGTCAAGAGATGAGCCAAGGGAGACAATTGTGCTGTTTGGTGTTTTTTCAGGATTATCTACTAGTCTTATGGACCAAGACTTGACAGGCTAAGCTCAGTGTCGCTTTTGTCTCGGTCTAAATTCCGTATTTCTTTTAGCTCTGTTTCTCTCGAGCCTGTTCTCGTAGCAGTAGCGGCTGACCACACCGACTCAGCTTCACCCAGTGGCTAGGTTACTCTCAAACATATAAGTCTTGCGATAATGTAGCGCTGTGCATGAGGTCCAAGGTGATGGCTAGGGCTCCGAGCACATAGGTCGTTTTGTTAAGAACTTCCAGGCAGCTAGATTTGAAATCTAGGCTTTGGCTAGGAAAAGGACAGTGCTCTCGTCTGAATTGCTGATGCCTATAATATTTCTGGAGCATTGTTCTTGAACTAAATAGTATATTGAACCTGATGACACGTTCAAGGATCCTTACTCTGATACCACGTTCCACGGTCACGACTTAAGGGACGGGCCGCGACACGAGTAAGTGAAGTGACTGAAGAGGGAATGTAAGAATTTGAATAAACATTTATGATTCGAGCAATACATTTCTACCATCTCAGTTGTGATGTTGTACTTGAAAATGCTAGAGTACAATTAGTGGAGCGGGCAGGGCACAGTACAAGTACTTACCTGCTTGGCTCCAGGAATAACAGACTACTAGATTAGCGAAATACCAGCACTCGTGGTCTGAGCCTAAAATACCGTTATAGATTGCTTACTTAGCACGCGACCAAGGCACAGCCGCTTCGCTAAAAAGACCCAACGCGCCGTCGCTTATGGCGGAGGGGTCCAGGTACTTGGCTGGAGGCCGCCGATCGCGCCAGGACACAAGTACCCCTCCCTATATCTGTGACGTCGATGATCGCCGACCAGTTTGTGCCCTTGACAACCACGGGACGGGACCGGAAGATCCATCAACTGTCAACCCAATAGCCATCAATCTTGCATTCAGTTTACGAAGGAGGATACAACCAAGCCACCTTTTCTGAGACTCGGACTCGACAGCTAGGCGCCACGACCGTGGAGCTGTTTGACCTCCCACAAGCTTCTGGGCGCTAAGCAGGTTCACATCTATACAACTTTTCTGCCAATGCCTTGTACTCGGGTTTTCCTGTAAAACTTTGATACGAGAAGCATCTCAGGAATCGTTTTAATGGCTTCCTTTTTGCGGCAGCTCGTCGCCGGCCCGCGCAGGGGCCACTCAGAGGCTGGCCTCGACCTCTGCTATGTGACTGACCACATCGTCGCTACGTACGTTCTCAAACCCAACTAGACCTCCTCTTCCTCTCCTAATGGTCCGAGAGCACTTGACTGACGACTTCACAGCTCCGGCCCCTCGCACACATACCCCCAACGCGCCTACCGCAACCCGCTCGACCAGCTCGTCACCTTTCTCGACGCCAAGCACGGCGCCGACTGGGCCATTTGGGAGTTTCGCGCCGAGGGCACTGGCTACCCGGATCACCTCGTCTACGACCGCATCCGGCACTACCCGTTCCCGGACCATCACCCGCCGCCGTTTTCACTGATGCCGCGCATCCTCGCCAGCATGCGCCACTGGCTCCACGGCGGGGCGCTCGACGGCGTCAGCGGCACCGTCACAGAGGAGAGGCACCCGGATCGCGTCGTCGTGGTGCACTGCAAGGCGGGCAAGGGCCGCAGCGGCACCGCGAGTGTCAGCTACCTCGTCGCGGAGGAGGGCTGGCGCGCGGAGGACGCGCTGGCGCGGTTCACGGAGCGCCGCATGCGGCCCATGTTTGGCGCGGGCGTCTCGATACCCTCGCAGCTGCGGTGGGTGCGCTACGTAGATCGGTGGACCAGGCACGGGAAGCGGTACGCGGACAGGCCGATTGAAATCCTCGAGATTCACACGTGGGGCTTACGCAACGGCGTCAAGCTCGACGTCGAGGGCTTCGCCGAGGACGGCAGAAGGATTTGCTCGCTGCACACGTTTCAGAAAAAGGAGCGACAGGTTGTGCAGGGCGGCGCGCCGGCGGATGGCGGCCTGTCGGACCTTGTCTGGGAAATGGCCGGCTACCCCTCGGGCACCAAGGCGCCAGCGCAGGCCGAGTTTGCAGACGCCACCAACAACGAGAACATTGGCACTTCAAAGCCCGACAACAAGGAGACGGCGGCGGATATGAAGCCCCCGACAAAGTCCAAGACGGAGCTCATCCCCGAACAGCCCACACAAGAATCAACCGCGTCCGTCTCGCGCGCCTCGACCTTTTCCACCTCGTCGAAGCTGTCCAGCGCCAGCAGCCGCAAGAGCGAGGCCGAGCCCGGCGGCATGGCCGTCCTCTTCCGCCCCGCGACGCCCATCCGTGTCCCCACCAGCGACGTCTGCGTCGCCGTCGAGCGGCGCAACCGCACCCACAAGAGCATCGGCCTCACTATGGTGTCGTCTGTCGCGCACGTCTGGTTCAACGCCTTTTTCGAGGGCAACGGCCCGGAGCAAGGCGGGTCGCCAGACGCCGACGGCGTCTTTACGATTGAGTGGGACGCCATGGACGGCATCAAGGGCACGAGCCGCAAGGGTAGCCGCTGTTTGGACAAGATGTCAGTCGTGTGGCGGTTTGCGGATACGGGTGTCAGCAGTGGTAATGGTGGTGGTGGTGGTATTGTCGCGGCAGCAGAGTCGGCGACACTGGATACAGCAGCGGGGCCGGACGACATGGAGGAAAAGGACATTGGCCTGCGCGTGCAGAGCCCCGCGAGCGCGGATATAAGCAGGGCGAGCAGCGTGCTGAGCGCCGAGCTGCCGCGGCATCACAAAAAGGGGCCGGCGAGCGACGACGATGCTGACGACAGGGTGGCGCTGGAGAGCGTCAAGACGAGCGATGCTGCAGGCGAAGAGCTGCGGCCAGAAGCGACAAGGACGTAGCATTACAAAACGTAAACAGTTTTTTATAGACATGTACATATACACGCTAGTCATCAAAGCTACTTTATAAACGCACATCAAACCAATACAGCCGTCCTTTTTGTTGTTTTACACATTTCGTGGGGGACGGTGCGAGTGGTGCCGATTTCGTCATGCTTGATACCGCTAGTGGTGACGATTTCGTCCTCTTTGATACCGGTCACCGCCGCGGTGGCCTCCGTACGGCTCCCCTCTCCGATCGCCACGGCCTCTGTGCCCACCGCCGCGGTAACCGCCACCACGACCACCACCATGCCCTCCTCCTGGCCCTCGTCCACCGCCGCCGCCGCCGCCCTCACGACCGTCTCGCGGGCCGCGCGGCTGCTCCGGCGGTGGCGGCGGCGGCGGCGGCGGCGGTACCGGCTCCTCAACCTCTATCTCGTACTCCTCGTACTCCTCCTTGAAGTGCACCGCCACGGCGTCCTGTTCCGTCTTGGCCGCCTCGGGGTCAAACACGAAGCGCATCGTGCCATCTTGACCGCGCGCCGTCCTGCGCACCGACGAGTCGCCGCCTGGCCACGCAGCCGTTGTCGCTGGCGTTGTTGTCGTTGTTGTTGTCGGTGTTGTAGTCGCCGCGGGCGTGGGCGCGTCAATTTCGCACTTTTGGCAGTGAAACAGATACCGCGGCGCGTACGACGCGTCGAGGTCCTTGTTAAGTTGTATCTTAATGTCGATGAAGCGCGCGAGGTCGAAGCGCGCGCCCAGCTTTGTCGCCTTGTGGTGCTGGACGTAGAGGTCTAGCAGGTCGAGCATCGTCTCCATGACGGGCGCGCGGGCGTACTGCCTGCGCTGGGCGGCAAACGCCTCGACGCGAGCGAGCAGCTCGCCGCCGCCGCTGCCGCCTCCGTCGTTGCTGCTGCTGTTGTTGTCGGTGAGGCGCGCGGTGAGCTCGACGACGGCCATGGCCATGGAAAAAGTGGTGCGCTTGACGGGCACAAACGTCTTGTACATGTCGATGCACATGGCGTACGCGGTGGCGTAAAAGGCCCGCGCGGCCTCGTTGGACGCGCCGAGGATGCTGCGCACAATCTTGACGAGCAGCTTCTGCGGGTAGCGCGTGCGAAAGTCGAAGCCAATCGTCTCGAGGATGAGGCGCTCCAGGCCAATGATGATTTTGCCGTTTTGGTCAAACATCTAGACCATAACAACAAGGTCAGTTTCTGCTGTCTTGTGAAGGGGAGGGCTGGGGTGTGTGACTCGTCATACCTTGTCGTCAGTCGGTGCAGGCTTATCAGGGTTTTTGACGGCGTAGGCGGCGGCGAGTATGTCTTTGGACTTTTTAATCGTGTCTTCGACCTTGCACGCAACAAACAGTGATGCGAGGGCCGCATCCTGGCAGTTGTACTCTGCGTCGCGAAAGTTGAGTCGGAACTTGTGAAAGTAGATGCAGGCAGTATCAAACGTTCGAACGGGCCTGGGAGGAGGAGCAAGACCAGGTTAGTAATAGCGCTGAGCAGGACAAGGCCTTCTGATTGGGGTTGGGACATACAGTTTGAGATGCTCTCGCACATTCTCAATCAGCTGAACACCCTGCAGGCGGTAGTTATCCTCGCGCGCGGGATCGCAGCCGTTGTTGCGGAACATGCGCCGGATGCGCGTTTCTGACGAGTACTGGTTGGAGCTGGAGATGAAGCCCGGATGCGGGCCGACTTTGGGCTTGACGGAGGCGCTGCCGTTGACCGGCGCCGTCGGCGCAGCAGCAGGTTGTGTCATGGCGGGTGTGTGTCGTGGTAGATATTTTGCTCGGTCTGGAGTTGGGCTGTCGGACCCCGATTGGGCGGCGATGCGCTGGCGTGTTCAGGGGGGGAAAGGCGTACTTATTGGGGTATCATGTCGTGTTCAAATGAGGACCGAGTCTTGTAGCAGTCTTTGGCGTTGATGGGGTCGGCGATTGCTCGGCCAGAAAAGTCGTAATGATGTTGAGGGTGTTCGAGCTGAAGCTGGAAAGAGGCAACTTTTGATGTGGATCTGCTGTCGGGAGTGGAGCGTGGGGTCCGGAGCTTTGGGCGTGTAAGTCGGCATGTCGGGCAGTGCAACACTATGCAGCTCTTTGGAGTCTATGTACTAGTCTTTATAGTATGAATGCAGACTTGCTTTTTTATCCACTATCCTAGAAATTGTTGGTTCTATCCTGCTAGTCATGATTGGACCAGGCCGTCACACGCAGCATCCTGCACAAGCAAAGTCCTAGAGCCAATCAAATGTTTTGACAAGTTGCGGTCATGTTGCACATGTTCCGCGCGCACTTCTATGAGCCATGTATAATCTAGCAGCAAGTGGTAGAGTCGGGGCCGTTGCCACCAGCCCAGTCAAAGATGATGAACTTGGTAAACTTGATGTTGTTGTTGGAATAGGTCTGGCAGCGGTAGCCAAGGCTCTGTATGCTTGTTAGCAATTTCTTGCACACCACGAGGAATAGGATTGCCACATACGCTGCAGCCGTTGCAGACACGAACACAGCGGTTGCTGGAGGCACGGAAATTGTACGAGTTCCAGCTACCCGACTGGGAGCCCCTGGTTGTTGTCAGTTACTGCATCGGGGGTGGACGGAGGAAGCAGTCTCTTACATGGAAGTCTAGGAAAAAAGCAGTGTTAGTTTAATGTAGGCATTCAAGGACAAGTTGCACATACCTTGGCAGTGCAAGAACCGCCCATGTTGGTTCCGCTGCAAGCCTTCATCTCAACAGCGCTGGCGCAAGCAGCGAGAAAAGCGGTGGCAATGGCAAACTTCATGTTGTCGAGTAGCTTTATATAGTGCTGAAGAATTGATGGAAGAAGCGGAAGGGAAGGGTAAGTGATTGGATAGTAGAGTGATTGGGATGCTGTCAAACTCCTTCCTTCCCCCGGGCTCACCTTGCCTATTTATACCCGCGGGCCAGCCCTTTTTCACTCAACAGTCAACGCACAGCAGCATGACCTCGAGCATACCAAACACGAGTCTATATTCAAAGCTGAAAATGCGCCCCTCTTGAGCTGGCCATGGTGCGGTCCCAGAAACGCATCGGATCCTCGCTACTGTTGATGCCCCGGTGCAGCCAAGAAACGAGTCAGCGCTTGGCAGGGCCGAATGCAGATTCGATGGCCGTGATTGGTGGTTTGTCGGTTCAACATGCGAATACCGCCATTCAAACTCACCATGTGACTACTTTGCTCTGAGTATTGTCTCGTTCACGATGCCGGAGCGGTCTCTCCGCAAAGCGTCAACTAGCACCAAGAATAAAGGGCCCGCCAGAAGGATCGACATGACACTAATGGAGCAAGCTACAAAATTATCACAATCTTGATCCTCCAAGATCCGGTAGGCCACATATAACACAGCAGGCGGCCCTTGCCTGAGTGTCGGTTGACTTTGATTCAACGGATCCAAGCTCCGTCATGTCGGGCTGTTTGCCCTTTCTCAGCATTCACTCAACTACCGGGCCATCATAGCGGTTTCTTGGCATATACCTCGAATCCAATGGACCCATGTTGAGAATGGGGGAGCTGAGAAACCGTCAGTCCACCCGCAATGCAACCCCAGGGATATGCATAATCCAGTGCTCTAAACTCTGCCCCAGCATCTCGACCTTCTTGAAGAGGCATCGCGCTGCATTCAGGCACGCCCCCTGTCTTTGGTGCTTAATTTTGCTTCTTCCAACAAAGGCTTGTGGAGATGTGTAGTCTTTCAGCCCGTTCTTGGCAGAGGGGTTTATTTGGGACCCCGCATGAGCTCGAGGGGCTCGTCGCACCGCGATGGGCCGTTTCTTTGGGCTGTTTCTTCAGACATACGGATATGGCCCAGGCGCCGTAATGCTGATCGGCCAGCGTATACGCCGTATCGGCCGTTGAAAAGGTCCTCTGTAATTTTTGGAAAAGGTCCCTCGACGTCTCTACTTAATTCCTTGATATACTTGATCACAAGGTCAACGTCTTCGGCGAGCATTCCCAGGGGCCGGCTGGACGAGGTTAGGTTTCGGTGTCTTTGGCAGTCACGCTAATCCGTACGTTTAACCTAGTTACCCGTAAAGCCTTTACTGCTTGCTATTCGAGACGGCATCGTAGTACAGGGTACGGAGTCAAGCACGATGGCCGTGTGTACCATCATTCGTGTGTGTGCTGACACGTGGCATATCGATTGAAGTTTGCTCAGAGTGTTGATGAAGGGTTTGAGAGGGCTTGACCTTTGTTTGTCATAGTCACTGTGAACTGAGGTACAACAAAAAGGCTGAAAATCGCTTCTTGATCTAGGCTAGCTGCTTTACTAGCGGGTTTTCATGACCTTGCAAGGCACACAAGGGTACGGAGGTACCAAATTTTGACCTGCAATCTCCGTAACAGGACTTGATATACTGGAGACTGCATCGTGGCCCAGACTCTGCCCGCGTGTGGACGCGCCCAAGGTTCGCCCTGTGGCTGCGAGTGGCTTGTTAGCACTAGTCTCTTACGTATTATCGCAACCTGGTCTTACGTATTGCCGCGACTAATCCACGAGGTTCGCGTAGTTACGGCGACAAGGGCAGTTTTGCACGACTGCCTCTCTGATCAATATCTGAATAAATGCGATGGAAATTTCTCAGGTACAGTAGCTTTGAGCGCTTCAATATTCGTACATTAGAAAACGCCATTCACTGTAGTCGAGGCGCTACTGGCTGAGTTGGCTTCAGCCACTGTACACCACTGACGCCCGGCGGGTAATTGAATGCGTTTATGGCGTCTTTCTTTACACAATCTACTTTGCCACATCATTGATTATAGAAAGGCTTTGCAGGCCATCAGGCAGTCACTGTCGCCACACATGAATGAATCAAGGGTTAAGTCCCAAATCGACGTATATAAAGCGTCGGTTCTCCCCAACCAAGGAGAGTGATACTTGGTTCGGCAGTGCTTCCACACTCGCCAAAAAAATCGTCGCTCTTTACCCATTTCCTGTGTCTTCCAGTCTACTCTTTCTTTATTCCCTATACAGTCCTTACCTACACATGCCAACGCTCCTTTCGCCACGCTCTAGGTGGTTCCATATCGGAACGCAACTGGCCGCTACTCTATATGGCATGCGCTCATACGTTTGAGGCAGCATGTCTCCTAAATATTGAGCCTGAAAAGAAACATACCATCGAGGCCTACGCCTCCAGCCTAGGCAAAGCCATCAAACCATGGCACCCTCTCGATAACGAAGAAGCTCATACCTTCAAGTACCAAGATACACAACAACTTATGGCCGGATTTTCTACTCTAGTGAAGAAAAACGCCTAGACTTCATGATATTGTCTATCAATACTCACTACTCTCTCGAGCATTCTACGACTCTACAATCTAAACTACGACAACTCCTTGGCTTGCCGTAACGGGTCATGCGCAAGCCTGACGAAAAGAACAAGTCGAAACTATCGCTGACAGGTGGTGCGAAATACAAAGAAACACATTTAAAAAAAATCTGGTACAAAAAGCCTGCTCATCAGGAAAGTTCAACAGGGCTTCGGGCACTACGGGGGTTCTCTGGAGAACGAGGGTCTACTGCATGGCAGTTAGGGCTGAAAATGGGTTGGGTATTCTTCATTCATGTCCACTAGATCGGGCTGCGGGTTGCATCAAGACGCAGCCTTTTTGAAAACAATACATGGGAACAATTTAAAGAGGAGATTCTAAAAAATCAACACTTTTGGCCTAGCCGGTTCATCTTGGATAGACCTGACTTTGATGCGACAGAGAGCGATCTCTCGCAGAACTAGCCACCTTGAACTTATGAGAAAAGATGTAGTGGATATTCTGCAGTTTCAACGGCTTTGAGACGAGTTATAGCGCAAGTTTGGCCGTTATAGGGTCAGGGGGCCGTTGCTTTCCAAGTTAAACGGTGCAAAGAACTCTTCGCATGCAGACTCGGCAGTTTCTCGTTACCATTCGCGAGGAAGATGAGCGACACATCCTATCGGTCACTAGCATATAGTTGAAGCTTTTGCATTGCCGGAGAAGTGAAGTGATTGATTAGCTAGCACGCTACTATAAATTACAGCTCAAATACATTTCCTAAGATGTCAATGGCAAGCATCATCTTCAGTTACTTATGCCACAGGACCCATGACACTTCATCAATACAACGTCTCTACATAAGATTGGCGAAGCCAGCCCGCTGGGCCTTCTTGACAAGCGTCTTGACTTCTTGCGAACGAGCGCGCGTCGTCACCATGAGCGCATCTGGAACGTCGATAATGACCAGATCGTCAACACCCAAGCAAGCAACAAGACGGCCGGAGCCGGGAACAATGAGACCACCAAAGGTCTGTTCAGAAACGACGAGTTCGCTGTCACCAAGAACGCGAGGAGCGTTGGCCTCGGCGGGAAGCATCTCAGAGAGGGAGGAGAAGTCACCGACATCGTCCCAACCGAAAGTGGCCGGAATCACGGCAACCTTACCCTTGGCAGCAGCAGGCTCAGCAATAGCATTGTCAATGGCAATGGTCTCGAGGGTAGGCCAGACCTCAGCGAGGACGCTGGCACGCTCAGCCTCGTTGTCCCAGACCTTGGCGATCTTGACCAACCCAGCGTGGAGCTCAGGGCAGTGCTCCAGCACAAGCTCCATGAGGGTAGCAGCACGGGTGACGAACATACCGGCGTTCCAGCGGTACTCACCGGAGGCGAGGTACTTGGCGGCGGTGCGAGCGTCGGGCTTCTCCTTGAACGAGCTGACGAGACGGGCGCTGGGAGCGGCGGGGTCGTTGAGAGTCTTTCCGAGCTGAACATAACCGAAGCCGGTGGCGGGGTGAGACGGCGCGATACCAATAGTAACGAGGTAGCCAGACTTCGCCACGTTGGCGGCTTCGCGCACGGCCACAAGGAAAGCATCTTCGCCGGAGATCATGTGATCAGCAGCAAAGGAACCAATAATGGCATCAGGGTCACGATCGGCGAGAATGGCGGCGGCAAGACCAATGGCGGCCATGGAGTCCTTGGGACCCGGCTCGGTGAAAAGATTGGCGTTCTCTAGCTGGGGGAGCTGGCCCTTGATGGCCTCGGCGTGAGCAGGACCGGCAACGACAGTCATGCGAGCAGAGCCAGTCAGGGGAACAAGACGGTTCCAGGTGGCCTGCAGCATGGAGCGGCCGGAGAGAGAGACATCGAGCAGGAACTTGGGGTGGTTCTTGCGGGACAGAGGCCAGAGACGGGTGCCGGCACCACCAGCGGGGATGACGACGTAGAAGCCGGGAATCTCATAGGCGGGTGAGGCGGTAGTGAAGAGAGGCTGGTCGCCAGGAGGGTTGAAGGTGAGAGTAGAGGCCACGCGGGGGAGAGAGGTGGCAGAGAGGAAGGGCGACGAGGTCTCCAAGGCGGGGGAGGGGTGGGAGAGGCTGAGGTTGCGGTTGTCATATCTGGACTGTGACGAGTCAGTATGAAATGGGCAAGATGGGCAAGATGGGCAAGAAGATCGACTCCGGATTGGCAGAGAATGAGGAGTCGCGACAGCTGGTGACAGAATCGCGACAAGTATTCAACACAGCGAGGCCAGGCGCATGGGGAATTGCAGAGTGGGGCACCAATATCGAGAAAGGAGTAAGGCATCACCTACCACATTGTCCTGGAGGAGGCGCTCCATGTTGGCATTCTGGGTGCGCAGAGCAGAGTACTCGTTGCGAAGCTCAGAGAGCTCATTATTCTATAACGTGTCAGCTTACCGCAATCATTGACGTTTGCGCGCATAGGGGTGCGCGGCAGTGCGACAGCGACAGCGACTCCCGATGACCCCTCGACGGCAAAAACATAGTACACAGGGTGCAACCCACCTGCTTCTCGAGAGCGCCCATGACCTGGCTGAGCTGGGCAGCAATGGCGACAAGCGCCGACTCAGATACGGACGCCATGATTAATAAAATGTTACTGCCGATTCGGATGAAGAGGGTGAAAGAAAGACGAGATGTAGCGAGAGACGAAGAAGCGAACGGAGCGGGTAAAGAACGTCGTCAGGAGAAGAGAATGCGAGGAGGCAGAGTCAAGTCGAGATGGCGCAGATTATTATTATTAGGGAGTCGAAGCCGCAAAGGTGTCCACTCAGACGTCGTATTAGTGCCCAGGAGGCGCGCTGCAAGGAAATTTGCTACCCTTGTGTTAGTTAACCTTTCTTAGGAGACGAGCCTTTTTCTCAAGGGACAGATTGGACACGCTAGCAGGCACGCAGGGTCAGGCGGGCAGCGGCGGCCTGGCGAGGACGGGGCACCCGTATGTAGATGGAGCCAAGGTTGCCTGACTTTGTTCTCTTTCCGGCCAGGGGCGCAACTTGCATTTGAAGAGGGTGGTGGTGACGAAGAGGAAATTGTTCGATATTTTGGG
Source organism: Beauveria sp. NWAFU-1 (assembly GCA_024472245.1). Taxonomy (NCBI): domain Eukaryota; kingdom Fungi; phylum Ascomycota; class Sordariomycetes; order Hypocreales; family Cordycipitaceae; genus Beauveria; species Beauveria sp. NWAFU-1. Next base: position 1,292,710 of record JANBXD010000006.1, on the reverse strand, counting down.
GCTGCACATGAATAGAAAGTGAGGGCATCTCGAAAAGAAGAAGATTAATATTTTGAAAACAATTCACGTGATTGTGCGCGTTTGCACATGCAGTTGTAAAGCCTCTGCTAACTGCGAGCTCCAGTGCAAACACGCTGCCAGCTGCCAGAGAGCCCTCTGTCGCACGCACTCGGCATAAAAGGCTGCCCCACCGCGGCTCTCTTAACGAGCGCCTGCTTTTGTTTACATGCCACACGCCGCCAAGTCTTGATTGTCGAAACCTTTATCCCGAAATACAGAACCCGACCATCACACCATCTCAAACCGTGTAGCGCTTCGGCCTCTTGTGCTTCGCATGGTCGCATTATCCTTACAATGAGACGCACTACGCCACAGTCTCGGGAGCGTCCCTCAAGTCGCCAGGCAACAGCTGCGACGGCTTCTTCACGAATGCGCGCGAGCACATCGTCACTGCCTAGTGCACCCCAATTTCTAAGAGTAAGCTTCACAAAATGGACCTCTGCATCATTCACGCCAAAAAAAAAAAAAAGCATCTAACCGCCTGTAGCCCGGGTCTTTTCGCGTCAGCAAGCAGTCGTCCCACAACCCGCTGACCGGTGCCGACTCGAACCAACGGGCATCATCCCAGCGCAGCCCTAGCCAAGCCGACTCGACACGGCCGAGCTCTCGCGATAGCATCAAGGAGAACCTCGCGCCGCCCGATGCCGACGAATATGAAAAATACAGGAGAGAGATCGAGTCTCTTAAGGCCGAGATTGGCACGCTGCAGTACCGCATGCAAACAGCCGACTCGGAAAGGGAAATAGCTCTATCGCAACAAAACAACAAGGTTGAGCAGGCCAAACGGCGAGAACAGGATGAGTCCCAAAAGCGACAGGTCGCAGAAGCTGCGCAAAACCGACTAGAGGCATTGCTCGAGGAAATGCGCTCCGAGCTCAATGGTCTGAAAGATGGCGGCGAACAGTCTACCAAGGATATGGAGCGCAAGTATCGAGCTGCACAGGATGAGGCCAATCTCGCCCAAGAGCAGCTGCAGGATCTGATCATTGCCAAAGACGACGCGGAACGGATCAGCAAGAAGAAGCTTGCTGACCTGGAAACGCAGGTAGCTGCACTACAGCGAGCGATTGAGGACCACAGCCAGGAAGGCGACGCACGCGAGGAAGTTCTTCGAAGGACCCAAGCCCAGGTCGCGGATCGTGATGCGCAGGTCGCGGCTCTCGAAGCCGACGTGCTGCGTCTAAAGGCGCAAGCCGGGGACGCAGACACAATGCAGGCCATAAAACGCGAGTTGTCGGAGCAGGTGCATCACATTCGTACCCTTGAGAGCACGAACCGTGACCAGCTTTCCGAGCTGAAGCACCTACGCTCTATTAACAAGGCTGTTGAGGTAGTCGAGGAAGAAAAGAGGTCACTGCAACGCAAAGTGGAAGCTGCTGAGATGCTTGAGGCCGAACTTGCCGAAGCTAGGCTACAGAGACAGCGCTTGGAAGACGAGAGACGATCATGGACCTCGTATCTCGATAATTCGACAAGCACTGGCGCCGCCGAGTTCGATTCCCCGGAAGCGATGGCACGTGCATTGGCAGAAGAGCGCTATACCACGGCAAGCTATGCCGATCAAGTTGGGACTCTGCGCGGCGAAATTACTGCCCTACAAAACACAATTCAGTCATTCGAGCAGGAAAGGAAACAACTGCTAGAGGATTTGGAAAGTGCCAGGGTGTCGGCCAACGCCACATCTACAGACAAGTCTCGTATGCGTCTTGAGCGTCAAAAGGCTCTCGCCCTCAAGGAGGTTGAATACCTTCGTGCTCAGCTCAAAGCCTTTGATACGGAGGATCAGACCATGCAGCCTGAGCAGTTTGACGAGGTGCGCGCTAATCGCGTACAAGATCTCGAAGCTCTGGTGGACAACTACAAGACTGAGCTGGAAACCGTTCATGCTCAACTCTTCTCCACAGAACCCGCTCCCGTAGCACCTAGCACACCACAACCACACGCGGGATCCAAGCGCCCCCACGCCAGTGATGACAGTAGCGAGCAGCTCGGACAGCTGACGCGCAAGACTCGTAGCCTGCAAGAAGAGCTCACTAGCCTGCAGGCCAAGCTGGCAATGCAAGCCAAGGAGCTCCGCGTCAGTCGTGAGCAGCTCACGGCGGCCAAGTCACAAAGTCAGACCCGCGTGCTCTCACTCCGCTCCAACCCGACATCGGACCACGAGGCCATCAAGCGCGCGACGCTCGACGCGCTGCGCAAGGAAAACAAGGACCTCCTCGCCACGCTCAAGTCCAAGCACGGCAAGGCCACGACGGTGGCGTACATTCCCACATCGGTACTCGGTGCCATGGAGCGCGAAATCGCCGCCGCCAAGGCCGAGACGGCATCGGCGCAAAAGTCGGCGCGCCGCCTCAAGGAGGTCTGGGGCAGCAAGTCGCACGAGTTCAAGGAAGCCATATTTTCAACGCTTGGCTGGACGGTGACGTTTATCCCCAACGGCAAGATGCGCGTCGAGAGCACCTTTTACCCGTCGCAGACGGACGAGCACGAAAACTCGATTGTGTTTGACGGCGAGCGCGGCACCATGAAGGTTGGCGGCGGGCCCAAGAGCAAGTTTGCGCAACGCATCGCCGACCAGATTGGCTTTTGGGTCCGCGAAAAGGGTTGCATTCCGGGGTTCCTGGCTGCGCTGACGCTCGAATTCTACGAGGAGTACAATAATGCAAAGGAGCAGCAGCAGTAGAAGCGGGTGTCACTGCGTGTATACTGGATATGTGAGGCTTAAATTTGGAAGATTTGTATCATGTTTCTGTACTGGGGACGGGAAAACAAATATCAGCATATTTTGGGGCGTTGAACTCGATTTCGGAAGGCGAGACTAACTACCAGGTCATCTCAAAACGATGGATCTCAATATAATCAATTGGATGTATAACGATTCTCTTTATAAAAATGTTTCTTGATTCTAGAAACTATTCGATACACAACAAGGCTGCATGATACAAATGATGATACGAGAAGAGGGACAAAAGTCCCGAGTCGGGGTTGCTTTCAACTAATGGCGCTCGAAAGGGGTCGACAAAAAGATGACAAAAAGGTGTGCGTCTTGCTGGTGCAAGAAGAAACAGAAAGAAGAAGCAGGGAACCAAGGTTTGTCAAGCTGTAGACGGTGATGTTAGAAAGTGATGTGCAGAAAAAAAGGGAAGAATTAACGACGTGCTGCTCCCATGCACAGTTGATAAAAGAATATGAAGCGTTCCTAACGCATACAACCAACAATAACCAGAAAAGTGGACAAGGAAAGAAAAGAAACACCGCCGAGAGTGACATTACTTGCATTACTTGCTTTCATATCTGCCGCTAACGAGCTTTCTCGTCAGAGGTACGTCAAACCACGTCTGTGCGCCCTCTTCCGCCGGCGCATCGGCGTCGGCAAACGGATCACTCGCGGCGGCGGCGGTCACCTCTTTACCCTTGCCCTTGACATCCTCCACTAAGCGCGCGACGGAGATGCCCGATGCCGCGGCCGGCGCATTTCCGGCTGCAGAGGAGACATACTCCCAGCGGACCTCTACGCGCCCGGGCCTAAGTTCCGCGCCGTCGCCGCCACCAATCACACGGCAAACCAGCTTTTGCGCAGCGTCGGCGTCTTCAGAGAGAGTCACATCGCCGAGACGCCAGTAGACGAGGTGCTTATCCTTGAGGTGCGTGCCGCTGGGCTTGGTCTGGGCGCCGGACGCGCGGCCCTCGTAGGTGGCGACGACGACGACGTTGTGCAGCATGAGTGGCCCGCCGTTAGAGGGGAGCGTGCAGACCGGGTTGCGCCGGTATTGCAGCAGCAGGCCGAGCTTATCGCCTTGGGGCTTCCATGCGGGCTTGAGGAGCAGGGGTACAAAGGCGCTAAGCGCCTGCGGGTTGTTGGTGTCGTCGGCAAAGACGCGGTAGGAAAACGCCGTTGACGTCTTGGGGATGTGGGTGAGATCGAGGGAAAACTGGTCGGGCTGCTCCATCGATGCGTTTTGCACAAAGATGCGATTGGGGCCAATCTTTTCTAGACGGGCAAAGTTGTTGATACGAATGGTTTCATGGGCTTGAAAAGTTAGTATCACGGATGCAGGTGAAGTGATGTTTTGGGTTTTCTTACTCTTGTCGTTGGCGTCGTTGCGATTGTAGGCAAAAGCAATTTCTCCAGCAATTGAAACGCTTTGAATCTCGCCGTCCTCGAATTGAGCAGATACGGTTTCGATAATGGACGAGTTGAGACCGGGCTCGTGCATGTCTGGGTGTTTAATGTGCGCAAAGTTGCCGAGAGAGGTGCCCGATCGGACAGACTGCGAATCAGAGACACCAGTGGTGCTTGGCTCCGAGGTCAGAATCGAGGAGGCCGCAATGGGCCTGGGCGGCGGCGGGAGGGAGGCCAGGGAGCTGTCGGAGAGCGCTTCGGGCAGGCCGCCTGCCGGGTTATAAATGGTATTTCTGACATCCCGACGGCCGCGAAGTGTGCGGGAGCGCTGCGCAGTCGAATTGAGCTTTAGTGTGTTGGCCACGCTGGAGAGGGCAGCCTGCTTCTCGTCCGGATCTTCCTCGGAAATCGGCTGGTTCTGTATGCTCAGCTTGAACGGCTGCTCAGAATCATCGCTGGCAGCTTCTTTCTGCGCCTCGCTGATCGGATCGTCCATGGGCGCTCGGACGGTGAAGCCCTCGGCGTCTTTTTGCGGCGACGAGACCTGGGCGGCGGGGGCTTGTGATGATGGCTCAGCGTGGCCGGTCGAGGTTCCATTAAAGCCGGTCAGGGCCGGTAGAGCGGGTACGTCGGTATCGACATCGGCGAGGCCGTTAGGTCTGTCGCCGCCAGTCTTGGGGCGGATGGGTGAGACGGGTCCATCTTCAGCGAGAGAGGACAGTCTGGACGATTCGTTGAGGTTGCTGGCCGAGGCCCGGGGCGATATGCCACGGCCGCTACTGCCAAGGCGCCCGAAAATAGGAGCACCGGCTTTCTGAGATCCAAGTTGTCCAAAGCCGCCGTGGACACTCTGGCGACGTCTTCCGCCGAGAATGGTACCGAGTCGTCGAAGCTTGGACTCTAGGTGACGTTAGCAGTGGGGCTCCCTTGTGCATAGCATGAATGGTATTAGACACGCAATTTTGCATACCTTTTTGAGGTGGCGGTGATGTATTAAAGGAGTCTTCCTCGGGCACTGAATGCGGAACAGAGGGCGTAGGGGTGAGATTGTTGTGGTTGTTCAAAGTAGTTTCGCGATTGACAGAAGACGCCGTAGCTGGAGCTTGGACAGCGTTATTTGCAGCAGGCCCAACGGACGAGCGTCGTGTCGAGCTTCTAGTGGGAGCGGCTGGTCGGTCACCAACAGTGGTTTGCACGAAGCCGCGAATCTCCGACTCTGTTTCAATTTCAATGGTGACGGCGAGCGTCTCGCCGGCAATGGTCTGTGTTCGTTGCGCCTGGTCGGACTCATGCGTCTGGTACTGCGTGAGAACGTCTCGAAGCTGGTTGACGCGGGACTCGTCGAGGGCCTGGAGCGTCTCAAAGACAAAAGGCGCCTGTGAATCCCACTCCTGCTGAGCCGACTCGAGTCTCGTAGAAGCAGCGTCGATTTTCTGGGCGCTGGTCTTGCTGCCCTTTTTGCTCAGCTTGTCAGCCTGGTGGCGGGCGTCCTCGAGGTCCTTGCCGAGATTGGTCAGGTTGGCAGAGATTGTATGGATATTTTGCACGTCGTTTCGCTGCTGGAAGCCACGGAGGGGCAGCTCGACGTCGCGCTCGATGCCGTCGGCGAATTGGTGATGCGATTGGGCGATGCGCTCCACGGCACCGATGATGCGAGCCCACGGCGTTTGGAAGGCGCTGCGCCAGCAGGATTAGCATGAAAAATGTAATAAATGTGACGGGTTGGTATTTAGATCGTTGCAGTGACATACCCAAGCTCTGACTGCGCATTGGGGACTCTAAATTGGGCAAGCTTGCGCAGACCGGCGACGTATTGTTCTTCGATGCGACGGCGCTCCTAGACGAGACATCAGTTAGTATTGCGACGATGAAGACGAAATGATTGTGCCGACACAAAGCGAAGCACGCATCGAAGCAAAGGGATTGCGATTGAGGCGGTCGTACCTGAAGCCAGTCGGCGATTTCGTTGTTTACCTTGCCGATGCGCTTGACTCGGTCGTTGAGGACCTGCGCAGCCTGATTCGGCTGGAGGTGCGGCTAAAGCAAGACAGTCAGCGACACACAAAGGCCAACACCACGAAACCATGCCTTGAGCCATTGCTACAACAGCACAGGAGCCGCGGAAAAAGAAAAAGTAGTAGACGCACCAGCATGGCCGGGTACTCGGCCCTGGCGAGGTCATCCATTGCGGGGGATTTTCCTTCTTCTAAGGAGTTGGCTGCGGCGCCCGGCGGCGGCGGGAATACAGATACTCGGTAGCTCTAGGGCGTGCAAAGAAAAAAAAACACAAGCAACGAGGACGAGGTCGATGAGGCAGGCCGAACAGGGGCAGAGTCGAGGCGAGACGACAGCGATGCCCACGGAAAGGCGCAGAGGAACGGGGACTCTTTCTCGCGCTGGTGTGTGCTTGTTTGAGTCTTGACCATGACGATGGTGGATGGGTTGTTGGAGGTCTGGGGGGGCGAGGGAAAGAGCTCTCTTTGGGATGGGGCTAGTAATTGTGGAGCCATGCTCCTCTGGAGCTTGATGTGAACAGTGGTGCTTTTTCGGTCAATCATTCTCACTTTATTCATGATTAATGAATTAGCTTTAATCATGCGCTAACTCTCGATGAACTCCTATTCTAATTTATTTTCGTCTCAATATTTTCAGTATTACAGCGAGCCACAATCATCACATCCATCTCTCAGCGTCTGAAAGCGGCCTGCCGGCACTCCGAGCTAGCGCTGCCGAGACCGTTAGCAGCATTCCACAGCGCTGTCCAGCAAGCTTTTTTAGCGCATCTACAGCAGCGACACTTGAACCCTTGCGTTTGTCTCTCACTTTATAGCTAAAAAGCAAAAATTACATCAGAAAACACGGTGGAAGCAAAAATTCAAATCACAGTGCAAGCCATCAAATCTACTTTAATTCAGCCGATCATTTGATACCACTTTTACTATTTCTTGTTGTCGTGATCCCAACGCCCGCCCCCACTGCCATTGCCAGGTCCGCGCAGTGCAGCCATCATGGCATCTTCATCACACCACCATGGCCACCACGCATCATGACTGGCATTCAACCATCTCTGCGACTGATCGCTATGGCACCGTGCGATCCATGTAAGCCGTCCCGTCCACCTTGCCATGTACTCCTCAACCGACGCGCCCCAGCCAAGAAGCACTGCCGGACGGCTCAATGAGCACCGCCATGGCCATTGAGCAGGCCGCATACACAGATTCGGCATCTCGGGTAAGTCCAGAGTCCTCCCGGTATTACATCCTCACATACTCAAAATTCACGCTCCAAGGACGACTACACTGCCGCATGCCACGCCGCCATCGCCTCCAGTGCCCCGGCATCCGCCGCCGCCGCTGCCGCCGATGACGCCTCGCCCACACCCGGCGACACACGCATCGGCCCCTTCTCCAACTGCACCCCCATCGCCGACGGCGTCACCTCGACCGTCTACCGCTCCGCCGACGGCGCCACGGCGCTCAAGGTCATCACTACGCACCACCCGCTGCCGCCGCACGACCCCCAGCGCGAGATCTGTATCCTGCGCCTCCTCCGCCCGCCCTGCATCCCGCTGCTCTCCGCCTTTCGCGACCAGTCCCAGCAGCAAGTCCTCGCCTTCCCCTACAAGCCGCTCACGCTCGACGCGCTGCTCCAGTCCGCGCCGCACGGAGCACCCCTGCCGCGGACGCACGTCAAGGCCATCTTTGCCGACGTGGTCCGCGCGCTCGCGCACATTCACGAGCTGGGCATCATTCACCGCGACATCAAGCCCTCGGCCGTCCTGCTTGACGCGCCCGAAGGCCCCGCGCACCTGTCCGATTTCGGCACCGCGTGGCACCCGACGCTGTCTGCGGCTGCGGAGCCCGCCGCCGCCAAAATTCTCGACATTGGCACGGGCGCGTACCGCGCGCCCGAGGTGCTCTTTGTGAATAAAGCGTACGGGACAGAGGTGGATGTGTGGGCGCTAGGCGTCATGCTTGCCGAGTGCGTGTCGACGCCGGCGAGGCCGCCGTTTGAGTCGCGCGCCGCGTGCGAGGACGGGAACCAGCTCGGTCTGATCCTGAGCATCTTCAAGACCATGGGTACACCGACGCCGGAGACGTGGCCCGAGGCGCGGGAGTTCCAGGTGTCGCCGTTCGAGATGTGGACCGTCTTTCCGCAGAGGTCCTGGCGGGAGATACTGCCGAACGTTGAGACAGACTGGCTGGAGATGATCGAGTCGACGGTGCGCTTCAGCAAGCGCGCCACGGCCAAAGAGGTGCGTCCTAGACAACAGATCCCACCAGTCACGAGCAGTACGCTAACATTGTGCAGCTCTTACAATACAAATGCATTCGATAATCTAATAGGTGACAAATCATGTCTATATACTTTTCTCTACCACAACCCCCCCGAATCTTTACTGCCGTCTCTTTTGCGTGTCCGCGCCCAAGTAGTCAATCGGGTTTCTGCACAGCGGACACGTGTTTTGGTTGCTGCTCTGGAACCATTTGTACAGACACGTTCTGTGGAACAAGTTCTTGCACGTCGTGCAGCGCTTGTCCGGCATGCGCTTGTCCGTCGAGATGATGCTGTAGCAAATGGCGCACTCGGACTGGCCCTTGAGCGCGCCGATAATGTTGCGCCTAAACACTAGCAGGCCGTCTATAATGTTGCCGTTGGAAAAGGTAATGACGCCCTGCGTCGTCATGATCCAGCTCTGCCACTTGCGGTCCGCCACGGCTACGCGGCTCAGGCTCGAGACGGTCACGCCTTCAATGGGGTAGCTGGCGGGCACCTTGATGACAATCGAGGCCTGCGACTCGTCCACCTCGTAGCCGGCCGTCACCTCGCGCGCCGCCTTGGAGACGCGGACTTGCAGCTCCTGCTCGTCCACGGCGGGCGGCTCCTGCGAGTCCGCCCACTGTTGCACCTCGTCCAGGTTGTCACCGATAATCAGCGGTGAATAGTACTTGGTCGTCCACGCCTCGACAGCGATGCGAGTTTGCTTGGACCGGCAGTCAATATACCAATTGCGAAACAGGCCGGGGGTGTACTTGAGAACCAAGTAATACAGATGGACCAGGAGCCACTGCATGCTCTTTTCTTGCGTGTCGGCGTCGGCAAGCGTAACATCGTAGTTGTAAATGTGCTCCGACGAGAGGTTCTCCTTGTCCAGATTCAAGGCATGCGCCGCCGAGTGACCGAGCATGTCAAATGTAAAGTCGAGCAAAGGGCCGACGTAGTCATTGGACTTGAGATTCTCGGCAAAGTCATTTCGTACTTTGAATGATGCACCTGAAAATGCGTCAAAGACGAGCTTCCAGGTAAGAAGATGGCAGCGAATAGCCGGCGGGAACTGCGTGAGACTCTCGTCTGAGTAGCCTTCCAGCGTGGGTGCATCCAGAAGCAGCGAAAGCAGTTCGTCGGGCAGTCGAGCGTCCATCTTATCCAACAGCACGGTTACAGATGCTTGTTCCTGCTGCACAGGGATCGCTCGATGCAGTAAATCAAAGGCGGCTGTCTGGATGTCTCGAGATTCGGAAGCAACCAGGGGGTATAGATCTCCTAAATCAGGGATTTGACGCACCGTAATCTTGCCTACCTCTCTCGACAAAACCGTGGTCACGATTTCAGCCGCAGGGGCATCCACGTCACGGAGAAGCTTCAGAAGCTCCACCAAAGCTGTTGGCTTATCATTGGCAAGATTCTTGAGCGCGTCCTCCATGTCATCATTTGGCTCTGAAATGGTTTCGAGGACCCGTCCCAGTTTTAGCGACGCATGCACCAGCGGCAACAGGTCCTCAAGGTCAAATCCAGATTCGTTGCGCCATGTGTCAAGACAAAACGTGACTGTCTTCTCCCAATACGAGCCATAGACGTCTTTCATGCATGGAAGTAGGCTGGCGAGAGCGCGGCAGATCTCGGTGGAAATCTGTGCATCCAAAAGCTCAGGTTCCTCGAGCCAGCTGGTGATCTGACGTACGGCAAACACTATGCGGTTGTTTGCAACAGGCAATCCTCCTGATTCGTACAACCGAGAGCAGAGAGTGAGGAGCGATAATGTCGACTTTGTTCTCTCGCCGTCGACCGATGCACCGGCCACGTCGCTAACAAGCCGATTGCAAAAGTTACTGATTTGCTTCGACGTCTGCAGAGACTCGCCAAGTCCCGCGAGAATGGCAGCACTGACCAGAACAATGTCAGAGGTAGACTTGAGATTCTCGGATTTGACGAAATGCTCTTCCAGAGAAGAAGTCAAGCCTTGCGCTTCTGCAGTTGCTTGGAGAAGTTCGCTAAGGGCCCGGGAACTGTAAGAAGCTGAGGGCGAAAGCGACTTCGACTGCTGGACCAAAAGATTGGCCAGCTCGCGAATCATTTCTGTTTCGGAGTCTCCCTTTCCAGTCACCCACCATTCCTTCTCTGCTGTGTACTTGTTGAGTAGTAATCGTAGAGAGGTGATTACGGTGTCCGCTTCGCGCATGCTTTCCTCGCTATCGAGGTTGAAGAAAAGACCGTTCCTATCCCCAAGCGTAATTTGATCCGAGATGAGCTGGACAGTTATACACTGGAGGTATAGAAGCTCAACTAGGAATTTTGAAGGGAGCTTGGCTAGGTCGATTCCCTCGGAGGTCAGCAGTGACAGGTAAATGGCCATTCGTGCGGGAACAGAGCGTCCGCGTCTGTCACGGGGTACGCGGAGGGTCTTTTTGGTAAGAGTGGGAGATGAATTAGACAAGGTAGTTGCTCCGCCAATAGGGCTGCTGATGGAGAGAACCGGGTCAATGGGTAGATCAAAGAATGGCTTGAGCTGCTCCATCCAAATGTTGGTGCTCGGAAGCAAGTTTTCTAAAGGTACGGCAGTGAAACTAGCTTCTTTGGCCTGCTTGACCAGAGTTTCGATGCTGCGATCGTTAGAAGAAGTCTATAGTAGTGCTATTGAGGCACTTACTCGAGTGATTGGGGGGTTGCACGTTCGAGATTGGATAAAATGATGCCGACCGTGGGCAGCTTGCCATCGATATGCTGATCCATGAGAGCGCGGACCTTGGCCGCTTTGCCAGCAACAGACGCATTTCCGTCGAGCTCAGACAAGCCAAGCAGAACGGCGACTAACGAGGTATGTATATCATCGTTTTCGGAGAGAAGTTCTGGATTTTCGCTAGCCACGATTGCCAGGATATCGAGAGGTCCCGCGCTAGGCTTCTGTTGCAGCACGTCGACCGCATGTTTGGCAAGTGTCTGAATGTGTTCACTAGAAAAAGTGCCGGAGCTGACAGCTGCTGCCAAAAGACTCTTGCTGCCACCTGCACCGTCTACAGCTGCAGTTGCCTGCTCCAGAACTTGAGCTTGCACAGCTTGATTAGACTTGGCAAGGTCTGCAGCAGCCTTTTGCGAGATCAGGCCGGCCAGAACGTCGTTACGACGTTCGCCTGGTGTTAGTGAAAGCGTCTCATTTACCCAGGCTCTCCAAGTAGACTTGTACAAGGTGCTGAGATTTTCTATGGAAGACGACAAGTCCAAGCAAGTCAAAAGTATCGAGGCTGAGGATGACTCCACCAATTTGTCCATGTAGTCTTCGGCGGCAGCGAGGAAGAAATTGGAAATGCGGACGCCAGCATCTCCTGAAAACAGATGAGGCGCAGAGCGAAGAGCTTGTTCCAACGTTCTTGCAGCACCAAATGGCTTCATGTTTCGGCTCTCCAGAAGCGACACGCATTGAGAGATGATAGTAAGAGAGGGTTGATCGACTAGTTCTGATGAAATGCCTGGCTTGGAGCGCTGGTGCAGTTCCTTTGAAAGCTGGAACCAGCGACGGCCTTCTTCCCCAACCTTTTCTTGAGAGCTTTGGTATTCTTTCGAAACACTGGGAAGGGAGCCAGACAAGTGCGTGCAAAACTTTGCACCCAGTCGAGTAAGCTCCTCTCCTACGGCGGTAGCAATTGCAGGAGACGAGGTAGTTACAGCGCCATAGATGTCACCCAAAGTACTTAGACCAATAGATGAGCTGCGGCCAGCAGGGGGATATAAAAAGTTTTCAAGGAGAGGAAATGTGTGAGACTTGACCAATTCGCATGCGTCAGTTTCGTTCAAAGACTGGAGCGCTCGTTGGGCAGCGTTTGAATAGCATTTCCAAGCGAGCTCCGCGTTGGAACGGGGCTCTTCTCGGTGCTCGATTCCGGAACGCAATGAATTCAGCAGCTCAGATTCTGAGTCTAGATTGACGACACTGCAAGGAAGTAGAGACAACAGAGTATCTAAAGACTCCCAGAAAATTGCACGACTGCCCTGTGAACCTTTGGCAATGAATGCGTGTAGTCGTGCTGTTGAAGACTTCTTGCTCTTAGTGGAAGCTTCCCACATGTCCGGGTGATCTTTGGTAAGTTTGGCGAGGGCAAGGATGTAATCGTTGGCAGATCCCACCTGTGAGGTCTTGAGACCACCAGTAATCATGGCCTGTCTGCACTCTACAGAGTCTGCATAGGATAGTTTGCGATCGAGGCAAGAGACAAGAAGTTGACAAGTGCTTCTTCGCACGGATGGATCGGCGACTGTGATACTTTTCCAGACAGAGTCGCTAGCAAAGTACTCGTCATAGCTATCTCGACAGCGATCCATGTCAGAATCATCCATTCGCTGGAGAAGTCTAAGGATGAGCGATAGACTCGCATTTATGACTCGGAAGTACTTGGCCTCGGCATCTTCTTTTGTTGTGGAACGCTCATCGCTCAAGCTGTCTTGAGTCTCCTGGATAGCCTCGAGAGCAAAAGCCAGGATTTGAGGCTGGCACTTTTTCCAGAAGGCATCTGCCTTTTCAGGGCTTGTGAGAAAAGAACCAAGACCATCGCTGGCAGCACGAGCAACGGCGCGATCACGATCATAGAGACCGGCGAGCCATGCGCCGACGACCTTGGGAATGTGGCGTTCCATGCGCTTGCGCGCCGACTTGAGAAGCTCGAACTGTAATTGATGAGACTGCTCTCTGACACGGCGGGCATTGTCGATGGATACGCGGGGGTAAACTTGGGTCTAGTAAAGAGTCAGTTGCTTTTCCGCAAAGAATTAAGCGACAATTGGAGGCAAGTGGCATGGCGAGGGTGTCTTACCCAGACGTCGAGGATGGCATCTTCTACCCCGCCATCCTTGTCGTGGGGGTGGGCCTGGACGTAGGCCAGCAGCTCATCGAGAGCTTTAGTCTTTGTCGTGCTGTCCTTTTTCATTACATTCTTCAGAGAGACGACAATATTGGGGTCTGCAACGGCAGCAAAGGAGGGTGGTTCGGTTAGATATGAGAGGGAGCTGCCCGAACCCTGCCCACCAAAGCCACCGAACCCGGCGCCAAAAGCTGCGCGGCTGCCGCCGGTGGATCGTCCTTGGCTGCGCTTCATGGTGCAGGCTCGCCTCGCGCGTGAGGTTCGGTGAGTATCGCGAGGGAAGAGGCGATGCTGTCGACGCGGGCAGCAGCAGCGGGAGCCGGAGTGTCGTTGAAAGATTTTGAGATACAGCTTGGTGACGTCGCCACTTGTAGCTAATAGAGCTGTAGAATTGTTAAGTGGGCCCAAGTTCCAGATAGAGTCATACCGATGCGCGGGTTGGCGAGCTAACTGAAGCCTTGACAAGAGTAAATTAAGCATTTAATTAATCAATCGGCAGGAATTAGACTACGTTATGGGAGGTTTTCGAGAGCATGGCATTTTATTTCATTCATGCGGATTATCCGTGGCAGTCATAGTCCAGCTTTTGTTTGAGAACACCTCTCCAGTTACCACCACGAAAATCAGGCGAGAGGAAAGGAAGGGACATTCATCGTGATGCCGAGAACAAAAGGAAAGAAAAAAAAATAATGGCAGAAAAGTTTTCAAATCATGAGCGTTCGAGATGATAGTGTGTAATTTCATGTGTATTTTTGAGTAATATTGTAGTACAGTCCATGTTGGGAATCCTGATCCGGTTGTTTCTGGTTGAAGCAATGCCCAACCTGTGTGCAATCGACCGACGATGGCTCTCCGAGTTTCTGTTGTTGCCAGGCCATCAATGATGTGTTTGGCAGCGACTGGCACGCAGCGCAACCCGACCCGTGCTGCCCGCCGGCGTCGCGGCACCTCCAAGTTCTAGCAAACGCAACATCACCATTCCTTCGAAGTAACTACCACAAAGCTCTTGATGCCAGGTTCCACTCATCATGACGGTTGATTAATTCATCTAGTCAAGCTGACATGGAGCTTTCTATCTTAGATGCTACTCAGCGCAACTCGCTAGCAACGGCTCAGTCGCTTGTCCTGGCACGGTCGGCCCCTCTACACCTGGGAAGCAAAGACGCCGACGGAAACTTCGGCGAGCTTGGCTGCGACGAAGCGGGCACGACATACTGACAATCTACAGACAAGCTAACGCGGAACCTGTCAAAGTTTGCCCTCGCGCCGCATCATGCGCCGGTACCTTCCGTTGCGCGTGGGCCCGATTGGTTATCCATGGCGGAATCAAGGGATGAATAATCCACGCAGAACACGCGGCACCTCGTACCACTCCATCGATAGGCAGCTCTGGAGAGGTTGCTGCGGCACGATATCCACGATATCCAGGCTGTGCTGCTGCCAAATTTAGACCCCCTAGCAGTTGTTTTCACGCGCGGGCGATTCGTCTATTACCTTCCTCCCGCTCCTCTGTCTGCCGAGCACCTGCAGGATGTAGAACATATCGAAGCCCGTCACTGCTACGCATCAAATCTGACTCTTGCAATCACCTCCTTGTCAATTTTACGAATGCATTCTGGGCAGAACCTTTGACTCTCCTTTGCCCCTTGTCTCGCTCCTCATCAATCGCCCCGGCCAGGAACGCCCCAATCAAGACCCTGTCAAACTTATCCGTCCTGCACTAAACTCCGCCCGCCCTCTTGTTCCAGAGTTGTGGAGGCCCCCAAAAGCCCCGTATCCGCTGGGGTGCCGGCTCTTGTCCAGAATACCAGATACGAATCCTCTGTCGCTCGATCTGCACCATCCTATTTTTTCTCTCTTCATTCTTCTTTTTCGCCGTCGTCATTACCCATCATTCATGGTTATTGTACGCTCTCCTCGCGATTGACCGACCGACCCGGCCGCGGCAATGTCGACGTCCATCTCAACAACGCTCGCTTCGCTGGCGGCGACAACGGCCGCGTCGATAGGGCCCGTTGTAAATGGCACCAGTCTCTCATCCAGCGCCGCTGCCAACGCCACGACCACGCCCAGCCCAACGCTTCTCGTCCTACCCCAGCTCACGACACCGTTCGTGCCGCCGTCGCAATGTACTCCGGTACAGAATTGGACTGCAGCCACGGCTCCGGTAACTTTGGGGGACAGCATTGGAAGCACGATCTATTCGCAAATTCTGCTGCCAGTCACCGATGCGCAATTCTCCGCCTGCCAGCCATCTGGGTGGAATAACATCAATAGTACATACTTGTTCAGTTACAGCAAAGCCGTCTGTCCCAGCGGCTACAACTACAACCAGCTGTCCGATCTATTCAACAATCAACCCAATACAGAGACGATTCGCACAACAGCGTACTGTTGCCCGAGGTGAGTGCTAACACCAAGCTTCGTCCTGCCGCCACTGCTCATACGCTTCTCTATAGCGGCTTCAGGTACACCATGTTCTACGATATAGAGATATATAGTATATCCGGACCCAACTGCATCAAGACGACGACCTTGACTCCAACGGCGCATACCACACCCACTGCGAATACCACACCCACTACGACTACAACCGGGTCCGCTTCCAAGACGGCCGCTTCAACGGCGGCTCTTGCAGTAAGAAATGCTACCATTCCTACAACAGTCACGCCCTCAGTTGTAACAATGCTCTACCAACCCTGGTACATTGCGTGGGAAAAGAGGGATACCTCCGAGCTTTCACCAGCGCCACCGACCGTATCAGTGCAGTTTCCTGTCAAGACCTGGGAGCCCGGCACAGAAATTGATCCCAGCTTGACACGGAAGCGACCTGATCCCGACGCGTTGGATAAAGGCCTAGGGCAGATTATTGGAATTGTGGCTGGCTGCGTGGCAGCCGCTTTCGCCGCCATCTCTGCCATATCGCTCTGGTTTTGCATGCGGTCACGGCGGAGAGAACGAGAGGCGTTTTATCGCGAAGAGCACCAGCTTCAGGATCAGCGGCTGCAGCGTATCGGCGAATACCAGAGGTCGCGCTCGCCGACCGACGACGAGCCGCTCCCCGTCTACGTCAAATCGCGGGAGCAAGACAAGGCTACCGGCGCTGGCATGGCGGTGCCTCCGTACAAAGAGCGCCCAAGCTCAGAGAGCTCACGGCACAGCCAGCAGCAGGACCACCAGATTTCAAATACACGAGACGGCCGCAACGACATGCATCAAGACACGGATGGGTTGACATTGCATGATCAGCACACACTCGAGACTACACGCCAGCAGAGCGGCGCGCAATCACGTGGTGAGGGGAATCCACGACATGAGAGTTGAGGGGGTCATCGGTGTAACGCATGCTGCTACGCTTGGACAAGCGAGCGACATAGGATCATTTATCATTGAATCAGGAATTAGCGAATTGAAGTTTTCCTCTTTATTCTTCAACGGCCATGACCCGGGCATTTTGCTCGAATTGCATTTCTCTATGTACACAATCGTCATATATCATGTCATACTAATATGGGGTATACAGTTTGTTGGTTTATTCATCGTAAAATCATGCTTCTTCTGTCTGCGAAGCTTCTGTCAACGCCGCGCCTCTCGCCAGCTCCTTTTCCAGATCCTCTAGCTTGGACTGCACCGACGGCGGATGCCGCTGGTACGTGAACAGGGCGACGAGCAGCGATGCTGCGGACACGCCGACGCAAATGTACATGTCGAGGCGAAAAGCGTCGATGAAGGCCTGACGCGCCAGCAGCTGCTGCTTGGGGCCAAACTGGAAGAGGGCGAGCGGCGAGCGGTAGAAGCTGGCGAGCTCGTCGGGCGTGAGGGAGCCTTGCAAGCCCTCCTGGATCTTGGTGATGAGGACGATAATGCTGATGGAGACGCCGAGGCTGCCGCCAAAGACGCGCATCTGCGCAATGATGCCCTGGGAGATGGCTGTCATTTGTTGGTTAGCACAAGCTTTTTATTGGGTGTGACGGGGGTGGAAGAGGAAAGGACACGTACCGTGGTCTTCAAAATCGGACTGCAGAACAGCGAGAAACGTAGTACTGGAGATTTTTAGACCCAGGCCGACGCCGAGGACGGCTTCGAGGCCCCATTGCCATGCTGGTGGCTTGGGGGTGTCGGGAAGGCGGGAGAGGACGCCGCAAGAGATGGTGAGGATGGCGCTGGCGGCGAGGAGAACGGGAAAGGTGTTGTTGCGGCGCAGAGAGAGACCCCCGCCGATGGCGCAGCCGGCCGCGCCGCCGCCCATCATGGGGAGCAGAAGGGCGCCGGCCTTGACGGGCCCGTAGAGGTTGACAATTTGCGATCGGAGTGGTATGTTGATGATGGCGAGGAGCAGGACGAAGCCGGAGAGGAACGTGTCTCTGTTGTTGGATGGCCTAAGTTAGCACGTGGCTGGTTTTCGGGTTGCCATGAAGGGGGGCCGGGGGGCGCTTACAAGATGGCGGCGAGCATGACGCGGCTCGTAAGAATGTGAAAAGGCAGCTGGGGCCGGATGAGGCGAAGGCGCGGGTCGCGGGCGAGCTGGCGCTGCCAGAGGACGAGGCCGACCCAGCAGAGGCCGCTGATGACGAGGATAGAGATTGTGGGGGCGCTGCGCCAGGCGTAGTCGCGGATGGCGGCCTGGTTGATGATGAAGACGGGGAGGATGGTGGCGGCGAGGACGAGAATGGCGCCAAGGTAGTCAAGGCGGCGCATGTCAATCTTGACGAAGAGCTGGTAGTCTTTGGGCCAGAGGAGTAAGAGGAGGACGCCGGGGACGAAAGCACACGGGCCGCTAGTTTCTCGAGCGTTAGCCGTTTATCTGACATTCAAACACGGGAGCAATAGTCGAACATGGAGCCGGCCGAGAAGGGGGGGAAGCAACATACTTTATCCAAAATACATAACGCCAGCCGACATAGGTCGTGAGCAAGCCGCCGATGACGGGCCCGCAGACGCCGGCCAGAGCAACAATGACGCCGAGGGCTGAGGTGACGAGGACGACACGCGAGGGCGGGCTGAGCTCCGGGTAAGTGACCATGGCCATGGCGTAGAGGCCGGCGCCGCCGACGCCCTGGGCGGCGCGGAAGCCGATGAGCTGGTCGAGGTTGGCCGAGGCGGCGCAACCCATGGAGGCGGCGAGGAAAATGGTGAAGGAGGCGACAACGACGGTCTTGCGGCCGAGAGCGTCGGAGAGCCGGGCCATGGCGACGGCGAAGCCTTTTTATCTCTCGATTAGTTCTTTTCCCTTTTCTAGTACGGGCGAATAAAGAACGGGGAGGGGGAGACGAACCGACTTCGGTGAGGGTATAGGCCAAAACCACCCAGGACGAGGTTTTGAAATCTTCAAACTCGGCGGAAATGTCGACGAGCATGGTGGCGACGACGGTGGCGTCGAGGAGCGATAGAAACAGACCCATGCCGATGCTAACACATTCAAAGGTGTCAGTCGTACATGATTTCGCGATGGAGCTAGATCAGAGTTGTGATGAGAGGGAATTCACATACCAGAAGAATATGATGGCGAGGCGCCAGGCGGCAATGGGCTTGTTGCGCCGCACCACGATGGCGCCGTCGGCGCTGGCATTGTCGAGTGATGAGGACGGGCCCTCGCCGCGGGAGCTGCTGTCGATTGTCGTGTCCGCCGATGCGGATCCCATACTCTTGACCTCGTCGCTCATAGTTTAGGCTCCCTCTCTTATTTCTTCAATGTCTGGCCGACGATTGTCCCCTTGAGGCGCTCACGCGCGCAAAGTTGGGGGGATTGGAGCGAGGTCGTCTGTTTTGGTGCTAGTACCATTGGCCCATTACTCAGAGGTTGTCACTTGTTGCGGCTCCGTGGGCATCTGGGAAGCGAATTGTTTTCTCTTTCGCTTTTGCTTGTGGAAAGACGTGGAGGAATTATATCCAACGGCAACATGAGCCGTAAATAGGTCACTGACGTAATTTGGCCATTGTGACAAGGGAAAGGAAGAAGTAAAAGAGGTCTCGGGGTGATGGAGGAGCCCGATGGTCACAGACTCTGGGGCCCCAGATCGGCGAGGGGAGACGATCAAATTGCAACGCTAACTAAAAATGTTTTCCGCGTATTCGATTTTCTCTTTGCTTCTTTCTTTTTTGCCTGGACGTTTTCACCAAAATGGTCTTACGAATATAGCCTATAACCGAATAGAGGCGTTACCCCGCTCGTGGTGCGTCTTGTTTGGGCGACGACGCCAGAGACGGCGTGACGGCTGACAGCTTATCATGTTTAGGCCCGTGGCAATGTCCATTGCAGATCGGTCTGGGGTTCAAAGATGGGGGTTACAGTGAAGGAGGGGAAGGCTGGGCACTGTACGGAGCGTGGGCAATTGGCTTCCAACAAATGACAATATACTGCAAAAAAAGCAGGGGAGGGTGGAACATTATGTGTTTTCCTCATGATCATGATGCTTCTTTTCCTTGCCTCTTCCTTTCAATGAAAGCCTGCAACTGGCGTCACATCACCACAATGTGCCACTCAGTAACACGGCATGGCAACGCGGCACTGTGCTGGACAGACCGTATAATGTGGGCTTGTCAAGTCGGGAGTCTGGGGCTCCGGCCCCAAGAGTATTGGCGGGGAAGGCGTGCAAGTGCCGAGGAATCAGAGCTACTGACAGATTTGACATGAGATTGTGCGCACTTTGCGCAGCTGGTGGCTGGGCTGGGCTGGGCGAGGCCGAGGCATGGCAGCGGCTTTTCCCCTCAGTTGAGATGCAAATAGCTGCGGTGGCGTCTTCTGGGGGGGGGAAGCAGAAACAAAGAAAAAGGTGACATGTTGATCAGATTCATGATTAGATTTGCTGGCAAGGAGTCTGGAAAGAGCCCGAAGTCCGAAAAGACAAAACGTGCGAGCCTCTTGACCTGTCTATTATCCTCAGTCCGCGGACCTGGCTTTGTTGACAGACGGGGCGGTCTAATGGAAATAGCGGCGACGTCGCGCTGGGGTTAATTATGGGCGCAGCCTCAGCCGCAACAGGACTGACAGTATCCGTAGACGGATGAGAAATACTGGCGGGCGCGCTACGAAGAAGCTACTGCGGTCTGACAGGCGGACCAAAAAAAGAGAAAACGAGGTTATTTTTGCAGAGGCTTTGGGTGTGACGGCATCGCTCTCGTTGTTAGTGATTGGATTACCTAATTCGGAAACTGGATGGGTTCGGGCAATGAATGAGACTTGTTGTTACACCCGCATGCAGTGCTGAAATACTTTATGATAGGAGTCGTAAATCAGAAGCTATGGCGGTCACGGCACCTTTTCGTGTCTGTATTCGAGTTGGTACAAAAGACTTTCACGGCTCATCAGCCCTGGCCTCGCCACCCAGCCCAACAGCCCAAGAAGGGAATATACAAAAGACGCCAGAATCACCCTATCCGTTCCTTGAGGCCCCCAAGTGTAACGCGAGAAATTGACGTGATTGTGCGTGCGCCCGTTGGGCCCAAGAACTGGCCACGCTGACGTCATGCGCGGCCCATCTCAATTGTTGCAGTGGAGAAGGACAAAAACAAAGCGGGCTCCTGTCAAACGTTCGCTGCAAGCAGCAACCGTAAAAAGAGTAGAGGATATCTCAATTGAATGGGGGTCAAATCTGATAATAAAATGTAGGTATATAAAAGATTGGAGACACAATTCTTAACCAAAAGGGTGGATGGATTGATGTAGGGCAGGAAATGCATCTTTGAGAAATGGCGTACGGAGGACAGGCCGCCAATCCGCATAGTTACCCGACCTTGTGCCAGCCACTGCCGCTTGAGCAAGTTGGCTGCGCCACGGCTTTTCTTTTCCCCTCCATCTTTGCTTTTACTTTTGATTTCACTTGGCTGGTTTCTTAATGATACCATTGCCATACTTCTCGCTACTCTGTGTGGTTTTCGCCGTATGTGGCAGATCACGTGCCGTGGTTTGAATCCATCGTCAATTCCCATGCTTGTTTTGCCAAAGCATGAGTACTTGCGAGGTACTTGGCTGCTGTGATGGCAAGGGGCCATCTCCACTGCAGCTTGGGAAGGGTGTTGCGTCTTATCTGAGCCAATGCCAGCGAGACGATAAGCGGAACAGGTGGACCGTAGGGGCCCTGGCTATGGAGCCAGTACTAAGTACGTCACAGCCTCACGGGCAGGGAAGCGCTGCAATTTAGGTACAGAGCGCGTGCCGAGTGCCTCGAGGTGATCTCGAGCAGCACATGTAGGGTAATTCGGTGGTGATTCGCTCTGGATTACATACTGTGGACGGGGATGTAGGTAACGTTATCAAGTTTTCCCTCAGTTCAGCGCAATTGTGCTTCAGGGAGTACAGGCGTCAATAGCCGCAAGCATCTCGCCAACTGCTCCAAGATGCTACCTAGTACTCGTATCGCCAGGCCGCAGATTCTGTAGCCCTTGCTAGTGCGTAGTGCACCTTGCAACAGGGCGCAGCAAATGGACAACAAAAACCACTCAAGTAGTTGACCAGGTACCTAGGTGCATCAATGTCTTGGCTGTCTTCACGATAGACAGCGAGACGTCTCTTTGCAGGTCAGCCAGCACTCTGCTACAGCGCCTTGAACATGTCATTTAGCGGTCGTCCTGCCTGCACCTTTACGGAAGTAGATGTCACCAAACCGCCAAGACTTGCCCCGGCCACAACCTGGGGGACTCCATTTGCGATGAGAGTGGTCCGTGAAGAACCTCTAACCTCTGCCAGTGCAGTGCCAGTATCTCCAGCCATTTTCTGCTATTAAATTCTCCAATGGCTCTGTCGCTGGGGACTCCAGTTGCTTCAGTGGCTTCTGCTGAACGACTGCTAGGTAGTGGGCTGCCTGGCGCAATACGCCTGCAAGCCTGTAACCACGGCCATCGCCTGTAGCCCCGGCCCCCACTTGAATCTGTGTGTACCTTCCAAGTACCCAATGTGCTGTCTCCGTTAGTTACCTTATCCTCCACGATTTCGCCCGTGCTCCGTTCGTCGTCTTAGACTTTCCCCTCATCCGTCGCTTCAACCTCAAACCTCTTCCTCTTGTCATCACTTTTCTGCATCTGCAATCTCACGAAATCTCCTCTTTCCCTGTCGACTACCCCTTCTCCTTCTCTGCCTCTATCTCACGCGGCCCCTCTCCCCTCTACTGCCGTGTGGCTAGATGCCATATACATCGACGCTCCCACATACTCCCGCTTAAACCTTCACTGCCGGTATGTACCCGGCCTTGGTGTTGCCACTGTCGCTCCTTGTTTCTGTCCCCCTCAATGCTGATTCGTTGTTATTCCAGAGCACTAAGCAGTCGCGGGACCAACTTTATAACCTTACAACCGCACACTCGCCATCATGATTTCAGCCGCTACTCAGTCCACCCCGCGCGCCAGGCTGGCTTTGGCCCGCGCTTCCACCACATCTGCCGCTCGTCAGATTCGCCAATACCGCTACGGCCCTTGGCAGGTCGAAACCGACCACGAAGCCCGCGGTCGCCATCGCTCAGTCCGCTACAGATACATGGAGACGCTCAGCCGCAGATTTGCTTGGGACAGCAAGAGCGCTCGCAACGCCGCCAAGTCCACCACCCACATCACCCCAGCTTACACTCACGCCATACATAGCACCAGCATCAGCTACGCTGACACTGCCAATGTCAAGTCTTGGTCCGATAACCTTTCGAGTTTCAGCTCCGCCAAGACGGCCGGCGCTCTCCAACGCGATGCTGTCGACCAGCTGCTGCGTCCTCAGCAAGACACCCCACAGAGCATCAAGAATCTCCGCCTTCCTCTCAAGAGCGTCCGCGACTATGTTCAAGATTTTGCTCCCAAGGACACCACACAAACTGTCGATGCCGAGAAGATGATCGAAGCCACCTCGCAGTTTCCCAAGTACAAGGACCTTCACGCCTACAAGTCGGCCAGCTTTGACGACCCTAACACACCTTGGGAGCTCACTGCTGAAGAAAAGTCCAAGCACTACAACGACTTGAAGAAATACCGCCCCATCGAGTGGAACGAACCCGACGGCCTGCCTCCCCAGAGCGCTGAGCAGTACAAGGACCTAAACGAGTACAAGCCCTCCAAATATAATGAGCCCGATGGCCTTCCCGGCCGTACTCCCGAGGAGAAGAGCAAAGACTACGATGACCTACACAAGTACGGCCCCGTCACCTGGAACGAACCTGATGGTCTCCCTGGCATGACTGCCGAGGAGAAGACCAAGCTCTACAAGGATCTCAACAAATACGGTGCCGTGACGTACAGCGAGCCCGATGGCCTCCGCCCTTTGACTCCGGAAGAACTATCCAAGAACTATGAGGACTTGGACAAGTACGCCGAAGGCTTCAAGTGTAAGGATGCTCTCCTCAAGGCTCAGCAGGCCCGCGAGATGGACGGCACCCCCCGTGGTACTCCTCGCCCGCCCAAGATTGACGTCAAGCCCGCCAACTATGCCCAAGAATACAAGGACCTGGACAAATACGGCCCTGTTCGCTGGAACGAGCCTGACGGTCTCCCGCCTCCCACTCCCGAGGAATTGAGCAAAAGGTACGATGACCTGGATCGCTACGCACAGTATGAAAATGCTGGTCCTCAGTCGGCCCGCATTCACCCGGAGGAGGTTTCCAAGCGCTACGGCGACCTCAACAAATACGATGACTTCCCCAACGCCGACCCTGCTGTTGCACGTATTCACCCAGAGGAAGCATCCAAGCGCTACAGTGATCTTTCAGAATACCCCAGAGCGGGATTCGAGGAGCCTGACGTCAAGGAACACGTTCATCCCGAGGAGCTCACCAAGAATTATGCTGATCTTGCCAGCTACAATCCCCGCGCCTTCGACGCAGCCGACAAAATATATCCGACTCACCCGGAGGAAGCCACCAAAAATTACAAGGATCTCGGCAGTTACGATAGTCCCATTCTGGATGGCATTGGCGCGCAACCTATAAACTCCGAATTCAATGAGCACGATCTTGAGATTCGTCTCAAGACTGCTTCTCACCAATCTAGCGCGGGCAAGCTGCAGTTAGCTCCCAATGTGCCCAACGGCGCTGCCAAGGCTGCTGCCAAGCGTTGTTTCGTCAACCTCGAAGATGCCAAGAAGAAATATCAGACCTCTTTCGAGGCCGACGTCCCCAAGGGCCCAGTAATGAAGGCACAGCCCATTGTTGATGTCGAACTCGAGGCCGCCCGCCGCGCTGAGAACCTTGTGGATGGCAAGTCCAAGTACGCCGCTGAGTGGGGTGCTGAGGAGCACCAGCAACCACCGGTGGCTTCACAGCTCGAGACTGTCGCTGAGCAGAGACTCTCCAAGCTTGAGGCGGCCAAGGCTGAGCACGAGCGCCGCTTTGAGCAGGAGAGCGACGAGGGCGTCAGCTCCATGGACGAGAGCTTTCCTACGAGCAAAAGCACCGTCCAAGAGGCCCTCGACAAGCTGTCTGCCCAGCAGAAGGGCGCCATGAGCGCGGCCGAGCGGGCGCAGGCTCAGCAGGACCCCTACTCAAAAACCCCGCAAGGACTGGAAGTAAGCTATTCACGAGAAACTGGCGGTAAAGCGACTTGGCCGACACTAGTGACGCATTATCGATCCGACGCTAACGAAGCTGCAGAACAAGACTCGCCGTCGCAAGCAGTAAGTGGAGGTCGTGGCGCCCACACAGCCGCCGCCGAGTACGTGATCCTCGCGTTTGATCCGGAGACGCAGACGGTCAATGTCGCAGAGACGAGCTCGGCCGTGGAATCGATTGGCTCCTCGTCGCAGCAGACGCCCGCTGAGACCATTCTGAGGCTGTCGAACCCAACCAAGTTCTTCCCGCACTTTAAGCCCCTGCAAGCGCATGGCTACGAGATTGTCTCGGGCCGCGGCGACGTCTTGGTCTTTCGCAGGGTCGGGCGGGCGGAGCCCGGCGCGCCTGCATACGACCCCAGCGTCGTGGGCAGGCGGAAGCGATCGCTGGGCAGCAAACTGGTCCTCGGCACGGCGGCGGCGGCCGGCACCGTGTATGGCGTCGGCGTGTTGGCGGAGCATCTGTCGGTAAATGGCCTGATTTAACAAACTTTCTTTTTCCCTGCTTTTTTTTTGTTGCTTTATAAATATGGCGCACGCATGGATACACCTTACAGCAGACATGGATTCCTGGCGTTTTTTTTTCTTTTACTTTCTTGACTTATTGTGTATAATGGATTACACACACACGGTCGTGAAAACGACCCAAGACCCGGTTTCGACCGCAGATTTTAAATAGCTTGACATTCTTAAGAGCTTGAATTACAATCCTCCATTCCTTCGTAGCCATTGTTTTCCTGCTGCATTCGGTGCTTAATTAGGTTTGTCTGCCGGCAAAGCTTTCTGTTCCATTCCTTGCAGTCATTCTGTTTGTCATGTCGTCGTTCTGCAAACTGCATGTTCTCGCCTAAATATTCATTTCGACGTCTTTTGTTTTCGGATTCTTTCTTCTTCAAAATTCTCTTTCAAGATTCTCTTTTTCCTCGCATTGTCATGTCAACTTTTCAAGGCGACCGCTCGGTAAATCCAGGGCCGGTCCGGACACTATCCAGCGCCGCCATCTGCAGTTCGTGCTTGCGGTCCTGCGCGTTCCAGCTCTGCCGGCGCTCGAAATTGGGTGTCCACGACGAAGTCTTTTGCTGGGCCGACGACGCTGCGCTGCTGCTGCTGCTGCTGCTACTGCTGATGGCTCTCTTCTTCTCCTGCTGCGTGCCACGTCGGTCGCCAAACTCTACTTTTTCTCATGCGCAAAAGGGATTTGCAAAAGTTAGCCTGCTTGTCGCAAGGACTGTGCAAGGTGATTTTGTTGCGTGGGCGCGTACCTCGCGTGGTGTGCAGCGGGAGGGTGGTCTGCTGCGCCGGTTCGGACATTATATTAAAGGACCGATAAGGGGAGGGAGAGGATAGGTTCTGGGTGTTGAGGTGGGAGAAGAAAATGCTACGAGGCTGATGAGATTGGGTCAAGGAGAGATGGGTATGACGAGGTTTGCGTATGTGTGCAGCTGGAGAGCCTGGTTGTTTTTATCGGAAGGAGGTGAGGAGGTGGCAATGTTTGTCACGAGACCGTGGATGCGTGTGTGGCTGCCTTGCTTTCCCGTAAGACGTCTCAAGTCTACGAGCCTACACAATTTTTTTTTAGACAGTTTGACCGTAATATACAGGGCTGTTCGGCCAATGTTGCTATTCATGCACAACATAATTCTGGTCTTGTAGCCATTTGGAGAGAATCCATCACCAATCGCAGGGTAGCTATGGTGGCAGCGGTTTTAGCCCGGCTCTACCTACCACGCAACAAGCCCGAGGAAAAGAAGCTGAAAAGGTGTACAACTCTCCAAGGATGAGCGCAAACGAATATATAGAGCAATAAAGAAGATAAAATGACAATCTAGATGGTGTAGTACATTGCAAACTTGATAGATTGTGACGCTAAAGCGTAGCCACCCAATGAGTCAGTACTTTGTGTAGTACTCTGCTGAAAGGACGAGGAACCCGACCCACGACAAGCAAACACTCAAGCACGAGAAATGAAATCAGCACAAATAGCGAACTAGCGCGGGGAGCCAGCGCAGCAGACTTATCGTCGGAAAAGACGACGGAACGGGTTGTTCAGCCTGCTAGCGCCACTAGACACGACCTTTGGTGTCGGTCCATTAGACGGCTTCGGTGTATCAGAGGGCTTCGTTGCATCAGAGGACTTCGTTGCATTAGAGGACTTCGTTGCATCAGAGGACTTCGTTGCATCAGATGTTTTTGTTGTTGTAGATGGCTTCGGCTCTGCCACCTCAGATGGTTGAGACTTCGTTGTATCAGATGGCTTTGGCTCAGCTGTATCAGATGATTTCGACTCTGTTGTAGTGGATGGCTTCGGTTCGGTTGTATCACATGGCTTTGACTCGGTTGTAGTAGATGCATTTGGTTCCGTTGTAGCGGATGGCTCCGGCTCTGCTGTAGTAGATGGCTCCGACTCTGCTGTAGTAGATGGTTTCGGCTCCAATGCCGTGGATGACTTCGGCACCGTTCCATTGGCCGGTCGAGAGGCCGCCAGGCTTCTGACGTTAAAGCCACCGCTCATGACGGCGTTAATCAGGTCATGGCCAACCTCAGTCTGCAAACCATCTGGTGCGGTAAGGTTTGCCAAATCAACTAAATCAGTGTCAGCATTCCTGTAGATACAACATGTAGCTTGGCACATGGACTTACACCAAGATTGGTCCGCCTCTGGATGAGGCCCGGTTGTGCCAACCCAGCCTTCGCCATACATGTTGAGCGTCGCAGCGACGCGGTCCGTCTTTGAGTACCGTCCCAGAACGTAGCTCGTGTTATCTTCGACGAAGTCCTTGACATAGTTTCCTTCCTGGTAGTAGATCCAACGATTGGTGGCCGTTTTACCCGCGCTCGAGCCGGAACTGAATACCCAGTTGATCTGAACTATCGTATCCCTGTCATCCCTGACTTGCGCGTCCTCCTCATCGCACTCAGCAGAGACGTCGGTACCGTTTGGAAGCAGGCCAAGGCCTGGCGAGTGGCCAGCAATGTATGCACCAAGACAAAAGCCAAGGTAGCGACCGCCGCCGGCAACAAACGAGCGAATGGGTTGCGCCACGGGCTTGACTACTTTCCACAGGTTGTCCACATCTGCAAAAATGGGGCAAATTAGTATCGAGAGAGCGGCTAGGGCAACGTCATCACGGCAATACGTGGAAACAAGTTTAAGGTGCGGGCCTTGATCCGCGCAACGCCACGTCTTGGCGATGTGGTATAGTAAAGTTTAACAATTTGCATGAAAAGGAACCGATAAGGGAGGTGGTGTGATTGCCCGGTGGGGAGATGTAGGAGAGGAGGGAGCGACGAGTTGGAGGATTGCTTCTTGAAACAGGGCTCCAGAACGAAAAGTAAACAGTATCCAAGGACAAGAGAAGCATACCTGCACCGCCTGGAAAGGCAAGGAGCTTTACAGTCTTCAGACTTTCGGCAGTTATGTCTTTTGGCCCGACGTAGGCGACTTGAAAATTGTGAGGAGACGACTCGAGGAGCTGGCCAACCGCCTCAGACAGGTCGGGGTCATCTCCCGGGCCAAGCCACACAAAGGCTCGTGGCCGATCGGCGGCCGCGCCGGAGCCCATGAGCTGGACCATGACGAGCAGTACTAGGAAGAGCGAAGTGACCCGGCGAAAAGAATTCAAAGGAGCGGAGGCGGAAACCTAGATTAAAAGTCTGTAAGCTATTGATGCGTAGTTCTGGAGCATGCATATCTTGTGGCATTTCGTTTTTTTTTTGTGGCTTGCATGATGAGGGAGTTGGGATGATGGGAGCTGACCATGGCGGCCACGGGAGTCAAGGTATTTGGTCAGAGCACACCACACCCCCCGCGAGCTGAGAAAGAATCTATTCTCGAATGCTGAAAAGTGAGATGGATTCGGCGCCACCGTCAGGATTGGCGATTTATTGCTGCACGAGTTGTACGATGAGTGAGACGGAGCAGACAGCCCACAACCACCAACCACGGCACACGCTGCCAGGAACGGCTGACCACGGCTACAGGCTCGTTGCACACTGCAGATAATTAATATAATATAAGCTTGTCAGCTAGCACTCAGCTGGCTGCAGCAAGAACGAAAATTGATGAAGGTCGTAGCATTCACGATGCAAAAGAAGAACGATGCGATGGAAAAGCAGAAAATAGCTCAAACAACAAGGCACGGTGGGAATTTTGTATTGAGACTTGAGACGAACAAACGGCGTTGCCTTGGACTGACAGCGCCCGCAGCGACGCCAGCTGGCAGCGCCCAACGTACAACGGGCAACGAAAGGGTGACGACGCCTTCTTCGTGGCGCAGCACGGAGTAGGCACGGAGTAGAACAATGTAAATAGTCAACAGGGCAGCATGTTTGCTCTGGCTTGCCATCTTCATCTTAACGACCAATATTCAAGCAAACGACCCGCGACAGATGGAGCGTCACTTTTGCTTCATCTTTGTCCATAATAAGCGACAACTCCCATCCACTACCTTACTCATCCAAACTTGAAATCCCGCATCACGTCTCACCTAAACATGACAATGTCATCGTCGGACCTGCCATCGTCGGGCTTGTCATTGTCGGACTTTACTGCCGCCACCTTCAGTCACGTCTCTGCCTTAGTCCTGCACCCCGACAAATGAAACGCCATATCATCAAGCCCGATTACGCCACCGAGTCGTTGTTCTTTGTTCTCCCCGGCGCCAGCTCGGAAAAACCACCATGAACGGGCGCTCTTCGTCGACGGCGTGACAGGGTCAATGTGACGACAACGAGGAATAAAAGCAGCCTCGTCGGCACGGAGCCAGAAGATTGAAGCGACTGGCACGCAAAACAATGCTCCGAGGAAAGAACAAGAGTTCTACTCCGACGAAACGAACAATATGGCGCCATGGTCAATTCACTGGTCGATTCTTGCGCTCATCTAACTGATACTAATCAGCACGCCCCCGGCTCACTCTCGGCACAACATAACAATGGATGGAGAAAAGTCTCCGGGCCTGGAATCATCCCAATTTACTCCGTACCTTCCTAACGGCTTCTGGTGGCGGCTGACCAAATTCAAATTGTTTCCACCAACCTAATCGAAAGCTATTTATCAGCATCTTTGTTGGTAGTGCAACACGAAACTGACGGAAGCACACCAAAAAAGATGCAGACTTGGCCAAAGACTTGACACCAATTTTAGCTGACACCGGCCATGGACGGTGCGGGAAATACCGAGGGTACGAGGGGACAACAGAGGGCTGTCTGAGACAGTGGCGCAATTGTGCTTGAAGAAGCTGCAGGCAGCAAGTATTACACGGTCCCTGGGCCTGTGGCTAACATCACGACATGGCACCCATGGTTGCAATGAACGAGCGAGTTATGGCTGGGGTGCCGCTTTGCCGTCAATCATACCCCTCGTGCTCTCGCAGATTCTTGGCCTGCTGCCACTCTTCGGCACTTGTTGCTCGTGGTGCTTTGAGGCTGCGCTGCTGGCTGCATCCGCGGATCGACTCGTCGATATTCCACTCCATTTGCAGGCCTTGCTCGTCCCGCTCCGGACTCCCACAAAAACATAGCGACAACAAGGTCCTGGCATTACGATTTGACACATGGGTCTTGCGAGATAGAGTCAGGCCAATTGCAAGCTCTGCTTGCCGCTCTAGCGTGGCGGCCCACGGCTCGTAGATCTGAACCCAGACCCAGAGTGCAGGGGGCCAGGGGCAGGGGCCTCGACTGGCATACGTGGTACTGGTAAAGCGACCATTCAGCCTCGGTGCATCAGCTCTGGGAGAAGAGACTCTTCAGTGGCCTGGACTCCATGCTTCTTTTCTTGCCTCCCTTTCCATTGATTTAGTCAGCCATGATGCAATAGGCATGAACTTTTGTTCTCGTGGCGTGTAGTATTCATTTATTGCACTTTCAGGGACTGGGGCACGTGGCTAATTTTAGCAGTCACACAAAACCTTGGCGTGCTCTATTGATTATCAAAGCCGCTCTGCTTCTTGTTCAACGCGACTTTTTGCGAGCATTACAGCACGTTATTTGTAACGGAATCGTGTTACGAGTGAGTGGCTTTGGTAGGGCTGCTGACCCTCGATAGCCGTGGCAAGGCGTGACGCCCACTCGGCCAGCCCTGGGCTGAAACTAAAACTTAATCCGCCATTGAAACAAGAGGCATCAAGTCTCTATCCGATGATGCCAAGGTGATTCAGCTCCTCACCACGCCGGTGGTGATTGGGTCGATGCTCCAGGGCTCCATTGCGAAGCATCTAAGATCACTTCTAGGTGCCGCCACTTTCCGCCACAATGGAACTGGCACTTTGCTCACTCAGATAAGCTCACCTGTCAGAGCTGAACATGAATCGCGCTACGGGGAAAAAAAAAAGTATACGGGACTTTGCCGATATGAATCTGATTTCTCGTCATAGCGTCACTCAATTGCATTAAGCGTGCTTCAACAAGATGACGCTGCTGTCGATACAAGGAAAGATCAAGAGAAAAAAGATCAGCATCCGTACAGCAAGAGGAAATGCCTTAATGCCGATATAGCCGCCATCGCATTATTTCCCTTTGATTTCCCCACTCAAAGCAGGAGAAATGGACTATTCCAGGTAGGGCAATGTCAACTTGCATCTTGCTTACAGAAGCTGGCTTAACGGATACCGGTGTGCCATCATGTCCGCGCTGCCGATTCGGCCTGTGAGCTCGGAGGCTGAAGCGGCCAGCCACTGCAGCAACTTGTGGTCAGATGCAGAATAGTTATGGCCCGCTTGCTTGACCTGCTCTACCCGGTCATAGGCCCCCAACTCTGCTGCCAATCCCAAAAAGGCTCATGGAGACCCGAGGCCAGGCACCAAATTTTGCGCCGCAACCCTGTGGACAGTTTTTGGCCGTGAATACGTGCTCGACGCAAGCCACTAATGAGATGATGCCGGCAAGCCATAATGCTGCCCTCACGCACAGGGCCGAGCTTGGCATCGACCCTTCTCACGCCACCGCCTGATGGCCCTTATGGGCTCTGATGTCGACACGGTGCCCGCTAAAGACTGGCCGCTAAAGCTCGCTCCGGACTAAACCGACAGGAGATATTAATTAAATAATCTAGTTCGCAACATGCGCAGCATCAGCTTAGAGTATGTAAGACAAGCCGAAGCGATGAGCTGGAACACGGTCCCCATCGGCGCCGGAACGGCTGAGAGCCAGTTCAAGATAGTTTGCGAGTCGCCGGCACTTATATAAACCTGCCACCGATGTCGAGACAGAGTTATGAATTCATTCACTGTGCAGCTCGATATCCATCTCTCCAAATCACCACAGCTTACTGGTGGCTTCGGGCAGATCTGGTTGTTTTCTGTCCACTGCATTTGAATCTCTTCATGAGCATACCTTTGGGCCGCAACCATGACTACAGGCAGCAAAGAAACACACTACTCTGCGACGTCCTCGTCCACTTCTTCTACACTATCTCTGTCTTCTGCACCTTCATCTATCACACAGGATCCCTCAAAATACGCCCTGTACCCGTACGAGGAGGCTGCCAAGGAAAGAACGCTCGTCGATATTTTTACTGCTTCCACCAGCTTATTCCCAGAAGAACTTGCGCTCGATAATGGCTCCGATAGCTTGACCTATGCCGAGTTGACCGACGCTGTTGGTATCCTCGTCGACCGGTTGCATGAAGCTGGCATCGGCCCTGGTGATAGAGTTGGCATTCGCGTCACCTCTGGCACAGCAGAGCTATACGTTGGCATCCTGGCCATCCTGAAAGCTGGAGCTGCTTATGTTCCTGTGGATGTTGATGACCCCGATGAGCGCGCCAAGCTCGTCTTCTCAGAAGCAGCCGTCTGCGCTGTCATTACCGACCACAATACAATTACACTGCAAGACACGAAGCCACTCGGCAACACAACATCACGCAAATATCCCTGTCCAGACAATGATGCTTGGATCATCTTTACATCTGGCTCGACTGGCAAGCCGAAAGGCGTCGCCGTCACGCATCGCAGCGCGGCTGCCTTTGTCGACGCCGAGTCGCACCTCTTCCTGCCCAAGAAGCCCCTTGCCCCGGGTGACCGTGTCCTTGCCGGGCTATCTGTGGCTTTTGATGCCTCCTGTGAAGAGATGTGGCTAGCCTGGCGCCACGGCGCATGTCTCGTGCCGGCGTCGCGCGCGCTAGTCAAGGCTGGCGCGGAGCTGGGCACGTTTCTCACCGCCCAAAGCATATCCGTCGTGTCCACCGTGCCGACGCTGGCAGCGCTGTGGCCGACGGAAGCGCTCCATGGGCTTCGTCTACTGATCCTCGGCGGCGAAGCGTGCTCACCTGAATTGGCCAACAGGCTCGCCGGCGCCGTCGGCGCCGTTTGGAACACGTACGGCCCCACCGAGGCGACGGTAGTCTCGTGCGGCGCCCCACTCATCGTCGGTGATCCGGTGGTGCGGATCGGCCTGCCGCTAGCCGGGTGGCGGCTAGCTGTTGTCGGAGCCGATGGCCATCCCGTCCGCTGGGGCGAAGAAGGCGAGCTTGTCATTGGCGGTGTCGGCATGGCTCGCTATTTGGACCTCGAAAAGGACAAGGTCAAATTTACACCGTCCCCAGCCTTTGGCGGCGAGCGCGCCTACTGCAGCGGCGACTTGGTGCGCGCCGAAAAGGACGGCCTCTTGTTCGTTGGCCGGAATGATGAGCAAATTAAGCTGGGTGGCCGACGCATTGAACTCGGTGAAATCGATGCGGCCATGATGACACTACCCGGTGTAAAGGGTGCTGCTAGCGCCATTCGGCGCACCGACACGGGCAATCAGGTCCTCGTCGGATATGTGGTGAGGGACAGCAGTGCCGCCACCACGTCGGATAGGAGCTTCCTGAAACGTGTCTTACCCCCAACTTTGATTCCTATGCTCATCACCGTCGACAATATTCCTGTTCGCACCTCTGGCAAGGTTGACCGCAAAGCCCTTCCGTGGCCACCGCCCGAGTCATCCTCGGCTGCAACCGCCGAGGGAAGTACCATGGGCTGGGTGTCCAGCCAGTGGCGCGCAGTCCTTGGCGCATCTGGCGCGTTACCAGAGTCCAACTTCTTTGAGCTCGGTGGCACCAGCCTGGCCGCCGCGCAGCTGGTCTCTCAGCTGCGCCAGAAATGCCACACCTTGTCCGTGGCGGACATCTACGAGCACCCAACCCTGTCTGCCATGACAGAGCGCATTGACGAGCTGCTGGGCACCACTATTGTGACGCGCGAGGTCAAGCTCAGCCCGCGCTGGGTCATTTTTATCCAGAGCATCGTCCTCATTGCCGCTTTTCTCATCGAGGGCCTCCGTCTCATGACGCCGCTGTTCATGTCCCAGAAGATTTTTCAAGCAATATTTAAAGGAGACTACTGGGCGACGAGACACGCGCTGCCTTGGTCCGCTGTGATTGTGCTCTGGGTCGTCTTCATGACGCTGCCGGGCCGTCTCCTGACGACTGTCATGATTGTGCGCTCCATCACCATTGGCATTCGTCCGGGCGAGTATCGCCGCGCCGGCCTGACGCATCTTCGCCTCTGGACCGCGGACAGGGTTGTTGGACTTGGCAGGCTGACGGCCATGGCCGGTACCAATTGGGCCCGGTGGCACGCTTGGCTCATGGGCTGCCATGTCGGTCGCGATGTGCAGCTGCATACCCTCGCGCCCACGACTGGACTGGCTAGCTTTGGCGACGGCGCTGCCCTCGAGCCCGAGGTGGACATTGCTGGCTACTGGCTCGACGGTGACGTGTTGCATGTCGGCAGCATTACTGTGGGTGAGGGTGCTAGAGTCGGAGCGCGCACCATGCTCATGCCCAACTCTGTCATCGAGCCGTATGCCACTGTTGAGCCTGGTCTTTCTATCCAGGGCGTCGTCAAGTCACCCCTTCCGCCGTCGGCTTCCTCGTCGGACCAGGGCTCCAACCACGATAGCTCATTCAAACCGACCCCGGGAAGCTTTCGCATGGCCATTCTCTACACTCTTGCCCTCGTGCTCCTCGACTTCATGTCCGTCTTGTTGTTTGCTCCCATTTGGGGCTTGATGCCCACCATTGTCAAAGACTACACCGATTTTAGACAGCTCAGCATTGGAATCATTGCAATGACGGTTCCGGGAACAGTCATTGGCATCTTTCTCTACACCGCCGCTCTTGTCCTCATTGTGCGGCTTGCCAACCGTAGCATTCGCCCCGGCTCGCACTCGTGGCACAGCTGGACTGCGTTTTGCGCTTGGCTTATCCATTTTCTCATGATGGACATTCGAACGAGCATGTTTCCCATGTTTGCCAGCTTATTCACGCCCGTCTGGCTGCGCCTGTTGGGCGCCAAAATTGGTCGCAACGTGGAGTCGTCCACCGTGGTGCCCATGCCGTCTCTTCTCACCGTGCATGACAATGCATTCCTTGCCGACGATGTTCTCATTGCACCGTATGAGCTCAGCGGTGGACGCATGCACCTCGGTCCTGTGACCGTTGGAAATAAGACGTTTCTTGGCAATTCTGCAATTGTAGATCCAGACATCAGCGTCCCTGCCAATTCGCTCATCGGCGTGCTGGGCTCTGCGCCGGGTGGTCTGGGCGAGAAGCAGATGCAGACGGGCTCCTCTTGGCTTGGTCGCCCTCCCATCTCACTCCCTCGCAAGGTTGACTCCAACATTGACAATGCGCTCACATTTGCACCCCCGAAGAAGCTGGTCCTTGCTCGTGCTCTGATTGAGTCTTGCCGCGCCATCCCTCTTATTCTCAATGGCGTCATCCCCTCCATGGCGAGTCTCGGCACGCTCTGGATGCTGTGGAGGTTTGGTATTGTCTGGGCAATTCTCGCCTCCGGAGGTTTTCTCGTCGGCGCAGCGTTTCTCGCCGCCATCATCACCATTGCCGCCAAGTGGCTCGTGACGCCCAACGTCAAAGCCGGCAGCACACATCCGCTCTGGAGCTCCTTTGTCTGGCGCAACGAACTTGCCGACTCATTCCTGCAGTCCCTGGCCGTTCCTCTCATGGTGCGCTACTTTTACGGCACCCCTGTGCTGGCCATGTTCTTCCGCGCCCTCGGTGCCAAGATTGGCCACGGTACGTGGATCGAGAGCCACCTGCTGCCCGAAGCGGATCTCTGCATCGTCGGAAACGGCGCTACAATCAACAGAGGTAGCTTGCTGCAGACGCACTTGTTTCACGATCGGCTGATGCGTCTGGACGAGGTCCAGCTCTGCGATGGTGCTACACTGGGTCCCCTTACAGCGTCGCTTCCTGGTACTGTGATTGGCCCGGGCTCGACAGTTTACCCGGTCTCGCTCGTGATGAGAGGCGAACATCTACCGGGAAGTACACAATGGCGAGGCAATCCTGTGCGGCCGTGGAGCGAGGGCACTGACGAAAGATGGGTAAACAAGGGTTCGCGAAGTACTAGCTGGGACTCGCCGACGCCAGTATAGATGAGATTTTTACAGCTGTTTGGGTTTTGATGTTTGATTTTACTTGATCTTTGTTTTTGGTATACATGTTAAAGCTGGAAGAAAAGGTGGATGGGCTGAAACTGCTTTTCTTGTTTACAAGGTCGATGATTGGAAGAATGTTTTGTCTAATTATATAGCATGAAGTTATCCAGTCTCTCTGCGAGGTCAGACAGTGTAGCTTGCCCTTGGCGGCATGAAATACAGTTTAAATTTATACTCTGCAGAGCTGACCATTCTCCAGCTGGTGCCAGTGCTCGTTTCCGACGCAGGGAGTACACCAAAAGACGTCGTGAGGGTCGACCTTGCTCTTGATTTGCGCAAGACGAGGATAGTTGGTACCCCAAAAGCTATCTTGAAAATTAGGCTCAAATATCGAAGCCTAACGATTCTATGTCAGCTACTTTGCGTTTAATCCTGCCAAAATAAAAAGTTCTTCTTACCTCGTTGAGGTAGGCACCAGAAGAGGGCGTGATTTTGCGGACCGGCGCCCACGCCTTTTCAAGCTCCTTGAGATTCCGATCCGTGGCCTTCTTGTCAAAGGGAACGCCCTGAGTGGCGGTGACTAGTTCAATTTTTGTTAGGGCATGTTTCGAAAAAAAAAAACGAAAAACGTTTCAGCGCCTTGCGCACAATGCTTTTGTGTTGGCAAACATACTTGTGTGAACGTAGGCGCTGCGCCAGTGCGAGCTGACGGCGTTGCTGCCGCCCGCCGGCTTGGCCTCTTGCACGCCCTTGCCGCCGACGAGAAAGAATGTCGAGTACCCGCCCGGCCCGGTGCCCGACAGCAGGGCCTCGCCCAGCGCCTTTTCGTCGCTCGTCAGCGCGTGGCGGTCTAGCAGCCGCGACACGAGGTACTTGTTGTCGCCGACGGATTCCGTGTCGGCGTTGGCGGCGAAGAAGGCGAGAAAGGACGCGTACTCGGTGGTGCTGTAGAAGAAGCCGGCCTGGCCGCCGGGCCAGCGCCGGTGAATGGTGTCGTTGATGGGCTTGAACAGCGCGGCCACGGTGTCGGCGCCGCCGCGGGTGTCGTTGTCGAGAAGGGCTAGGCGGCCCTGGAAACCGGCGAGGTGGTCGGGGAGGCCGGGGATGCCGGGCGCGGGGTTGGAAAAGTTGAGGGTGATTGTGTCGTAGCCGGAGAGGCCGGCGTTCATGAGCGCGGGGCTCTGGGCGCCGACGTAGCCGAGGAGGTCGCTGAGGATGGGCGAGCCCGGGACGGTAAAGGCGACGAATTGGGCGACGGTCATTTTAGGACTGGGGACGGTCTTGACGGTGAAGCTCGTGACGACGCCAAAGGTAGAGCCGCCTCCCTTTTGTCAACATGGGGGTTAGCAATGTGCTCCTTTCTCTCTTTAACAGTTTCAAAGTTGTGGTTGAGTGTTGTGTCGGGGACTTACCCCGCAAAGAGCCCAGAAGAGGTCCGGGTTCTGGTCCTGATTCACCTTTTGAATCTTGCCGTCAGCCGTCACGACCTCCATCTCAATGACCTGGTCGGCGGCGAGACCGTACCGCGGCGAGAGGATCGAGTGGCCGCCGCCGGTGATGTATCCGCCGGCGCTGACCGTCTTGGAGCCGCCGCCCACGACTGTCTGGCCGTGCTGGTCGAGCGCCGCGTAAATGTCCCACATGACGGCCGCGCTGCCAAAGGTGGCAGAGTTGCCGTGGAATGTGCGGCCAGAAGCCAGCGTGAAGTGGCCGGCGTGGTACTGGATGCTGTTGTCGAGGTGGTGCGTCCAGAGAGATAGCGTGCCGGGGGCGTTGGAGCGGCCGAGGAAATCATGGCCGCTCGACTTGATATTCAGACGCACATTGTTTCTGCGAGCTTGATTTTCCCCAACAATGTTAGAGATGGCCGCATCAGCTTATTTTTTTCTTCTTTTTTTTTTCTTCTCTAAGAAAGAAATACCCGCAACAAGGCTTACCAAAGTCGACGCCGGCCTTGACGTCGGCCGACGACGTCACATTAATCACATACGCCGGGTAGCCCGCGGCGCTGCACGGCATGCTCGGGTCCGGCAGGCAGGTGTAGTTTGTAAACACGTTGGACATGATAGAGACGGGGTCTGCAAGGTGAAACTCGGACGTCTCCCACTGCTCGGCGACACTCGCGCACCGCGCCTCGTCGTAGTTGGGCTGGTCCGCGTGGCAGACGCCGCCGGGCAGTGTCGTCGGCCGCAGCAGCCGACCGTCGACCGTCTTGTTGAGGCCGCGCCAAGCATCGGCCGACGGCCAGCCCGCGACGCCGGGGTAGGCCTTGCACGATGACGGCGGACCGCGATGAGAAAGCGCGGGCGTGGCTGCAGCTTGCTCGCCGGCGGCAGCCAAAAGTAGAAGAAGCGCAGTGTTGGTGACGGACGCCATCTTTGGCCGTTGCTTGCAATGGTACTGTGTGTAAGAGGGGACGAGTTGGCTTCAGCGTGGCCGCGAAGCTGCAATATGAGAGGCCCCATGCTCGTCTTATACATGATGGCAAGGACCGTGTAGTGTTCGCATCACGGGGATCCTCGCCGTCCCATCAGTATGCAGACCATTTTGGGGCAGCTGGGGTGCTGAACGCGGACTTGTGCTGGGATCTGATCTTACGTGAGGGGTGGTGTATCAGGCTAGGATAGTGGCATGGCGGACTAGCTCAGGCGAGGTTGCCGATGCTGCTTCGCGTGTGACTTTGATTGGAATGCAAGGCTACAGCGAGGTCATTCGCCGATAGAGTCGCATCGGTTGTTTTTGCGGTTCGGGTGCATGCTTGGCAATGTCGGTTGACAGCCTTGTTGTGTAACTAACTAGTTTACCTCGCACAATACTTGCAGTCTTTCTTTCATAAATTGCAACTCACAGTCAACTATCATGTCTGGGGCCACATGTCGTTGGTTATGCGGAACAGTTATTCGCTTTTCTGTGCAAGTATTACGGTGTCTAGTCAGCTAAAGTCAGATAGCGACGCTACAAGGCCTGTGGCAACTCGCCACTTTTCTCGCCCGTAGATACACTTCTGGTTCAGACGAAGAGCACCAGCAATTGATTTTCCGCCAATTGGAACTCGGAACACACGGCAAGGCTAGAACGGATCGCTATTCCAAGCCGAGGCGGGACAAGCAGGGGATTGTTGACGAGTTGGCGCTACTAGTCTCAACATGACACTTGCCTATTCAGGACATGAATGCCGGTTGGGTCAAACCACGACGGCGCCAGCAGCCCTTTTCCTAAAATCTTGTTTCAAGTTATGCTGAAAGGGGCTTGAATTGGTTATTCGCCTAATGCCGGGTTGGTCGTGTGATGGGATATTTGCAGCTTATCAAACCACAGTCATTTTTCATCACGAACATGGTCCAAGCAGTAGATAAAATGAGTCTATATGCTTTTTTATTTATTCATTGCTTATATGTACAGTCTTGCATCTTTTTGAGGGGCTAAATCGTTGAATGAGAAAAATAAAGCAGCCCTGTCCCAGAAATACAAATAGCCGTCCGACTTTAAGAAACATATCAATCGTGAAACAAGAAGAAATTCAAACAATATGCAGAATTATACACCCTCCCCAATCAACCCTCAATGAGGCAGCGCTTGCCAGCAGGGCTGTTGAGAAAGTAAATCTTGGACTCCATGTCAGCATCCGACATGTCCTCCTTTGTGGAAACCGTGGCATTAGGGAATTGGCGGAAAAAGAGGCAGACACCAAGACGAATCTCAATCATGGCGAGATGCGAGCCGACGCAAGCTAGTAGAAGAAAATCATTGTTAGCCCGTGTTACTAGAAACCTTTCAACCGAGAAACTCTTAACTTACTTCTCGCGCCGCGTCCAAAGGGCATGTAGGCCTCCTTCATGGCCCTTGTAGGATTCTCCCAGCGCTCAGGTTTGAACTCATCAGGCTCGGGAAAAATGTCACGATCGCGATGCATGGTGTAGCCCTGACAGCCGACAGTGGTGCCGCCCTCGACGTAGTAGCCGCTGAGGCAGACACCCTCCGGGGGCACAACGCGGGCGAGCGAGCACGGCGCGGCCGCGTGCAGGCGCATCGTCTCGGCGACGACCTGCTCCAGGTAGCGCAGCTCGCGTGTGTCGGCCTCGGTAAAGTCGTCGGGCAGCGCGGCGACCTCGGCGGCGAGTCGGGCGCGAATATCGGGGCGGCGGCACACGGCCCAGGTGAGGTACGTCAGCGTGTTGCTGGTCGTGTCGGAGCCGGCGACAATGTACGTCTGCGCATTGACCGTCACCTCCTCCTCGGTCAGCGTGTCGTTGTCCTTTGCCTTGAAGACTTTGGAAAAGAGCGTGTCCTTGGCCTTGGCGTCGCCCGAGAGGACGGCGTCTTTTTGCCGCGCAATCGACTGCATGGCGTAGTCGCGCATGCGCTTGCCGCCCGCGACGGCATTGTCGACAATGGGAATGGTAATGTACTGGGCGAGCTTGGTGAGGCCGGGGACAAGCAGGCGGATGCCACCAAACTTGTTGACGGCGAGAATGTCTTCAAAGTACTGGTTCTTCTGTTGAAGCAGAAAGGTATTAGCCACGAGATTCCCTGCGCGTTGCGTTTGCAAGTGTAGGCGTACCTTGCCGCTCTCAATCATGTTAAACGAAGACCCAAATGTCAGCTCGCCGAGAGTGTCGGTCGTAAAAAAGAACCACCATTTGTAAACGTCCATGGCGCCGCGAGACTGGAGCTCCTCGCCCATCTTGTAGACAGCGGCGGTGGCGCGCGAGTAAACGTCGGGAATGGCCGACTTGAGCGAAGACTCGGACATGGGCGAGGCCAAGAGGCGGCGGTAGCGGCGGTGCAGATCAACGTCGCTCGTGTTAAACATGGAGTCGACCTTGCTGGGCGCGAGGGCACGGTAGGCGGGGTGCTTGACAAAGGTCTCCTTGTGGCCATAGACCTTTTTGATGTCGTCAATCTCGGCGATGCTAATCTCGTCGGGGCCGATGCGAACAATACGGCCTGGCGTCGTGTTAGTATTCATTGGCCCTTTTGTCCGGGGGAGCAAATCACTGGGAGGTGGTCGTACCGTATTTTTGGTGCAGCTTGTGGGCGTGGCCGGGTGTGAATCCCTTGAACATGGACATTTGGTTCGGCAGGGCTGTAAAGTGCGTGTACCAGGGACCCGGTACTTTTGAGAGGGGATTGCGAAAGGTTGTGATTATTTTCTGTATGCCGTCATTAGTGGTTGGCCTCGCCTTGACGCCGCGAACAAGAAACTTACGGCGAGCAGCCAAAGGGTGGCTACAGCCCCGAGGGCAATGTAAA
This sequence comes from Beauveria sp. NWAFU-1, assembly GCA_024472245.1. Classification (NCBI taxonomy): domain Eukaryota; kingdom Fungi; phylum Ascomycota; class Sordariomycetes; order Hypocreales; family Cordycipitaceae; genus Beauveria; species Beauveria sp. NWAFU-1. The sequence continues at coordinate 1,251,243 of JANBXD010000006.1, read as the reverse complement.
GGTTTCCACCTTTTAAAAGTTGCAGTTCCATGATGAGATGCTAAGGGTATCCTTGAGTGTGGAGAGAAAGAGAAGAATAAGACAGGGTGAAAGACAGGGTGGGAGGAGCCTGAATATAAATACAAGGTGTAGCATCAGAGTATCCAGGTTGAACTAAGCGCCTGAACACACGGATGGATGGGGGCAGGTATGCGGAAAGAATGGGGCACGACATTAGTCTTGCTCAGCCCGATGGCCGCAGAAATTCGAATCGCCGTCATGTGGTGGGTTTGAAGTCACTGAGTAATTGATTTCGCCCTCGCGGCCGCGAAAACCGCGAGCAAAGAAGAGATGTGGTGGCAGGGAAGCAAGACCCAGCGCTAACCCGGCACCCCGGGGACCCTAATCCCTACACTGCCCACTGCCAAGACGGAGGCGTCGATCGCTGTGGCTTCAGATATCGATGACTTGGCATTTCCCACGGCCGATTACGGGCCCATGACAATAGCAAGGCAAAGGAAATAGACCAGACTGGGAAATAGCGTGGCCCCTGTACACGCGTCAACTACGTAACATTATGCAACAAGGGCTCAATGCCGTCTGGTGTAGCAAAAGCACTGCCCTCGAGAACGGGATTCAAGATGGCCCTTGCGTAGTATGAGCCCAAATCCGTCTGGTGTCGCAGAGCAATGGCCTCGAAAACGGGATTCAGGGTGGTCCCACGCAGTGCGGAGCTGTGTAATCTGTAATAAGCGGAAATGGCACTGAATCCCGACTCCCCCCCAAGGCTGTGCAACAGGCTTTGGTGCCGCCCGCAGTAGCCTTGTGCTTTTTTCTTCCTTTCAGGGTCATTGACTGGGGCAGTGGTTGGGCCCAGCTGCGCCACGAATGCGACGAGCGAAATCAAGCCTCGACAGAATCATCTTTACTTGGCAAGCCTCTCTTCTTCGTCGGTGGACGTGGGCAGAAATTGGGGGAACTCAGGTGCTCACGGAAGCGTCTGTGGCTTATAATGGACTTAGTCAAGCTTTTCAAGCCTTTGCCAAGAGGGATCAAGCCCTCGTCGACTGGCTGGGGGGCTGGATCAAGCCCTCGCTGGCTGGCTGACTGTACAGAGTAGAACAGAGAGAAGAGACAAAAAAGGAGGGGAAAAGGGGAGAAGAGGGGATACAGAAAAGAAAGAAAAGTCTAAAAACACTGGATGTTAGCCTCTTCTAAACATTTTGATGATATCGAGATATATTATAAATCCAAGCCGTGTCAGAATATCCTAGATATGTCAGGATATTCTTAGATGTGTTAATAATGCCTTGAAAATGTGGTCCGACTAGCCTCGGGCGCGTACAGCGGAATTTTTGTCTCCCCACTGTAGATTCACTTCTGTGGCAAACGCCCGCCCAGCCCGCGAACTTTCAAGCGCAAACATCGTACCTGCGCGCGTGGGGTTGTTTTTTGACACGGCCAACATGCGCTGCCACGTAAGAAATGTCTCCTTGCTCCTTGTCTAGTAAGGATGTCAGGGCATCTGACATGTGTAGAAGCTAATACAAAATTATACTGACACATGTCAGTAGCTAAACAGCCTTACTAGGTAGACAGCAAGGCAAGGAGATATTGCAAACGGGAGACGCTGCCAGGTGCCATATCATAAAACACTTATCTCCCGCCTACCTAGGTACCTAGGTACCTAGGTGTATTAGTATACCTACCTAGGTAGATATCTAAGACGTGTCAGTGCCTTCAAAATGTGGCCTAACTAAAGATGAACAGGCCTCCCGCGCGTAGGTCCTGTAAACGCCCGCTTAGCCCACGAACTTTCAAGAATAAACAGACAGCGTAAAAAAGGCCGCGTGGCTCGCTTATGCGAAAACTCTATCCACACAATGTGAAAACTCTGCTGCTATAAATCTGAACGCATTCTACAGCAGACTTGACAGTCTTTCTCCATCAAAAGAAACATCGACAGCCATCGGTATCAAGTCCGACTCCCAATCCTCGCTGGCTGGCTGAATCTACCCCAAAAGCATACTGAAGAAACGAACAACAGAGGTCAAGTGCCTGAAAACGTCTTTTCTCCCCCCATGAGCGTTGATCCAGCGCATCCCAACCAGAAGTCCTTACTGGGGGAAATCGAGGCGAATACGGCTTACCCACACCAGATCGTAACAACAAGCTCTAGGCCCGCGGAATCTTTTTCTTCGAAGCAACCCCCCCTCTTTCTGTGTCGTGGTATACGAAAACGTATTAGCAAACGCCTAGCCATCCGATCAGCTACGGTCACCTCTACGTTCGATATCCTACAGTTTCTAGTTGAAAGGTTTACCCCAAAACGCATCAAGGTAGATAGATGATTTATCCCCCAGAATAACTAGAATGCTCGGTACTGACATGCATAGCTACCACAGAAAATGCCACTCGAAAAATCAGAACGGCAAATCATTGCCAAAAAAGAACCCCTGGATGAAACTATCAGGGAGAGAGCTCAAAAGTTTCTTGAAACAGGCACCAAAGATGAGGCTTGGCAGAAGCAAGTAAATGCTTTTCTTTCAGCGTTTTTTTGGAGGCACGAAGTCAGTCGCTACATTCGTGATAGCAACAAAACAAGTACCGTCCATGGTGAGCTGACCAAAGCCCTGACTGCCTTCAATCCATTCAAAGTTGATTACTTGGCAAGCTTTCTCGAAACTTGTCAGAACTTCAGAGAAGGAGATGATGAACTTGTTTGGGAAGCTGTAAAAGACTTGATCGACAAGCGCCGAAGGAGCATGCCCAGAGGGATGGAGAAGTATTCACCGGTGAGGGCCAGCACAAAGCATTTCACGGACAAGGCAAACCGAGAGGAACTTGAAGCTAGTCTCATTCAAGAGCTGAAGAATTGCGTTTTCAAAGATGTGAAGGGGTTTATTGAACGCTATTTTGGCACAATCTCCGCCAAACACCCCGCGGTCAAGGCACTCCTCCGGCGTCATTACAAAAACGGAAAATGGATCGACTTTCCAAAGAGGACCGACGAGAATAGTGTTTACAAGTGGCTGGACGATATTCTGACTGAGTGTTCACCAAATGCCCCAAACAAACTCGGGAGAAACAGTACCGCTCACGAATTAGAGAGCAAGGTCCAGATAGATATGTTTTTCTATCGGCCCACTCCCGGCAGTACAGAATTCAGCGAATCCAATATTACTGTTGTTGGAGAACACAAAAGCACCCACCAGAAAGACAAGCTGAAGAGCGTCCTGAGTCAATTGGCCCGCTATGCTAGAGTTGTCTTTTCCGCTCAACCCACCAGAATGTTTCTTCCTGCTTTCACATTTCGGGGAAGCACCATAGAGTTCTGGAATTTTGATCGATGCGGCGCTTTCCGCTCTGAGGAAGTTGACATACATGGAAACCCCGAACTTTTTGCCCGCGCGATTATCGGATATGCGACACTGTCAAGTGAACAGCTTGGAGCATTCTCTTTCTTTGAGAAGGAAAAGGGAGGCCGCAAAGGAAAGTCTCGCCGTGCAATGCAACAGAAGATTAAGCTTGAGAGCGACAACTCTTCGAAGCCTATCACCGTTGAGATAGGCCCATTACTTTTTTCTCAGTCTGCGATTGCCACTCGCGGAACGACCTGCTTCTCTGCAAACCAGGGCGTCTTGAAGCTGTCTTGGATCTCACAGGACAGAGAGTCGGAATTGGCCATTCTTCAGGAAGCTCAAAAAAGAGGCGTGGTAGGGGTGCCCAAGCTAATTGCACACAAAGAGCTGGTCAAAGTGAGCGATCTGAGAGAAGGACTCGACTTTGCTACTGCAAGAAAAGTGAAATTTCGTGCTTTTGATGCCGCCGATGGAACTCGCACACCCGGCAGTACGTCGTATACGAACACATCAGCGTCCACGTCCAAACGTGGCTCTCAAGAATTGTCTGGTTCAGTCTCTGATTCACCAGCTGCGAAACGGCGACATATTCGACACACACGCTCCGCTTCGAACCACAGTCGACACACACGCTCCGCTTCGAACTACAGTCGACACACACGCTCCGCTTCGAACTACAGTGCCGAGTCCCAACGCGACAGCATCGATGAACAAAGGCCCCGAGAAAAATCTCGTTGGAACCTTGAACGACTTTATGATCATGCCTCCCATGGGGCCAGTATCTCCGATAGGGACGATCCTGTGAGCGGCGCATCTAGCAAGGGTAAACAAGCTCAAGAGGTTGTGAAAGTGCAGGAAGCTCCAGTCGCCGATACCTTGGCTAGTCCCTACACTTCTAGAACACTATTCGCCATCTTGACTCAACCGAGGGGAAAAGTCATTACCGAGTATAAAACCCTGACCGAGCTTGTCGCTGCGCTACAAGGTGCGACAAGGGCACACAGATCTCTCTACGAAAATGGAATATTGCATCGTGATATCTCCGTGAATAATATTATCATCACACCAGCCAAGAAGAACAAAGGCTTTGGCGGTATGCTGATTGACCTCGACATGGCCAAAGATCTGCGCAGCACGACGGCAAGTCCAAGAAGCGACCGAACTGGTACGATGGAGTTCATGGCCTGGGAGATTGTCAACCAAGAAGGAGAACGTGCAGTGCACAGTTACTATCACGACTTGCAGTCCTTTCTCTGGGTACTAATCTGGCTTTGCTCTCAAACAGCTTGGAAAAAACCTCAGTTCAGGGGCAACGAGCAACAGCCTTCAACCAATCCTTGCGCAGTCTGGTGGAGAAGTGCCAGAGAAGCTGGCGATAGCAAGATGATCGCTCTGAAATTTGTGAATTCGAGGTTTGATCAACTTCTTGACAGATTTCCTAAAACGATGGAAAGGCTGAAGGACTTGTGCTGGCAGCTGCGCATGGTGCTGGAAATTATCCCTGACATCACTGCCTCTGAGGCCTACGACCGAATTGACGCCGCATACACGGACACACTAGATAAGCTCAAAAATGAGTGATGTTGTTCAAAATCTTTTTCTTTTTGGTTCAGTCTTTCATGCTGGCGGTCGAATGGCTCGGCGTTTGTCACGGCCCTGTTCACCCAAAATGGCAAGGAGACGGACTGGGACGTCGACAGAGCTATTTCAGTGTAGAAGTTAGACTAAAGAAATTTACTACATTTGTTATATATTTTTACCTCATGTTACAGGTATAATTATTTGTCTAATACTTTGTCATCGGTCGCTGTGCTGGTCAACCAGCAGCCAGTCAATCAACAGCTAGTCAATTTTTTAATCAGCACCCGGCTAATTAGCAATGAGTTAACTGGAATAATGATGATATATCAGTGTAAATTGTGGGCCGTGGCCCAGCCACAGGCCACACCTAACAGGCACCGTTCATGCACGCTCCTTCTTTGTACTCTATACAGCCGGATTGACATATACATTGGCATCGCTTTTACATTTTGTAAATATCATCTTGTATTTGTCTTCACTTGTTTTTGCAAGTCCTCTGCGAGTGAATAGCCTTTGAGTCATTCGATCCCCCTCGTAACCACGCACAAGCAGATGTAGTGGCGATGCTTGACAATGGCCTGAGACAAATGAATAAGCAGGATTACGTCTCGAGACAACCCGAAGAACCTTCTTCCATCTCTTGTTGCTACCTCGCCTTTACCTTTTCGAGAGAGTTCCATCATACTTCGGGCCGACCTCCCGCTGCCAACACCGTTCCCATCCGACAACCGCACCAAACCGCAAATAACACACTGACCCGAATGAAAATCAGAGATTTTTCTTCCACCTCTTGATCCCAATTTCGGAAATAAAATCGTCATTCTGGATGAGCAGCTCCATTTTCGGAGCGGTGACATCGATTACAGGACGCGCGTTGTCGCCCAATCCCGATCCTCACGGGCCACAACCCAAAGCCGGCTGGCCCTGTGGCCCCCAAAAACCCCGGCCATCACACACGCAGCGAGCTCAACAAAAGAGCTTCTTGAATAGGAAGGACTCGGACTATCCTGTCCTCATGCCAGAAAAAGATGCTCTAGAACGGATACAAAGCCCTCGCGGCGGTCTCCAGTTTCACGCAGACTTGGCCTCGCCACCCGGCTTATACATGTGCTGGGTGAGCAAGGCGTCACGATGCGGTGTCCAGGCATGAGAGGTAATAAGCATGTAGACTACCTTGAAGTCTATGATACATGAACAGTCAACAAGAAAAAGGAACAACCAGTTCCGCCCCCGTGCGCCGGTCCCAATTCCAACACTGCAGATAAAACAACAAAAACTGCCATTGGTTGGGTATAAAACGGTCTCAAAAATGCCAACAGGAATCCACGCACTGTAACAATTTCTTTTTCCTTGCCCATCAATGCTTCACCAGTGACGCTTATATCCCGTTAGATTATCCCTCTCAGCTCCGAAAACGACCATCGTCCAACAAAAGTGCCTCGCGGCAAAGAAGTAATAGTAAAAATCCAACAGCGACACGATAGACCGAAGTCAAATCATGTGCCACACAGAGAAATTGTAGAACAGTACTTTAGACAATCTGACACGGAATTGAAGAAATCAAAACGATAAAAAAAGACGACGCCATGCTATGCATAAAAACCAACCCCAGTTACTCCCCACTATGCCGCATTGCAGCTGCTCGACTGCGAGGCCCTTTCAACAACCTTCAACTGTCGGCATCTAAGGTGTGCGAGGACGCTTCCAGTAATACTGCTTGTGCTGCTTGCGACAGGCCCTCAAGCTTGGCTTGCGTAGCCCGTCCACAACTGCAGCCCTTCGCTGGTCGTCATTGTCCTCTTCGGCCATGTAGTAGTACTCACTCTCTAGCGCCTTGCCTGCAGCGTCCTTGCCCTGGCGTGTGATGATGCCAATACACCTTGTCGACTCGATTACGTCGCGAAGGGCATCGCAAGTAAGATCGACCTTTAAATCGGCAGGGAGATGTTGCATAATGGTCGACAAGGGCGTGGACGAGAGTCGAGAGTACGCGAGCTGGTTGACCACGTGGTTACCAACGCTGGGGTGCACGGTGACCTTGGGCTTCTGAGGCGTCGGCTCCTGATCCCTTTCCTCCTCGTTATCGAGCACATCCTCTGGCGAGGGTGTCTTTTCTCCCTCTATGTCCGAAGACGGGGGATCCGATGGCAAGCTGCTCTCAGTGTGCGTCTCAGATGCCTCTGGGTTTTCGGCGAGTTGAGGAAGATCACCATCCAAGGGTTTACGCGCGCGAGGAGACTTGCCCATGATCGATGCGAGGCGGTTGGAGATATCAGCGCCAAAGGGACCAAAGGAATGAACGATAGGGTCATTCTCCTCATCGGGGTTGTGCTCCTCACCACTGTCGTCGTCGTCGCCCAGATGGCTGTGGAAGCTAGCAGTGGCCTCCGTCAACATGCTGGCATTAGGATCTAGAGACGTTTCATGCTGCCCCCCCGGTAGATCCGGCCCATCCTCGTAAATCTCAATGTTGCCATCACGGTCCAGTGGGCTAGGTAACAGGCCATGATTGCGCTGTGAACTTGCCGGGTGGATGGGCGTGGGGCTTACAGGAGACCGAATAGAGGCCGTATGGCGGCGAAGCGGAGAGGAGTCCAGGAGGCCACCGCGACGTGTCTGGGATCGTGGGGGAGAATCATCCCAGCTTGAGTCGGAGAGGTGACCAGTATTGTCAGCCGGAGAGAAGTGACGTGGCCATTGAATCAGCACGCGCGTGTCCTGTACGTCAAGTACGATCTCGGCTTCTGTCTCGCTTGTAAAGCTATCCCCCTTGGACAATTCCCAGCTTCGGTCTTGACAGCGCAACTTCAGACCATTCCAACCCTCACAAACAATCTCTACCTTGTTTGCTTCTTCGGGTTGGGTAGCAGCAATATAACGGGCCTTGACATGTACACGTGATATCAAGCGGCTCGCGGACAACTGGAAGTGGGATGAGTTGGAGGAGCGGCCCATGAAGAGTGTCTCTCCGTTTTCCGCGAGCTCTACACAGGGAAGAGCGTCAAGGGGAGCCCGTTTTTCCGTCTGGGCAGCGCGAGCTGCACCAATGGCAATCGAATTACGCCGCAGCGGGGAGCTGGACAGGATACCAGTGCTTGATGTAGGGATGGGCGTGGGATAGCGCAGGTTGGCATCTTGGCCCCTGATCTGGCATTTTGATGGCCGAGGAAGGCCAGGCGAAGAGGAAAGAGGCTCAAATGGTGGCAGCAGAGCGGAAGCTGGCCGCTTAGTACCAGCCAGCGATGTATAAGGGCTAGAAGGCATGGGTAGTCGGGGTTCGTTTGCCGACGAGCCAGCCGCTGCGGGAGAATCAGACGGCATGATACGCGATGGTCGTGACAGTTCGATGTCTAATTATCGTGCTGGTGTATTCTCGTGAGTCTTATTCGAGTAGAGCCGCGTCAATTCGCGTCGTATGGTCGTGGCGTCGCTCCGTATGAGGCGTATGTCGCGGTGGACGGCAATGGCAGACTTACACCGGAAGCGAGGGCGTGGAGGGATATGCCAGAGCAAGGTCGAGTATGTCGAGGGCACAAGTCTGTAAATAGAAACAAGAATGTGTCAACGGGCCGGCCAAGGCGGTCGCAGGTAGATGGTCAGCGTCTTGGAGAATAAAGTGGTAGTGTGGTTGTGTGCGTAGAAAGAGGAGAGAGGGAGGGGGGCCATTGGGTTAGTAGTGTACGACACGAACGCGATGGTAGGCGCATCGCGCGTTTTGGCGTGTCGGTCTTGTGCAAGTACAAGTTGTGCAGCGGACGAGCAATGCAGCCACCCAGGCCCGTTTTGGTTCGTTACAGCGCATAGGATCCACTACAACAGGCCGGCGCTTAGAGCCACAGCGGCCATCTACAGGGCGTTTTAGCGGACTTTGCACCACTACTATGCCCTGAAGTTGTGCAATATCCACTATAAGCCTCCCTGTATTGATATCCAGTTCATTGTAATCATTGGCACTTGCTTTACCATAGACGAACAACCTCACGACATTTTTTTTATTCTCCTTTGATCTGAATCCTCGCCTTCTCAATCTCTCTCCCCCTCCCTTCACACCGATCATTCCACCAAGCAAATTTTCTTACATGCTGTGCTGCCCCATATGCATCCCACTACTCTTCCACCAGCCACCCTCGGCCACTGCAAAAACACGTCTCCACTGACCAGGGACCGCGTCTGCGCCAGACTTGTGCACCAGTCCACTGGTTCGTAGTGATTTGTCCTTTCTTGGAAACTGTCGTCTCTACAGTAATGTAAGAGAAGGAAGAAAGATCAGGAAATCGATTAATAAAAAAGCAAAGAGACTGTGGCTAGATATGACCGCCCCCAATATCATGGACCACAGTCTCTTCATCTACTCTCTGTCTTACTACCAATACCGAGTACATTGTCTAAAAATCACGCTCGAGTTTCCTCCAGTAAGAATTACAAACACCTCTGCTTCCCCACTCTGCAATTGTGCAAGTCATTAAATTCTGTCCGTCCCATGACCGTTCCTGCAGGCTCTTTACCAGCGGCCCAACGTGTGGCACGCGACTCCGCAAAGATCTCGTGAGATCTAAATATATAGACTTGTCCTCCTTCTTGTATCCCCTCAACAGCTTCAAAATTGCATTGTTCCCCTATACATACTACGTTCTGGTGAAACACCCGCGCCAGGCCCTCCGACGTCCCCCCGGCTCACGTCGCGGAACCGCGTCTGTCCCACTCTCGAAACTTGTACAGACACGCACTCGGATATTGGATCCAAGCACAGTAATTAATAATCGTCATCGACTGCAGATACACGAGTTTGCTCCTGCCGTGCGAGTTCTACTGCACTCCAGCATTCAAAGCCGAATATGCCCAGCAATACGGCCTGCTTGTGCGTAATAATTGTTCGCTGAGCCCCAGTAGTGTAGTATGACGTCTAAACCGCTCTAGCGATTCTGTGGCTGCAAACCTAGGGCGCGGGCATGCCATTAGAAAACAACCCAGCCACCACGATCAATAAGAGCAGCAGTCCTCATATGCTCTAATTTTCTTCCAATTGTGAGCTTTGAAACAGAACAATTTTACTTCCAATCGACTTCACCTCTACCATGACATAGCTACCGTTCGTTCTGGCATCGATGCCGATAATTAAAGTGGGACGCATCGGAGGACCGCCCGTGCAAACCGGAGCCCGGCGCTTGCATGTTCCGACCCAGAATTTAGCCAGTCCAAATTTCCCTTTTGGTCACGCCAGCCATTTTTCTGCCACTTTGCTGGCTGAGCGACCCTCACCGCCAAAAAATTATTGAGTCTCAGAAAAAAAAAGGTCCCATCACCACTTGGTGCCCATTTACATAGACGACGATTACCATACAATACAGCTCGCCATGGCTCCCTCTAAAGATGTCGCCGCTGCCGGCTCCACTGAGATTGTCTCCATTAGCCATGATCAGGTAATAATTGAAATTCACAGCGCGGCCCAAACTCAGCAAATGCTAACTGCGGTGCAGACTCTCAAGGCCTCCAAGGCTCTCCTCGCGCACATAAAGAAGGCCGCCAAGGAGTCTGCCGAGGATCCCTCGGCCAAGAAGAACCTGCTCGCCGACGCTGAAGATGACGACACGGCCGACACGCCCGTCTGGCTGACGCTGACGACCAAGCGCCATATTGCCGACAAGTCCAGGCTGCACCCGGGCAAGATTGTGCTGCCGCACCCCCTCCATGCCGACGACGAGGATCTGTCGGTGTGCCTCATCACCGCCGACCCACAGCGCGCCTACAAGAACATTGTGGCCAGCGACGAGTTCCCCGCGGACCTGCGCAAGCGCATCGGCCGCGTCATTGACGTGACCAAGCTCAAGGCCAAGTACGCGCAGTACGAGGCCCAGCGCAAGCTCTTTTCTGAGCACGACGTCTTTCTCGGTGACGACCGCATCATCAACCGCCTGCCCAAGATCCTCGGCAAGACTTTCTACAAGACCACCACTAAGCGGCCCGTCCCTGTGGACTTGCAGGCCAAGGTGCCCAAGGTCAACGGCAAGCGCGGCAAGCGTGACAGGAAGACGGCCGGCGGCGAGAATAATGTCAATGCCGGCACGCCCGCGCAGATTGCCAAAGAAGTGAACAAGGCAGTGGGCTCTGCGCTCGTCAGCCTGAGCCCGTCGACCAACACGGCCGTGCGCATCGGCTACGCCAGCTGGACCGCGGACCAAATCGCCGACAACGTCGACGCCGTCGCCGCCGCGCTCGTGGAAAAGTGGGTGCCGCAGAAATGGAGCAACGTCAAGAGCATCCACATCAAGGGCCCTGAGACGGCCGCCCTGCCCATCTGGCTGACGGACGAGCTCTGGGTCGACGACAAGGACGTCGTGGCCGACACTGAGGAGACAAAGGCAAACATGAGCAAGAAGCGCAAGGCGCTCGTGGCCGAGGAGCCCCAGGCCGGCTCGCCCGCAGCCAAGAAGACGAAAAAGGTGGCCGCCGACGCGGGCAAGCACAAGCCGGCGAGCGACGACGCCACGCTCAACAAGCAGATTGCGGAGCGCAAGTCGAAGCTGCGCAGCGCAAAGGCCAAGGCCAGCAAGGCGATGGACTGAGGTGTTACGAGGTGGAACGGGGTGCATCTGGAAAAGGGGGGCATTTGCATAGATATAAAAAGGAGGCAAGACGAGGGACGCGGCAGAAGTCATGTGTACATGTCACGACGGTTATTTGGTTTTGTCTTGTCGTTGTATCTGTGGCACCAGGCGTTTTTGGGCGTTTTGCATCATTTAGATGGTATTTGCAGGACATGAAACACATCATCGGTTGACAGAGCTTTTTTACGCTGCAGTGATTTGTACTTTGCTAGAATCGAGCAGGGGAATGCGTGCACATTTTGTCATGATGTCGTGGAAAGAAAAAAAGGTGGAAATCAATGTGCCTACACCCAACGCCTATACGCTAATTATGATACCAAGTAAACGATGGGCCAGTGTCCCTGCGATCCAAGCTCTTTTACCTGATCAGACCTTGAAGTAATACATGAAATACAGACGATGCTACCAAAAATAAAATAGAGCTCAGCTCTTATGTGTTTGTCCGTTACAGCTCGAGGTTGACAAAGCTGTGGCCGTAGACCTTGGGCTCCTCGTGGCGGTGCGAGGGAAATTGGCGCCTCAGCGGCCCGAAAAAGTCTCGCATCGTCTCGTTGAGGACCTGTTCCGGAATCTGCATATGATCCGCCGTTATGGACCGAAACACCAGCCCGCCCTTTTCGTCGAGCGCGCGCAGCCCCAGCCAGTCCTCCTTGTACAATTGCCGCTCGCGCAGCGGCACCTTGTCCGTGCCATTGACCTCGCCAAACCACGAAGACTCGCGCGGATGCACCATGGTATCGTCCTCGAACAAGAACATGACAAATTTGGTCAGGCTCGCGATGTTCTCCTTGTAGCGCGCATTCTTGGCCTCGCGCTCATTGTTGACGTCGGCGAGGAAGCGCGAGCCCTCGAGGTACGCGGGCAGGTCCGCCGGGTCGCGAAAGTACTGCGCGGGGACGAGCCTGCTCTGCACGAAGCTGCTCCAGGTGTTGAATCGGAGGAGGGCCATGGCGCCCCTGCACAGGAAATCGGACGCGGCGCACGTGCGAAACTCGGAGATGCCGTTGTGCTGGCTGCCAAAGGTGACGAGGCTGCGCACGGGGGGCGCGTTGCAGCGCTCGACGTAGGCGCGCAGGAACTGGCCGCCCTGGGAGAAGCCGAGGGCGTCGACGGCGGGCGCGGTGGAGAGGACCGGGTGTGCGGCGAGCTGCGCGCACACGGCGTCGACCTGCTGCGAGACGTTGCCGAAAAAGGTGGCGGAGCGGTCGGCCGAGGAAGGGTCGTCGCTGTCGGAGGGGGCTGCGAGGGAGATGGGGTGGACAAAGGTGCCGGGATGGACGGCGACGGCGAGGGAGGCGACGGCCTGGATGCCCTCGCCGGAAAAGGAGTCGCCGAGGCCGTGCCAGATGACGAGGGGAATAGGCGTGAAGGAGGAGGAGGCGGAGGCGGAGGCAAGACTGGCGATGGTGAGGAGGGCGGTGGCGAGCGATGGCGCCATGGTGGTTGGTGGTGGTTGTAGCTGTTTGGATTGGGTTTTGTGTGGAAAGACGGGGGAAGAAAGGGTTGGCGCAATAGCGGAAGGGGAAGAAAGAAGGAGGTGAAGGTGCGAGTAAAAGAAAGATGCGGAGCTGATATTTTATTGCGTCGTCACACGAGTCAACTGTCTCAAAGAGCGGCCGCCTGATGATGGATGGGGTCGAAGAGAGTTTGGCTCAGGACGGGCGGTCCCCACGTGCATCAGTCTGGGGCGATCTATTTGTCTCTTTCCCACTCCAGCAATTTTGCGTCTGGCACCACTCATAGTCTGGCACTACATGTTCAATGCTTATTATTACTCCTTCAATCGGCGAAAAGAATCACAGTGCGGATACCTTGGCCGTCTTGTCGCCGCTAAAATTCTCACATCCGGCCCGGTCCCGCAGCTCCGTCAGCACAGCGTACCGAGACTACCCTTGCGTCTGGGGTCTCGAGGGAACTGGTTGAAGCCTGTTGCAGGGCAACAGGCTGGGGTCTGCAGCGACGGAGAAAGACCTACGGAGTACGCGTTGCAAGTGATCGGTGCCAAATGCCAGGACACTCACCTTTTTCTTCCAAGCCTGTTACAGGTAGCGCACACCGCATAGCTGAGATGCTTGGCCTCGACGATCAGGCGCGGCGATTAACCCTGTGGATAGGCCAAGTGCTTCCCAGCGCGCCATGTAAACGCCGATGCACTACTCCGTAGAGTAGGAGTAGTTGGTAGAGTGTGACAGCTTGACACGAACAGCAGCCAAGCTATTGCCGATCCGTCTCTGGACATCTGCCAAGCTTGGTGTCTGGTCTGCCTCAAACTTTCATTGCGATGCGTTGGTGGCGGTGACGCGTCCTACCGTCCATCTTTGCTGTGAATCAAGAGGATCAGTCACTATTTAAAGCCGAGTCGTCGTTTCGCAAATGAAACAAGACGAGGATCCGGCCAAACTAAACCCTTGGACAGTGTGAAGAGGAGTGCAGTGAGCTTCTTGACATGCGACATGCAAGTCGTCCACCGCAACTATTTTGCTGCAGGCACCCGATGGGGAGCCAACTTTTGTCGATGCCAAGATGGCCAAGAAGAGGCCGCCAACGAGCGTAAACCCAGGCTAGTTCAAAGGCTTTCTTGATGGCCTGTTTCAACAACCACGACAATGAATTTTACTGCTCGTTATGCAAGACGTCAGTTGCTGACCCACGACATCTACAATAGCAAATTTGTCACAGGAGTGAATGCCGCATCAATTTTCCCATCAGACTGAATCAGTCATCTACAATCGCCTCTCTCTTTCTATACATAGCCAAGACTGGATAGGCAGTCGATTGATTCAGACTGGTAAAAACTCTAGCGACTCTTTATTGGCGTAGCTTTGTATGTGCACGCAGGCAAAGTTGGCAGCGTAGCCGCGATAGTGTGCGTGCCGTTGTGCGACGTGAGCGAAACTGGACACAGCAGCCTCAATCTCTTAATAGTTAGACCAGGCACGCATAGAAAAACATGCCGAAGAAAAGCTATAGAATTACAGTCATAATTTTGAATAACAGACGAATAAGATGTAAAAACCAATAATAGTGTAAGGTAAGATTAAACAAATGTTGCTGGCCGAGGGCTGGCCTAGAGTTACAACAACTGAAGATCACCACGTGATTTTGACTCAACAAGCCTCTCTATTTCCTGAAATTCCTCAGCATCCCGTCTTCCTCATTTCCCTGCACCGGAGCTGGACTGCCAATGAAGATGGTTTGATGCAATATTATAGGTTCCCTGCGAATTGATGTCATGGAGCTGCTGTCGCAGTAAAAAGGCGAATCCACACCTTCGTTAACATTAAATCAGGCCTTAATTACAATACGTTCACAGCTGCAGTCGCGGCCGCCCGTAGTGGGCCAAGTCGATTGAGCTGGAAACACGCCATTCTCGATTGTCGCTTCAAGGTAAGGAATACTCTTCGTTTGCTCCTCTACATGTACCTGATGATAGCTTAACCAAAAAATATATGTTTCAAGACGGGAATGAGTAGCCACGGTGATTCTACAACATAATCTGATGCACACTTTGTACATTTGCTTCTTTGGATACGATCTGTGAGCAATTGCTGACATGAAGGTGGACAGGAGTCTGCGACGACACGATGCGGCACTCCAACATCATGACATCAACGATGCGATCGTAAAGCACACCCAATTAGCAACGGCGTAATTTGACTTGTAACCAACAGACGTCGGGGTCGCTACCTGCACCGGCGTGGTCATCATAGGAATAGAATGCCTCTTTCAAGTTGGCATTCGTGATCTGGGTGAAGTGCCGCGCTCGCCATCGCCGACGCTTTCATCTCACTGCGACTGCCCCTTCCGATCAGTGCATGCTATACTGCGATATACCAACTTGGCGAGCCATTGGGGCTTTCAAGTAGATGTTGCCGAAGCGTGTCTTCATCTGGTGCCAACCATGCGTCATGTGAAGAGCGCCGAGTGGTGTTGGGCGGGGCGGATGCGGGAACGGACGACGGGGTTAAAAATTGTTGAGAAGCCAGCGATGAGATGAGCGAAACAGGAGCAGCACGCCGTTGGATAACTGATGCGCTGCGCGCGCCGAAGATGATCAAGCCGCCGCACAGTTGACGGGGAAAGCTATGGGGCGGCGCCACGGGTCCGTACTGCGACATAGAGGGGGCCTCGGCTTGATATGGTTGAGAGGCTGTGTTTTCACAAGCTAAAACTGCGAGGTGATGTGATTCTTGCCCATTTGGACACGGCAGGAAACGGGCAAAAAGGTCACTCTGCTACTGAGACATGGCGAGCGCAAGTGGAACAAAAGAGTTGACATTTTGGGTCTGTAAGCGAGGGGACGATGATCATGCCAGGCTGACGAGAGCTGGGAATCCAAGTGAATATTAAACAATTCACAAGCTAGCTACCTAAAAAACACAAGACGTACTACCTAGAAATCTTGCTCTGCCTGGTCGCTGCCGTATTGCGCTCGGCTATACCCCACATTGTCGGCAACTGAGGCTCCGTTTTATGGAGGATAACCTTTTTGCTGGCGGATCTTGTGGGGAGGCTTGCCCAATGCAAGGAAGCACGGAAGGTATCGAGAGGAAAACCGCGCAGGCGTTACGACTCTAGAAATTAATACAGGGCAAAATTGAACAAAATCAATAGCACGTGGGTAAGGTGCGTCAGAGCCAGAGAGCCCATCCCCCGGATCACGGGGAAGCCCCGAGCCCACCAAAGCGCAGAGTCCACAGCGGCCAGTGACAGCTGGCAGTAGGGCCTGTCACTAGCTAGGTAACTAGGTAGTTACAGTCTTGGGGAAGCGAGGCAAGGAGAAAACCACATGTTCATCGGCCTCAACACCACATTCTCTTTCTCGCGATCTCCTATTACCACAATTCAGCTTCCGCCATCCCCATCGCTGTTTTCCGACTCTCCTTCGACACCGACACAGCAATCGCTTCAGCTCGCATACCAATTCACACTGCTACGAGTTACCTCCGTCTTCTTCCCCCCCCCCGAACCCATGCCATCGCATCGACCCATCTTCTCCCACGCAAACGTCGCCCCTCTCGCGCCTCCCCCGTCTCTCCCGCACGATCCAGCGTGCATGTAGCCGGCCGGCGGGCCCTCAATCAACCCATCTCGCCTCCCTATTCAAATCACAGATACGGATATTTACCCTGATGCCTCCCGACGCCCACCATAGACGCCGTGCGAGGCAGGCCTGCACCCACTGCAACGCCCGCCGCGTCAAGTGCAACGTCACCGAAAAGGTTCCCTGCGATAACTGCGTCGCCGCCGGCACCCAGTGCCAGCTGCGCGTATCTCGGCGCGGTAAGCACCCGCGCTACCGTCCCGGCCAGGAGCCCGCCAAGCCGTCGCCGTCATCGCAATCGCAGTCCACGTCGCCCGCCGCCGCCGGGCCCCAGTCCTCGTCCCATATCCAGCCGCCCGCGCCGCAGCAGCAGCAGCAGCTCCCCGTCGTTCCTCCACAACCGCCGCTGCAACCAGAAGGCCTCACCGCCACCGCCAGCGCTTCTCCGCCCGACGACCCGCCCAGCCTCGTCTACAAGAGCGAGCACACATCGCCCAACGACGACGAAATGTCCCAGGCCTCCCTCGCCCTCGCCTCTCTGTCCCGCGGCGTCCGCCGCGGCAGCAAGCCCGACATCAAGCCCGAGGACAAGCAGGAATACGGCGCCTCCGTCTTCTTTGGCGAGTCCTCCTCCATTCGATACGTCGGCACAGACAACTTTGCGTCGTCGGTCGCCAAGCTCGACTCGGTGCCCTATCAGGCCGGCTCCAAAGATCGGCCGATTCAAGTCAACGAGGCCCTGGAAAGACTCAAGTGCAGGTCCGACGGGCCATTCACGCTCCCGCCTCGTCACGTCACCACAGCGCTCCTCACGGCCTACTTTCAGTGGTTTCATCCCTTTTGCCCCATCGTGGACGAGCAAGAGGTCTGGCATCAATTCGAGACGGGCTCACTCTCTACGCTGCTGCTGCAGTCACTGCTCCTCGTCGCCGCCTCACACTGCGAGGATTCTGTCCTCGCCGACGCTCGCCTTGGCAATAGAAGCCAAGTGAAGCTCAATTGTTATAACCGCGCCACAGAACTGTACGATGCCAATGTCGAGACGCAAAGCCTTACCATCATCCAGAGCCTGATCCTCCTGAGCTTCTGGCGCGGCCACGTCGCCGAGGAAAAGGACACAAGGCACTGGCTCGGCATCGCCATCAGCATTGCACAACGCAGAGGCCTACATCGCTCACGCAAACAAGGCAGGCTCGGACCAGACGCCCGCGTATCTGATCATAAAAAGAAGCTTGCCCGACGGCTTTGGTGGTCTGTATATATGCACGAGAAGCAGACCGCCGCTACATTGGGCTTGCCGCAGAGAGTTCGCGACGAGGACTGTGATGTCGAGAGCCTGGAGGCGGGCGATTTCGAGCACGCCTTTTCCTCAAGCAGGCCACAGGAAGAGAAGAACGACTCCATCGACTACACCATCCGAATCACACAGCTCAGCAGATTTCTAGGAAGAGTCGTCGACGTTGTGTATTCACCGCACAGAGCCTCCACCGAACCCGAGCGCACCGCGATCCGGGACGAGCTCGTCCAGTGGAAGCAAACCCTCCCTCCGTCGCTGCGCATCGACGAGGACATTGGCTCGCAGCCGAGCCTCCACGCGAGCATGATTCACATGGCCTACAATAATATCTTTATTCTCCTGTACCGCAACTGCTTCACCGACCTCAGCTTTGACCAAGATGGCCAATACGCGCTGCAAGCCGGCGCGCGCACCGTGCGCATCGTCGAGGACATGCTGCCGCGTGGCATCATGCGGCACGCGCAGATCCACGTCATCACTAACCTCTCCAATACGCTGTGCCTCAACGTCATGGACCTGCGCGGGGCCAAGGGCCTGGCGCGCACCAGCGCCGAGCACCGCTCCAAGGTCTGCCTGCTCGGCCTCGCCGAGCTGCAGAATACCTGGGAGTTTCGCAACTGGATCCTGGAGCTCTTTATCCGCCGCGCGGACGGGCCCGCGGGCGACCGTCGCCGCGACGAGGAGTCCGAGGCCAAGCAGATTGCCATTAAGAGTGAAACGCCGCTGCAGGCCTCGTACGGCGCGGCCATGTCGCGGGAGAGCTCGGGCGGCGGCGGCGGCGGCGGCCTCTTTGGCAACCTCGCGGAGCTGGAGGGCTTTGCGTTTACTGTGAATAATGAGATGATGGAGCCCATGACGTGGCCGGTGGACGAGATGGAGCGGTTTCTGTTTTCGCAAATTTACCATTCGAATCCGTTTTGGTGAACGGATTTGGGATGAGGTGCTTATTATGCTGGGCTTTTCATACAAGGGGCGTGGAAAAATTGGCTGGCGTTGGTGACTTGATGACATATCTTTTTCCTAATTTTTCGTCTTTTTCAACGAGCGATTGGGGTGGCCATTTCTGTTTTTCTTCTTTTTTTTCATACAGTACTGCCAAGGCAGGTTGATTTTACTTGCTAGTCGACTTCGAATACACATTAACGCGGTCCGTTCGGATTACATTTAAAGCGTTGTAATAATGTACTCTTGCAACTCCGCGGATCAGGAAACAAGGAAAGAGGTAGAGGCGCCAAGTAGATGGGTCGGCGCAGGAGATTGCTTTGTGCAAGTAACCATCCTACCCGCCTATACTGCAAAAGATGTAGAGTTTTGACAAAGACATGCGCGATAGATGTGTATCGTGCTAAAGAGTACTTATTGAATGGTCTGGAAATCGGATTCGTCGACGTCATAATGCACACTAAGTTGTCAAGGTGTCGTCGATCGCGTCGTGATAGGAAAGTCGAGATACCCATGTAGCGTGGGATAGTAAAGTGACTAGTGAATTTGAAAACCTCTGTCGGAGCATCTTTGTCAACTTGAGCAATTGCCCGAGTAACTACTCTGCCACAGAACTACACGAGCCGGAGAAATTCTTGTATAATAACAGAGTAAGGGTATATAAGATGAGACTACTGAGAAAACTATATTACGGTTATGCAAATACAATGTGTACGTGGACCGGACGTGATGCATGACAACGCGTTCCATTTTTAGTGCTTCTCGACGCCGCCAAGGTGCGTCTGCGTCTGCGGGACCTCCTCGTCGGAGGAGGACACATCCGAGTCCTTGACCAAGCTCTGTTCGTCGGTGAGGTAGACATTGCGGACGAGAATGGCAAAGATGATGAGCGGCACACACAACGAGATACCAGTAATAGTCAACAGCCTCTGGATGTGCTGGTATCCGAGGATCATGGCCGTTCGCTCAGGCGTGCCGATGGGGTGGCTGACGATGAAGGTGAGGGGGGAACCATAAGCCTCTTGAGCCATGGTGGTGTTGATGGAGGCGAAGCGGTTCTCAAGCTCCTGAGGCAGCAGCTGCGTCCACATGGCGCCAGCAACAGCGTATCCGAGTGCCGAGCCAATGTTATACGTGGCGAGGAAGATACCAGTGAGGACAGCCATCTTTTCGTGAGGCACCTGAATCTGCAGAGAGGCTTGCGTAGTGTAGGGGAACAGACCGCCCGCGAAACCAAGCACGACCTGCGCACCAATGACACCGGATCTCGTCGCGCTATCGGCGTTCACAGATCCTCTAAAGTGAATGAGCAGGCCAAAGGCAACCATGAACAGACAAGTACCGGCAATGATGAAGGGCTTGAGACGGCGGACCTTGAAAACAATGACACCGAGACAGGTACCGACAATGACACTAACAAATGAGTACAGTAGGGCAATGCGAGACGTAGACTTGACGCTAAAGTCGAATGCGACCTGAAGGACGGTGAAGAGGAAATCGGCTTGCATGGTCCAGGCAAAGTTGAGGAAGACGGCGATACCCATGGGGGCCCAGACGGAACGATCCTTCATGAAGCGAAAGGGTACCAGCGGGACGGGGGCGCGTAGCTCCCAGAGGACGAAAACGGGGATGCAGCAGACGCCAACGACGAGGGGCGCGATAATACCGGCAGACCCCCACTTGGGAGGCGTACCGCCTGCAGAGCCACCAGCAAGAGTGAGGGGAGCAAGGATGAGGCCAAAGACGGCTACGAGGAGGACGATGCCGATGCCGTCAAGGGCCCAGAAAAGCTCGTTGGAAAACTTGAAGAAGCGGACGAAGACGTTGCTACCCGACGTTCGCGCAACGGGATTGGTAGAGCGGAAGGTATGAGAGAGGTAACCAGAAAGACCGCGCTCCTTGACCTTGCCGCGAATGCCGACCCAGGTGAGGCTGATGATGAGGGGCAGAGCGCAGATGGGATAGATTATGGCCCACATGCCAATGCCCCAGTTCCAGGTTATGTGCTTGGTAGCAGAGGCTTGAATATCACCGGTGATCCAGGCGTTGATGATGAAGGGCAGAGCGGGGATGTAGCTGAAGAAGAGACGGGAGCGGGCGGTGGTGATGTCGGCGACAATGACCTCGACGAGGAGAATGACAATGGTGTAGCCAAGCTGATAGATGATGCTACCGGCGCAAAAAGTGCCAATGTTCTTCGAGGCGGCCTCAATGATTGTGCCGACAGTGTAGCAGACGACGGAGAACATGAGGAGCTCGACGCGACCAAAAATGTCGGCGAGCTTGCCGCCGGTGGGCTGGGCGGCCGCGGCGATGACGGCGCGAACAACGTTGATGGTGGAGAGCAACGAGTGCTTGCCAAAGGAATTTGTAGCGTAGGTCTGGTAGTTGAAGCGCAGGCCGCCGTCGAGACCGTAGGCGTATGCAAGGATGAAGCAGCTGGCAAAGATGATGATGCGGTCGACCATGGTCAGGCTGGCGGCGATGGCTTCTATGCGGGCGACACCAGGCGACTTGACACCGCGGGCAATATCGGCGAGCGTGACATCGCCCTTGGCGACTGTTTCCTCAACCTCGCCATCGGCGCCTCGGAGATGGAGGCGCTTCTGGGCGCTGTAGCTTGCCATTGCGGCTTGTTGTGACTGGTGATGTCGGGTAGCTGCAGACGGGAGAGGCGGGAGGTATGGGATGGAGATCCTGCAGAGTCAAGGACCTCTTTTTTTTTTTTCTGGTGATCTGCGCTCAGCTAAGACCGTCCCTGAAAATCAGCCACTTCTGACTTCAACGGCACAAAGGTGTGGTGGTATTAATGATGAAGACAACAAAGACGCAACGGCGAAGAGTAAGACAAGCTGACGATGAGGGGGCAAGAAGGGTTGTTAAGTACGACCTGCCTAGCAAACGCCGAGCGCAAAAACTCTCCACCTACACTTTCTCGCAACCATCATCCACGAGGGCAGAGCCGGGCCATGCATGGGTTGATCAGATTACCCACCCCGAAAAGAAAAAAAGTACGAAAGAATATTGATCAGGCAACTAGTGTTTTTCTTGCTCTCTACTATGCAGGATGCGGACGCCTCTCGGAGACGCCACCCTTGTTGATGCTCCCATCTCCACTCGCACTAGAACTTAACTCAATTGCTACGAATAGTCGTGCTAGTAAGACGCCACGAACGCGCCTCGTTTTGTTTCGAGGTTTGGTCCGAGTTATCTGATCTGATCAAGGCATCTTACAGGTTGCTGGGTGGCGTGTCTCGGGGACCCCATGTGCCCTTGTTCTGACGGTTGTCTTGAGCCTGGTTGCGGTCTCGGCTGTCTCGATGCATGACGATGCATGCCAACCACCACCACCACCACTATTAATTACACCACCACACCGTCTCGGATTCGCCAGTATACGGGTTGCATCCAAACCAGTCCCGACAACTGTTATTAATTAGCCACCTAGCCAAGCGACGAAGCGGCGGTCGACGAATTTTCGGACACTGGTGGAGCTAGTCGCTGAGAGCCGGGCGAGTCAAGGACCACGACAAGATTTTTTTTTTCCTTGGCCCCGTGTGGCTTGCTCCCGCGTTGCGACGACTTGAATGGCCAACATTTTCCAGTCAGACTTGTTTTTTCTGTCCTTTCGGAGATTTGCCGTGATTGGGAGAGCATCCAAGGGAAAAAAAAAAAGGCTCACCTCGCTCAGGCTTCGGTCGCCCAGCTCGCTCTGGAATGCGATTACTGCGCAGCTTCCGCACCCGGCCATTCCCCGCGCTACTCCAGCCTTGTCTCACGCAAATCCCATGCGCCTACGGATACCTTTCACGCACAGGAAGCAATAACCATCTGCGGTTATTATCATTCTTCATATCCACCAAACTGTGGATTTCCAAGTCTAATTGTTCAGCTCCTTTGCACCCTGGGCCCTCGTGGATGCCGGGATTCTTTGGTCTTGGCCAGCTTTTGACGCCAACACCTTTGCCATTCGGTCGGGTCGACTCTGAGCCCAACAACTTCATTCGCTGCCTCGTCTTGTCCGACTCGTACGGCAGCTCGGCATCCCGCTACTGGAGAAAAGAAAGAACCCTCTATCTAGTGTCCAATGGCAAACATCTAGCTCCGGGTAACAATACCGGAGAACATGTCATGCTAACTATGGCTCCAAACCTGAATTTTGACTTTTTTCTTTCTTCCTCATGCGAGGTAATTTTGTTCTCTGAGCCCAGACCTCAGCAAACACATCCACTAGTTCCGCTTTTAAGACGGTCTCCGCTTGCGCAGTCGTATATCCGACCAGCCATGTTTTCAATCAGATAACTCTAAAAGCGTCCCGAAGAACCGGAGCAAAGATCCGCAAACCAGGTTGAGACAGCATCCTCGTGCCCGAAATACTGACAGACTCGGTCAAAGTCCTGAGGCAGCTCAAGAACCAACATGTCTACATGGTCGCGGTCGCGGTCGCGGTCGCGGTCGCAATGGCAGCAAGACTTTTCTAGTTTGCTCACCATGATTGGGATCTGACCACTCCACTGATTGATAAGAACTTTCTCTTGAAATCCATACCATGGCTATATTGATAAAACGCCGGAAGATGCATCTGCGCAGCAGTTTGCCTCTGGTCAAAGACAAGTTACCCACACAACTAGCCAACCAGCCAGCCAACCAGTCAGCCAACAGCCTTTGGGTCCTCTCACAGTTGGCTACACCATCCGTCTGTCAGCCGCTCCCCTCGTTCTTCTCACACACACTTCTGCGGCTACTGTGGTACAGAGGTGGCAATTGATACGAGCATGCGCACACAGCTGGCAAGTATTGACGCACAACAATGCATAGACTGCAGCGGCCCGGACAATTCGGCACCTGATTTCTGCGCCCAACGTTCTCACGTCGCACCAGACGGCAGTTGGTACCCCGAGCTTATTTCAGCGTGCAGAACACGAAGATGCTGCACTACACAACGGACGAATGCAATTTGTCAGTTACGAAGAATGCATCGGAAGCGTAGCTATATAATACTTGGAGTCAATTGCTTTGTCGTCGGTCGATTTCCCTCTCTGCTGCCATCACTGAAAGGCGATACATCGACAAGTCACTCGTTGACAGTCTGCCGAAATGTATTACCAACTGTTTTCTCTTTTGCAGCTCGCTACAATTGCGGCGGCCCATCCCAAGGCATCAGCAGATGATGGTACATCACGACTTCAATCTCGGGATGGGCGATGCGGGGCAGAATTCGGCACCGTCTGCGATGACGACGAATGCTGCTCTGGCGCAGGGTATAGTCTCATGTTTGCCTCTTGGAATTCTCCGATTCGTGACTAAGAATACACCAGCTGGTGCGGAGTTGGGTACCTGTACTGCTCTGCGCCGGACTGTCAGATAAACTACGGCCCGCGGTGTGACGCCAATGTGCGACCCAAGGGACCGGCCACGGAGCAGGTGCCGCGGCCAAAGATTGGCAATATCCCTTACGGCGAAGCCATATATCACTGCGAGCGATACGGTGATATTGCACTGACATTTGATGACGGCCCTTATATCTATACTGAGGATCTCCTCAACCTTCTCAAGGTAAGCATCAGGGCATCCCATGTCCCTTCTCCTTTTGGCGATGCACTAACCATGGCTCGTTGTTGCTAACTATACATCCCATGACAGCGCTACGATGCCAAAGCAACATTCTTCGTCACTGGAAACAATCTTGGCAAAGGCGCCATCAACGACCCTGCGCATTCTTGGGGTGGCCTCATCAAGCGCATGGTCGACAGCGGCCACCAGGTTGCCAGTCACACGTGGTCACACCAGAAACTTACCACGTTGAGCGAGAGCCAGTTCCGCAAGCAAATGTATTTTCTCGAAGTGGCGCTCGCAGACCTCCTCGGCTACTTCCCGACCTATATGCGCCCCCCATACTCGGCCAGCAACGACCAGACGGACGGCTGGCTCGGCGAGCTCGGCTACCATGTCACATACTTTAACCTCGACACTGAAGGGTACCTGAACAATTCCCCGAACCAGGTCCAGAAGTGCAAGGATATTTGGGACACCGCCGTCGAGGGGAGCAATCCCCAGCAGACTAAGTGGTTGCAGATTGAGCATGACACCATCTACCAGGCCGTGTACAACTTGACCGAGTATGCCCTCAAGTCGCTGTTTCGCAACGGCTTCCGGTCTGTCACTGTTGGCGAGTGCCTCGGAGACCCGCGTGAGAATTGGTACAGGTGGGTGTAGATTAGTGCTACTTTTCCAATTCGTGCTTTTCAGGGCATGTCAGATCGGCCCGTTGTAGGCTGTTATCCTGCAAATAGGGAAAGCGTAACCTATATATGTCTAGTTCATAGTCGCCATGTAATAAGAATGACTGGATATATGAACGCCATCTATAACATTGACGTTGTTTAACCATGGTTGAGATCAATCGTAAAACCCGGCCAAGTAGCATCAACACTATCGACTTCCCCGTCCCATATCACGTCAGCTACGCGAGGGGGGGTCTTTGGATAAGGTTATCACGATGCTCTTATCGGGAAAGTCTTGGCGGTTTCAACGGTGTTGCATGCCAACCCGTCTTCCGGGCCGCGATCCACTCTGCCATCCAAAGGCTATCTGTATTTCCAAAGGCTTTTTCAGTCCTTTTACCCAGTTCTTATCGGCTTGTGTTCTTCTTCTGATCGTTGCGGTGTGCTAATTGCCCAATTTCAAGATACTTGGTTGTCTCAACTTTGGTGATTGTGCTCTTTTGCGCTGGCATATCGTGCTCTGCCGAGTATGTCCACCAGTCAATCCCGATTGTATGAATCGCAGGGCAAACAATGTGGGCGTCCCCGGCCCCCAATTTTGGCAAACAGTCTTATCAGTAAAACGTATGAATATTGACTTGTTCTGCTCGGGACCGGCATGGCTCTCTTTTGCACCTCTCAGCCAAATGCGGGCACCCTTAAGCTAAGGACTGAACTCAACGGTAGGCCTTCTGTCATGATGAAGCCCGCAAAC
Source organism: Beauveria sp. NWAFU-1 (assembly GCA_024472245.1). Lineage (NCBI taxonomy): Eukaryota > Fungi > Ascomycota > Sordariomycetes > Hypocreales > Cordycipitaceae > Beauveria > Beauveria sp. NWAFU-1. The sequence continues at coordinate 1,225,455 of JANBXD010000006.1, read as the reverse complement.
ACACGTCGGTGGCATTTCGCATCAAGATAGTTGGCACCATACTGGGTAAGCGACTGCCAGACTCTCTACGCATACTTGCATACGTGAGTCGCCGAAACGCGCTCGCTGGGCCGCGCAACAAGGCAACCAGTGGGCTCTCGACTCATCTTGTTTCTACTGCCCTATGCCCGCGCGCCGCTCCCTACACCCCCCACTGTAGCCGGGGGGAATACCCGTTTCGCACAGAGTAAGTTGCGGAGTAATCTGTGCTGGTAGCGTCATTTGCGATGGCTGGCCCCGACAGGGCTGGGGGCAGTGTAAGATGGTGATCGGCAACAGCTGCTGGAAACCCGTACAAGCCCGTGAAAGAATTAGTTGCGCGCCCTGTGCCTGGCCAGCCGAGGTACAAACCTTGGAGAGCAAGGGGGCTCAAGTCACAACTGCAATGGACATGATCGATGCTTGCCTTGAAATATGTCGTGGAATTAATAGCCAATTGTTTTAGACTACTGTCGTCTCAATTCGTTGTCAATCAAAAAGGCTCTAAATTTGGAATGAAATTAGAGACGGCCCCCTCCCGCGAATGAAACAAAGTGCGCGCCGCGAAAAGTTTTACACGGAGCATCTCCATTGGTCTAGATGCGCTAGAAAACCCCATTTCACGGGGGTTAAAGGCGGGTTTTAGAGTTTGGCGGATCAAACTCGAGCCGATTGACTTGCCTGCTTTAAAAAAAGACTCTCTTTTTTTTTTTAAGGACATTGGATTATTGGGCAACTAATTCCACATCTGTTGTTTTGTCTGGGGAAAAGAGGGGTTTTCTGGAAAGAGGGGTGTTTCTGCAGGCTGGTTTGAAGTCATCTAGTCATGGGCTATGAAACCTCGAGACAACCCTCCGTGTCACAAAAGCGCGTCTGGCTGCTGTGAATTGTCGCAGCGGTCTCGCACCGAGTCAAACTGGGCTGACTAGCAAGTAGATGTAAGATTGAGAAAGGATGAAAAATGTTCAAAAAAAAACACGGTTTCTCAACAACGTTTTACCAACTCTACAGTCCGCCAATGAAAACTTGTATATGAGAATCTGGGCTCAAATTAGCACACCACAACCTTTTTCCAAGTAATCTTATCAACGTGCCCGTAGGTCAGCCTCAGCAACAGATTGACAATTGCATAAAAGGTACATTTTCATTACCGGTACGGAGTTGCCGTACGGGGCGCGAAAAAGGGCCAGGCCGGGTTGGCACAAGGCATTGTGTGTGCCCGGTGGCAGGCACAAACTTGAAGCGCAACTCGCTGCCCTTTGTGGAGCTTTCCACAGGCCGGCAGAGAGCCAAGTTAGGAAAGGGAACGGAAACTCGGCCAGGGGTGTCTTGGCCGCTTGAACTTGGCTCGAACTTGTATGGGACTAGTTTCCAGCTACTTGTCCAGCTATCCAGTTCTGTCAAGACTAGTTCAGCCAGTTAGCTACGCTCATTTCGTTATTATAAGACGAGATCCGTCCCCTTGTAATCTCTTTTATTCTTGAGCCCATTCTATAACCGATATTATATACTTTGCCTAGCAGCTCCCACCCATCTGGCTATACACTCCTTCAGTTTCTCTTTTACCTTTTTTTTTTCTCCATCCTGACAACCCAAAAACACCAAACCACCCACCATGCAGTCCAAGCTGATGCTCGTCTCGCTCGCCGCCGCCGTCGTCTCGGCCAACAACCTGCTGACCCTGCGGCAGGCCGCCAACCCCCTGGGCTCGCTGTCCAAGGAGTGCCAGGCGGACCTCGAAGAGGTGCAGTCGGCGAGCGACCTGCCCGCGATCCCGACGGCCTTCATCGGCGACGCCTTTGCCGCCGCGCAGACGCTGTCCGACGCCTGCGCCTACACGCCCACCGGCACCGTCGCCGCCGAGTACACCAGCTTCGTGTCGGCCGCCGAGTCGTGGGCCAGCAAGCACACCAGCATCGCCTCCAAGATTGAGCAGGACTGCAACGCCGCCTTCCAGAACATTGCCAACCTCTGCCCCTCGGGCGTCGGCGCCGGCAACAAGACCACGTCCGGCGGCGACGGTGCCGAGGCCGCCGACGAGGCGACTGCCACCGGCGACGCGGCCAAGTCGACTGGCGGCGCTGGCACAACCTCTGCGGCGGCTGGCAACGGCCCGGCTGCGGTGGGCGCGCTCATGCTTGCTGCTCTCGGCGCCTTTGCTCTGCTGTAAACGGGATCTCGTTCGTGCAGGCGGATGTATATAGCTACTGTGCCGTGGGCGGTTCGCATTGGCTAGTTTGGGTGGGCTAAGGACCGTCTTTGATCAAAGAGGATGGAAAGATGAAATGAAAAAGCGCAAGAGCAGGCTTCGGCGCAATTGATACCTAGTGCCCGCATGGCGCACGCCAAATGAATATAATACCGATAATTACTTCCACTGCTGATGCAATTTGACCGAGCTGGGACACGCCCCCTCCGTAAATCCCATGTTTACTTGGTGACGCCAAACGCTTCGCGTGATCAACTACATTAGTTGGCAACTTTCGCGTTATGAAACAAGAGTGCAGTAGGGAGAATGCGCCCACGCAATCGTATTAGCGTGCGCGATTCGAGATTACATGCACGAGACATGCAAGACAGGGTCGCAGTAACGGGTTTGCAATGGTTCGCGCAACGGGCATCATGGACCATTTCAACGGAGTATAATGAATATTAATGCGGATATTACTGTAGAGATACTAATATATAGCACCTTTTTTTCACCGTTTAATTGAGATTGAACCAGATACGAGATACCCCATGGGATATTTTCGCCTCTTCCGAAACCCATCAGGATGCTTTCCCATCACCAGGCTTTGAAACGCTTATTTACGTATTCAAGAGAAAGAGTTTGCCTTTTTCTTTGTAGTGTGCCATATTACACACGCTACATGGTAAAAGTCGTTTCCTATCTAGCCTCACTATTAGTCCATCTAGGTGGCTTGATTTTGGATCGCAGTCTTTCCTATGTTTGGTATGGTGCATTCTACTCTGTAAGTAACTTTCTCTAGAACCTAGCCGCACTGAGCGAGAGCGAACTGCTGGGCGCCCCTCCGCACCCGTGTCATTCTGAAAGGGGGTTCATAAAGTTCAAATTACCATCTACTGTACACACAAAACACCTCATCCCAAACTCCCAGACTCTACACCTGCAGCTGCGGCGGCGGCGCCACCCCCTCGTCAATCTTGACGACGCGGCAGGCGGTGCCGTACGCCGCCGTCTGCGCGAACCCTCCGACGTCGCCGGTGTCGAAGCGCAGGCAGATGACGGCGTTGCCGCCGCGCGCCTTGCACTCGTCGACGACGCGTCCGATGGAGTCGTTGCGGCACGAGTACAGCATGCTCGTGAACCAGCTCAGCTCGCCCCCGGCAAACGACTTGGCCACCATGCCGAGCGTCGCGCCCAGGTTGCGCGAGCGCACCGTGATGCCGTACACGGTGCCGAGGACCTGCTCAATCTTGTATCCGGGGAGGTCCATCATGGCTAGCGGAGGAAGGGACGCACGGGTAGTGTTAGCTAATGCAGTCTATTTCTCGCCTTTTTTTTTTTAAAGACTTTAAGTCGTCGCTTGTCAATGGAGGGGGGGGGGATTGCGGGGTGACGCTGTGTCGAGATGTGCTGTGACTTTTGCGGGGGCAAAGCAACTCACTGGTTGTCACGACGCCGTCAGTCTCGGTGAAGCAGTGCAAGTCGGACAGCTGAGGAGGAATATTGGCGGGCTCCTGGCGCTCCGGCGAGGTCTTGCTTTTTGACTTGAACATTTTCTGCAATCTTCTGCCGTCTTTGTGAATCTTGCGTCTGTAGTCGATGTGATGCAACTTTGCGGTGGCTTGTGAACTCGGTGTATAAGCCTGTAATACAGGGTCTATACATCAAACATTGCTCTACAACCACGCGAGATATGAAGAACCTTTATACTTTTTTCAAAAACTCTCGTCTTGCACGATTTCAGGCTCCGGTTGGCTCCGATCGGCGGCTGTGACCCCGTGAGCCCTTTGTCGCGGATGCATATTCGAGATGGCTTCTGTACATGGGGCAAGATATCAGCCCCTACGCCCGACTGTGACGCTTCCGGCCTGTCGCCCCTCGCCGATCAAGGCTGAGCCGGCCGTATGCATCGTATTTCTTGTGACGGCAATGCGACTGGTCAGTAGGTGATTAAAGGTGGGCCTCTATGCCTAGCTGCCCAATTCTAGCAACCCTGATTGCTAACTAGTGATTATATTACCTGGGTGGCCCTGAAAATGGAGACTAGCCCAAGTACGTAGCAACGTTCTCCGATCCAGTGATATCATGTAGGGTGCAGCAATGTGCTCAATTGTTCACGAATTTGGCGATTCAAGGCTTGTGAATCTCTTGTATATCATTAACCTATAATTACGTATCCGTTGACGTCGTATAACAAAGATTAGAGCTAATTACAGACTGGCAGCGCTCTGTCTCCACCTTTATCCTTCGAACCCCTCATAGAGCTCGGCGGCCAAACTTCTTGACGCGCTGAGCATCACGGCTGCTCAGCTGCACGGCGCTGAGGCTGCGCTTGCCCGGGTGCACATTGGCCGCGGTAATGTTGCCGCAGTCGGGCCGCTTCAGCTCGTTGGCAAAGGTGTCGGCCACCCAGAGCAGGACGCCGTTGGTCCAGCCAAAGCCCTCGACGACCTCGTACTCGCCGCCGCCGCCAGCATGGTTGATGCTTGTGTCATCATACTTTTCAAACATGATGCCCACATCCGACTTGGACAGACCCGACAGCTGCGGCGTCGCCGAGGTCGAGCCACCCGTCGCGTACCAGGTGCAAAAGGTCGAGTCCAGATAACGCTGGCCGAGACGCAGCGCGAGCTTATGCACATCCTGCCACGCGGGGTCGTCCTTGCCAAAGGTGGCCGGGGTGTTGGTCAGGCCCTTCATGAGGATGTGCATCAGCGGCGGCCACACGTTGGGCTGATCCCACTGCTGGCCGGTGCGCAGGTTGGTCGAGGGAATGCCGCCCTTCTTGAGGTCAAGGTACTTGGAAACGCGCGAAAAGGCATTCTTGACCGCGTACGGATTGTTGCGGATGTAGTCTGGGGCGGCGCCCATCCAGAAGGGGTAAAATTGGGTAACCGCGAAAAGCTCCTGCATACCAGCGGGAGCAGTCGCATTCTCAAATGGTTGCGTGTCCGAATCGCTGGGGACATAAATGTGCTGGCTTGAAGACGTTTTGTTATAGTCAAAGTAGCTGTAGAGCGTCTCGTTCCAGAAGACAGCGTGGATGGCCTCGGCGCGGTCAGCGGCCTTCTGCGCCCAGCTGTCAGCAGCGCTGGAGTTGCCCGTCATGTTGTAGAACTCAGCAATCGCCTTTTCGTTTCCGTAAAGAATCGAGTTGAGGTCCACAGGAACAATATTCATAATGTTGAGCGACCGCAGTGGGAAGTAAACGTCTCTCATCGAATCGCGAGGATTGCTGGACCACTTGGCAGTGGTGTAGTCGAGGCCAGACTCGGCGCCGGAAGCAAGGTTGGCGTAGAGAGTTGTCTGTTCACTTTCGTTGAGCGCCTTTTTGGCAGGGTAGATGATTTCTGATTCGGCATAGTAGGACTTGTTGTTTGCGGTGATGTAATCCTCGCGGAAGGACTCGGGCCGAGGCTGGGTGTTGGACACGGCGTAGCTACGTTCGTTAGCTTGCATCAATTGCATCCGGATATTTAGTTTCACTTACCGATTGAGAGTATAAGTCTTGTTATCAACAGTCACGTCAACGGAGCGGTTGTTCATGAAGAAGTCATGCTCCTTGACGAGAATGGGCAGCGCACGCTCCAGAATACTAGTATCGTTGGTGTGATCGATGTAGGCCTTGACCATCTGCGACAGCACTGGGGGCTGGGAACGGTTAAGATAGTAGAGGCGCGCGCCGTTGGGAATGAAGCCGAACTGCTCAATGAGGTCCAAAAAGTTCTCAATGGTGTTCTTGGTGACTTCGACGAACGCGCCGCCAGTGCGAAGTAGGCCCTCAACGATCCAGTACGAGTCCCAGTAGTAGGGCTCACGGAAGCGACCGCCAGCGACAACAAATGTTCTGTTGATGGGAATGAAGCTGTTGGGGCAGCTGGTGCAGTTGGTGGTTGAGCCAGCGTACTCGCGCGTTAGATCAGGCCAAATGTCAATGACCTTGTTGACGAATTCTTTGATGACAGTATCGTTGAGCTTGTTGACAAATTTAGCATCAGTCTTGAGCTTGTCTTTAGACACTGCTTTGAGTTCGCCGCCGGCGTCCTCAAAATATGTGTCAAGAAAATCGTTGAGTTCGGTGTTGTTGGACAGCGGCTTCTGAAGCTTATCAAACGCAGCCTGAATTTCAGACAGTGACTTTTTCGCAGGCCTGGGTCGCAAGTTAGCTGCTGATCACTGTGCTTGCAGAAGCGGTCGCGAAGCTCCGAATATCACACAGGCTAAGTATCTTACATGTCGACAAAAGTCTTGGAGTCTGTAAATGGCCTAGCCATCTCAATCTCCGCGAGGATATCTCCATAGCAGTAAATGGGAGAGTCGCACGGAGCGATGACGGAGCCATTTTGGTACAGAGCTGTCGCGACAGGTAGCGAAGCTGCCAAAGCAGTCGCAAGATACTTGAAGGATGCCATTGCTGTGAATTGCGCCTGGAAAAGGAGCAATGGTTGATAGAACAAACTTGCTTCTCTTCGGTTGGGAGAGGACTGCACCACTCTATATGTACGAGAAGCAGAGAGCTGCCAGAGCAGGACTAATAAGCTTGGGCGGGACGGCGGAATGCTAATAACGCCCCGCTAGTTACCACTAAATTGCTGCCAGGATGACAGCTACAGACCAACCCGGGTTGTCATTGCCAGGCTGGATCCTGGCAGAACAGGCTAAGCATTTCGGCACTGTACTTCGTGAGCCCACCAAACTGCGTTGCCAGACAACCAGAGAGCTGGAGCAAGTCTGGGGATGCTGCTTGATCCCCACACAACAAGCCGGGGTCTTGCTGGAGCAAGGTGCGCCACCACTTTTACCTCTGTAAAAAGACTCTTTTGGCCAGACTTGGCCGGAGCATCGGCGGTCGATTGGTGGATGCCATTTTCTTCCATTACTCGTGACACTTCCACCGAATGTAAATGCGGAGGAAGGCGATGGAGTAGGCGGTCTCGAAGTGGGGTAGACTGGCGTAACGCACGATCACCGTTGAGGTAATCGTGGTGTTGGCTCCCGTCAAGGTGAAGATTCGCGCTGGCACTGACCACTTTGGCTGCCCAGTAGGTAAACAACGCGGACGCTGCGAGACACTGAAAACGGCCATGAGCATTGGTCGCGTAGTAAGCGCCTACCTCAACTTATTGGAGTCATGGAAGCGAGCAAAACTCTCGTCGCTCTCCACAGCTTCTCTGCCCGTTTCTCCAGCCCCGCCGATTTAGTTACCTGTCGTTGGGGCCGTAATAACGCCGTGTTCCTTGCGGAGCGGTAAATGTGGTTGTGGCGCTGGGCTGGGCTGAGCTAGAACGCGAACAGCAAGCTACTCTACTGCCTGGCAATTGCGGCGTTGACGTCAAAGGCGTCATTCAACTAAGCCTCGAGTAAACGAGTCTGTCAGTGGTGTCAGTGGTGTGGGATTAGGGGGACGGAAAGATTTTCCGGGGCACGCACCTGCACTGGGCTACTGAGCGCCACTTGTGAACGCAAAAGGGCATTGGTGAATTGGTTTCTTACCGTTGATATCTCGAGAGCAGATCGCCGAGATGATGTTTGATGACAGGGCAAGGTAAAGCGATGAGACGGTGTGTTGACTGGCGATGAAGCTTACGAATTGCTAATGCTAGTTAGGCAATCTGGTGTTTTGCGGTGTTTGTAGGTCGGCAGCTGGCAACAAACGAGGAGCGGAGGAGCAAGTGAGCCGGGCCGACCCCAGCTGTGCACCACACTGTCCACCCCTCCCCCTTCTCCCACTTCTCCCACTTCAACAAATGTTTTCCATGCAAAGTACGAATGAGGCTTAGCAAATTCAGCTCTTAGTACGGGTCGTGCACAATGGGCTTGGCCCTTTATCGTGGAGATTCATTACCAAAAAGAGGAAAGGAAAGGCTCACTTTACTCGCTGCATCGGCCCTTTTCCCGCCAAGCGACGACCGTGCGTTCTTTGTTCTTCATCGCATCGGTGCATAAACGACGCAACACCTGATTTGAGAAGCCAATCATCAGTAATCAACTTGAGCTAGACTTGGCCAGTCACGCCTTCAACATCAGAGAGACAAGGGCCGCGGATCGCCGTCGAGCGCTCCGCCGGACAGGCCTCCGAAGCGTCCCGGAGCTGGCCTGGATCGCCGACGAAGACCCGCAGACCGCCCAGTGGCACCGCAAGCTGATGTAGAGCGGCGCATCCATGGCCGCCGTCCGCTGCAGGACGAGGCCGCCGCGGGCGAGTCAGCGTCTGGCGGCGGCGGTCCGTAGGTTTCCTCAACAGCCGCCTCTTTGACGGCTTCCAGCACATCTGGAAATGTCAGTGGACCGTAGCTGCCAGGGCCAAGGCATCGGCTCGCGCCTCCTGCAGATGGCTGTTGATTACGCCCGCTACAGAGGTCTTATGCTGACCCATTCATCGACTTGCCGTGGAACGACCGCTTCTGTGGCTTTGCGCTGCTTGCGCCAAAAGACATTTCTCTATCGTTGGTCTTCTCAGTGAAGAGGCCAGAACGGCTTACCCTGCGAGCGACGCTGCGCCATGAAGCTGGTGTTGCCCAAGTGACCTGTGGAGGCTGTGATTGACAGAGATTCGCCAAGCCGAAAGCGACACTTTTGCTGGTGAGCACCAGCTTGACAATTTAGTCTGTATTTGCCAGATTCGCAGTATCTTGCGAGGTTTATCGCATCGATCTGGAATATTCCGTTGTTTCGCAGATTGTGCCACTTACACGGACTTTGCTCTAGCGCAGGCTTAAGCTAGTTCCGCTCCCAGCTGTACGCTCTTGGCGCAAGCTAACTCGAACAGACCCGAGTGTAATAACTAACGTTAGCATGTGGAAAGATACAACTGCCTGCTCGCCGTCAGTTCTTGCAATCTGCACACAAATGCAGGCTTCACGTGATGGTGCAAGTATAGGTAGCATCGTACGGTGAGGGGTAAAAGCATATGCTGCGCAAAATAAAGGATCCTATCAACCGAGAGACTGTCCTCACACGAACACTTCTCGGTTCCGTGTTATAAAGCACTCCCAGGATATCCACGGCAAACAGAACCGTCATCATGGTCGCCGAGCTCCCTCACCCCCGCAGAGTCGTCACCGGCCATGACAACGCCAACAGAGCCATCTTCATCGAGGACAGCACCGTCAAGGCCGTTCCCGTCGCCGACACGATTAATTTTGCCGTGTTGTACGAGACACACGAGTTCCCCGCCGACAATGGCGAGTGGAAGGACCCCATCAAGAACCGCACCGAGAGCCTGGCCAACAAGGACGGCGTCGTACTACGCGTTGTCGACTTTAAGCCGAACTGTCGAGCTGCACGTACCAAGAAAACGCAATACACGTCTGATTCGCTCGTGCTAATGCGACCGTGTAGCTCTTTCATCGCACAGAATCTCTCGATTTCGGCATCATCACTAAGGGCGAAATTGTCTGGTGAGTAAAACAAAGAGTGGAAAAAAAAAACAAAAGTATACTGGGTGAAAAATGCTCTGACGCCGTGTAAGCTGTCTGGATGATGGTGTGGAAAAGACGCTCCGCGCGGGCGATGTCTGCGTGCAGCGCGGCACCATCCACAGCTGGCAGAACAGAACGGACGAGACGTGCCGCGTGACGTTTGTGCTTGTTGGTACGTGAATTTGCACAACTTGTGCAAAATTGATTCAGCTCGTCATGTTGACATATTCTACAGCGGCCAAGGCTATCAGCAAGGACCTGGATACTACGGGTTTTGTGGCCGAAGAAATGGCAACTGGAGGAGAGGACCAGTAGCTGCTGTTGAGCAAACGGGTCATATGCTTCTCGGGAAGCAAATTACACCGATGCATGAAAGTCTCCAGATCTCGTCAATGCAAAACTCGGCGGCTGGCGGTATTCTTCTTGCGACGATGGTATCCCGCACTGACACCAGTAGGGTCCGCCTTGGCAACTCAGATAGATGAGCCTGCATATTGACGGAACTTTATAAAATCATACAAAATCGAGTCAAGTCCAATACCAGGGTACATTATTGAATACGGCAAGCCTGCAATCTTGGTCAAAATCAGCCGCTGTTGATGCGATGTTGCATGACTTGTAGATGAGGCTTGCCCTTTCTCACCTGCCATGGCCACAACTCAACAACATCCAACATCAACATCGGGGGTTTAGCGCGCTAATTTCCAATATATCCAGAAATCAATATGCCGCTCTTTTATTAGCGCAAAAAGGCGTCTGGTTAATAGTTGCCGTTTTGCTCGTCACGAGCATCCTCTTCCCCATCCAGACCCTTGCAACTTCGGACACGCCGGCGCGCCCCCTCATTCACGATTCAACCACCCAGTCGCCCGTCCCCTCCACCACACGCCATCCACAACCGACCCGCCCCTCTACATGTCAGAAATCTATTCTCCTTCTTTGTCTATTCCCTCGTTCTCCTCCTTAAACATCTTTATCTTAGCTTGGCCCCCATCAATTGGATTCGGTCGCGTGGCCAAATGGCAAGGCGTCTGGCTACGAACCAGAAGATTGTGGGTTCGATCCCCACCGTGACCTGAAGATGTTTTTTTTTTGCTTCTTTTTGTTCTTGATGCTGATTTTTACTCTCTTGTTCAGCAATCGTTGCCGTCTTCTGACCGCTGCTGCGCATTTCAACAAATGTTCGTGATGTGAGTTGAAGACTTTTCTCCGTGGTGCTACCAAATCGCCCCACCCAGCTCGTTGCGCTGCACTGAGTTGGGACGACAAAAGATTTTACTTATAATACTTATAATACATCAAAGCAGATTTTCGAAATGTTTCGAGATAAAGGGTATAATTCACTACGACAGTTTTTTACGTGAAAATCTAGCTTCAAGACCCGCCAATCTTGCCGTTCATACCATGTAGTGTATACGGGCACTAACATCTAACGGCGTATTGCTGGTACCGCATCCACCAGATGCTCTCCAGACTCCGACATCCGAGCAGCCACTCTGTAAAACAGCCAGAGTTTACCAATTTTAACGTGACATACCGTGGTTTGACTTGCCATGCACAGCAACTCCATCTAACCTCTGCTCCAGAGATCGTCATCTCCCCCAGCATGTGGTTCCTCCACGGGGGAGCTACTCAGCAGTGCTCCTTCCGAGGATTGAAATGAAGCATCGAAGTCGTGCTGCCCTCCCTGCTCGTCCTCATCAGCCTCTTCTCCCTCTGACTCAGTCACGGCCGTGTGTTCCTGGACGTGCGGCTGCCCATTCTGTACCCGATGCGCCGCCTCTGCCGTCGCTGCCTCCATGTCACTCCACGCGGCCCTGTCAAGGCCGTGAATCTCCCGTTCGACGTGCCTCTCAAATTCTAGTCTGGACTGGCTCAGTTGTGTGGGATTATGGCTATTTATGCTGATCGCCGTGAGCATTCGATGCAGCCCCTGCGACGTCCCAGCATGACTGGCGTAGCATAGCGCGATTACGTGGCGCAGGTAGTCGCGCGCTTCCTCCCTGTCGCCTCTTTCGCAAATCGCGCGGTAGGCTGCTTCGCGAAGCTTGTCAACCTCTGACACATGCATGACCAATGGGTAATTGATGATGAACGCTCCCATTTCCGCGGGCCTGTCGAAAGGAATCTCGGCAAAGTCAAACACGTCAACATAATCCGCGGGCCGCTCCGGCGGTTGAGCAGCATTGCCGCCAGTGCTGGAGACCTCGCTCGCCGGTACAGTACCCATGTCTGCTCTCAATAGATTGAGCCGTCTTCTCAGATTCCAAACGTATGATGCGACTGAATCATATATGATCCGGAATTCGTCCCGGAAAAATGATCGTAGGGTCACGCGGTCGAGGGGAGGTTGCAGCTCATCCTGGCGCCGGTCGACGTCGCGCAGCGCATCATCAACAGCTTGGTAATGAGAGAGCAACTGTTGTTCGGTGATGCGCCTCTCCGTAAACTCGCGCCTGTGTTGCAATCGCCATTCATCCACGAACATGAAAAGGTCGGCCTCAGGGTCTGATTCTATTTGAGCATTTTCGGAAAGTCTTTGGTGAAGCCAAGCCAAAAAGTCCAATAGCACATCAAGACTGTCTATGCGAGCCTCCAGCAGTGCGATGTGATATCGTTCCGGTTCTGATCCCTCGTCTTCTTGTTGATCCTGTAGGGTAATCAGTCAGACTGGGAACGACGCGACAATGGCAAATGCTTCATGACCCCGCATGGGGGTAACCAACCATTTGGAGAGGTTTTCTTTCTTTCAAAATCTAAGACTTTGCGTCTCGATGCATTGTGAGAGAATGTATAAAATTGAAAATAAAAATAAAAGCGCATTGGGTGTAGTGTGTCGCTGAAGCAGTCATTCATACCTTCCCAGCGTTGGTTGGCCCAACGCCAGGCTTTTGTATGCACTCCGCAGCCTCGACATTTTCGCGTCAGTCAACCACCGAAATCAGCTTACCGGCTCACGAAGACGTCGACCACGGCATACACTTGCAAGACAATTCAATTCTTTGAATAATATCGCACCCCCTCGTCCACTCCTGGCCAATCGACGCAGCTGTCAGCCATGGACGGCCACAGCGAAAGTGAGCCGCTTCTGCACGTGGCACCCATCGAGCGTAGACCCGTCTCGCGACGCACGTTTTGGAGAGTCGTGCTCTTGAGCTACACCATGCTATTTTGCTCGCAACTCTACGCATCGTCCTTCAACACGGTTCTATACGAGACTCTCGAAGGCCTGCTGTGCCGCGACATGTACGACGATGTCGGCGACGCTCTGGCGGATCCGCGCTGCAAGGGCGAGGCTGTGCAGTCGGAGCTGTCGCTGCTGACGAGCATCGAAGCCAGCTTTGAGATGCTTCCACCAATGATCTGCGGCATCGTGTATGGCCTGATTGCGGACGTGTATGGACGGAGGCCGATATTGATACTGTCAACGTTTGGCGCTGTGCTGTACGGTGCCTTGGACATTGCCATCTGTACGTTGACACACAGCACAATGTAGTATGGCGTGTTGAGCAGAAACTGAACAAGTTCACAGGCTGGTTTCATGATTATGTGCCCATCAAATTCTTCTGGGCGGTGCCCATCATCTACTTTTTCACGGGCGGCGGCTTGGTGGCAGCCAGCATCAACTACACCGTTATCACAGACGTTTCCACAAAGTCGCAAAGGTATATACATTGCTCGCATATCCCAAGAAAAACGAGCCTCGCTCAACATTTTTTTAGGTCTGCCATATTCTTGGCCATCACCAGTGCGTTTCTCCTGGGCGCCTTCTTCGGCGCCTATTTTGCGGCTGCCCTCTTGCCTCTTGGCCACTATTTTGCCATGTGCGCTATCCTATCGGTGCAGATACTGGGGCTCTGCGCATCGTGTTTTGTGCCAGAGACCATAAAGGTTGAAGAGAAGCCGCAAGATAGCGTAGACGGCGCGATGCCTTTCCGGAAGAAGCTGTCGGCGAGGATTGCCCAGTTGCGCGTGCAGTCAATGGCGTCTTTGAGAGACATATTTTGGGGTGGTAACACGAAGTTGACCCTCTTGCTAATGAGCACTCTATTTACCGGGGTGGGAAAACATTTAGTCAGCAGTGTGATGAAGCAGTATGCTGTCAAGCGTTACGAGTTGTCCTGGGCAAACGTATGTTTCCTTCTAATGCAATCATCTACCTGTTGTCCACTGACACGATCTACAGGCCGGCATTATTCTGTCCTACGCAAATCTTGTACGGCTTGCTCTCTGCTTTGTGGGTATACCTCTACTTGTGATTGCCCTCCGAAAGGCCAAAGTTCTCCCCATCACCCAGGACGCCTGGGTCTCACGCATCAGTGTTCTTGTTGCCGTCACATGTAGCTGTCTGGCTGGCGCCGCCCCCGACGTGGGTGTCTTTACTGTGAGCGTCATCCTGTACGCCTTTAGCTCCTGCTTGGAGCCTACGGTTCGCAGCTTGGTGGTGGCTATGGGGCGTGACGCGGGTACGGGCAGCATCATTTCCGCCTTGGAAGTGTTAACCGCGGTGAGCATCGCCATAGCCGGACCCGTGATTGCCGCGTCTTTCCGGTTGGGCATGAAGCTCGGCGGCGATTGGATCGGGCTGCCCATGTACATTGGGGGCGGGATCATGGTCCCGGGCGCTCTAATTTTGCTCTTTATGCGGTTCGACGAGGAAGTTGCGGAAGAGTTGGCTGAAGAGAGTGAAGGGCTTTTGTAAATGGCAAGCCTCGGCCCAAGTCTCTCACTTCATACCGACGTGGCCGTTGATTTTGAAGATGAAAGCGGATTTAATTCAATCATTTATTTTTCTTGCACGTGCACGCGCTTCATACTAATGTGTATCCGCCGTCCATTACCAAATTGGCACCTGTCATGTAGCAGCAAGCATCACTAGCGAGGAACACGTAGATCTTGCAATTGTTAGAGAGACTAGCAAAACACAGTCTTGGATAGACTTACTCCTTTCAGTTCCGAGGGGACTGCCATGCGGCGGCCCGGGATCAGAGAGAGCCACTGCTCCATGCGCTCCTTGGGCTGGTCATACAGCACTACGAAAGTCAGCATCTCAGAAGCCATAATGTAACCAAAATGCCTAAACTCACTATCAGTTTCGACGAAGCCGGGCGACACACAATTGACCCTCGCAAAGTCGACCCATTCTACTGCCAGCACCTTGGCCAGCTGCACCACCGCCGCCTTGGAAGCGTTGTACGCCGCCTGCCGCTGCGGTACGTTGACTAGCGTCGCGCTGACCGACGCCGTGATGATCAAGTTCCCACGACCCTGCTCTTTGAAAACCTTGCCGGCGGCCTGCGCCGTCCACATGACGCCGTCGTAGTTGACGCTGCTGTTTTGCTGCCACGTCTCCTCGGTGTACTCCAAGCTGGGAACGTCGGCGCAGACGCCCGCGTTGGCGACGACGACGTCGAGGCGTCCAAAGTCGGCGACGATTTGGCGGATCGTCTCGGCAATGGCGGCGCGCTGGCGCACGTCGCCTTGGTAGGCGGCAACTTTTACGCCCGTGTCGGCGGCGATTTGCGAAGCGGTGTCGTGGGCGTCGTGGCTGCTACTGTAGATTATGGCGACGGAGGCGCCGGCCTCGGCGAGGCCGCGCGCAATTTCGAGGCCGATGCCGCGCGCACCGCCCGTGACGGCGGCGACTTTGCCGTGGAGCGAGAACTGCGAGAGGACGGGAGCGTCCGAGTTGTCGGGGCGGTAGAGGGGCATGGTGAGGGGTAGTAGTGACGCGGGGTGCTGAATGGTAACGAGGAAGAGGGAGCAACGAAAAAAAGAGAAAGTCGGGGATATCGTGAGACGTTCTATTTAATAGTAGACCCAATTGATAAAGGAGAGCTTCATTCGCCGAAGTAAAAAAAAGTGACTACATGACGTTTTGCCAGACGCCTTTGACGGGCTCAAAGCCGCGAGTTGAAGAGCCGCTCCAGTGGTAGAAGCTTGTACAGCCGCACCAGTAGAGTTGGTCGCTGGCTGGCGTGGAGCTGGCCATCTTTTGTAGTAGCTCCGATCTGGGGAACACCTGTAATCAAGGACTAATTTTTTAAACATGGAGTTTTGCTTGTAGTTACAGATGGAGACTGTCGCAAGCTGTACCTTTTGGTCGCGTCCTTGCCTGCAGGTCATGCACGCGAAATCAAGGATCCATGGATATTAAGGTTTGCGCGGATCGTCAGCAAGTAACTATTGTTAGTGCCCGCACCATAAATAGGCAGCAACAACAAGACCTTGGGACAATGGGGCCGCCTAGCGACGTTTGACAGCCGACTTTTGCTAGTATGGGACGAGGACGCATCGCATCGGCCCTTTAGTTCCAATGCCCCAAACCTAATCGCCACAGTTCGGTTTCGCTCGGTTTCTTGCATTCTACAATGGCGGATGTGACGATGTGGTAGGGTAGCTGCGTCAGCCTGAGGATCGCTGGGGCCTGCGACTGGGGCAGTGCTGGCGGGCAAGACTGGCCGGTTCGCCATATCATTTCCAAAACGAGAACATGATGGCGCGTTGGGGGCTAAGCAGTTGGCATGGCGCAATTGGAGCTGATGAATTTGCATGACGATAAATATTCAATTGCCACCGAAAAAGAGATGGCTCTCGATGAGGGGTACCTAGGTACAGTACCGGCAGCGTCTGGCTTGAGGTGCTACGACGGTTTGCGGCGCCAATGCCACAAAGAATAGACGCTTGCACAGTACTGAGTTTACTGTGCCGTCAGAGAGTGTACCAATGGTCTACAGGTATCTACGTAGGTACAGCATTTTGTACCCTGCTGTAGCTATTTAGGTAGGCGCAATGTGGGCTGTTTGCTGCTTACTTCCGCGGGGTCGAGCTCATACATGTACATGAGGGGCAAGGCAGATCACCTCGCTCGCCTTCTTCAAAACATGGAATTCAAAGTAAGCCCAAGAGGGTATTTAAGAATGAAAAACACGAGATGAAATAATAATAATTAGAGGCTGTATCAATAAGACACAATAGCCCAGAAACGCGTTTGCTTCCATTTTTAGATACGCTGAGCCCCGCCCTGCCGGCCCTATGCACGCCAAGCAGTTGGTTGCCCCGCTGAGTAAGACTGCTAGATTTCGTTGCCAACTTTGTTTCATCCCTTGTGTATTGATACAATCAAACTTATCTTCTTCAGATCTTCGATTGTGTATCCGCTAGTCCATTTATCATCTATAACTTGAAGTTTCTCGCCACGTTGCTTGGAAGCGTCCGTCTTTGTTCTTGCCGCAGCACAGTGCTTGTGCCCCGTTACCCCAGATGATCCCTTGCGGCGCACCTACCATGTCGCTGTGAGACCATGTCGCCATTCACGCCCAACGAACGCCAAAGGCGAATTCTCCAACTATCATCAGAATGGGGTGTCACACTTCCGCCCGCGCCGGAACCACTCATCAGACCTCTGCAGGTTCCGACGTTCAAGGGCCCCGGAGACGAGGATGCTGCCGAGAGCTTGATGCAGAGGCGAGCCGCCGATGCCGCTCAGCTGCGACCAAAAGGCGGGCTGTCGAGGGCATTCTCCACGACAAATCTCAAAAAGGGCAAACACTGGGACCCTCGCGAGATAGTAGAGGCTCTAGCTACGCACGTAGCTAATAACGGCTCGCCAGGTGTCGCCGAAGCTCTGATTGAAAAGCTCTCTGCTGCAGGCGTCGACCTGTCGGGAAATCAAAAGCAAAAATCGAGCATTTTGAGCCGCCGAAAAAGCGTGGATCTTTTGACGGATCGGGCCCGCCTGCTTCGTCTTGCTACCGAGAGCGGCAGCCTGCAAATGGTTCAGGTGCTAATACCTCATGCCGATGCGCTGGCGATTGATGCTAGCATCGCCGCTGCGATTAGAAGAAGCGACATGCCCATTGTGGAATTGCTGCTAAGATATGGCGCCAACGTCGGTGAAATAGCGGACGGGCAGGATGCTTTCCGTCAAGCTTGCGCGCAGCATGGCCAAGCCCCAATGATTGCCATGATTCTCAGTTCGACAGGGCGACCTTCACCAGCCACGATATCGCAAGCAATGGGCGACGCTTCCCGATCCGGCTGCCTGAACAACGTGGTACAGCTTAGCCGATCCACCGGAGATGGAAATTATCATAATGGAGAGGCACTCATCACCGCCGTCAACATGGGCCGGCGAGATATCGCCCTGGCCATCGTCATGGGAAACAGACCACCACAGCCATCCTCGCTCAACAGTGCCTTCACCATCCTTCACTCACATCCCTCTATAGGCCCTGCTACAAAACTCGATATTGCTGAGCTGTTATTGTGCGCAGGCGCCACGGGGGAGGCACCAGCCTTGGCGCTGGAGCAGGCCTGCAAAGCGCAGTTTGACGACATGGTATGTCTTCTCTCCTCGTACAACGTCTCTATCGAATACAATGAGGCCTCTGCAATCAAGTATGCCATCAAGAACGGCGAGATGGAACTTGTAGAAAAGCTATTGAGCAGCGCGGCGCCGTTGAGCCCACAACACGCGTCCTCGTGCGTTGGAATGATCCCAAAGCAGGCGTCATTCGACGCGCGAAAATCTCTCCTGATACAGCTCCTGCACCGTGGTGCCAATGGCCAAGCTCTGAGCCAATGTCTGATTGACTCAGCCGAGTCGGGTGATCTCAGCTCCGTTGACCTGCTTCTTAATCCACGATTTCCTCAGCAAAGTCATGGGACCCCAAACGGGTCTGCCTCGCCACTCAGCACGCATGCAGTGGCATCGGCCGATTTTCGCAATGGTGAAGCATTACGAACTGCTATTATTCGAGCCGATGTGCCCCTCGCTCAAAAGATCCTCAAAGCGCGCCCCTCACCCCAAACGATCACTGCCGTCTTTCCGCTCACGAGGAAGCTGCCCGTGCAAGAGCGGCACCAAATGGTGAGCTTGTTTCTGGAAGGCTCCCTTTCTGGCGATTGTCTCCATGCCGCCCTACAAGACGCGCTAGCACCCCCTCAATCACAGAGAGACGAGAACCTTATCAAGCAGCTGCTAGCCAGCGGCGCTGACATCAACTATAATTCTGGAGAAGGTCTCGTGCCGCTCATCAAGCAGATGGACTTGAATCTTCTTACCATCATGAGAGCAAGCATGTCTCCCCAGACAGCTGCCTCGCGTATTCCAGATGCAATGAAGGCCTCGGATCATCGGTCAAGATTTGAGATGGTAAACATATTTCTCCAAGCTGGTGCAACGATCGGTGTCTCGGAGGTGGCTTCTGCGACTCTGGAAACATTATCAGAAAAGCCAGTCGACATGTCGCTTCTCCGACTTCTTCTAGAAAAAGGTGGCGCTGATATAAATGGCTGTGAGGGCGCCATCATCACCAAAGCCATAGAGAATCCAGACCCGAAAGTCCTGCAGATGGTACTATTCTACGGGAGCCCATCAGAATCATCAATAGCACGTGGTCTAGATGCTCTGGCCCCAAAGTTGTCCAACGATGTCAAGAAGTGGAAATTCGAGGCTATTCTCTCAAAGTCAACAAAAACGATTGACTTGAATCGTGTGCTGATTCTTGAAGTTCAGTCGATCGTCGAGCACAAAACTATGCAGCCAAGCTTGGAGATCTTGGGCATTCTTCTAAACTACAATGCGGACCCGAATGCTTTCAATGCTGCTGCGCTCTGCCATGCTGTTATTGCGGCGGATATCCCAACAATCACCCATCTTCTCAAAGGCTGTATCAGGATCAGACCCGCTAGCCTGGGCATTTCTTTGCCACATGCACTCAGCATTCCTGATCAATCTGCGCGCCGCTCTGTCACCCAAGCGCTGGTTGGAGCCGGGGCGCCCCCTGCCGAGGTTAACAGAGCTCTTCAGCATGCTATCAAGGCCCACACTCAGGACACAGCACTGATTGAGCTTCTTTCTTCGAAATCAGACATAGGAGAAGGCGATGTTCTGTCACTCGCTGTCGAAAAGGAATCACCAGAGCTCATCTCGATACTGCTGAAGAATGCAAGCTCCTCCTCCCAGGCACGCAGCACAGCCCTGACACGAGCAATGGACATCAAAACGCGGAACCTGCGGCACGATATTTGCAAGCAGCTTCTGGCCTGTGGTGTCCCTGCCGACACTGCATCCGTTGCTCTCTTGGTGGCTGCACGGGACGGCGATGTAGCTCTCGGCGATACATTGATAGTGCACGGCGCGAGCATTACCAAGAACAACGGACAGGCAATCATTGAAGCCTGTCGTGGCGGATCCATCGACGTTCTCAAGGTTCTACTAAAGCCCGACGGACAGACGTCAAAGCAGACGCTCAACGAAGCATTCCAGGCTGCCACCGAGGTACGAGATCTGGACAAACGCGCCGTCGTTTTCGAGTACCTTCTCCACTGCGGCGCATCTGGTGAGTTCATCGACGCGCAGCTTCAATCTGCGGCGAGGTATGGCGAGCCGGGGGAGAGCCTGCTCAAGGTGCTACTGGCAGCTGGAGCAGATCCCAACTACAACAGCGGTGAGGCAATCGTTGCTGCAACGCGGAGTGCATTTATGCACAGTTTGCAGCTACTTCTAGGAATATGGGATGATGGAAAGAACCAGGTATGCAAAAATGCTTCCGGCAGTCCCTGTCGCTAACCGCTATGCAGAAATTACCTTCACAGCCTACGTTGGTTCGCGCACTGAAAGCCTCCTGGAACCTCAACCGCGACACTCGCTATGCCATACTTGAAGACCTAGTCAGAGCTGGCCTACAGCCTTCTGAAGAGTTACACATTCTTCTCAACGACGCGGTGAACGAGGAGGATCCTGAAGACCGCCTGGTGCGTCTACTCCTCGAGAACGGTGCTTCAGCTACCTCAAACAGCTGCAAGTCTTTGGTTGATGCCGTGCAGAATATGGCTTCTTCCTGTCTCTCACTTATGCTGCAGCGCGAGCTTGCGCAAACAGATATCAATCAAGCTTTCAATGGAGCCTTTACTGCAGAGACCTTTGCCAATTGGTTTACTCACAGTGGTCTTGAGACAGCTCAACTACTTCTGGACAAGGGCGCAAGCGGAGATGCGTTGAGCCAGTCTTTGCTGCTGGTCATGCAAAAGTCAACTCCAGAAACCAGTAATCTTGCAGACCAGTTTGTCCAGGTTCTGGTTTCCCACGGTGCCGACGTCAATTACAACCGTGGCCTTCCTTTGCAGCAGGCTGCATCGGTGGCAAACGTGGAGTGGACACGCAAGCTTCTGGGTCGCAAGCCAACGTCCGAGACGCTATCACTGGCGCTGCATTGCATTTTTGACACGGCGCTCAAGGAGGAAGAGGTGTTGGGCCTGTTCAAACTATTCGTCGAGTTTCGAGACGGCGATGCTCAAGTAGACGTCATGCTGACCCTGCAAGGGTCGGAACCAGTGTTGGTGCGCGCCATGAGGCAGTACCCGCGTTCGTCTATGATCTTATCGACACTGCTCGATTCAGGGTATTACCATGATCAGCTCACCACGTTCACATTGCATTCGGATGTTGGTGAGGAAAAGGTCACACTACTCTCTTGGGCCATTGCTCAGCACCAGAAGCGGATTAGCACAGCCGTCATCAAGCTTCTCGTCGAGCGAGGCGGTAAGTGAATAGGACGCAAATGACACATTACAGTGATTCAGTGCTGACAAAACGACAGCCAAAGTCAACGTGACATCATCCTTGTCAGGCTCGACTCCCCTAACGCTCGCCGTCTTGCATCGCCGCCCGGAAGTGGCCAGGCTGCTGCTCATTGAAGGCGCCGAAGTCGACGTCAATGACTATATGGGCCGCACGCCCCTTTCCATGGCAACCGACATGGACGGCGACGTCGCTCTACAGCTCATGACGAGCATTCTCGCCGCCGATCCCTGCCGCGACGACGGCTCCCTGCACAACGCCGCGCGGGAGCTCAACCTCGCCGCCGTCAAGGTCCTCGTCGAGGCCGGCCACGACCCCGATTTTCCAAGCACCCTCCACGACGGCCGCAGCGCCCTCGGCGAGGTCTGCCTGCAGGCCGCGACGACTGACGACGACGACGAGATGCCGCCCGAGCGCGAGCGGCTCATCCAGAAAGTCATGGCATTTCTCATCGACGCCGGGTCGGACCTCGCCATTCGCTCCGCCGACGGCAAGCCGCTGCTACATCTGTGCTTTGCCTCGCGCGCGCCCGTCGCCACGACGCGCGCGCTGCTCAAAGCTGGCATGTGGAAGCACATCAACAAGCCGTTTACCCGCTACACCGACGACCGCTACACCTACTCGCCGACCATGTACGTCGCCAAAGCCTCACCGCCGCTGCCCTGCCGCGACGAGCTGCTCGCCGTGCTGCGCGCCAACCGCGCCGCCGACGTCTTTCACGCCACGTCGGCCTCGGACGCGCAGCCACCCGACGCCATCGGCCTCCCCGACGACCTCGCGTCCATGGAGCGGGCCCGCGGCGCGCGCCTCGCGCGCCTCGCGCACGAATCGGAGGAGCACGCCGTGACACTCGCGCGCCGCCGCGAGCTCGCCACCGTGGAGCAGCAAATCGCCTCTACGCGCGCCGCCATGGAGGACGCGCGCCTGCAGCGGCAGCACGCCGAGCAGCTGGCCGGCGTGCGCGCCCGCGCGCAACTCGAGGAGTCAATCGCCGCGACGACGCTCCAGCGGCGGCTCGCGGACCAGCAGACCGTGACCGAGGCGGCGATGAACCGCACACGCGCGCTCGCGGCCGCCGAGACGGACGCTGAGGACAAGCGGCACCGAAAGGCGGTGGAGTGGGAGGGGTGGATCAACAAGGAGCGTGCAGACGCGGCGAGGGCGCAGAGTGCGATACGGGTTTGTGAAAGAGAGGCGCTGGAGAGGATTGATCGCGCGGCGGAGCAGAGGGTGGCCAAGAGGATCGAAGCGCAGCGGACGCTGGCCGAGAGCCAGGAGAGGCTGGCGGGACGGCTGGCGAACGGGACAGTCGGGGCTGGTCCGGATCCGCGACGGCAGATTGGGTTCGTGACGGAGCTGAACTAGAACGTTGGGGGAACAGTGTAACACAATATCAGAAAGGACAGGGTAAAGGAGGCGGAAACATGATAATGTCTGGTTATGAACAAGAGCATCGCCTCGGGTCATGTATTTGTTCCCATAATTTACATCTTATGATAACGTAGCTCGCATTCCGTCAAAAGACAATATTGAAATCTTAATGTGCTCCCTTCTTCACCAGTATAGCCAACAACTTTTTTTTTTTACCAGTCTATAGCCATTCTATAGCATTCTTTACTTTCCGCCCGTGAAATTCATCTTGATCGAGTCCGCGCCCGTTTCCACGACGCAGTAGCCCTCTGCATCGGCCGTCTCCCCGCTAGCCGCCTTTTCATACGCCGCATCGCTGCGGTCGCATAGCACGCGTAGGTCCGCCTCGCTCAAGATATCGTCGCCGCCCGTCGTCTCAAAGACCTGTCCGTCTTTGAGCAGCAGCTGCTCGAGCGTCTTGGCGTCGACCTGGGCCGCCACATCGCCGTCGCCGCTATCCCCCCTTTTCTGGCCCATTGATTTGAAACCGCCTTTGCGAATGACGAGCTTCTCCAGACGACGCTTGGCGTCCGCCGCGAGCAGCAGCTGCTCCTCAACGGTGCCGCGCGTGGCGAGGCGGTAGACGATGACGGGTCGCTGCTGGCCGATGCGGTGGCAGCGGTCCTGCGCCTGCAGATCCTGCTGGGGGTTGAAGTCTGAGTCAAAGAGGATGACGGTGTCGGCGCTGGCCAGGTTGATGCCTTGGCCGCCGGCGCGGGTGGATAGCAGAAAGATGCGATGGTCTGGGTCAGTGTTGAATTTGTGAATCTGCTCGCGACGCGACTGCTGCGACACGGCGCCGTCGATGCGGCAGACGTTCCAGCCGCGCAGCTCGCGGCAGTAGTCCTCGAGAATGTCAAGCTGCATCGCGAATTGCGAAAAGATGAGCACCTTGTGGTCGAGCGCAAACAGGTGGTGCAGCAGCCGATCGAGAAGCAGCATCTTGCCAGAGGCGGTGACGATGGATTCGTCGACGGGCGTCTCGGTGGCAATGGCCCAGGGATTGTAGAAATTGTGTGGAGAATTGCACACCAGGCGATGCTGAGCAAGGGTATTTCCTAGCTTCTTGGCGGCGATTTGCTTTTCTTTTTGGAGGAGTTAGCTGAGCAAAGGCTCATGCTGGGACTTTCTAAACTTACTGGCTAGCTCGAGGCTCTGGGTGAGCTCAATATCCTCGGCTGATCTCGAATCTTCTTCTGGCCCGGAATCTTTGGCACTTCCCATCTCTTGAACGAGTTTGGCTTCGAACTCTGCGTCTGAAAGATCGTCATCGTCTTCTGAATCATCTTTGTATGTCTGTGACTTTCTGGGGCGGCCGCGTGTGGATGCCGGCGTAGATCCGCGGCTGGACCTTGCACTCTTTGGCTCAGGTTCTACCGGAGCCTGGCCTTTCCGCTTAAAGCCGCTCTTTACGGGTGGGGGAGTGGCTTCTTCTTTTGGCTTTACAGACGTTGCGCGAGTAGACTTGCCCATCATTCTAGTAAAGGCATTGGCTGGCGATGCTGTCGTCTTGTCTTGTGATTGCTTGCCTCTGGGACTCTCTCGAACCGGAAGTGAAATCTTATTCTGCTTGCCGTCGGTCTTGAGCTTCTTCGATGCTAGTCTAGCCGACATGATTTGCTTTTCCACCTTGTTCTGAAGAAATTCACGGGTGTCAATGTTCTTGTTGCTGAAAACATTGTACAGATCCGTCTGCTCCTTGGTCATTGGCGCAAAGAGCACATATTCGCGCTTCCGAGGTAGGTATGCAGCGACGTCTTGCTTGATCCGACGGAGCAGCAGAGGCTGTAGAATCAAATGCATCTTTTTGACCAGGTCTTGCTTCATCTGGTCTTGTATGAACTCCTGGGTTCCTTCCTCATCTTCGAGCCCCGAAAAGTCGAACCAGGATTCAAAGGATTCCCAGTCTGTGAAAATATTGGGTAGCAAAAAGTGTAGAAGAGACCACAACTCTTTGAGGTTGTTTTGTAAAGGCGTGCCGGTAATAAGCAGACGGGTAGCAGAGGTAAATTGCCGCAGCTCCTGGAAAAGCTTGGCCTCGGAATTCTTCATACGGTGTCCTTCATCCTATTAATCGGTCAGTAGAGAACACGTGCTGTACTTTGCTGCATACTTACAATAATGATGAATTCCCAGTTGATGCGGGATAGAAAAGATTTGTCTTGAAGAACCATTTCATAGGATGTACAGACAACCGGAAACTTGTCCGTCGGGCGGCCGGCTTGCAAATGCTTCATCATTTTGTTGGAAAAGATTTGCTGGCGCTGCTCGCGTGTCCCGTGATACATGATCACCGGAATAGATGGTGTCCATTTCCCAAATTCATCCATCCAATTTGATAGCGTACTCAAAGGGGCAACAATGAGATGGGGCCCAAGATAGTTTTCTTGCTCTCGAAGCAAAGCGATGAGGGCTATTGTCTGGATGGTTTTTCCTGGGTTTGTTAGCCTGCATGCTTTCCAAAGGATGCCACACAATAATAGCTTACCCAGTCCCATTTCGTCAGCGAGAATTCCACTCATGCCCTGCGAGCAAATCTCATACATCCAAGTGAGGCCCTCTAATTGGTAGTCACGCATGGTACCACCAACCAGGCACTTTGGTTGCTTGGCCATCTGCAGGTCATGTTCACCAAGGGTTTGACCGTCTAGGCTACTTCCCACTCGTCCGAGAACTTGCGTCTTCTTGGTCAAGATGTCGCTGAACGCCGCACTCTTCATAAGAAGTTCGTCGAGCTGTCTTGCCTGGGCTTCACGCTCCGCCTTGGTCTGTGCCTTTTTCGTTCTACGCTTGCGAGCAACAGCCTGGCGGCGCTTTTCTTCCGCCCGAGC